>CM070636.1:31710150-32310150 GCA_036346255.1 Ampelocalamus luodianensis
GTAGCTCGAGGGGCCTCACTTTTGTGAGCTGTGTGGTAGCTTATGGCTACTAGCTTGGCGGCCCTGGCCTGCTTGTAGGTGTATGGCTAACTGGCCGACTTTGTTCTAGCCATCTTATGGCGCTTTGCTTCAACACTCATTCTTGTATATTGTTCTATTTATTTCGGCCTCTCTTTTGTAATAATCTTTACTTTATGTATGTCGTTGTTGAACTTAGTGATGTATGTGTATAGAATTGATGTATTTTTGTGATGATGTGCATATGCTGCACTCGGGAAGCATATGTCCATCGAGGCTTAGAATGTTTAGTTAAATGCAGAACCATTTGGAGGTTAGGTGTTACTAGTTAAATATCTCGGGTCCTCACAAAGTTGGTATCGTGAGTCTATACCGATCAGTAGAAACCCCTAGCTTGGTCGCCTCTAGAATATTTTGAAAACTTACTTTCAAAAGGTTTGTAAAACTTAAGTAAGTCCTCTAATTTTACTCCCACTGTCTTAGCTTGTCTATCTCACCTTACTCTCACTTAAGTTTGAAAGTTGTTCCTCTCTTCCTTTCAAGAATTAGCCTCTATCGATTAACTTGGTTTGGGAGAAACATGAGAGCTTGGAGAAAGGAATTTGGACAGCTTAGCTAGTGGTGAGTAATTAAGGGAGGAAATGAGGTAAATACAACTAAAACTTGTGGGCATAAAAGGGTAAGGAGTGATATGAAATTAGCTAAATGCCTATACCCTATTAGGTGGTTATACCTTGATTTTGTGGACTGTTTTGAGCTAGAACTTAGTGCTGAAATTTTGGGTCTTCGCAAACGATTGCTCGCTCTTCCATACGGGTTAGTCGCTTCGTGAAGTCGATTTGTGATTTTTGGTCCCGTGTTCTTGGTGGTTATTCCCTGAGCCCTTTTTCGAGTTGGATTTCTTTGCTTTCTTTTGATCTCGCTTGTAGCTAACTTATCTTAGTGAATCGTGATGGTGGCGGGGACACGAGCGGCGGAATCAGCCGGGTAGTCCCGATGAGGAGCTTCCTCCTCCGACCATGGCGGAAGTCCTCATGCATCGAACGCAATCGTTCGGAGGACCGCTGAGGTGCTGGAGGTTATCGCCAAACACCTCCACTCCCCTCGGTGCCTCTCGATGCGGAGGTGGTCACCAAGCTCGTGGGGACTTGCGAGTTCCTTCGAACGCAGCCTCCTACCTTCTCCCGGCCCGAGGACCCTTGGACGCATGATCGGGTAGCGCGTCTGAGTTGAGCGGAGCTCAACGTTGCTCGCCGAGGCAGAGCGCACTTTCGCATCCCATCGCTTGAGGGTGCGGCACTCATGGTGGGGAGAACTTCCTCGCCATGCAGACCGCGGGACACGTGGTCTCATGGGAGGAGTTCCGTCGCATTTCGCCGGGCCCATGTCCTCCGCAGGCCTAATGAAGCCGAAAAGAAGGAGTTCCTTGCGCTCAAACAGGGCGCAAGTTCATTCATCGAGTACCTCCACGAGTTCAACCATTCGCAGGTACGCCTCGCCGAGGTGGCCACCGATGAGGCCAAGCAGAGAAGTTCGTGGAGGGCTTGTCTCGAGGAGCTTGGTGACAAGCTCTCTATTGTGGACTTCCCGACTTCCGACATCTTGGTGGACAAGGCCATCGCCGCCGAGCACAAGGCGCAGAGCGCTCGCGAGTCCCGCAGCGCAAGTGGGAGGCCCAGCGGTCTGCGCAGCCGCCTCGTTAAATCCCGGGTTGGGCTGCACTGGTGGCTCGTTCTTTGGCTTCACCACCGCGAGGCCTTCAAGACCACCCACGCCCTCAGCCGTGGACTCGGCCACGCGCGCGCTGCGACCAGCCAGCAGGTGTTCCCGCAACCCCGCGGCCGACGTCACCTCTTTCTTCTGCCACAACAAGGGCCACTACGCGAGTAGTTGTCCTAAGAAGACTGGAGCGGACCCCCTCGTCCTAATGGAGGACGCGGGCAAGGGAGTGGTCACCCACCTGACCAGAAGACCCCGGGCTTGGGGAGCGGCCGAGTCAACCACATCTCGGCTGAGGAGGCACAGGAGGCGCCCGACGTGGTGTTGGGTACGCTCCTTGTTAGTTTGCATCCTGCTACAGTTTTATTTGACTCTGGAGCTTCGCATTCTTTTATTTCGAGGTCTTTTGCTGTTGATTGTGGACTTCACTGTGTCCCTTTGAGGGTTCCACTGCTCATTCGCTCTCCGGGTTCGGAAATGAGAGCTGACCAAGTATGCCGGGATGTTCCTATCCACATCGAAGGAGTGGGATTCTTGGCGAATCTTATCCTACTCGACTCGGCGCGCTTGGATGTGATTCTTGGCATGGATTGGTTGTCCCAACACTTGGGGCAAATCGATTGTGCCAGGAAGATTGTCTACCTCACCATCCTTCAGGTGAACAGGTTGGGTTTCGCCACGATTCGCGAGCCCCATCTTTATGTCCTTGAAGCAAAGCCAAAGATTGGAGATTCACGACGTCCCCACTGTGTGTGACTTCGCGGATGTCTTTCCTGAAGACTTGCCCGGGATGCCTCCTGTTCGAGATCTGGAGTTTGTGATCGAGTTGCTGCCCGTGCAGCCCCTATTTCTAAGAGGTCGACGCATGCCTCCTAATGAGTTGGAGCCAAGAAGCAACCGGGTGAGCTGCAAGAGAAGGGTTTATCCGTCCTAGCTCATCTCCTTGGGGTTGTCCGGCTATCTTTGTGAAGAAGAAGGACAAGACCTTGCGATGTGTGCTGATTACCGTCCGCTTAATGAGGTGACTGTAGAAGAACAAGTATCCTTTGCCCGCATTGATGATCTTTTCGATCAGTTGACCGAGCACGAGTCTTCTCAAGATTGACTTGAGGTGGGCTATCATCAAGTCGATCGTACGAGGATATTCCTAAGACGGCCTTTGCTACTCGTTATGGCCTTTACGAGTACACCGTCATGTCTTTTGGGTTGACTAATGCTCCCGCTTTATTCATGAATCTTATGAACTCGGTATTCATGGAGTATTTGGATAGGTTTGTGGTGGTATTCATCGATGATATCCTTATCTACTCCAAGAGTGAAGAAGAGCATGTCGAGCATCTTAAGCTTGTGTTGGGCAAGTCGCGTGAGCACCAAATGTATGCCAAATTCAAAGAAGTGCGAGTTCTGTTGAAGGAAGTGGCATTCTTGGACTATGTTCTTTCACAGGAGGTGTGGTCGTGGATCCTAGCAAGGTCGGTGATGTGCTATCTTGGGGTCACCCAAGTCGGTCACCGATGTGCGGAGTTTTCTTGGTTTGGCGGCTACTATCAGCTTTATCGAGAATTTCTCCAAGATTGCGAAGCTTATGACCGAATTGCTTAAGAAATACAAGAAATTTGAGTGGTCCGCCGCTTGTGATGTGAGTTTTCATGGACTCAAGAAGCGGTTGACCTCACCCAGTGCTTGTTCTCCCGATATTCACAAGGGTTTTGATATCTATTGTGATGCTTCTCGTCGTGGTCTTGGTTGTGTTCTTATGCAGAGGGCAAGGTTGTGGCCTATGCATCGCGGCGATTGAGGCCTCATGAACTTAACTATCCTACTCATGACTTGGAGTTGGTCGTGGTCCATGCACTCAAGATTTGGCGGCATTATCGATTGGTAACCGTTGTGAGGTGTATTCGACCACAAGAGCTTGAAGTACTTGTTCACCCAACAGATCTCGAACCTCGTGCAAAGAAGATGGTTGGAATTGATCAAGGACTATGACATGGGCATTCAGATCATCCGGGCAAGGCCAGCGTTGTGGCGAATGCACTCGGTCGGAAGGTGTATTGCAACATGTTGATGCTCCAAGAGCGAGCCTACCCTCATTTCAGAATTCCGCGCCTCAATTTGGGTTTGATCGAGCACGGTTCTCTTGCTACATTAGTTGTGCAACCAACCTTGGTGGACCAAATCAAGCGCCAAGCAGATGATGTTGGTGTGAGCCAAATCAAGCGTAACATCAAGGATGGGATAGCCAAGTGCTTTTCAGAGGATGAGCATGACATTGTGTGGTTTGGGCAATGTCTTGTGGTTCCTAAGGTCATGGAATTGCGAATTTGATTCTCCGCGAAGCCCATGATTCTCCTTTGTCTATTCACCGGGGCTACCAAGATGTATCGGGATCTTCGTCGAGATTCAGTGGACCCGAATGAAGCGCGAGATTGCCGTGTTTGTTGCCGAGTGCGACGTGTCTTCGTCGTGTGAAGGCGAGCATCGGCGTCAAAGAGTCTTCTTCACCTTTGCCGCGCGAATGGAAGTGGGATTCGTTGGCATGGACTTCATCACCGGTTTGCCCGCTCGTCCAAAGGGAATGATGCTATTTGGGTCGTGATCGCAGTGTTGACTAAAGTGGCACATTTCCTTCTGTCAAGACTTCGCCGTGTGGGGCCTTGGCCGAACTTTATGTCTCGAGGATTGTGAGTCTTCACGGTGTCACCAAGACGATTATTTCGATCGTGGTGCACTTTTCACCTCGCGGTTTTGGCATAGTCCGCAGAGGCTATGGGGACCCGCTTTCATTTCAAAGACAAACCTTTCATCCTCGCATCGATGGCGGACGGAGCGAGTCAACCAAGTGTTGGAAGATATGCT
The DNA here is from genome assembly GCA_036346255.1 of Ampelocalamus luodianensis. Taxonomy (NCBI): domain Eukaryota; kingdom Viridiplantae; phylum Streptophyta; class Magnoliopsida; order Poales; family Poaceae; genus Ampelocalamus; species Ampelocalamus luodianensis. Next base: position 31,714,747 of record CM070636.1, read on the forward strand.
CGTGCTTGTGTTCTTTCCTATGGGAAGAAGTGGGAGAAGTGCCTACCATTTGCGAGTTCTCCTACAACAACACTTTGAGCGATCTTGGCATGGCACCATTTGAGGCTTTGTATGGGAGGAGATGCGAACCCCATTGAACTGGTGAGACCGGTGGCGCGATTTCGCCCAGATTCGATCAATGAGGCCGAAAGTCAAGTTCGATTGATCGCGAGCATCTGCGCACGGCCAGATCGGACAAAGAGCTATGCGGTCGTCGTCGCCGTGATTTGAGCTTTGAGCCCAATGACTTTGTGTATCTCAAAGTCTCACCTTGAAGGGCCATCGTTTTGGCATCAAGGGCAAGTTGGCCTCGATATGTTGGGCCTTACCGTATCATCGAGAGAATTGGAGCGGTTGCATGCTGATTGGAGCTACCGGCTGCACTTGAGGTGTGCATGATGTGTTCCATGTTTCACACCAAGAAGTGCCTCCGTGTCCGACCGAGGAAACTCCATTGGAGGTTCTCAATGTGCAGGAAAATTTGACCTATCGCGAGCATCCTGTTCGTATTCTTGAGGAATCTGAACGGAGAACAAGGAACCGTGTCATCAAGTTCCTTAAGATTCAGTGGTCAAACCATTCTGAAGATGAGGCAACTTGGGAGCGAGAAGATCGCCTCCGTGCAGATTTTCCTTCTTTCTTCTCCGAGTAAACGGAATCTCGGGTCGAGATTCTTGTAAGGGGGGGAGAGTTGTAACATCCCAATTTTGGGCTTGTGTTTCAAATGTAAGAAAATGAGTAGAAATTAAAACTTTTTCTTACATCATGTGTTTCCTGTTTGTATTGGACAAGTATTGTGCAAGACTTATGGAAATGCAAAGCCACAAGTCTTTTGATCCAAATCTTGTTCCTTCAAAAACAATCTTGTCAAACCTTTTGATCATCCTCTGGAAATATTTTTCCTAAGTTCTTGGGATGGTATGTGACCCCTCTGAAAAATTTCACAATTTTTAGAAATTGTTTGAATATTTTAGAGGGTAGTCAAACCTGTTTGACTCTCAGTCAAACCCAAAACCAGTACCTTGTAGAATTTTTGGAGATAAATACAATGCATAAAAACCTCTGCAAATTTTAGACAAGGTCAATGTCTCAGTCAGCAAGCTCCTGTAAAAATTTCAGAATTTTTGGAGTTATTTTGCTACCCCAAATAAATCCTCAAAAGTCCCGACTTTAATTTAAAACCTAAAGCTAACTCACTATTCATTGGGTTCGAGTCGGGCTCGAGTCCGAGCCACTTGACTCGGTTGAACCACCTAGTCTGCACCGAGCCGCGTTTTAAAACGCGTGCAATCTCGGCCGTTGATTCAAATCGCTCGACCACGTTCATGTGAGCATTCGGACCCTCGGTTGCATTAACCGATTAGGACCGTTGATTTCAATCCAACCGTCCGCACTCTCGAGGGCAATCGTCTTCGTCGGCCAACTTCGTTTAATCGTGACCGTCCATTTTCAATCCAACGGTCCATTGTCGCTTCTGTTCTTCTTCCTCCTCGCTTCTCCGCGCGCGCGTGCGTTCATGGCGAGAGAAAGAGAGAGCATGGGGGCTTGTTGTGTCACTTCGAGCGTGCCTCGTCAACGCCTCTCGCAAGGCATTTAATGCGCAATGTGCTTTCTCCTCCATTGTCACCGTGCTCACTTGCTCCCATCATTTCGTGGTCCACGGCCGCACCATGAACCGAGCTCACCATGGGCTCATGTTCTTTCTCAAACCCTAATTCCTTTCCTATAAATTGGACCTCTAGGTCCTCCCCGTGTTCTTTGCACCACACCTAGCTACTCTGTGTTTGAGCTCAAAACTATCTCAAACCTTCAATCCACCATTGTTGACCGAGGGCTCCAATGGCGCCTTGGTGTCCAGTGGTTCATCTTCAACATTTCTTGCCCCCTTTGAACTCCTCAACCTCCTTTATATTTCCCTAACTTGATTTTGGGTTGCATTCACAGAATCACTCAATTTTAAGTTTGGAGATTTTCAGTTAGTTTCACCCCTTTCTTCTCCAGCTCAGGTAAGTGGTTCTTTTGCAATTATTTGCTTTGGAGCCTCTTTGAGCTATAATGAAGTCGTGGTGATGATTTGGTTCCACTCATTTTGCTCGAACCTCATCTTCCACTTCATCTTCTTCGCCCGGTGGACTTCATCGTGTTCAAGTCTTCCCACCGTATTTGGAGCTCCTCTCGGTTAAGGTAGTTTCTATATAGTCCCTAGAAGTCGTGGCACTCGCTTCCTTGGACCGCAATGAGCATCTTGCTACTTTCGTGTTTTGTCGTGTCGGCCTCCTTCTTTGTTTTCCGCTCGCCGGCGTTCCTGCACCTCCACCGGGCGAGAGTCATCATCGTTGGGTCCGCAACACTATTGCGAACCCATTTTGGTAGTTTGTGGCGCCGCCATGCCGGGTCGCCGGCGACAAGCCGTGGTAGCCACCGACTTTGCGTACGTAGCTCCGTTGTCGTCAAATAATTAAGACACGGCTTAATACCCAATCATTAGTAGTATTAATGGTGTCTTAATCGCCTAATGTGTCAGCGGCTTGTGGGCGTAGCCTAAATCGAGAAAACCAAGTCGTTATGGCTGATTTTGGGTTTATTTATTGCTAATCATTGTTAGCAATAAATGTGTCCAAATTACCTTTTGGGTCAGCGGCGTGTGGGCCCTCGTCCTAAATCACCTCTGCTCAAAATCTTTAGGACACATTAATTGCTAATCATCACTAATCATTGGTCATTAGTAATTAATTAGCCATCCTAAGAGCCTCCTTTAAGTCATCGCCAGGTGGGTCCACGTGCATCGTGCGCGTGTGTTAAATCTCGCAGTGTGACTCTCGATCCATCGACATGCGCCCACGCGTCAAGACTCGATTGCACTTCCATCTTGGACCACCGTCCATTTTGCGATCTGCGGCCTAGATTTTGTATGCGTTCGACCTCCGGTTCCCTCATCATTCTCGCCGCCCATTACTTGATCTGCGGCCCCGATCGCGCGTGCAATCGGACCATCCGATGGAGGCGTGATCGAGCCGCTCATCCTTAGATCTGCGGCGTGGATCGTCGAGGCAACCGCACGTCGGTTGCATCCTTCCTCGTGAGCCGTTGGATCCGGATCCAACGGTGGGCTCTGTTATGAATCGCGCGCGCGCCGTTGTTCTCCGTCGTGTGGCTCGTTGGATATGACATCAACGGCCCACGAGCGCCCACGCTCGCTTATTTTCGGATGGGTTGGTTTTATTTACGTAAGTATTTATTTATCAACCAAAATTGTATCAAAACTTTAGAAATTCATAACTAATTCAAGATAAATCCTTTTACATGAAACCAATCGCATTAAATTTGTATTTCACTAAAGTTTAATATAAAAATGCTTTTAGTCGTGTTTATAGTAGGAAATTCGTAATCTTTAATAGCTTGTTTTCTGCTATTTTTATATATTCCAATTGTATTAAAACTTGGAAAATGCATATCTTTTACGTATATCATAATTGAATGATTTTAACTTTGATAAATTTGTTGTTAACTAAACTTTAATCTAAAAATGGTGGTAGGCCTAAATCACACTAAAAATATGTTAATAGATTTAACCTTATTAGTAGCAATTAAAAATTCATTTAATGATGTAATAGACACCAAGAATTCATTTGTAAATCCTAAAAATAGAAATTTGATGTTAGGAAATCCTTCATTATCATACTATAATGTGAAATGGGTTTTGCACATGTTTATATTTCTGGAAATTGCATTATGCTAGTTTTGCATCTTAGAAAAATCATAACTAAATCATTTTAACTCCAATTAAGATGAAACCACTTGTATTGGCCTTAAAATGTCAGTAGCAACCTATCATAAAAATTTCAAGTCTAGAAAACCTCTAGAAAATATTTTTGCTACAGTACCTAATTATGGCCGAAAATGGGTTTTTAGGGAATATCTTTTGCACCACAAATCCAAATTAGGTTTTTCCAGTTTCTATGTCTAGGTATATTCGTATTCTGCCTTATGTGTAAATTTCGTCGCATTTGGATAATTTTTGCTTGCTCGTTTGTTTTTAGTGTGGCTCGTCTTATTGGTTGTTCTTGGTTCTTTTTGCCTTTCGCTTAGGATTCGACATTTGCGGTAACCCCGAGAGCGATCCTCCACAACAGCTTGAGCAACGGCAAGAAGGCAAGCGGTTTGATCATGTTAATCCCAGATTTTAAGTATTTATGTTGATTACAACTTCTATGTATGCATTGCTACTTTGTGTTAATAGTTGGCCTAGTAGATGCATTTCCTTAGCAAATGATTATCCTCTACTACCATGAGCCTAGGTTACTTGTCGTGATTTAGAGTTCATGGATGGGCTCTTCTCACTTAGTAGTTGCGAATCAATTGCTTAGCCATGCTTAGCTTCGTAGAAATGGGCGGTTATCGACTTGTCGATAACCTTGATCACTTAAAACTTATTATGATTATGATTTCCACCTTGTGCCATGTCTACTTATGAAAACTAAAACTGAAAACAAAATGATTTAGACTTGGGCACAATGGTATGATGGTGTGATTTTTGGGTGTGATCGAATGGTGCCCGGTCAACAAGGACCTAACATCTTGTTACACTAAACCAAGCATTTTAGCGTGCATAACCACATTAGAGGGTATGGGACCTCTCTTGACTTAGTACTTTGGCGTGTATTGGCTCCGAGTCGCAAGGAGTCGCAGGAGGGATGGTGTTGGGAGACAGTAGTGTCGAAAGACTTCACCCGTGATGGGATTTGTTGTCTTTCGCTTGCAATGTAAGCATATGGGTTTCTATCCATATGAGCGGCTCGTAGTTAATACACAAGATTGGAAATGTCTCAGAGGACTTAGTCAGCGCTTAGCATACCTTCTGTAGTGTGCTTGTGGCTTGAAGGCGATCAAGTGTGGGTACATTGGTACACCCTCGCAGGTTAAAACTATTCCAATAGCCTCGCCCTAGGTTATGGACACGCTTGGCAAGGTCTTTCAAGAGTTAGACTACAACCTTTTAAATTAAAACTTGATGGGTGGTACGAATCGGGCATTCGTGCTATGTTGTGGTGGCTGTTGGGATAGTCACTTCCGTGTGGTTACTTGTATGTATCTTTACTTCATCACTTTGATAACAAAACAGATTTGCAAACTTGCTTTTAAAATGTATTACATTATTGCAAATAAAGTTGGCTTCATGCAAATGAGACATACGACCTCCACCTAAATAAGCTTGCATGTAGTTTATGAATAGGTCTGCTATTCCACACGCTCGATCTTATGTACAAAGACAATCTTTGTACTCAGTTGCTACGCTTAATTGTTTTGTTGCAGAGGAAGAAGGTGAGTGTGAGGACCCCCGGTTATTGGAAATGTTACTAATTAAATTCATACTGTAGCACAATTATTAATGAAGGAACAGTACTGCCCCTTTATTAAAAACCATGCTAAAGATATAAATTTAACAAGTGACAGATCCAGTAAACAGGATTCCCGGATATATATGATTCTCAATGGTTCCCAGGATCAACGACCATTGCATATATATCGTTCATCAACATTGCATCCAACACATACAAGTCATACGTTGATATAATTAAACATAAGGTTACATCATTCTGTTAAAACTACAATATTAAGTGACTTGGTCACTTTAACAGTATACAGTGGAAGCAAAATGAACGGAAAATGTCCACCAAAGGCCTCATCCACTCGCAGGCAATTGCGTGGAGGAAAGAAGTAGCGTTACTCGTTAGCGTCACCCTGATCGGCGCTAACGGGTACTTCATAAAGAAAACCGTCCTCACCTGCAACAATAGGTGGTAGCACCTTGCGTACGGAAGGTACTCAGCAAGTCTTACGCAAACTAATTAAAGAAAGTGGTTATTAGAGCCTATTCAAAGGAGTAGAGTTTTTACATGCATAAGGTTGCAATAGGAAGGTATAAAGGTTCAGATTTGCATAAAGCGATACATCTTAACGCATAAAGGCTAACTTTTGATAAAGCAATTTAATAAATCAAAAATAAAGTAAAACAGTAAGTAAATACATTAAATGGAAATAAGATGCAGGCATGATTCCCTCATGCAAACCGAAAATAAACCGAAACCAGATTTTGAAAATCAAAACTTCTATACAGTGATATCAATTCAAGTTATCGTCCATGACCGTGGACACGGCTATTCGAATGCTTTATACCCTGCGGGTGTACATCTTTACCCACATGACTTAGCTAGCTCGTTGTCTTGGATGCCTCCGAATGATGACACACTTCCTTTGGTATGCCGACCGGGAAGCTAAGATTTGGTATTTTTCAACAAGCCAACACTATTGAGTTGGACCCCATGTGTGAACTAATCCCATTAGCGTAGGCTATACCACCTACTAACCACGGGCACACATGTTGTGTCGAATGCCGATCCAAACAATTTAAAGCGAATTGGGTTCCCTACCCATAGTAGAATGCTATCGGCACCATTAAGGTATCGTATATGCGACGAGGCACATATACGCCTCACCCTCCTAAGAACATCCGACATCGACATACAAAGCTCACATGGCATAAAACGCACTCCTCGGACCAAAACATCTATGCCATACAAGGTCAATACACATATTCTTACTCTCCTGTTTCCAACTCAATAGTCTCAACATTTTACTTAACCAAACAGCGCCCATACACGCATGTGGAAGTACGTGGGGACTTGAATTGAATAATCGAGTTCGGTCCTTAATTAACCCTGACAAGTCCACCACAAAACCCAATCTCGCACAAAAGCACCATCACTAACTTCCTCTTGTCCAGATCAATTTGAATTTCAAATACAAGACTGATTTAAAGAAATCGACAAAGAGTTCAACATAACCAGTTGGTTGTGCCAGATTCCCATGTTTGACAAGATGTGCTTGTCTAACTCTAAAATCTCTAGACCGCATATCTAAGCCAAATCTGAAAATAGACCATATAGTATACAAAGACTACACTAGAGTTGAGTGTATGGTCATAATTAGGTAAGCCACCATGTCAGTCATAGCTAGCTATTACAAGTCACATTTTGTATTTTCAAACAAATAGCATGCACAGATATCACCGATTTGTAAAAGCTATTGTACAAAATCTGGGTTCAATATGGTGCAAAGAAGATGCTTGCCTTGGTAGTAATAGACTTACATTGCGTGCTCAGTTGTTCGATATAATCAAAAGCTTCAAGAGAACCGACTTTCTAAAAGAAGCAATAAAATCCAATAAATACCAAAACGCATAAGCGTATAAATTATCGAAATTGTATGATCAATAAAGAAATGCATGATTAACAGCATGCTTAAGTTATATTTACCCTAATAGTGATAATAACCCATTTTATAACCTACTATTTTCAAAAGACAGAAATTAGAGTTTAGTGTAAAGTGCCAGTTTTCAGATTTTAAAAGAGCTGAAAACAGGGCATATTGCAATTTTCGGAAAAAGAAGTATAGAACATGCAAAAGTTCATAAATGAAACTTAGCATGATCTTTTAGGGTAATTAATATCCCAAACCAACCTTAGTCTAACCCTAACTAGTTAGATTACAAAAGCTAAAGCAAAAACCTATTTTGTCGGTTGAGCCGACAAGAGAACAGAGACATATTTCAGCTAGGAGTCAAAATAGATGATGACAAGAATTGAAAGATCAAATTGTCATGCTGCTAGGGTTTAGTCAAAACCTAAATAAGATGATAAGTTGACAGGAAGAACCCTAGGTTTGAAAAATGACATGAAAAACTAAAAAGGTATAATATCAACTTTTCAGTTTAAAGCCAGTTGAAGCTACTGATGCTTAAAAGAATGATTCACAGCAGCTTCTAAGGTTCCAAGGATGCTCAAGATATCGAAACTAGGGTTTTGGCTTACCAAGATAGGAAAGATACCAAAACTCAAAACCGATGATGATGGATGAGAAACAAACTCGGTTTTGACCTACAAAAGATAACCAATCTTTATTGTAAGTAAAGCCAGTGCTTAAGGTAGATAAGCAAAGGATAGAAGCAAGAGACTCCACTGGACAACAATGGATGAAAGTGAGCTTCAGTGGTCAACAATGGCTGCAGCTCCAAAAGCTAGGGTTTATATATAAGGGAGTTGAGCTACAGGATAATTGGGAAAAATCTAGAGCTTGATGAGGTGTCCATTTAGGGCTAATTATCCCAAAAATTAGTTGCAATAACTTTGGGATAATTCTCTCCTCTGTTCTGAGAGATCTGTATTGAGAGAGGAAGAAGATAAGAGCCAACTGACATGTGGGTCCCGCTGGTAGTCACAGCCATGCGCGCCTCCTAAAATGCGAAAGGAACAACAACCGTCCGATTAAAAATGGGCGGCTGCGATGAAGACAGGTGTTTAAAACAGTCAACCGGTATTGTTCAATGTGGACCACACGATCTCACATGAACGGCCGTGATTTAATGTAGCCTTCGCGTAACCCGAAGGTCACATTCAAAGGGGAGCGTTGGATTAGAATCCAACGGTCACTTAAAAAGGAATACACGTCACCCCACTTAAGTGCGACGACGCGGCGCCGTTAGATGGGCTTCCTACGGTCGAGATTGGAAATTGAACCGGATGGTCCGGTTGCATACACCGCTCTGGGCCACCCGATCGAAATCCAACGATCCACCGATTTTGGGCTTTTAAAGGCCCACGGTCAAAAAGGAGTGCCGTAGGATTGAAATCCAAGGGCCCATATAATCGCGCGCCTCTGATTTCAAATTGAAATAAGCAATACCGTTAGATCAAGGATGGACGGCCACGATTGTGCGGGGATCCGGAGTCGTCCGAATGCATACACTAATCTGGGCCACACGATGAAGATCCAACGGTCCAGAGGAGTGCGGGCTTTATAACACGCGGAAAAAGGAACAAACAGAGATTTGAATCTAACGGCTGAAATAAAATCGCGCTTTAGGTTTAGAAACGAAAAGGCGCTACGGTGGATTGAAACGAACGGTGGAGATTGAACATGGATCCGAGTTGTCCGATTGCACACACTAACCTCGCCGTTAGATCAAGATCCAACGGTGGAGATTAAAGTATACACGTGGGCGCTCGCGGATATCGTGAGCTCGCCTGCTCGATTGAAGATCGACGGCTCGCATCACGCGCGTGGATGTCGGGCTCGCGTTGGGACGTGGTCGAGGCGGACCAAGTCGCGATCGGTTGAACCCAAACACGTGAGACCGAGTCGCCATGATGCAAGGGTTGGGTTTAGCCGGCTTTGTTGACAGCACCCATTTGAATACTTAAAAGATTTGATCGGACTTTAAAAATATCAAATAAATTTATAAATTCAAGAAATTTTTATTGTAAGCTCTGGGTTGATATATTTCCCGATAAATTTTATAAACCACATTTTCACTTTGTAAAATACATAAATATTCATTTCGGATCGAGAATATTTATTTAAAGACAATAAATTTTCTTTAAGCCCAAATAATTTCTAAAATGCAACAAAATATTTTTAGCCAAGATAATTTATCTAGGCTTTAATAAAAATACTTCAGTCATAATACAAGTTTTATCTTGTATCCTTTTAAGACTTTAAATGATCCTTTGGGATTTTTGGCAAAAGGAAGGTTTTCAATTTGTAACATGTCGCCCAAAGTGTAAACATGAACAAGATCTCATTACTGCTCATAAAGCATTTTATTACTTTTATAAACTCGGGTATTACAGTTGAGCTCGAGGCCTCACTTTTGTGAGTGTGTTGTGGTAGCTTGGGCGACTAGCTTAGCGGCCCTCGGTTGCCTTGTGGGTGTATGGCTAACCTGTCGACTTTTGTTCTAGCCATCTTATGGCGCTTTTGCTTCATTGTCATTCTTGTATATTGTTCTATTTGGCCGTCGGCTCTCTTTTGTAATAACTTTACTTTATGTATGTCGTTGTTGAACTTAGTGATGTATGTGTATGGAATTGATGTGTAATTTTGTGATGATGTGCATATGCTGCAATTCTAGGAAGCATATGTCCATCGAGGCTTAGAATGTTTAGTTAGTAATGCCAGAACCATTTGGAGGTTAGGTGTTACTAGTTAAATATTCCGGGTCCTCATAAGAAGTTGGAGAGTACACCAGCACCGGTGCGTCGACCTGCGGCGCCCGCTGCTAGTGCGACCTCGTCTATGGGGTCAACAGGGCGCTCACGTGACATCATTTGCCACAAGTGCAAGGGTGTTGGCCATTTTCGAGGGACCGCCAAATGTCGAACTATGCTTATCACCGAGGATGGCGGTTATGTTTCACTAGTGATGACGAAGTCGCCGATGCGCAACTCGCCTTGCACATCGATGACATAGAACAATGTGAGTGCGATCACGAGTTTCCCAACACCGAGCAAGATTCCATTGTTTGCACGCCCAAGGTGCTTAGTGTGATGCCATCGCCGTTACTCGAACAGTGGTGCAATTTGTTTCGCACTTGGCGAAGCTTGATAAGGGTAAGGTCCGCAAAGTGATCATTGATGGCGGAAGTTGTCACAATTTGGCTAGCAAGGATATGTGTCATAAGTTGGGTTTGAAGTACTTGCCGCATCCACGCCCTTATCATGTGCAATGGTTGAGCGACAAAGAGGAAGTGAAGGTGAACTATATGGTACGAGTGACGCTTATATGGGAAGTACACCGACACTATGCACTGCGATGTTGTGCCTATGACGGTGTGTCACTTGCTCTTGGGACGCCATGGCAATATGACCGCTCGCTATTCACGATGGGCGACAAATCGCTACACATTTCGATGGAATAATATGGATATCATCTTGAAGCCCCTTACACCGCAGCAGTTGTGAATTCTTCAATGCGAGAAAATTGAGATGCACGTTGAGACCGCCAAAGAGCGAGAGAAGAATTTAGTAATGTTAGCCACCAAATCGAAATGAGAGAATTCAGCGAAGATCCCAATTTGGTGCACTTTGTACTATTGTACAAAGACGCCTTGCTTTGACTAACGACTTGTCTTCTCTTCCTAGTGGTGTTGCTTGTGTTTTGCAGACTTCACGACGTCTTTCCAAACGAGGTACCACTGGCTACCACCAATTCGTGGGATAGAACATAAGATCGACTTGATTCCGGGAGCGTCATTGCCGAACCGACCACCGCACCGCACTAATCCCGAGGAAACAAAGGAAATTCAGAAACAAGTACAAGAGTGTGAGGACCCCAATTTATTTGGTTTGTAATGCTTAACCAACCACCTGGCCCAAGCATCACAAATCAAATAAACTGACCCTCGAGATATGTATACTTCCTGTAGCAAAGATACACACCTCGGTACAAAATTAGACATCAACTCCATTCCACACATAGAGTCCAAACACCACACTACCAAACGGAGGTAAACAAATAGAAGAGGTTATTACAGACACAGGCCGACCGGCCCAAAAGATACACAAATAACAAGAACGACAAATGAAGCAAAAGTGCCATAAGATGGCTATAAACAAAGCCAATCGGTGTGCCTTCAACCCACAAGGCATCGGACCGACCGCCAAGACTAGTCGCCCAAGAAGCGGCAACACACTCACGTAAGTGAGGACCACGAGGCTCACCTTCTTCCTCTGCAACAAAACATTAAGCAAAGCACCCGAGTACAAAGATTGTCTTTGTACCCGCAAGACCGACGTGTGAACTAGCGCACTGCTCATATGCTACATGCAAGCTTATCCGTGGAGGCCATATGTTTCATTTGCATAAAGCCAATTTTCGTTTGCAATAAGGTAATACTGCTTTTAAAGGCAAGTTTGCAATTCATTTTTAAGATTGAAATAACAGTGAGGATAATAATAACAAAAGCGAAAGATAAACAACCTAGAAGTGACTATCCCAATAGTCACCACAACAATAGCACGAATCCCGCATTCGTACCACCCATCAAGTTTTAATTTAAATGTTGCGCTAACTCTCGATAAGCTTACCCAAGCGTGTCCATCACCTAGGGCGAGGCTATTCGAATAGTTTTTAACCTGCGGGGTGTACCATCAGTACCACACTTGAGACCGCCTTTAAGCCAAAACACACTTAGAAGGTATGTTGCACGGCTAAGTCCTACGAGACTTTTTCCAATATTGTGTATTAACTACGAGCCGCTCGTATGGATAGAAACCCATACGCTTACATGGTAAAGCCGAAAAGACAACTACCCACTCAGGATAAAGCTTTTCGGACAACTACCATGCTCCCACCTCCATCCCTCCTGCGACCTCCTGCGACCCGGAGCCAATACACGCCAAAGTACTAGGTCAAGAGAGGTCCCATACCCTCTAGTGTGGTTAGCACGCCGAAATGCCTGGATAACAAAAACTCACAAGATGTTCGGTCCTTAATTGACCCGGGCACCTTTCCAGTCACACCCAATAGATCACACCAATCTTACCATTGTGCCCGCGTCTAAATCATTTTTGTTTTCATTTTTAGTTTTGCAATTAAACATAGCAGAAATGCTGAAACATAAAGTTGTAGTAAATTTTGTGTGATCAAGGTTACCGACTAAAATCGATAACCGCCCAGTTCTACCGATAGCTAAGCATGTCTAAGCAAGTTGACCCGGATCTACTAAGTGACAAGAGATCATCCAAATGATCTCTAATCACAAAGAAATAACCTAGGCTCAGTAGTAGAGATCAATATTTTGTCTACAGGGATATGCACTACGGATTTAACTAATCAATTTAACACAAATTAAGCAATGCATACATACAAATTGAAACAAAATATTAATCTTTAAAATACTGGATTAAACATGATCAAACTGCTTGCACGTTGCTGTTGCTCAAGTTGTTATGAGGATCGTCCTCGGGGTTGCCGCAAATATCGAAGCCTAACGATCGAACATAACGAAGAAATAAGAACGAAAACACCGACCAAACTCAAACAATACAACAAAAACAAAACACACCAAACCTTTCCAGAGCCTAAGCATGATATAACAAAATTTAAGAAACAGAGAGCAATTCATTTTAAGTTATTAAGAATTTTCTATGAATTTCCTAAGCTAAAAACACATCAAAACACTAGTTAATTACTTAACAAATTTTCATGAACAGAAACAGTGTATATAACCTATCCTAATAATTAGTACATTAAAATGACAAATTACAAAATTGGTTTCACTGGATTTGGACAAATATTGAAAGAGATATGCATTTTCTAATCTAGAAGATACATAAAACATCATTTTATTAATTAACAGATTTTTGCTACAGAGACATGGATGAAACTAATTTTAGTAAATAATACATTTGAAATGAAAATAAACAGCACTGGTTTTATGCAATTTGGATAAAAATTGAATTAGTTATGCATTTTCTAAGTTTAAATGAATTAACGATTACCATGAAAACATATTACGTAAATACTAAAGCACTAAATCCTTTTTCTACCGCCGATCGATGGCCCAACATCGACAAATGGGCCCGAGCGAAAATCTTGACGAGCGGACTGCGCGCAAGGTGGCGTCCGGCGTATTCAAAGAATACGCCTTGGCTTAACGTAACGTAATCCTAACACATATGCCCGGCAAAAATACGCTTCATGAAAGAGAAAACGCATTAACAAAACTACACAATCCCTAACCGACATTCCGGCCCACATAACGAGACTCGAGAATTAAAGCGATTAGATTTGAATCCTAAAACAGGCTTAACACGAGAGGGCCCACAAGTCGCTGACCCTCTGAACTGTGTTTAGCGATAACTAAGCTTCGCGGCGCTCGCTCGACGCGCGGAGACGGCGCGCGCCACGCGGTGATCTAGCAAACCGTGAGTTTCAAGACGAGTGAGTGGTACCTTAAGGTTCGCAAAGACCTCACGAACCGGTGGCGGTGACGCGAGCCCAATGGTCGCCGGAGATGGGCTCACGACGGCCGAGGCGGAGAAGAAGCTACGGCTCGCGAGAAGGCGCTCTGATCTTCGGCGGCCGAGAAGTTGCGCCACGGGATCGCCTCGACTCCAGGAGCAATAAGCACAAGACAAAGTCGAAGAAGAAGGTCCGAGGCGGCCGGAATTGCCACGGCGGCGGAACACCGTGCGCGAGGAAGAAACACCCGCACGACTTCCACGATGCACGAAAGACAGAAACGAGCCCACCGTTAGACTCAGAGGAGGATTGCGATCACGAGGGACCAAGTGACGAGGTTAGAGACTCACCAGAGAACTAGCAAGCTCGCGGGACCGCCGCAACCGGAGGCGGAGACGACGATACCGCCCCTGGTGATCCACTGGACGCCAAGGACCCGGGTTGGGCAAAATGGAGGCGGCGTCGAGCGTGGATCACAGCGGTGCGGTCGCGGGCTCGAGGGCGGCGCTAACACGGCGGCGTTGCTCTCGGGTTCTTCTCCGGCCGGAAAGGAAATTTGGGCGGAGAAAACACGAGAATGGACGCGAAGGGTAGTGGATGGGCTCAGTGGGTAGATGAGATCCCGGCGATGCTTCACGGGCTGACACGAGGACAAAAAGGTGGCAGCGACGAGGACGTGGCAAGCATGCGCGCGCCGGCCGTGAGCTCCGGTGAGTCGCGGAGAAGAGCGAGGTTGATGCCGGCGGTGGGACCCACATGTCGGCGAGAAAGTCGCGGTGCGAACCGGAGGTTTGATTTGATCGAGATCGCACCGACCGTTGGATCCGAAATGGGCTACCGAGATTGGTGTATGCATTCGGACAGTCGGTTGCGACGCGACGTGGATCGCTCGATTTGCATCGGACGGTCGCGATCAATTGGACTCGCGGCAGTGCGATTAGTTGACGACCGACCAACCAAGTGCGAGTAGTCGGACTCGAGCCTGAGTTGGGTTCGGGCCCGAGGAACAGTATTTTTAGAATTTGATTTAAAAGACAGAGAAGGTTTTGGGGAATTTTTAGAGGTAGCTCCTAAGCTCCAAAAATTTCGAAATTTTTATGGTAGCTACTAGAGACAGAGAACAACATTGCACAAATTTTCCAGAACTTTCTATGCACTGAAAAGTTCTGCAGAAAATTCACAAGCTGCTGACCTAGGGTTTGACCAGGTTTTCAACTAGTTTGACTTGGCCATTTGAAATAGCAAATAAAATCTAAAAATTGTGAAATAATTCAGGGAGGTAGATAGGATGATCAAGATGCTAGGAAAAATAGTTTCAGAGGATGATCACAAGTTTGAAGGCTAAGAATCTGATAACAACAATTTCCAATCACAAGAATTAAATTCTACAAATTGGAAATTGCTAGGGAAAATTGTAGAAACTTTCAAATGATTTGAAGAGACAACAAAAGTTTTTATTTCTCCTCAAAATTTTACATTTGAAATACAAACCCTAAGTTAGGGTCATACAAATCTCCCCCTTACAGGAATCTCGCCCCGAGATTCTGATCACCGGGAGAAGAAGGATGGGTAATCTGCTCGGAGACGATCTTCCCGCTCCCAAGTGGCTTCATCCTCGGAGTGGTTCGACCACTGAACTTTGAGGAACTTGATCACACGGTTCCTCGTTCTGCGTTCAGCTTCTTCGAGGATACGAACGGGGCGCTCACGATAAGGCAGATCTTCCCGCACATCGATATTTTCCAATGGTGTCTCCTCAACCGAACGCGAGGCACTTCTTTAATCGTGACACATGAAAAACATCATGCACCCGCGAGTGTAGCCGCAACTCCAACTTGTATGCAACAGCTCCCACTTTCTTGATGATGCGATACGGCCCGACATATCGAGGAGCGGCTTGCCCTTGACAAAAACGACGACGTCCTTTCAGAGGTGAGACTTTGAGATACACAAAGTCATTGGGCCGAAACTCAACTCACGGCGACGCCGATCGCATAGCTCTTCGCTGGATCGAGCTACGCGCAAGTGCTCACGAATCAATCGCACTTGATTTTCAGCCTCATTGATGGAATCGGACCAAAGAACGCCTTTCACCGCCTCTCGACCGGTTCAATGGTGTTCTGCGCGCCTCCCCATACAAAGCCTCAAACGGTGCCATACCGAGACCGCCTGGCCGTTGTTGTAGGAGAATTCGGCAAGCGGTAGGCACTTCTCCCAATTCTTTCCATAGGAAAGAACACAAGCACTGAGCATATCTTCTAGCACTGATTGACGCGCTCCGTCGACCATCGACCGAGGATGATAGGCCGAAATGAACGAAGACGGGTCCCCATGGCTTCCTGTAAACTGTGCCATAGCCGAGAAGTGAAAAGAGAGCCACGATCTGACACAATCGTTCGTGGCACACCATGCAAACTCACAATGCGGGATATGTAGAGGTCTGCCAATTTACTGACGCTGAGGGCGGTACACACCGCGAAAAATGCGCTACCTTCACAATCGATCGATAACAACCTGTATAGCATCCTTCCACAAGAAGTGCGGGGTAGACCAGTGATGAAGTCCATACCAACGGAATCCCACTTCCACTCCGGTATGGGCAAGGGCTGAAGAAGACCTGCTGGACGCTGATGCTCGGCCTTCACGCGACAACATACGTCGCATCTGGCAACGAACCTGGCAATCTCGCGCTTCATGCGAGTCCACCAGAATCTCTGACGCAGATCTTGGTACATTTTAGTGGCCCCGGGATGGATGGACAAAGGCGAATCATGGGCCTCCTGAAGAATCAAATCCCGCAACTCCGGGACCTTTGGGACCACAAGACGCTGCCCAAACCATACAACACCGTGCTCATCTTCTGTGAAACACTTGGCTGATCCACCCTTGATATTCTGCTTGATTTTACCCACACCATCATCTGATTGCTGTGCTGCCTTGATTTGATCCACCAAGGTTGGTTGCACAACCAAGGCAGCAAGGGAACCATGTTCAATCAAACCCAAGTTGAGACGCTGAAATTCTGCAAGCAGTGCAGGTTGCTGCTCTTGGATCATCAGAGTATTGCAATACACTTTTCGGCTAAGTGCATCAGCAACCACATTGGCTTTGCCAGGATGATACTGAATACCCATGTCATAATCTTTGATCAATTCTAGCCATCTCCTCTGCCTGAGGTTCAGATCTGGCTGAGTGAACAAGTATTTCAAACTCTTGTGGTCGGAATACACCTCACAGCGGTTTCCGATCAAATAATGCCGCCAAATCTTGAGTGCATGAACTACTGCAGCAAGCTCTAAATCATGGGTGGGATAGTTGAGCTCATGAGGTCTCAACTGCCTGGATGCATAGGCAACTGCCTTGCCTTCCTGCATAAGAACACATCCAAGTCCCTGACGAGAGGCATCGCAATAAATATCGAAGCTCTTGTGGATATCAGGAAGAGTGAGGACTGGGGCTGAAGTCAATCGCTGCTTGAGCTCCTGAAAGCTCTCATCGCAAGCAGAGGACCACACAAACTTCTTATCCTTCTTGAGCAATTCAGTCATCGGCTTTGCGATTTTGGAGAAGTTCTCGATAAAGCGGCGGTAATAGCCCGCTAAGCCGAAAACTCCGCACATCGATGTTGACAGGCTGCCCCAAGATAGAACATCGCCGACTTTCTGGGATCCACGGCTATGCCTCCACCTGAAAGAACATGGCCCAAAATGCCACTTCTTCAACGAAACTCACATTTGTTGAACTTATACGGTGATGCTCCCATAATTTGCCCAAAACAATCTTGGATGCTCGGCATGCTCGCTTGGTCTTGGAATAAATAAGAATATCATCAATGAAGACCACCACAAATTTGTCCAAAAACTCCATGAATACCGATTCATCAAGTTCATGAACAAGGTGGAGCATTGGTTAATCCGAAGACATGACGGTGTACTGCATGTGCCATAACGAGTAGTGGCCGTCTTCGAATATCCTCACTGATCCGGACTTGATGATAGCCCGATCTCGAGATCAATCTTGAGAACACCGAGCTCCGCACAAGCGGTCAAAAAGATCATCAATGCGGGCGAGAGGATATTTGTTCTTCACCGTCACTTCATTGAGAGGACGGTAATCAACACACATACGCAAAGTCTTGTCCTTCTTCTTCACAAAGATCACCTGACAACCCCAAGGAGATGAACTGGGACGGATGAAACCCTTTGCTTGGAGCTCACCAAGTCGCTTCTTCAATTCTTCTAGCTCATTGGGAGGCATCCGACACGGCGCCTTGAAATCGGAGCGGTACAGCAAAGAACTCGATGACAAACTCGGATCTCGAACCGAGGCATCCTGGCAAATCTTCGGAAAGACATCCACAAAGTCGATACTATGGGAACATCTTGAATTTGCAAGGTGGCTTTGCTTCTAATGCACAAAGATGCGGACCACAAGGCTGCGAAAATCCGACTGCTACTTTGAAGGGTGGTAAGATAAACAATCTTCTGGTGTGAGGACCCCGGTTTATTCGAAGCTTGTACTTGTTTAACCATCCACTTGGTCCTAACAAGACAAATCAAATAAACCAAGCCTCGAGATATGTATACTTCCTGAAATGCAGATACACACCCGCTACAAAATCATGCATCAATTCCATTCATACACATAGAGCCAAGCAAAAGCAATAAGCGAAAGACATAGATAATATAAAGAGAGTTATTACAAAAGAGAGGCCGACTGCCAAAATTCATAAAGACAAGTAAATACACAATGAAGCAAAATGGCCATAAGATGGCGATGAACAAAAGCCAATCGGTGTGCCTTTACCCACAAGGCAACCAACCGGACCGCCAAGCTAATCGTCCCAAACAGCACCGCCTTGACTCACAAAAGTGAGGCCCTTGGGGCTCACCTTCTTCCTCTGCAGACAATTAATATTAAGCAAAGCGGATGAGTACAAAACTTGTTTTTGTACTGCAAGACCGACGTGTGAGATAACGTAACTATAATTAACTACATGCAAGCTTTATTTAAGTGGATGAGGCTCGGACTTATTTTGACATAAAGCAAGTTTTCATTTACAATAAGGTAATAGATTCAAAGCAAGTTTGCAATTAACTTTTATCGTTCAAATAAAAGAGAGACAATAATAACATAGATAGAGAACAACACCAACCTAGAAGTGACTAACCCATAGTCACCACAACAATAGCATGAAGTACCCTTCATACCACCCATGTCAAGTTTAAGTTTTTAAAGGTTGTAGTCTAGTTCTTGCACGACCTTACCAAGCATGTCCATAACCTAGGACGAGGCTATTCGAATAGTTTTAACCTGCGAGGGTGTACCAATGTACCCACACGATAGACCGCCTTTCCACGACCACGGTTAGCATACTTCCTTTGGTATGCAGCACGGCTAAGTCTACAAGACGCTTTCCAATGGGCGATGCTAATTAAGAGCCGCAACCCACGGAGAAGGATACATTAGACACCCTAACCGGACAGCTAATGCTCCTCGCACACCACAAACACACACACGCACACACCCACCGACCAGCTCATAATTAGCACCTCCCAAAGTACTTAGTCAAGAGAGGTCCCATATCCCCTCGTGTGGTTAGCACGCAATAAGCGCTGGCTTAGTGACACAAGTAACTTCGGTCCTTGGGGACTTAGGCACCATTCAATCACACCCAAAAGATCACACCAACATACCATTGTGCCCAAGTCAAGATATAATTTTTGTTTTGAGTTTTTGATTTGTAAGTTGGTAAAACACAAGGTTGGACATAATGGAATAATAATAGCATTTGTGTGATCAAGATCACCGACTAAGTCGATGATCGCCCAATACTACCGATAGCTAGGCATGGCTAAGCAATATTCATTCGTAATCTACTAAGTGATAAGAGTTCATCCATCGGACTCTAACCACAAAAAATAACCTAGGCTCGGTAGTAGAGGATAATTATTTACCTACGAGTTATGCAACTAGAGGATTAACTAATCAATTTAATCAACAAAATAGCAATGCATACATAGAAGTTAAACAAAATATTAGACTTTAAAAGTAATGGGATTAATGGGAAATGATCAAACGCTTGTTCGCTGTCGTTGCTCAATTTGTTGCGAGGGTCGTTCTCGTGGTTACCGCAAATGTCGAATCCTAAGCGAAAAGCAAAAGAAGCGAGAACAACCAATAAGACGAGCAACACTTAAACAAAAGAGCAAGCAAAAATTATCCAAATGTGACGAAATTTAAACACAAGGTAAAATACGAACATACCTAGACATAGAAACTGGAAAAACTTAATTTGGATTTGTGGTGCAAAAGATATTCTCTAAAAACCTAATTTCGCCATAATTAGCACTGTAGCAAAAATATTTTCTAGAAAGATTTTGAAGCTGAAATTTTTATGGTAGCTACCCACTGGTATAGTGGTAACCCATATAAAATTTCAGGTCATTTGGAGTTATATTGGAAGAGTTATGATTTTTCTAAGTTTTAAATCTAAGACACGATTAATTTTAGTATTAAAGACTCTTGCAAAACCTATACTAAGCTAAAGTACTTTAATGTGATGCATTTATAGAACTTTAGTTTGTTAAATTTGGAGCTACAGAGAAAAAGATATGAAATTTTGAAGTTTAAAACAATTAATATGTGCCAATAAAAGCTTCGGGACTAAATCTGGAAAACCAACAAAAACTGGGGAGGTCGTGGGTCGTTGATCAAAGATCGCACGGCTCACGAGCTCAGATGCCAAAACCCACACGAGCACCTGGGCGCAAAGACCTCATCGCGCCTAGGGGAGGTCTTAGCCGTTGGATCTAGACTTGATGGTCTGAATCTAACGAGGAGGTCCTAGACGGCAAGATCTAGCGAGGAGGTCTGGCCGTAGATCTTGAATCCAATGGCTCGACCGGTGCACGCACCGCGCACGCAAAGGAGGTCTCGCGCTTATCAGAGTCGTGGCCGTCGGATCAAGATCTGGCGGTCCCGAGCACTAGGGGAGGTCTAAGGGTAAACCTACGGAGGGAGGTGCAGACGGCTAAGATCTCACGGAGGAGGTCTTCAACGGTCTAGATCTCCGGAGGGAGGTCTTTAACGGACACGATCAAGTGAGGAGGTCCCGGCGATCAAGATTGACCGAGGAGGTCTTGATCGGCCGGGATTGACACGAGGAGGTCTTGGATGGCCAAGATCTTCTCGGGAGGTCCTAGCGATAGGGTTTTATCGGAGGAGATCTCGGGCGGTTCGATTAGACCTAGGGAGGTCTTGAACGGTCCGGATCGGCGCGAGGGAGGTCCGAGCACTAAGGATTTGACAAAAGAGATCTAACGCTCGATCTAATCCGGGAGGTCGTGAACGGCCAGGATCGAGCCTAAGAGGTCTGGAAGGGGTTTTCTTTGTAAAAGGCCACGGTGGCTTTACAAAGACGACCCTCAGGGTGGTCTCGAGGTGGTCTTTGCATAATGACCAAGGGGAGGTCTTTTGCAAAGAGGACCTCGGTGGAGGCCCCGAAGGTGGTTTTACAAAAATGACCTCGAGGAGGTCTTTTTGCAAAGAGTGGTCCTAGCGGCTAGGATTTAACCAACGGAGGTCTTTAACGGCCAGATACGATTAGGGGAGGTCCAGAGACTTAGGATTTTTCTGAAAAGATCCTAAGGCCCGCATCTAAACTTGGAGAGGTCGGGGCGGCTAAGATTAGCCCGAGGAGGTCCTAGAGTGGTTTTAATGGTGCAGGACCTCCGACAACAAGCCAAGACAAATTTAATGCATCTAATGATTGACAATAAATGAACCTAAAAGGGACACTTAATGACTTCCTGACTTTAATTCTAAGGCCACTGCCCACACGTCGCTGACTCCACAAAGATAAATTAGGACACAATTAATGCACCAATGATGAGCAATGATTTGAGCATTAATGTGGTCCAAGAACATGACAAAACGGGATTTGCGAACGGCAAAACCCGAGCGAAGTTCAATGACTTGCCGCCGCGATGTGGACCTCGTCGCGGGAACCAAGAACACTGATGAGTCCCAAATAGGAGGAGGACCTAAAGATGCCAAAAGCTACCCCTAGAATAGCTCCTACCGCGCCTGGCCGAGATAACCGCCAGGAGAATCGCGCCAACACGAACACCTAAAGAGGTCTAAAAGAATAGGGATTTCGACATCTTGAGGCACTTACCGGGGAATGAAGGGAAGCTAGAGGTGGCATAAGAGCTCGGTGTGACGGTGGAGGTCGCGGAGGTGAAGAAGACGAAGCTCCCGCCACGAAACAAGCTCCCAAGCTGTCTACCTCTGTGATGGTTAAACAAATCAAGTTAGGGAGGCTTGAGGTGATCAAGAGAACAAAAGAACAGCGCTATTGCAATATTGAACCACTTTGAAGCTCGGAGGTGTAGGAGATCTTCAAGGTCGAGCAATGGTGGCGAGGCTTTCAGGTGTTTGAGCACAAGAGCAGAGAAAGGAGCTAGGGTTGAAAAGGAGTGACTAAAGGAACTATGAGAGGAAGCTTGAGCTTCAAATATAGCCGTGGGAAGGATGGCAAAGTCACCGGTGCCGAGCCCAAGTACACATGACATGATGGGAGTAGGTTGTCGTGAGACTTTTGAGCAAAGGTCTTGCGGACATTTAATGTTGGCGAGACATAGCCGTTTGTCGACCTTAGAGTTGACAAGGCACCGCTCTCTTGCCATGCACAAAATTGATAATGCCCGTGCCCACCCGACGGTGAGAGGACCAGTCAAAAGAGCTCAACGGTTAAAATCAGACTGAGCTCCCACTAGGGAGGTCGTGAGCTGTTGGATTGAAATCTAAGGGCTCAGATTTAGAATTATGTGTTAGAGGTCCTAACACTTAGGGGAGGTCTGAGCCACAGATCTCAAGATGGACGGCCCACGATCACCCAAGTGCTAGGGGTGGTCGTGGAGGGCTGAGGAGGTCGCCCCGGGGTGGTCTTTGCAAAAGGTGCAAAGGAGGTCCTAGGGGAGGTCCTCGAGGGTTGTCTTTGCAAATAGAACAGGAGGAGGTCGTGCGGGTGGGAGGTCTTTTACAAAGACCCGAGGAGGTCCTTGATCGTTGGATTTGAAATCCAACGCACCAGACCACCTGCGCCCAACCTGACCGAGCCCGACACGGCTTAAGTGGCTTGGTGCGACCAAGACCTGAAAGTCGGACCTGGGGTTTGAGTCTAAGTTTGACTCGGACCAGGCTTAGAGTTTTAATTTGAATTGAGATTTTGAAGGGGTCTTAAGAGATAGAATTAGCTCCAAATTTTATGAAATTTTGACAGTGGCTTGCTAACCTTGAGATGGACCTTGTATAAAATTTCCAGAGGTTTTATGTTGAGCATTTTCCTCCGTAAATTATACAATGCTTTGAGCTAGGGTTTGACTACCAGTCAAACAAGTTTGACTGACCCCTAAAACTACTCAGACAATTTCTAAAAATTGTGAAATTTTTCAGAGGGGTCACATATCAACCCAAGAACTTAGGAAAAATATTTCCCAGGGGATGATCAACAGACTTGTGACTTTGTATTTCCATACTCTGGTGCAATAACTGTTTAGTACACACAGGAAATACATGATGTAAGAAAAAGTTTTAATTTCTACTCATTTTCTTACCTTCAAAACACAAGTTGAAAATGAGGATGTTACAAACCTCCCCCCCTTACAAAAATCTCGTCCCGAGATTTGTCTCACTCGGAAAAGAAAGAGGGGTAGTCTGCACGGAGACGATCTTCTCGCTCCCAAGTAGCCTCATCCTCGGAATGGTTTGACCACTGAACTTTAAGGAACTTGATGGTCTTGTTCCTTGTTCTTCGCTCAGCTTCCTCGAGTATGCGAACAGGGTGCTCGCGATAGGTCAAATCCTCCTGGACATCAAGGGTTTCCAACGGAGCTTCCTCTGTTGGAACACGGAGGCACTTCTTGAGCTGGGACACATGGAACACATCATGTACTCCCACGCAAGTGCAAAGCAGTAACTCCAACTTGTAGGCAATAGGCTCCTTCTTCTCGATGATACGGTATGGACCGACATATCGAGGAGCTAACTTACCTTGACACCAAAGCGCTGTGACCTTTGGAGGAGAAACCTTGAGATAAACGAAGTCATTGGGCTCAAAGCTCAACTCACGACGACGGCGGTCCGCATAGCTCTTTTGCTGGATTGAGCCATGCGCAAGCGATCACGAATGAGTGGACTTGACTCTCGGCCTCATTAATCGAGTCGGGCCAAACAAAGGTCTTTACGGTCTCGGACCAGTTCAACGGGTTCTACACTTTTTCCCGTATAAGGCCTCAAATGGTGCCATGCCGACCGGCT
This sequence comes from Ampelocalamus luodianensis, assembly GCA_036346255.1. Taxonomy (NCBI): domain Eukaryota; kingdom Viridiplantae; phylum Streptophyta; class Magnoliopsida; order Poales; family Poaceae; genus Ampelocalamus; species Ampelocalamus luodianensis. The sequence continues at coordinate 31,738,912 of CM070636.1, forward strand.
TGGAAGTCGTTGTTATAAGAAAACTCGGCGAATGGCAAGCACTTCTCCCAATGCTTCCCATAGGAAAGGACACAAGCTCGCACATGTCCTCCAAAACTTAGTTGACCCTCTCGGTCGACCATCCGCTTTGGGGTGATATCTTTGTATTTGAGAAAGACGAGTTCCCATAACTTCTTGCAAGCTATGCCAGCACTGGGAAGTGAAGATGGAACCACGATCAGAAATGATCGTCTTCGGCACCCCATGCAAGCTCACGATCCTGGCGACATAGAGCTCCGCTAGGTGATTGGTACGAATCTTGGTTCTGACTTGGTAGAAAATGTGCCACTTTAGTTGACACAGAGAAACTTACCAAGTCCAGATAAAACAAGGATTGACAGATTGAGAGATTCTTCTTGGTTCCAAGGGTGGTGGTGCAGGGCCGTTGTTAGCTGGTGGAGCGATTTGTCTGGTTAGTTCCACTAACAACGGAATCTCACCACTAACCAGCTATACTGAGTCATCCTCCGCAGACTAGCTATCTTAGAGTGACTATGGTCATTCTTAGTTGGCGAAGCAAATTGTGCAGTTACTTCACTAACGAACAAGACCACGGTCGGTTAACTAGCTATCTTGAGTCATCCCTCCGGAGCTAGTTGATTAGAGGCTGCCGCGCCCTTTGGGGTCGCGAGGATTTGAGGCAAAAGCGGCATGCGATGCCCTAGGATATAAAGGGAAGGAAGATTACCGCTTAGTCGAACAAATGACGACATCCCGGAAGGTATATTGGGGTTTGAGATAGATTAGCAAGACCTTTGAAACTAGGGAGATACCGAGCACGGATAAAAGAGTGAAACAAATTCCACAAAAGCGCAGAAAAGATGGGGATAAAAGGGAATGAAATGCTCGGAATTGAATACAATAGTATTAGGGTAAAGGCTAAGAAGTGTACCTTACACGACGTCGGTACCTCCCGAGCTTTCCCAACAGAGATAGGATTGACTTGAGCACGAGCGACCCTCCAATCACGATGTTTGCGGTGCATGCGATCGAATCACGTCGCGAAAAGAATCGAGGGTTGCTGCAAGCTCCTTAGGACAATTAAAAGCATAATGACCACAGTTTGCAGCGGAAACAAGTGACTTCGCTAGGTTACGAGGCCGCTCTGGCGACTCGCAGTGCCCAAAATCGAGACACGACCTTGGAGGACAAGGGGTGGCTGCACTCTCTTAGGACAATTTAGCGCATAGTGACCCTTGTTGTTGCAAAAGAAACAAGTGACATCAGCTATCTGCTGACGCTTGCGACGATCCTTTAGCTTTCTCTTTCTAGCCCCAGCAACAACGGGATCTTCGACCACAATCTGAAAGTTGGGGAAGGTATAAACTGGTAATTTGTCCCGCAGCTCCGTAGACAAATCATCTAGGAACTTCGTTGGTTTGGAGGCATTGGCGGTTGCTGTGCTGACAGACGACCGAAGAAGCAGTCGTTGAAGTTTTAACGACTTGGAGATTACCTTGTTCAAACTACACTCTTTGGGATAGTGATTGTTTCCCTCGCAGAGGAAACAAGTGATTCGGGCAGTCGGACAGTTCCCAGGCAAGTGGTCTTCGTCACAGTTTGGGCAAGCTGTAGTACACTCGTTGTTGTAGTGTCCTTCCTCACCACATCGCTGACAGACCTTGACCTTTCCTAGTTCACGATCTTTGACGACATGGCTCCCTTCACCATAACCAATGAAAAAGGGAGGCAATTGCCGTTCCTCGGGGCCACGTGACCAAAATCCGCCACTGCTGGTCTGTCCCAACATCCTGCTACGAAGGGATGGGTTAGCAACGCAACCCGGAAACTAGAAGCTGAAAGGTGCGAAAGAAAAGCCAAGGACTAGGAGTTCGGCAGAAAGGTGGAGTGGGGATAGATCCTAAGACGGACAAGGATTAACCCGAAAGCTCAAGGCAAAGAAACAATAACTCATTAGGAGATGAACTCCAAAGGCCCAAAAGCAACCACAAAATCAGCACAAAGTTTCAATCACAAGAGCAACTTCCCGGTACGACCAACTCGTATGGAAAGAACGAGCAATCGGTTTAGGAATACAAATTTCAGCACACCACTTAAGTCTTATCATAACTAAATAACAGGTAAAATCACTAATAAGGGTGTTAGATACTTAGCCAACTAATATCACATCTTACCCTTTTATTCCCACAAGTTTTAGTTGATTATCCTCTCATTTTCTACCCTATTTAGAAACCTTTGAGCTTGCTGTCCGGAAATTGAGCGATCGCTGTCCGATTTTGCATCCAAGCCTCCTAGCCAAAACCTTCAACCGAAGCTTCAAAATCTTGTAGAGGGCGGCTAACATTTCAATTTGCCAAACTCATTGGTTCCCAAAACCCAATTTAAACGATAACACTATCTTTTAGAAGAGGATGAGAGGAAAACAATTTTTAAAACTCAATTAGAGCAAGATGAGATAGAAAGCTAAGATGGATAAGGAATAAAATCTGAGAACTTACTTAAGCTTTCATAAATCATTTGATACTTTGAAATTAAGTTTTCCAAAATATCCTAAAGACGATCAAGCTTGGTTACTACGGTCGGAATGGCTCGATACCAACTTTGTGAGGACCCGGTTTATTCGGCTTGTACTTGTTTAACCATCCACTTGGTCCTAACGGTACAAATCAAATAAACCAAGCCTCGAGATATGTATACTTCCAATAAATGCATATACACACCCGCTACAAAATCATGCATCAATTCCATTCATACACATAGAGCCAAGCAAAAGCAATAATGAAAGACATAGATAATATAAAGAGAGTTATTACAAAAGAGAGGCCGACTGCCAAAATTCATAAAGACAAGTAAATACACAATGAAGCAAAATGGCCATAAGATGGCGATGAACAAAAGCCAATCGGTGTGCCTTTACCCACAAGGCAACCAACCGGACCGCCAAGCTAATCGTCCCAAACAATGCGCAACACACTCACAAAAGTGAGGCCCTTGGGGCTCACCTTCTTCCTCTGCGACAATTAATATTAAGCAAGCGGATGAGTACAAAACTTGTTTTTGTACTCGCAAGACCGACGTGTGAGATAACAGAACTATAATTAACTACATGCAAGCTTTATTTAAGTGGATGAGGCTCGGACTTATTTTCAAAGATAAAGCAAGTTTTCATTTACAATAAGGTAATAGATTCAAAGCAAGTTTGCAATTAACTTTTATCGTTCAAATAAAAGAGAGACAATAATAACATAGATAGAGAACAACACCAACCTAGAAGTGACTAACCCATAGTCACCACAACAATAGCATGAAGTACCCTTCATACCACCCATGTCAAGTTTAAGTTTTTAAAAGGTTGTAGTCTAGTTCTTGCACGACCTTACCAAGCATGTCCATAACCTAGGGCGAGGCTATTCGAATAGTTTTAACCTGCAGGGTGTACCAATGTACCCACACGATAGACCGCCTTTCCACCACCACGGTTAGCATACTTCCTTTGGTATGCAGCACGGCTAAGTCTACAAGGCGCTTTCCAATGGACGATGCTAATTAAGAGCCGCAACCCACGGGAGAAGGATACATTAGACAGCCCTAACCGACAGCTAATGCTCCTCGCACACCACAAACACACACACGCACACACCCACCGACCAGCTCATAATTAGCACCTCCCAAAGTACTTAGTCAAGAGAGGTCCCATATCCCCCCTCGTGTGGTTAGCACGCAATAAGCGCTTGGCTTAGTGACACAAGTAACTCGGTCCTTGGGGACTTAGGCACCATTCCAATCACACCCAAAAGATCACACCAACATACCATTGTGCCCAAGTCAAGATATAATTTTTGTTTTGAGTTTTTGATTTGTAAGTTGGTAAAACACAAGGTTGGACATAATGGAATAATAATAGCATTTGTGTGATCAAGATCACCGACTAAGTCGATGATCGCCCAATACTACCGATAGCTAGGCATGGCTAAGCAATATTCATTCGTAATCTACTAAGTGATAAGAGTTCATCCATCGGACTCTAACCACAAAGAAATAACCTAGGCTCGGTAGTAGAGGATAATTATTTACCTACAGGTTATGCAACTAGAGGATTAACTAATCAATTTAATCAACAAAATAGCAATGCATACATAGAAGTTAAACAAAATATTAGACTTTAAAAGTAATGGGATTAATGGAAATGATCAAACTGCTTGTTCGCTTGCTGTTGCTCAATTTGTTGCGAGAGTCGTTCTCGTGGTTACCGCAAATGTCGAATCCTAAGCGAAAAGCAAAAGAAGCGAGAACAACCAATAAGACGAGCAACACTTAAACAAAAGAGCAAGCAAAATTATCCAAATGTGACGAAATTTAAACACAAGGTAAAATACGAACATACCTAGACATAGAAACTGGAAAACTTAATTTGGATTTGTGGTGCAAAAGATATTCTCTAAAAACCTAATTTCGGCCATAATTAGCACTGTAGCAAAAATATTTTCTAGAAAGATTTTGAAGCTGAAATTTTATGGTAGCTACCCACTGGTATAGTGGTAACCCATATAAAATTTCAGGTCATTTGGAGTTATATTGGAAGAGTTATGATTTTTCTAAGTTTTAAATCTAAGACACGATTAATTTTAGTATTAAAGACTCTTGCAAAACCTATACTAAGCTAAAGTACTTTAACAGATGCATTTATAGAACTTTAGTTTGTTAAATTTGGAGCTACAGAGAAAAAGATATGAAATTTTGAAGTTTAAAACAATTAATATGTGCCAATAAAAGCTTCGGGACTAAATCTGGAAAACCAACAAAAACTGGGGAGGTCGTGGGTCGTTGATCAAAGATCGCACGGCTCACGAGCTCAGATGCCAAAACCCACACGAGCACCTGGGCGCAAAGACCTCATCGCGCCTAGGGGAGGTCTTAGCCGTTGGATCTAGACTTGATGGTCTGAATCTAACGAGGAGGTCCTAGACGGCAAGATCTAGCGAGGAGGTCTAAGCCGTAGATCTTGAATCCAATGGCTACGACCAGTGCACGCACCGCGCACGCAAAGGAGGTCCTCGCGCCTAACAGAGGTCGTGACCGTCAGATCAAGATCTGGCGGTCCCGAGCACTAGGGGAGGTCCTAAGGGTAAACCTACGGAGGAGGTGCGACGGCTAAGATCTCACGGAGGAGGTCTTCAACGGTCTAGATCTCCGGAGGGAGGTCTTTAACGGACACGATCAAGTGAGGAGGTCTGGGCGATCAAGATTGACCGAGGAGGTCTTGATCGGTGGGATTGACACGAGGAGGTCTTGGATGGCCAAGATCTTCTCGGGAGGTCCTAGCGATAGGGTTTTATCGGAGGAGATCCGGGCGGTTCAGACAGACCTAGGGAGGTCTTGAACGGTCCGATCGACGCGAGGGAGGTCTCGAGCACTAAGGATTTGACAAAAGAGATCTAACGCCGATCTAATCCGGGAGGTCGTGAACGGCTAGGATCGAGCCTAAGAGGTCCTGGCGGGGTTTTCTTTGTAAAGGCCACGGTGGCTTTTTACAAAGACGACCCCGAGGGTGGTCCTGAGGTGGTCTTTGCATAATGACCAAGGGGAGGTCTTTTGCAAAGAGGACCTCGGTGGAGGCCCCGAAGGTGGTTTTTACAAAAATGACCTCGAGGAGGTCTTTTTGCGCAAGAGTGGTCCTAGCGGCTAGGATTTAACCAACGGAGGTCTTTAACGGCCAGGATACGATTAGGGGGAGGTCCAGAGACTTAGGATTTTTCGGAAAAGATCCTAAGGCCCGCATCTAAACTTGGAGAGGCTCGGGGGCGGCTAAGATTAGCCCGAGGAGGTCCTAGAGTGGTTTTAATGGTGCAGACCTCCGGGCGGCGGCCAAGACAAATTTAATGCATCTAATGATTGACAATAAATGAACCTAAAAGGACACTTAATGACTTCCTGACTTTAATTCTAAGGCCCCGCCCACACGCTGATGACTCCACAAAGATAAATTAGGACACAATTAATGCACCAATGATGAGCAATGATTTGAGCATTAATGTGGTCCGAAGAACATGACAAAAACGGGATTTGCGAACTGGCAAAACCCGAGCGAGTTCAGCGGCTTGCCGCCGGCGATGTGGACCTCGTCGGCGGGAACCAAGAACACGGATGAGTCCCAAATAGGGAGGAGGACCTAAAGATGCCAAAAGCTACCCCTAGAACAGCTCCTACCGGCGGCTAGCCGGAGATAACCGCTGGAGACAGAATGCGGCCAACACGAACACCTAAAGAGGTCTAAAAGAATAGGGATTTCCGATACTGAGGCACTTACCAGGGAATGAAGGGAAGCTAGAGGTGGCCGCAAGAGCTCCGGTGACGGTGGAGGTCGCCGGAGGTGAAGAAGACGAAGCTCCCGCCACGAAACAAGCTCCCAAGTGTCTACCTGTGATGGTTAAACAAATCAAGTTAGGGAGGCTTGAGGTGATCAAGAGAACAAAAGAACAGCCGCTATTGCAATATTGAACCACTTTGAAGCTCTGAGGTCGCCGAGATCTTCAAGGTCAGCAATGGGTGGCAGAGGCTTTCGGTGTTTCGAGCACAAGAGCAGAGAAAGGAGCTAGGGTTGAAAAGGAGTGACTAAAGGAACTATGAGAGGAAGCTTGAGCTTCAAATATAGCCGGTGGGAAGGATGGCAAAGTCAGCCGGTGCACTGAGCCCAAGTACACATGACATGATGGGAGTAGGTTGTCAGGGAGACTTTTGAGCAAAAGGTGCTGCCAGACATTTAATGTTGGCAAAGACATAGCCGCTTGTCGACTTTAGAGTTGACAAGGCACCGCTCTCACCGCCATGCACAAAAATTGATAATGCCTGTGCCCACCCGACGGTGAGAGGACCAGTCAAAAGAGCTCAACTGCTAAAATCGACACGAGCTCCCACTAGGGAGGTCGTGAGTCGTTGGATTGAAATCTAAGGGCTCAGATTTAGAATTATGTGTTAGAGGTCCTAACACTTAGGGAGGTCCGAGCCACGATCTCAAGATGGATCGACCCACGATCACCCAAGTGCTAGGGGTGGTCGTGGAGGGCTGAGGAGGTCGCCCGGTGGTCTTTGCAAAAGGTGCAAAGGAGGTCCTAGGGGAGGTCCTCGAGGGTTGTCTTTGCAAATAGAACAGGAGGAGGTCGTGCGGGTGGGAGGTCTTTTACAAAGACCCGAGGAGGTCCTTGATCGTTGGATTTGAAATCCAACGCACCAGACCACCTGCGCCCAACCTGACCGAGCCCGACACGGCTTAAGTGGCTTGGTGCGACCAAGACCTGAAAGTCGGACCTGGGGTTTGAGTCTAAGTTTGACTCGGACCAGGCTTAGAGTTTTAATTTGAATTGAGATTTTGAAGGGGTCTTAAGAGATAGAATTAGCTCCAAATTTTATGAAATTTTGACAGTGGCTTGCTAACCTTGAGATGGACCTTGTATAAAATTTCCAGAGGTTTTATCTTGAGCATTTTCCTCCGTAAATTATACAATGCTTTGAGCTAGGGTTTGACTACCACCAAACAAGTTTGATCGACCCTAAAACTACTCGCACAATTTCTAAAAATTGTGAAATTTTTCAGAGGGGTCACATATCAACCCAAGAACTTAGGAAAATATTTCCCGTGGGATGATCAACAGACTTGTGACTTTGTATTTCCATACTCTGGTGCAATAACTGCTTAGTACACACAGAAATACATGATGTAAGAAAAAGTTTTAATTTCTACTCATTTTCTTACCTTCAAAACACAAGTTGAAAATGAGGATGTTACATGGCACAATCGATTTGCCCCAAGTGTTGGGACAACCAATCCATGCCAAGAATCACATCCGGACTCATTGAACCGAGTAGAATAAGGTTTGCCAAAATCCCACTCCTTTGACTATGATAGGAACATCCCGACATCAGTAAATCGCTCTCATTTCCAACCCCGAGAGCGGATGAGCAAAGGAACTCCCAAAGGAACACAACGAAGACCACTAACAGCAGCAAATGATCTTGAAATAAAAGAATGCGATGCTCGAATCAAATAATACCGCAGCAGGACGGAATTAACAAGAAGTGTACCAATCACGACATCCGCGCCTCCCGAGCCTCCTCACTGAAAGGTGGTTCACTCGACACGCCGCACCCTAGGTCTTCTCGAATAATCTTTTGGTCGCGGTGACCGCTCCCTCGCGCGTCCTCCATTAGGACGAGGGGCTGCTAACACTCGAGGCGAGCATTCGCATAATGGCCCTTGTTGTGGCAATAAAACAAGTCACCTCGGCCGCCGGTTGCGGAGGCCGCTCTGTCGCCGAATCGCAGCGCACGTGGCTGGCTCACGCCTGCGGTGGGCGAGGAGCTGGTGCAGATGGTCTCGGCGCGGTGGAGCAAAAGAACGGGCCATCGTGCCGCCCGGCCCGAGGACGAACGAGGCCGTGTGAGTAGGCCGATCGCCTCCCATTTGCGCTGCGGGACTTCGCCAGCGGCTTTGCCTTATGCTCCGCAACGATGGCCTTATCTACCAAGGCACGAAAGTGCGAGAAGTCACAATAGATAGCTTGTCCTGCGGCTCCTCGGACAAGCCATCCATAAACTTCTCCTGCTAGCCTCATCCGAGGCCACCTCACCGGAGCATAACGAGCCGGATGATTGAACTCGTAAAGGTACTCCGTCAGATTTGCGCCCTTGCTTGAGCGCGAGGAACTCCTTTTCTTGACTTCATCGTGCCATCCGGGATGTGGGCCCGACTAAAAGGCGACCGAACTCCTCCCACGCGACCACATGGCCGCGGGCTGCATGGTGAGATAGTTCTCCCACCATGAAAGTGCCGCGCTTCAGGCGGTGGGACGCGAAGAGTGCCTTATCCCGTGCTCGGCATCGAGCTATGTTGAGCTTCCGCTCAACCATGCGCAGCCAATCATCCGCATCGAGAGGTCCTCGAGGCGGGAGAAAGTCGGTGGTCGCGTGCGGAGGAACTCTGCAAGTCCCCGCGAGTCCGTGGCGCCACCACCGGCGAGTGGAGGTATTCCTAGCAATAACCTCCAAGATTCGCGTCTGTCCATACGGTTTCGCTCGATCGGCGAGAACCTCAGCCATGGTCGGAGGAGGGGGAAGCTCCTCATCATGACCAGCCTGCTGACTGCCACGCGTTCTCCCGGCCATCCTGTTTCACTAAGACAAGTTAACAATAGCCGGAAAACATGAAGTTGATGACCCACTGCAAATAACTTGCTAACAGCACAAAACAAGCACAAGACTTTGAAGTTACAAAACCAACTGACAAAAATCAGACACTTAGCAAACTCATACATATCTTACCCTTATGCTCCCACAAATTTTAATTAGACTAATTATCTATGGTTCTCCCAAAGGCTGATTCTACCGGTAGTAACTATCTTTTGAAAGGAAAGAGAGAAACCAAGTTTTAAACTCAAATTAGAGTAAGATGAGAGTAGAAGGCTAAGATAGGTAAGGAGTAAAATCTGAGAACCTGCCTAAGTTTTCATAAACCTTTTTATAATTTGAAAATAAGACTTTCAAAATATCCTAAGGACGACTATGCTTGGGTTACTACGGTCAGAATGGCTCTGATACCAACTTTGTGAGGACCCCAATTTATTTGGTTTGTAATGCTTAACCAACCACCTGGCCCAAGCATCACAAATCAAATAAACTGACCCTCGAGATATGTATACTTCCCAGAAAGCAGTATACACACCTCGGTACAAAATTAGACATCAACTCCATTCCACACATAGAGTCCAAACACCACACTACCAAACGGGAGGTAAACAAATAGAAGAGGTTATTATGCATACACAGGTAACCGCCCAAAAGATACACAAATAACAAGAACGACAGCAGAAGCAAAAGTGCCATAAGATGGCTATAAACAAAGCCAATCAGTGTGCCTTCAACCCACAAGGCATCTGACCGGACCGCCAAGACTAGTCGTCCAAGAAGCGGCAACACAGCTCACAGAAGTGAGGACCCTGAGGCTCACCTTCTTCCTCTGCAACAAAAACATTAAGCAAAGCACCTGAGTACAAAGATTGTCTTTGTACCCGCAAGACTGACGTGTGAACTAGCGCACTGTTCATATGCTACATGCGAGGCTTATCTCGTGGAGGCCATATGTTTCATTTGCATAAAGCCAATTTTCGTTTGCAATAAGGTATCTGATTTTAAAGGCAAGTTTGCAATTCATTTTAAGATTGAAATAACAGTAAGGATAATAATAACAAAGCGAAAGATAAACAACCTAGAAGTGACTATCCCAATAGTCACCACAACAATAACACGAATCCCATTCGTACCACCCATCAAGTTTTAATTTAAATGTTGCGCTAACTCTCGATAAGCTTACCCAAGCGTGTCCATCACCTAGGGCGAGGCTATTCGAATAGTTTTTAACCTGCAGGTGTACCATCGTACCCACACTTGAGACGCCTTTAAGCCAAAACACACTTCCGAAGGTATGTTGTACAGCTAAGTCCTCGAGACTTTTCCAATATTGTGTATTAACTACAGCCGCTCGTATGGATAGAAACCCATACGCTTACATGGTAAAGCCGAAAAGACAACTACCCACTCGGATAAAGCTTTTGGACAACTACCATGCTCCCACCTCCATCCCTCCTGCGACCTCCTGCGACCCGAGCCAATACACGCCAAAGTACTAGGTCAAGAGAGGTCCCATACCCTCTAGTGTGGTTAGCACGCCTAAATGCAGGATAACAAAAACTCACAAGATGTTCGGTCCTTAATTGACCTGCACCTTTCCAGTCACACCCAATAGATCACACCAATCTTACCATTGTGCAGCGTCTAAATCATTTTTGTTTTCATTTTTAGTTTTGCAATTAAACATAGCAGAAATCTTTGAAACATAAAGTTGTAGTAAATTTTGTGTGATCAAGGTTACCGACTAAAATCGATAACCGCCTTGATTCTACCGATAGCTAAGCATGTCTAAGCAAGTTGACCGGATCTACTAAGTGACAAGAGATCATCCAACGATCTCTAATCACACAGCAAATAACCTAGGCTCAGTAGTAGAGATCAATATTTTGTCTACAGGATATGCAACTCACGGTTTAACTAATCAATTTAACACAAATTAAGCAATGCATACATACAAATTGAAACAAAATATTAATCTTTAAAATACTGGGATTAAACATGATCAAACCGCTTGCACATTGCTGTTGCTCAAGTTATTGCGGAGGATCGTCCTCGGGGTTGCATAATATCGAAGCCTAACGATCGAACATAACGACAAATAAGAACGAAAACACCGACCAAACTCAAACAATACAACAAAACAAAACACACCAAACTTTTCCCAGCAGCTAAGCATGATATAACAAAATTTAAGAAACAGAGCAATTCATTTTAAGTTATTAAGAATTTTCTATGAATTTCCTAAGCTAAAAACACATCAAAACACTAGTTAATTACTTAACAAATTTTCATGAACAGAAATAGTGTATATAACCTATCCTAATAATTAGTACATTAAAAATGACAAATTACAAAATTGGTTTCACTGGATTTGGACAAATATTGAAAGAGATATGCATTTTCTAATCTAGAAGATACATAAAACATCATTTTATTAATTAACAGATTTTTGCTACAGAGACATGGATGAAACTAATTTTAGTAAATAATACATTTGAAATGAAAATAAACAGCACTGGTTTTATGCAATTTGGATAAAAATTGAATTAGTTATGCATTTTCTAAGTTTAAATGAATTAACAGTGCAACAGAAAACATATTACAGAAATACTAAAGCACTAAATCCTTTTTCTACCGCTTGATCAAGAAGCCCGACCAGCGGCCCGGGCGAAATGCTGACGAGCGGACTGCCGCATAAGGTGGCGTCGAAGCGTATTCAAAGAATCGTCTTGGCTAACGTAACGTAATCCTAACACATATGCCCGGCAAAAATACGCTTCATGAAAGAGAAAACGATTAACAAAACTACACAATCCCTAACCGACATTCCGGGCCACATAACGAGACTCGAGAATTAAAACGATTAGATTTGAATCCTAAAGCAAAGCTTAACACGAGAGAGGCCCACAAGTCGATGACCCTCTGAGAACGAGGTTTAGCGATAACTAAGCTTGCGGCGGCGGCTCGTGCGTCGCACGCGCGGACGGCGGCGGCGCGCGGTGATCTAGCAAACGGTGAGTTTCAAGGCAGTGAGTGGTACCTTAAGGTTCGCAAAGACCTCACGAACCCGGTGACGGTGGCGCGAGCCCAATGGTCGCGGAGATGGGCTCACGACGGCGGAGGCGGAGAAGAAGCTACGGCTCGCGAAGGCGCTCTGACTTGGCGGCCGAGAAGTTGCGCCGGGATCGCCTCGACTCGAGAGCAATAAGCACAAGACAAAGTCGAAGAAGAAGGTCCGAGGCGGCGGAATGCCTGCAGCGGCGAACACCGTGCGCGAGGAAGAAACACCCGCACGAATTCCACGATGCACGAAAGACGTAAACGAGCCCACCGTTGGACTCGAGGAGGATTGCGATCACGAGGACCAAGTGGCGAGGTTAGAGACTCACCAGAGAACTAGCAAGCTCGCGGGACCGCCGCAGCCGGAGCGGAGACGACGATACGCCCCGTGATCCACTGGGCGCCAGGACCGGGTTGGGCAAAATGGAGCGGCGTCGGCGTGGATCACACCAGGTGCGATCGCGGCTCGAGGCGGCGCTAACACGGCGGCGTTGCTCTCGGGTTCTTCTCCGGCGGAAAGAAATTTGGCGGAGAAAACACGAGAATGGGCGCGAAGGCTAGTGGATGGGCTCGGTGGGTAGATGAGATCCGGCGATGCTTCACGGTGACACGAGGACAAAAGGTGGCGGCGGCGAGGGGCGTGGCAAGCATGCGCGCCGCGGCCGTGAGCTCCGGTGAGTGCGGAGAAGACGAGGTTGATGCCGGTGGGACCCACATGTCGGCGACGAGAACAAAGCGGTGCGAACCGGAGGTTTGATTTGATCGAGATCGCACCGACCGTTGGATCGAAATGGGCGGTGAGATTGGTGTATGCATTCGGACGGTCGGTTGCGCCGCGGCGTGGATCGTTCGATTTGCATCGGACGGTCGCGATCAATTGGACTCGCGGTGCGATTAGTTGACGCGACCGAACCAAGTGTGCGAGTCGGACTCGAGCACGAGTTGGGTTCGGGCAGGAAACATATTTTAGAATTTGATTTAAAAGACAGAGAAGGTTTTGGGAATTTTTAGAGGTAGCTCCTAAGCTCCAAAATTTCAGAAATTTTTATGGTAGCTACTAGAGACAGAGAACAACATTGCACAAATTTTCCAGAACTTTCTATGCACTGAAAAGTTCTGCAGAAAATTCACAAGCTCTGACCTAGGGTTTGACCAGGTTTTCAACTAGTTTGACTTGGCCATTTGAAATAGCAAATAAAATCTAAAAATTGTGAAATAATTCAGGGAGGTAGATAGGATGATCAAGATGCTAGGAAAAATAGTTTCAGAGGATGATCACAAGTTTGAAGGCTAAGAATCTGATAACAACAATTTCCAATCACAAGAATTAAATTCTACAAATTGGAAATTGCTAGGGAAAATTGTAGAAACTTTCAAATGATTTGAAGAGACAACAAAAGTTTTTATTTCTCCTCAAAATTTTACATTTGAAATACAAACCCTAAGTTAGGTTGTTACAAAGAGCTTCTCTCCAAAGGGTATGTACGTGAAAGCTTAAGCCCTTGTCTTTGTTCTGTTATTTTAGTTCCTAAGAAAGATGGTTCATGGCGTATGTGCGTAGATTGTCGAGCGATTAATAATATCACAATTCGATATCGTCATCCTATACCTCGCTAGATGATATGCTAGGCAATTGAGTGGTGTCGTTATTTTCTCTAAGATAGATTTGCTTGATGGTTACCATCAAATTAGGATGCATGAAGGGGATGAGTGGAAAACAGCATTTAAAACAAAATTTGGGTTGTATGAGTGGTTAGTCATGCCTTTTGGTTTAACTAATGCACCTAGTACATTCATGCGCTTAATGAATCATGTTTTAAGGCATTTGATTGGTAAATTTGTGGTTGTGTACTTTGATGATATTCGATTTACTGATGCATGCTGAATCAACACATAGACCATCTTAGACAAGTTCTACAAGTTTTGCGTGAGGCTAGGTTATTCGGTAACTTAGAAAGTGTACCTTTTGCAAAGATCGTGTCATCTTTTTGGGCTATGTTGTTTACGCACAGGGAGTTGAAGTAGATGAGTCTAAAATTGAAGCGATTAAAAATTGGCCAACTCTGTGAATGTAAGTCAGTTAGGAGCTTTCATGGTCTCATTGGTTTTTATCGGCGCTTTGTGAAGGATTTTAGCACCATAGCTGCCCTTTTAAATGAACTTACTAAAAAGGGTGTTGAATTTGTGTGGGGTAGCGCAAGACAATGCTTTTCTTGAACTTAAGAAACGCTTGACTTAAGCACCGTTGCTTGTTTTACTGATTTCACTAAAATTTTTGAAATTGAGTGTGATGCTAGTGGATTGGGTATTGGCGGTGTTTTAATGCAAGAGGGTAGACCGGTAGCTTATTTTAGTGAGAAACCGAATGGTGCTCAATTGAATTATCCGGTCTATGACAAAGAGCTTTATGCTTTAGTGCGTGCGTTAGAAACTTGGCAACACTATTTATGGCCTAAAGAGTTTATTATTCATTCGATCATGAGGCATTAAAGTATTTAAAGGGCCAAGCAAACTGAACCGTAGACATGCCAAATGGGTCGAATTCATTGAGTCGTTTCCTTACATTGTAAAATATAAGAAGGGAAAGGAAAATGTAGTAGTGATGCTCTCTCTTGAAAAGTGTGCTTTTAACTCAAATAGGAGTGCAAGTTCTGGTTTAGAGAGTTTGCGTGATTTATATGCTCATGACCATGATTTTTCCGTTCCTTATGCACATTGCAAAGAGGGAAAAGGCTGGGATAAATTTCACATCCATGATGGGTTTTGTTTCGCACTAACAAATTATGCGTTCGGACTCCTCCGTGCGTTTGCTATTCTGTAGGAATCACATGCGGGTGGGTTGATGGGACATTTTGGACGTGAGAAGGCGTTATCTATCTTTGGCGATCACTTTTATTGGCCTAAGATGAGGCGAGATGTAGAGAGGTATGTGCAATGATGCATTACTTGCCACAAGCGAAATCAAAATTGAATCCACACGGTTTGTATACCCTCTACACTGTTCCCAATGCACCATGGGAGGATATTAGTATGGATTTTGTTTTAGGATTGCCTAGAACTAAGAGGAGTGATTCTGTTTTTGTCGTTGTGGATCGTTTTCAAAGATGGCACACTTTATTCCGTGCCACAAGAGCGACGATGCGTCGCATATTGCTAACTTGTTTTTCAGGAGATCGTGAGGCTACATGGCGTGCCACGCACTATTGTGTCGGATCGTGGCGCAAAGTTCATGAGCTACTTTTGGAAGACACTTTGGGGTAAGCGGGGACGAAGTTGTTATTCAAAGACGACTTGTCATCCCCAAACCGATGGTCAAGCGGAGGTGGTGAACCGCACACTTCGATGCTACGGACCATGATCAAGAAGAATCTGCGTGAGTGGGAGGATTATTTGCCACGTGGAATTCGCTTATAATCGGGCGTGCACTCCACTCACGATTGTGTCCTTTTGAGGTGGTGTATGGTTTCAAACCCTTTACGCCGCTTGATTTTCTCGCCACTTCCAAGTCAACACCGTGTTCATATGGAGAGCATCCAAGCGGTGAGTATGTGAAGAAATTGCATCTCAAAACAAAAGAGGAGATAGAGCGCAAGGTCAAGTCCTATCTTGAGAAGGCGAATAAGAAAAAAAGAAGATGATTTTCAACCGGTGATTTGGTTTGGGTGCACTACCGCAAGGATCGTTTTCGAGCGCCGCAAGTCTAAATTGCTGCCACGAGGTGATGGACCTTTCAAGGTGCTTGCGAAGATCAGCGACAATGCCTACAAGATAGAGCTTTCGGCGATGACTATGGCGTGAGCTCTACTTTCAATGTCGCTGATTTATCACCTTTCTTTGGTGGTGATGATCCAGTGTCGAGGACGACGCCTTTTCAAGAGGGAGGATGATGAGGCATCCCTAACACTTATACATCTTTCCCTATTGGTGGTCATACACATGCTGAGGTGGGCGCCATACGTGGCGCTACAAATAATTCAAATCTGAGAGTGCATATTGGTCCAGCGAGAGCAAGAGCTAAACTTCTAAATCAACAGTGCTTTTGTTTCTTAATGAATCTTCTATTGTCATTGATGAGAATTGGGTATTACCTCATGCAAATGTTTTGTGCATTCTCGAGTTTGAACATTGTGAAGCTTTTGGAACCAAGAGGAGGCGGAGTCAAAGCAATGGAGGAGAAGCTCACGTGGGTCAACCAAGGAGAAAAGCCCAGAATTCAAGCCTAATTCGGATCTTCCACAAGTGCAACCGAAATTCATCTCGGAATCAACTCAGAATTCAATTCGATTCGGTTCAGGACAGCCCAACAGGGCTGTAATAAAAACCATAACTTTTGCATACGAGTCCGATTGGGGTGTTCTTGGACTTGTTTGAAAGCTTATTCCAAGGCCCACACAATGGTTTTGGCCCCAGCTTCAGAAGACTTACGGTCGCGCCGCTATGGCGAAACAATGTGACGGACTTAAGTTAGGTTTTCCTTTTGTGTGTTTTAGGTCTTAGCGAGTTAGAGTTTGATTCGGCATGTGTGCGCCCTAGGCTATGCATGAGCCGTGGAGGCGCCTTAAATACCTGCCCCTCCCTTGTATCCATTAGACCAGTTTATTCATAAGATTGAAACATAGCTATTGCTTGTTCTTTCGACCCGAGTTCATGCGAGGACTTTGAGAGAGACTAGGCAATCCAATTGTTCGTTCTGCAATTCAAGGTCAAGCCGTCGTTCCATTGGGAATCGGGGACTTGGCGTTAAATCGTTCGTGGTCTCGCGACGAACAACTACCCGGTGTTGTGGCGTATTCGAAGAGTTGAGGTTCGTGCATTGGCACGAGTGTTCACTAGCGACATCGTCTGCCGCATCAACTATCACGGTTTCTCCCTGAGAAGATCGGGCCTCCCCCGTATCAGATGACCCGGGGAGCTCCATTGTGAATCATGAAGCTTCAGTGGTTCTTCTTCAAATATTCTTGTACTCTTTTCTACTCCTTGTTATCCTAATCATTTCCCCTCACTCAATTGTGAGTTTCATTCACAGGAGTTGACGAATTTGGGGTTTGTTCAAATTGGGCCGATTTTGGTCATCTTCTTTCTCAGCTCCGGTGAGTGCTCCTTTTCTCAATTAATTGCTCATGAAGCTTATATGGGCTATTGTGTAGCTATTTTGACCACCAGCAGGTGTTCATTTTGGCTCAGGTCTTTAATCTCTTATCGTCTTCCTCCACTCCGGCAAGCCTCCACCGTGGACAAGCATCTCCGGCCATCTTTGAAGCTCCTCTCCATCAAGGTAGCTTCTTATTAGTCCCTAGAGGCCTTGGCACACGCTTCTTTGGACTGCAGCGGAGCTTTTCGCTATTTTCAAGCTTGCAGTAAAAGCTCCATTTTTGTTTTTCCGGCTAGCCGACGTTCTGGTCCCCCACCGCCGGCGAGGTTGCCACCATTAGCTCCGCAACGTTATTGCGAGTCAATTTTGGTACTTGGTTGGCGCCGCTGCCGAGGTCACCGGCGACTAGCCGTTGAATGCGCTTCGGGTTTTCTTGGCGTAATCTCCGTTTTTAAATCGATTATTTAGGACATAATTAATGCCTAATCATTGTTAATCATTGAGTGTATTAATTATGTCCTAATCAAGCCTTTGTGCCACTAATGTGTGGGCCCAGCCCCTTAAATCACCCCGCTGGCGCTCGGTGGTCACTTTCGGACACCATTAATACTTAATCATTGACTAATTAAGAGTTAGTATTAGTGGCTGTCGGGAATAACATTTTGGGTCACTGGCATGTGGGCCCGTAGGTCTTAAACCTCAGTCCGGGGTTCTTTAAGACAAAATCTGGGGTCATTAATTGATAATCATTGGTTAGCCATTAATGTGTCTTAAGCCGTCAGTTGTGTCACTGCCTGGTGGGCCCCATCTCTTTTATCCACCTCTGTGCAAGATCGTTAGGACACATTAATTACTAATCATCACTAATCATTGGTTTTTAGTAATTAATCGTTGTCTTAATTTGGCCCTTGTGGTCACTGACATATGGACCCAATCATTAAACCCTCCCCGCGCACTTAAGTCCCGTGCGTTGCACTTTGTTGATCCTAGACCGTCGATATCGTGATCAACGGCCCAGATCTTGAGAACATTCGGACTCTCCGATTCCCTTATCTTCCTGGACCGTCGATCTCGCGATCTGCGGCTGAGATCGTGAGTGCAATCGGACTCTCCGAATGGAGGTGAGCTCTGAGCCATCCATCTCCTGATCTGCGGCTGTGGATGGCCGAGGCAACCGCACCGTCCGAATATTTCCCTTCTCGTGAGCCGTTGGATCTTCATCCGACGGTGTGCACCTTTTTGCAATCGCGTGCGTGCGTTGTTCCCAGCACGATGGGCCGTAGGATTTTAGATCAAAGGCTCACGAGCGCCCACGTCACTTAATTCCCGTTGGGTTTGATTTTATTTCTGTAAGTCTTTATTTGTCAACTAAAAACTGTATTTTAAACTTTGGAAACTCATAACTAATTATTGTTAACTCCTTTTTAGGTGATTCCAACTGTAATAAATTCATTTGCCCCTTGAGTTTAATATAAAAATGCATTTAGGCATATTCCAGTAGCAGAAAATTATGTAACTAAAATAACTTGATTCTGCCAATGTTAATTATTCCAGAAATAGCATTAAACTTGTAAAATGCATATATTTTTCTATGTGATTCCGATTTGTGCAAAATCAATTTTGTTAGGTTCCTCTGTTAGTATGATTTTATATAAAATAGGATTTGAACATGGATTTATTTCTGTAAAATTACTTGCATTAGATTTACAACTTAGAAAAATCATAAGTAAATCTTTATAACTTCAAAATTGATACACTCTATGTTGCTGTCATTAGGATGTCGTAATCTACCTGCCATAAAAATTTTGGAGCTTAGATCATTCTAGGAATTTTCGCCATGAACAGTACCAGTATTTAAATCAGTGAATTAATAGGCTGAGAAAGTGTATTTTGTCTATATCCTTTGCATACTAAATCCAAATTGCATGATTCTTGTTCCTAAAATTGTCTAAAATCATTCCCTAGCTGCTGTATAAATTTCATTAGATTTGAATGTCTTTTGCTGTTGGAGTTTATTTGTAACACCCCAACTCAAAGACGAGCACGGAATGCAACTACCTAAGTGAAATCCTAAATTTAGCAGAACCTCCTTTGTATCTGAGGTCTTGGAGGTTCCACACAACAAAAACTCACAAGTAAACATAAACTAGTCATGAAATCCAATTCTAAGATCTAAACATGAATCAACGATAATGAGCTAAGATGACAAATAACCATATGACTTAAAGTTCTCGTCTATGTTCTCATTGATCATAAAGGTACCATCCACGACTAAATTTATTTATTACAAACCAAAAGATGACAAAGAGAATCATAATTTCTTATAGCAATGAGTCTAATGTGAAGTGCATTATTCGAGTAGTGCTCATCTACTCCTCCCAAGTGAACTTCATCAACGATCACCTAGAAATAAACAAACAAAGCAAGAGTGAGTCCATGACTCAGCAAGTACAATGATTAAGAAAACATTCATTCATTGAAGACCAAACATAACATCATTGGGTTCGATCATAACACAATGGATTACTTATGAATACATGATATGAATGCTCAAATCAAGGAAATGGACTGCACACACGCAGATCGGGTATAGCGGTGAACACCCGTCGGTGATCACTCAAGCCCGCATCTTAACAAAAATGCGGGATCCACTTCCGTATGAAGAACGTTTCATACGGTGTCCAACATTGCCCATATTGGAATTAATGGGTCTTATCCAACCATCTTGAAATTGATGGTGGTTCTCATCCACTCCGTGGGCGTCAAATGTCAATGAATGCATGCAACAATTAAATGAAATATACCGTCACATCACTTCTACTCATGAACTCAATGTATTGAACAAAGTATGAATAATTCATTTCACATGTCTCACAAGCTACCAAAACAACTCATGCTAATAACCACAATACACAAACATCCAAATTAACATGGTACTTGCCTTCAGCGTTGCGGCGTTATCTGCAACAACGCGCTCTTATACCAGTTTACGCCTAAACCAACGAAATAACTTAATAAGTATACAAGATACCCAGCTCAACTAGTCGGTGTTCTATTTTACTTCTCTTAGAGTCAATTAAATCTATATCGCATAAACTGAAAAACAGCGAGTCTGTCAATAAGAAAATCCTGGACAGCAACACGGGACTAACATAACTCACAGCCTGGAAGTCGAAAAATAGCAAACCCAATTTCTGTAGATTCTTAACTGGTCTAACTACAAAACTCTAGTTGACGCGACAAACCAATTTGGTCAAATTAATAGGCTAATAATTGTTTGAACATTCAGCACAGATTCAGCCTACCAAAATTCAGCAGAAATAATCAGTTGATCATAACTTCTATGTTTCAACTCCGAATTGAGCGTTCTTTACCAATCTGAAAAGGTTATCGAATTACCTACAATAACCTAGTTGGGTGAACTTTCAGATTCTTCCAACTTCTCTATCATAATATAGAAAACATACAGACAGATTAATCACGTCAGGTTTCTGGCAGCAACTGTTAAAACAGACATATCTTTTGACTCACAACTCGGAATCAAGTAAACTCAGTGGCCATCTAAACCTGACAGGGAATACTTCAACTTTCTAGGAGACACCAAGTTCAAAATCTGTGATTAACAATTTCTTATACAATTTACAAATTGACTGCAGAATCTCGTCAGGGTTCTGGACAGTCAAGACTAATTCTATCATAACTTTTGACTCGGACCTCGGTTTGAGTGAACTCGGCGGCCACTGAAACGTAAGAACAAGACCTAGATATCTCTAGGAGACCAAACCTTCAGATTCTGCCTAAAAATAACCGAAACACTCTCTACAACGTACTGGACAGAAACAGCTTCTAATTTCAGCAGGTCTGCTAAATCAAAACGTAACCAAATCTCTTCTAACAACAATCAAACCACGAGGATGGCATCGTTACCTTGCTGCAACCAGGAGTAGGTGGAAGGATCCTTGGCGAAGAAACTCTTCCTCCTTTTCACCTCTTTTTCCCAAGCGAGCTGCTGTCCTCCTCCACTCCTTGCGCAACCGGTAGCGGGAGAAGGTCCGAAGGAAGATTCGGGAGGCAAACCAGCGAGGAGCAGCACCAATGGAGGTTGGGGCGACTCCTAGGGGCAGGGCATGAGGGGAAGAGAGGAGGAAGGGAGGTGGCGGCCAAAGGGGAGGGGGTTTCGGCCAGGGGAGGAAAAAGGGGCTGGTTAGGGTTTAGAGGGAGGCGCATGGGCCTAGGCCCATGGCGGCCAAGGGTGGGAAGGCTTCCCGAGGCCCACGACCTAAAAACTCCAGCGAGAGTTTTAAGCTTTCGAGTTCCCGAATAAATTCTTTCTTTCCCAGACTAAAGCAGGTATGACATTCTACCCCCTTATGAGTCGACCCGAATTCTACTCACATAACGGACACAAGAGCGAAGTCTAAGGAATTGAAAACAATATTTAACACGTACCGGCAACAAATAGAGTGCAGATCTTGCTCGCGCATGCGAGACTCCGATTCCCAAGTGGCTTCTCTCTCGTTTGATGAGACCAAAGGATCTTTACATACTTCAATGTCTTGCTCCTCAAAACCGCTCGACTCTTCCAAGATTTTCACCGGTCGGGACTCAAAAGTAAGGTCTGCTCAATGGTTAAGGGCTCCATTAGAATTACATGCTCGGGGTCAAATAAGAACTTCCTCAACATGGACACATGAAACACATTATGAATCCCTCTCATAGAATCGGGAAGATCCAAGCGGTAAGCCAAATTTCCAACTCTCGCCACAACTCAAAGCGGTCCGATGTACCTTGGGCTAAGCTTCCCTTTAGTACCAAAGCGTATACTCGCCTTTGGTGGCGATACTCTCGAAGGACCTCGTCACCATTGAACTCCAATTCTCGCCTCCCGACATCTGCGTAGCTTTCGCCGGCTCGAGCAGCTAACAAGTTCTTTCTAACCGGCCACTCTAGCCACGGTTCTTGTACCATTCGGACCCAAAGCGCCCTCTCCCACTGCATCCCAACACAACGGAGATCTGCATTTCCGCCCATAAAGGACTTCAAATGGTGCAGCTCGAATACTGGAGTGATAACTATTATTATAGGCGAACTCTGCCAAAGCCAGGTGATCTTCCCAACCACCCTTCCAGGATAAAACACAACACCTGAGCATATCTTCTAAGGTTTGAATTGTACGCTCGGTGACCATGCATGCGAGGGTGGAATCAAGATACTAAGACGGAGTTGCGTGCCCAAAGCACTCTGCAAACTCTCCCAAAACTTGAAACAAATTTGGCATCTCGGTGGAAACAATAGTCTTTGGCACCCGTGCAACCGTACTATCTCTCGCATAAAAGTGGAGCCAAATCGCTCGCAGAATTGGTGGTTCGAATAGGAATGAAATGTGCAGACTTACTGAACCGATCCACTATCACCCATATAGCATCCTTCCCTCGCTGAGTGCGAGGTAAACCAACCACAAAATCCATGGAGATGTCATCCCATGGCCACACCGAACCTCTAAAGGTTGCAACAATCCTGCGGTTAAACTTATGTTCAGCCTTAACTCATTGTGAGATCCCACACGAGGCCACATCTTGCAATATCGACTTTCATTCTCTTCCACAGAAATTCTTCTTCAAATCTTTGTACATTTTGGTCTCACTGGATGTCTGATATCTAATGGTACGGTGGGCTTCCTTTAGAATCTCATCTTTAATCTGCGCCTCTGTGGCACACAAAGCGACCTTTAAATCGCAAAGTACCGAATCATCTATACCAAAATGGCCTTGCTTGCCTTCATCTAGGCGCTTCCTCACACGCTGGAGCATTTGATCATCTTTGTTGTGCTTCCGTACTCGTTACGGAATGGTGACTCAAGAAGCAACCGGGTCTCGGTCTCGCGGTACCATAAAGCAAAAGATATATCCATACGCTCAAAATCAGCGATGAGACAAGCGAGGGTAGGAGGTGTCGCCTTGCGACTCAGGGCATCGGCCTACAACATTTGCCTTGCCCGGATGATCTTGAATGGTGAGATCATGGTCCTTTATCAACTCCAACCACCTCCTCTGCCTCGGTTTAAATCTTTACGAGTAAAGATGTATTTGGACTCTTGTGATCGGTGAAAATGTCACAAGATTCGCCATACAAATAATGGCGCGGATCTTTAAAGCGGCCTCTGCTGCAAGCTCTAGGTCATGGGTAGGATAGTTATGTTCATGTTTCTTCATCTGCCGAGACGCATAGGCAATCACCTTACCATCCCGCATAAGTACACAACCCACCCAACTCTAGGCGCATGCAATAAATAGTGAACCGCTTCCCTGGTTCTGGAAGGGTGAGAATTGGAGCGGTCACCAATCTATCCTTCAAAGTACAGAAACTTCGTTCACACGCATCCGTCCACTGAAACTTGACACCTTTCTGTGTCAACTGAGACATTGGTCTAGCAATGGTAGAGAAACCCTCCACGAAACGCCGGTAGTAACCAGCCAAACCCAGAAAACTCCTCACTTCTTTTACATTGGTTGGTCTCTTCCATTCCACCACTGTTGAAATCTTACTTGGATCGACAGAAATGCCCTCTTGATTGATTACATGGCCCAGAAACCCAACTTCAGAAATCCAGAATTCACATTTCTTCAATTTGGCATAGAATTGGTTCACTCTCAAGGTCTCCAGTACCAACCTCAATTGTTGAGCATGGTCCTCTTCCGTTTTGGAATAAATCAAGATGTCGTCAATAAATACTACGACGAAATCATCAAGATAAGGGTGCAACATACTATTCATGGCTTCCATGAAAACTGCAGGAGCATTAGTTAGTCCAAATGACATAACCTTATACTCATAATGACCATACCTTGTAGAGAAATTTGTCTTCTCAATATCTTGCTCATGAACTCGAATCTGATTATAACTTTGTGAAGGTCAATCTTGGAAAATATTTTAGCTCCTTTCAAGCTGATCAAAGAGATCTTCAATACGGGCAACGGATATTTATTCTTCTGATTGCTTGATTAAGAGCCCTAGTAGTCCACACATCGCCAACTACCGTCCTTCTTCTTAGTGAATGAGCAGAGCTCCCACGGCGATACACTCGCGAATCATACCTTTGGATAGCAAATCATCCAGTTGCTTTTCAACTCCTCTGGAATGGTCGTGCCAAGCGGTATGGAGACATCGAAATAGGTCGGGTTCGAGAACAAGATCTATCCGAATTCCACTTCACGTTAGAGGCATACCAGAAGCTCCACGAAACACGTCGGAAATTCATTCACCACGAATATCTTCAATACGAGTGGAGATTCGAACTTCTCGCTAAGAGACCAAAGCAACCCAATGTTCGAGGCTCGACGACTAGAAAGCAGACTAGCCAACACACACAGGGAATCAAGCGGCGCCTTTGCCTGAAACACTAATTCCTCTCCGACGAACTGCAAAGTCACCGTCTTCAAAACAACAAATCTTGGCACGGTAAAGGAATAGCCAATCCATACCCAAAATAACATCAAAAGGTGATAAGCTGAATCACCATGAGATTGGCAATGAAATTCTCATCTTCTATAGTGATAGTACACCAGACAAGCTCAGAGCTAGAAATAAGACCTCAGAGGCCGACCACCACAGATTGAAATAGATTGCACACTCAAACCGCCCTTTTAACAAAATCTAAGGACACAAAAGAATAAGTAGCCCCGAATCAAACAGAACGAAAGCCTCAAGTGAATCAACTAATAAAGTACTGTCACCACATCGGGCGGCCCACGTGTCGAGGGTGGGCATGGCGTGAGCTCAAAGGTGTCGGGCGAAGGCGCACCAACACTCGAGAGGGAGGCGGGGCTGCAGCGGTGAACGAGGCGGGCGAGATGGAGCGGGTTCGAAGAACCGGTCGGGCGCGAGCTGAAGCTGCCGATGGAACCCATCTGGAAGAGCGTGGCACAAAAGGTGCAACAGTCGGCCCGAGCTCCGAGGAGTACTAGAGGACGACGGCTGCTGGGCGCTTCCCACTTGATGATACTTGCGGATTACGCACAAGCAGAAAGCTTGTGGCCTCTCGACCACACCGACGACAAGTCCCTCTGAAAGAACATTCGGCGCACGATGCCCCTCTCCACACTTAAAACATTTCATACCTTGACACAGGCTGGGCGCATCGAGTGTGGAAGAAGAAAACGTGGCGCCAAGAAAAGATCGCCTCTTTGGCCGGACGAGATGGCGGCTCCTGAAACCTCTTGGAAGTAGGCGGCGAGAGGACCCACCTCCACCACCAAAACTCCTCTTCGGCCACCACTGGAACCACCAGAAGTAGTGCCCCAGTGCATGCTTGCGAAGGAGAATTCCTCTCTGCTCTATCCCTCTAGCTGCTCAACCACAGTCTTTGAAATCACGCCAAAGAGGCTCCCAAGATCGACGATACTCCCGAAGGAGACCCCGGCGAAACCTCTTGGCCTTCTCCAAGTCATCAGCCACCAGTGGTACAAAGCGTGCAGTTGTTGAACTCCATCTCGTGCTCGAATCGACCTATTGCCTTGGGTCAACACTAGCAATGACCGCTCCATCTTCTCAATAAAAGAATCCGGATAGTACTTGGCTCTGGCGTGCCACAAAACTTCCCAAGTGGCGGTCCTCGCTGGGGTCCTAGCGAGCAGAACCCCTTCCACGGATATCGGCTTGACCCTTCGGTTGAAAGGCCACAAAGCGAACCCTTTGCGCCGAGTTCATTTCAATGCCTCGAGCGGCGCTCCATGTACCGAGCCAATCTGCTGCTGAATCGGGTACCGCCCCATCAAGCGTGTCGGTAAGCGTCATCCACTCACGAAGACTCATCCTAGTCTCGGTGGAAGCTGCGGCAACAACGGACTGCCATGGCGGCAGCAGCGAAGATCCGCGGCGATCGCGAGCAACAGGAGCGGCGAGATAAGCCGCACGCACTGCCGCGGGCTGCTGCTCGTTCTCCCTTTGAAGATTCGAATAATCGCCGACACCGCTTTGAGCATCGCCGCCGCGCGCGCTGAGCTTCCACGGTGGTTGGGCGGTGAGGCAACCTCCTCATTAACCCCACGGCCTCTTGCGGGCGTTGCAGCTCAACGGACCACGTCCACGCATCGCGACCACGGTGGCGGGCGCCACGGCCTCTACCTCGCCATCTAAGGACAAGACAACGGAACGGCAGACCAAATCGAACAACGGTTGCACAACAAATAAATCATAACAACAAGAAAATTTGCGGAAACAACGAATTGCCCAACCTCACCTACCGTGATGTGTCAATTTAATAATTCTATTTTAACCACGGACCTAAAGCCCGCTCGATACCAATCAGTAACACCCCAACTCAAAGACGAGCACAGAATGCAACTACCTAAGTGAAATCCTAAATTTGTGAGAACCTCCTTTGTATCACGAGAGTCTTTGGAGGTTCCACACAACAAAAACTCACAAGTAAACATAAACTAGTCATGAAATCCAATTCTAAGATCTAAACATGAATCAACGATAATGAGCTAAGATGACAAATAACCATATGACTTAAAGTTCTCGTCTATGTTCTCATTGATCATAAAGGTACCATCCACGACTAAATTTATTTATTACAAACCAAAAGATGACAAAAGAGAATCATAATTTCTTATAGCAATGAGTCTAATGTGAAGTGCATTATTCGAGTAGTGCTCATCTACTCCTCCCAAGTGAACTTCATCAACGATCACCTAGAAATAAACAAACAAAGCAGAGTGAGTCCATGACTCAGCAAGTACAATGATTAAGAAAAACATTCATTCATTGAAGACCAAACATAACATCATTGGGTTCGATCATAACACAATGGATTACTTATGAATACATGATATGAATGCTCAAATCAAGGAAATGGACTGCACACACGCGTATCAGGTATAGCGGTGAACACCCGTCGGTGATCACTCAAGCCCGCATCTTAACAAAAATGCGGGGATCCACTTCCCGTATGAAGAACGTTTCATACGGGTGTCCAACATTGCCCATATTGGAATTAATGGGTCTTATCCAACCATCTTGGAAATTGATGGTGGTTCTCATCCACTCCCGTGGACGTCAAATGTCAATGAATGCATGCAACAATTAAATGAAATATACCGTCACATCACTTCTACTCATGAACTCAATGTATTGAACAAAGTATGAATAATTCATTTCACATGTCTCACAAGCTACCAAAACAACTCATGCTAATAACCACAATACACAAACATCCAAATTAACATGGTACTTGCCTTCGCGTTGCGGCGTTATCCGCAACGAGCGCTCTTATACCAGTTTCGCGCCTAAACCAACGAAATAACTTAATAAGTATACAAGATACCCAGCTCAACTAGTCGGTGTTCTATTTTACTTCTCTTAGGAGTCAATTAAATCCTATATCGCATAAACTGAAAAACAGCGGAGTCTGTCCAATAAGAAAATCCTGGACAGCAACACGGGGACTAACATAACTCACAGCCTGGAAGTCGAAAAATAGCAAACCCAATTTCTGTAGATTCTTAACTGGTCTAACTACAAAACTCTAGTTGACGCGACAAACCAATTTGGTCAAATTAATAGGCTAATAATTGTTTGAACATTCAGCACAGATTCAGCCTACCAAAATTCAGCAGAAATAATCAGTTGATCATAACTTCTATGTTTCAACTCCGAATTGAGCGTTCTTTACCAATCTGAAAAGGTTATCGAATTACCTACAATAACCTAGTTGGGTGAACTTTCAGATTCTTCCAACTTCTCTATCATAATATAGAAAACATACAGACAGATTAATCACGTCAGGTTTCTGGCAGCAACTGTTAAAACAGACATATCTTTTGACTCACAACTCGGAATCAAGTAAACTCAGTGGCCATCTAAACCTGACAGGGAATACTTCAACTTTCTAGGAGACACCAAGTTCAAAATCTGTGATTAACAATTTCTTATACAATTTACAAATTGACTGCAGAATCTCGTCAGGGTTCTGGACAGTCAAGACTAATTCTATCATAACTTTTGACTCGGACCTCGGATTTGAGTGAACTCGGCGGCCACTGAAACGTAAGAACAAGACCTAGATATCTCTAGGAGACCAAACCTTCAGATTCTGCATAAAAATAACGAAACACTCTCTACAACGTACTGGACAGAAACAGCTTCTAATTTCAGCAGGTCTGCTAAATCAAAAACGTAACCAAATCTCTTCTAACAACAATCAAACCACGAGGATCGCATCGTTACCCTTGCTGCAACCAGGGAGTAGGTGGAAGGATCCTTGGCGAAGAAACTCTTCCTCCTTTTCACCTCTTTTCCCCAAGCGAGCTGCTGTCCTCCTCCACTCCTTGCGCAACCGGTAGCGGAGAAGGTCCGAAGGAAGATTCGGGAGGCAAACCAGCAGGAGCAGCACCAATGGAGGTTGGGGCGACTCTAGGGCAGGGCATGAGGGGGAAGAGAGGAGGAAGGGAGGGTGGCGGCCAAGGGGGAGGGGGTTTCGGCCAGGGGAGGAAAAAGGGGCTGGTTAGGGTTTAGAGGGAGGCGCATGGGCCTAGGCCCATGGCCGGCCAAGGGGTGGGAAGGCTTCCCGAGGCCCACGACCTAAAAACTCAGCGAGAGTTTTTAAGCTTTCGAGTTCCCCGAATAAATTCTTTCTTTCCCGACTAAAACAGGGTATGACATTATTTGGTGTTCTTCGTTCTTATTTGCTTATTGCCTTTTTGCGTTAGGTTCCGAAGATAATCTTAACATTGAATCTGAGCCACAGCCATCAGATCTTGCACTCCAGCAAGGCAAGCAGATGTAGCATCATTTGATCATGTTGCTCCTACTATTTTCAAATTCTAATATATTGTTTGCAAATTCTATGTATGCATTGCTATGTTGTTTTAACTATTGTCGATAGTTCACCTAGTAGATGCATTATCAGTAGGCAAATGTTAATCCTCTACTCGAGCCTAGGTTTATCTTCTTTGTGATTTTGGGTTCGTTGGATGAATCCTTGTCACTTAGTAGTTTACGATGTTTGTGCTTAGACATGCTTAGCTGTCGGTAGAAATGGGTGGTTATCGACTTGTCGATAACCTTGATCACACAAACTTATTATGATATACATGTTTTAGCCTTGTGATATGTCTAAATTGCAAAACCAAAACTGAAAAACAAAACAATTTAGACTTGGGCACAATGGTAAGATGGTGTGATTGGAATGGTGCCCAAGTCAACAAGGACCGAACATCTTGTTACACTAAACCAAGCATTCTTGCGTGCTAATCACACTAGAGGGAATGGGACCTCTCTTGACTTAGTAATTTAGCGTGTGTTGGCTACGAGTCGCAGAAGGGCGTGTGTGTGTTGCGTTGTGGTAAAATGAAAGGATTGTGTGTGAGAGCATTGTAGTTGTCCAAAGAGCTTTACCCCGAGGGGTAGTTGTCTTTTTGGCTTTACAATGTAACCGTATGGGTTTCTATCCATACGAGCGGCTCGTAGTTGATACACAATATTGGAAATATCTCGTAGGACTTAGCCGTGCCGGCATACCTTTGGAAGTGTGCTTAATCATGTGGCTTAAAGGCGGTCTGAAGTGTGGGTACATTGGTACACCCCTGCAGGGTTTGATCTATTCGAATAGCCTCGTCCTAGGTTATGGACACGCTTGGGTAAGCTTTTCAAGAGTTAGACTACAATATTTTTAATTAAAACTTGATGGGTGGTATGAATCAGGGATTCATGCTATTTGTGGTGGCTATTGGGTTAGTCACTTCTAGGTGGTTACTTGATACTTATTGTTACTTGTTGTTATTTTAATGCTTAAAACTGGATTGACAAACTGCTTTCAATCTACTTATATTATTGCAAATAAAACTTGCTTTATGCGTCCAAATAACCATATAACCAACCTTCCTTTGCTACAACTGTCATGTAGCTTTGTATAGGCTTGTTACTCGTAAGTCTTGCGAGTACATTATTGTACTCACCTGCATTGCATGTTGTGTGCAGAGGAAGAGGGTGAGCCCGAAGGGCCTCACTTTTGTGAGTTGTGTTGTGGCAGTGTGTGGGGTGATTAGCATGGCGGCCCGGTCGGTTGCCCTATGGTGTTATGTGGCTAACCGGTCGTCTTTTGGTTTAAGCCATCTTATGGCATCTTTTGCTTCCGCTGTTACTTGATACTTATGTCATTTGGCTGATCGGTTGTTCTGTAATAACTTATATTATGTATGTCTTTTGGTAGACTTGTTATATTATGTTGTATGGAAATGATGCATGCTTTTGTATGATGAATGTGTGCTACAATTTCTAGGAAGCACATGTCCATCGAGGCACGAATTATTCTGTTTGTGATACTAGTACCAGTGGAAGGTTAAGTATTACAAGCTTAATAAACCGGGGTCTCACAGAGTTGGTATCAGAGCCATACTGACCGTAGAAACCCCTAGCTTGGTCGTCCCTAGTATATTTTTGAAAACTTACTTTCCAAATATCCAATGTTTCGTGAAAAGTCTTAAGTAAGTTCTCAGATTTTTCTTCTCATCTACCTTAGCTTGCTTATCTCACCTTATTCTGAGTTGGATTTAAAAAGCTGATTTTCCTCTCATGTTCTTTCAAAAAGATAGTTGTTAATCGATTAAATTGGCTTTGGGAAAACCATGAGAGCTTTGAATTGAAGTAGGGCTGTCCATTGGCAAAGATTAGGAACTTCCAAAGAAGGGAATTCGGCTAGGGACTTGGAGAAGAAAATCTGGACAACAAGTATAATTTCTGGACGGCTAGTTATAGATAGTGTATAATGCTGAAAATGAGAGGTTAAATTCAACTAAAACTTGTGGGGATAAAAGGGTAAGAAGTGATATGAGTTAGTTAAGTGTCTAACCTTTCTTTAGGTAATTCTCACCTTGCTTCCTAACTATTTCGAACCAGGGTAGTTGTACTGAAAATCGTCTTCCTAAAAACTGATTACCCGTTCTTCCATACGAGTTAGTCATATGAGGAAGTTGAATTTTATTTTGTGGCCTTGCTGCGATTTTATATTGGTTCTTAAGCTGTAGAGTTTATTTTGTAAGAGTGTTTAATTGTCTTTATTTGTCTCCTGTTCCGGAGTTGTTTTTAACCTATCTTTGTGGAACAGGATGGCAAGAACCACCCGCAACAGTCAGCCGGCTGGTTCCGATGAGGAGCTTCCCCCTCCTCCGACCATGGCTGAGGTTCTTGCTCTGATCGAGCGGAATCGCATGGACCAGACTCGGATCCTGGAGGTCATCGCGAGGAACACCTCCACTCCCTCTGGTGCTTCTGGTGGCCACCCGCCTCGTGGTGGGCTTTTGGAGTTTCTTCATACTCAGCCACCTACTTTCTCCCGATCTGAGGACCCCCCTGGACGCGGATGATTGGCTGCGTCTAGTTGAGCGAAAGCTCAACATCGCTCAGTGCTAGGAGTAGGAGCGGGCACTCTTTGCATCCCATCAACTTGAGGGTGCAGCACTCTCTTGGTGGGAGAACTTTCTCGCCATGTAGCCCGCGGGCCATGTGGTCTCTTGGGAGGAGTTTATGTCTGCTTTTCGTCGGACCCATATCCCCGATGCCCTGATGAAGCTCAAAAAGAAGGAGTTCCTTGCGCTCAAACAGGGGCACAAGTCTGTGTCGGAGTACCTCTACGAGTTTAATCACTTAGCTCGTTATGCTCCGGGTGAGGTGGCCACTGATGAGGCCAAGCAGGAGAAGTTCATGGAGAGCTTGTCTGAGGAGCTGCAAGACAAGCTCTCTATTGTGGACTTTGCTGACTTCCAGGCCTTGGTGGACAAGGCCATCGTCGCCGAGCACAAGGTGAAAGCGCTGGTGAGTCCATAGCGCAAGTGGGAGGCCCACCGATGCTGCTCGAGCCGATCTCTCCCGTCCCCGTGTTGGTCCTGCACCAGGGGCCCGTTCTTTGGCTTCACCACCGTCGAGGCCGTCGGCACCAGTTGCTCGTCCCCCACAGGCCGTGTTTCAGCCACGTGCACCTGCGACCCAGCAGTAGGGTGGACTCCGCAATCCGGCTGCCGAGGTTACCTGCTTCGCCTGCAACAAGAAGGGCCACTACGCCAACAATTGCCCTCAGAGGATTGGAGCGGCCCCTCGTCCTAATGGAGGACGCGGGTAAGGGAATGGTCACACGCCTGACCAGAAGGTGGTCCACAAGACTCAGGGTGTCGGGAGTGGTCGAGTCAACCACATCTCGGCTGAGGAGGCTCAGGAGGCGTCCGACGTTGTGTTGGGTACGCTTCTTGTCAGTTATCGTCCTGCTGTAGTATTATTTGACTCAGGAGCATCGCATTCTTTTATTTCGAGATCATTTGTTGCTGCTTGTGACCTTCACTTTGTTCCTTTGGGGATTCCTTTGCTTATTCGCTCTCCGGGATCGGAAATGAGAGCTAATCAAGAATGCCGGGACGTTCCTATTGATATTGAAGGAGTGGAATTCTTGGCGAATCTCATCTTACTCGACTCGACGCGCCTAGATGTGATTCTTGGCATGGATTGGTTGTCCCAACACATGGGGCAAATCGACTGTGCCAGGAAGATGGTCTACCTCACCAGCCACTCAGGAGAGTAGGTTGGGATTTCACCGCAGCTGCAGGGGCCACATCTTTGCGCCCTTGAAGCTAAGCCAGCCTTGGAGATTGAGGAGGTGCCCATAGTTTGTGACTTTGTGGATGTCTTTCCTGAAGATTTGCCTGGGATGCCTCCAGTTCGAGACTTGGAGTTTGTTATTGAGTTGTTGCCCGGTACCGCTCCAATTTCTAAGGCGCCGTACCGAATGCCTCCTAATGAGTTGGAGGAGCTGAAGAAGCAGTTAGGTGAGCTTCAAGCAAACGGCTTCATCTGTCCTAGCTCATCTCCTTGGGGTTGTCCAGTTATTTTTGTGAAGAAGAAGGACAAGACCCTGCGTATGTGTGTTGATTACCGTCCGCTTAATGAAGTGACGGTGAAAAACAAGTATCCTTTGCCTCGTATTGATGATCTCTTCGACCGGTTGGCCGGAGCCGTGTGTTCTCCAAGATTGACTTGAGGTTGGGGTATCATCAAGTCGAATCGTAGTGAAGATATTCCGAAGATGGCTTTCACTACTCGTTATGGTCTCTACGAGTATACGTCATGTCTTTTGGCTTAACTAATGCTCCCGCTTTATTCATGAATCTTATGAACTCGGTGTTCATAGAGTATTTGGATAAGTTCGTTGTGGTTTTCATTGATGATATTCTTATCTACTCCAAGAGTGAAGAGGAGCATGTTGGGCACCTGCAGATTGTGTTGGGAAAGCTGCGTGAGCACCAGCTGTATGCCAAGTTCAGCAAGTGTGAGTTCTGGTTGAAGGAAGTGGCATTCTTGGGCCATGTTCTTTCAGCAGGTGGTATAGTTGTGGATCCTAGCAAGGTCAGCGATGTTCTATCTTGGGGTCAACCCAAGTCAGTCACCGATGTGCGGAGTTTTCTTGGTTTAGCGGGCTACTACCGCCGCTTTATCGAGAACTTCTCCAAGATCGCGGTTACGGTGAGTTGCTCAAGAAAGACAAGAAATTTCTGTGGTCTTCTGCTTGTGATGAGAGTTTTCAGGAACTCAAGAAGCGGTTGACTTCAGCCCCAGTGCTTGTTCTCCCTGATGTACACAAGAGCTTTGATATCTATTGTGATGCCTCTCGTTAGGGACTCGGTTGTGTTCTTATGCAAGAAGGCAAGGTAGTGGCCTACGCATCAAGGCAGTTGAGGCCTCATGAACTCACCTATCCTACCCATGACTTGGAGTTAGCTGCAGTGGTCCATGCACTCAAGATTTGGCGGCACTACCTAATTGGTAACCATTGTGAGGTGTATTCTGATCACAAGAGGTTGAAATATTTGTTCACCCAGCCCGATCTGAACCTCAGGCAAAGAAAATGGTTGGAATTGATCAAGGATTATGATATGGTTATTCAGTATCATCCGAGCAAGGCCAATGTTGTTGCGGATGCACTTAGTCGAAAGGTGTATTGCAATACTCTAGTGCTCCAAGAGCAACAGCCTGCCCTTCTTGAAGAGTTTCAGCGGCTCAATTTGGACTTGATTGAGCATGGTTCTCTTGCTACCTTGGTTGTGCAACCAACCTTGGTGGATCAAATCAAGGCTGCACAGCAGACAGATGTTGGTGTAAGTCAAATCAAGCAAAATATCAAGAATGGGACAGCCAAGTGCTTCTCAGAGGATGCGCATGCTGTTGTGTGGTTTGGATAGCGCCTTGTGGTTCCAAAGGTTGTGGATTTGGAGGAATTGATTCTCCGCGAAGCCCATGACTCCCCCTTGTCCATTCACCCCAGGGCTACCAAGATGTATCAGGACCTTCGTCGGAGATTCTGGTGGACTCGTATGAAGCGCGAGATTGCCAAGTTCGTTCTTTGAGTGCGGCGTGTCTTTGTCGTGTCAAGGCCGAGCATCGGTGCCAGTGGTCTTCTTCACCTTTACGATGCACTGAGTGGAAGTGGGATTCCGTTGGTATGGACTTCATCACCGATGCGCCTGCATTCTTACGGGAAGGATGCTATCTGGGTTGTCATTGATTGATTGACTAAGGTAGCACATTTTCTGCCAGTGCGCACCAACCTCTGTGTCAGTCAGTTGGCGGATCTTTACATATCTCGCATTGTGTGCTTGCATGGTGTGCCACGAACAATTGTGTCAGATCGCGGTTCTCTTCTCACCTCTCGGTTTTGGCAAAAGTTGCAAGAGGCCATGAGAACTCGTCTTTCTTTGATTCGCCTATCATCCTCAAGCGATGGTCGACAGAGAGAGTCAACCAAGTGTTGGAAGATATGCTCCATGCTTGTGTTCTTTCCTATGGGAAGAAGTGGGAGAAGTGCCTGCCGTTTGCAGAATTCTCTTACAACAACGATTTCGAGCGATCTTGTACGGCACCTTTGAGGCATTGTATGGGAGGAGATGTAGAACCCCATTGAACCGGTGAAAGCGGGTGGCGTCGGTTCTTGGCCGGACTCAATCAATGAGGCCGAAAGCCAGGTTCAGTTAATTCGTGAGCATTTGCGCGTGGCCGAGTCCAAGCAAAAGAGCTATGCAGATCGCCGTCGCCGTGAGTTGAGCTTTGAGCCCAATGACTTTGTGTATCTCAAACTCTCACCGTTGAAGGGCCATCAGCGTTTTGGCATCAAGGGCAAGTTGGCTCCTCGTTATGTTGGGCCTTATCATATCATCGAGAAAGTGGGAGCTGTTGCATACAGATTGGAATTGCCAGCTACACTTGAGGGTGTGCATGATGTGTTCCATGTGTCACACTTGAAGAAATGCCTCTGTGTTCCAATTGAGGAAACTCCGTTGGAAAATATCGATGTGCAGGAAAATTTAACCTATCGTGAGCATCCTGTTCGTATTCTCGAAGAATCTGAACGGAGAACTAGGAACTGTGTCATCAAGTTCCTTAAGGTTCAGTGGTCAAATCATTCTAAAGATGAAGCAACTTGGGAGCGGGAAGATCGCCTTCGTGCAGACTACCCGTCCTTCTTCTCCGAGTAAACGGAATCTCGGGACGAGATTCTTGTAAGGGGGGAGGTTTGTAACATCCCAATCTTGGACTTGTGTTTCAAATGTAAGAAAATGAGCAGAAATTAAAACTTTTTCTTACATCTTGTATTTCCCTGTGTGCTCTGAACAATTGTTGTAAGAAGTTATGGAAATACAAAGTCACAAGTCTTTTGATCCAAACCCTTGTCTTCCAAAAACATTCATCTCAAATCTTGTCATCATCCTTTGGTAATATTTTTCCTAAGTTCCTGGGATGGTATGTGACCTCTCTGAAAAATTTCACAATTTTTAGAAATTGTTTGAATATTGTTAGAGGGCAGTCAAACCTGTTTGACTTTCAGTCAAACCTTGAACCAGAGCCTTGCATTATTTTTGGAGAAAAATGCACAGCATAAAAACCTCTGAAAATTTTATACAAGGTTAATATCTGAGTTAGCAAGCCCCAGTAAAAATTTCATAATTGTTGGAGTTGCTTTGTTGTCTCAAATAAATCCTCAAAGTCTCAGTTCTATTTAAAACTCAAAACCTAGTTTCACTGTTCCTTGGGTTCGAGTCAGACTCAGGCTCGAGCCAATCGACTCGGTTCAGTCAACTAACTGCATCGAGCCTCTTTTAAAAGCGCGCGTTGAATCTCCACAGTTGGATCCTAATCGCGCGGCCCATGTCCGTGTGAGCATTCGGACCGTGCGGATGCTTTATCCCTTTTGAACCGTTGGATCTTCATCCAACCGTCCAAATTCTCCAAAACATTCAGACCTTCCGGTTGTTTCACTTGAATCTGATCCATTGGATTGAAATCCAACGCTCGTAATCTCCTCTGTCGTAATCCATCTTAGCATCGTGGAGCAATCTGAGCCATTCATTTCTAATCCAATTGCTCCAGATCTATTCCTTTATTTCGAATCTCGAAAGC
The DNA here is from genome assembly GCA_036346255.1 of Ampelocalamus luodianensis. Taxonomy (NCBI): domain Eukaryota; kingdom Viridiplantae; phylum Streptophyta; class Magnoliopsida; order Poales; family Poaceae; genus Ampelocalamus; species Ampelocalamus luodianensis. Next base: position 31,775,681 of record CM070636.1, read on the forward strand.
GTGGCGCCTTATCCGCCGTCCGATCAACATCCAAGGGTCCAAGATCGCCCGAGCCTTTTCTCTGGTCATCTTGAACCTCCCGCCATGCGAAAACAGTGCAGGGCATGGCGCCTGTCAAATCGTGTTCCTTGGGCAGTGTGTAACATCCCATTATCCGACTTGTGTTTCAAATGTAAGGAAATGGCTAAGAATTAAAACTTTTTCTTACATCATGTATTTCCTGTTGTACCAAACAATTCTTGTACAAGGGATTATGGAAATACAATGTCACAAGTCTATTTGATCCAAACTTTGATATACCGAAAACGATCTTGTCAAATATTGTGATCATCATTGGGAAATATTTTCCTAAGTTTCTGTGATGGTATGTGGCCCTTTGAAAAATTTCACAATTTTTAGAAATTATTTGAATATTTTTAGAGGGTAGTCAAACTTGTTTGACTTTCATCAAACACAAATCGAGCCTTGCAGAATTTTTGAGATTTATTCACGAGTATAAAACCTCTGAAAATTTTACACAAGGTTAATATCCGAGTTAGCAAGCTCTGTAAACATTTCATAATTTTGGAGTTGTTTTGCTATCTCAAAAAATCCTCCAAAGTCTCTGTTCTAATTGGAAAGTCAAAACCTAAATTCAACGTGCTTTGGGTTCGAGTCGACTCGGGCTCGAGCCAATCGACTCGTCGATCAACTAACCGCATGCAGAGCCTCTCTTTTAAATCGCACGCCAAATCGCAACCATTGGAACTTAATCGCGCGACCCTTGTGCTTTTAAACATTCGGACCTTCGGTTCTTATTTATTAAATTTGAACGGTGGATTCCCATCTAACCGTCGAGATCCTCTGAAACGATCGGACCCTCTGGTTGTTGGTTTGAATCGGAGCCATTGGATTAAAATCCAACGCTCGCTTTTCCCTTTGTTGTAAACCACGTTCACGACGTGGGGCAATCTGAGTCGTTCATTTCTAATCCTAGGGCTTGCGATCTCCTTTGTTGTGTTTTAAACCTCAGAGGCGTGGCGTAATCTCAGCCGTCCAATTTACTTCAGACTTTTATGGTCCGTGAAAATCTCACAGCGGTTACCAATGAGATAATGCCGCCAGATTTTCAGAGCATGCACAATTGCCGCTAACTCCAAATCATGAGTCGGGTAATTCCCTTCGTGTGGCCTCAAGCGCCGGGATGCATAAGCTACAACTTTGCCTTCTGCATTAGTACACATCAGAGGCCTTGACGGGATCGTCACAAAGATCTCAAAATCCTTGCGGATGTCGGTAAAATTAACACGATCTTTGAGACTAGCCTCTTTTTGATTCTTGGAAACTTTCTTCACAGCGCTTGACCATTCAAACTTCTTTTCTTTCTTGAAGTTGAGTCATGGGTTTGGCAAGTTTAGAAAAACCTCGATAAACCGGCGATAATAGCTGCCGGTCGAAAAACTTCTCACCTCGGTGGCGATTTGGGTTGTTTCCGGTCCATTCTTGCTTCAACCTTGGCGGGGTCTCGCAATTCCTCTGCGGATACAATATGTCCAAGGAATGCAACTTGTCTTAGCGAATTCACTCTTGCTGAATTTGGCATAGAGTTGGTGCTCCACGAGCTTGTCTAGGATCATCGGAGATGCTCTTCATGTTCTTTTCGTTCTTGAGTAGATGAGAATATCGTCAATAAAGACGACTACGAATTTATCCAGAATTCCATGAACACCTTGTTCATCATATTCATGAAATAGGCGGGCGTTGGTCAATCAAATGACATTCTCGTGAACTCATATAGTCCATATCGGTGGTGAAGGCGGTTTTCGGAATATCTTCCGGTCTGATCTTTAATTGGTGATAACCGGATCTCAGATCGATCTTTGACAAAATACTTGCTCCCTTTAATTGATCAAACAAATCATCAATTCTGGGCAATGGGTATTTGTTCTTGATTGTTACTTCGTTGAGTGATCTGTAATCAACGCACATTCTCATGCTATTGTCTTTCTTCTTGACAAATAGTACTGGGGCTCCCCATGGTGAGGAACTAGGTCGAATGTACGCTTTTTCTCGTAGTTCTTCAATATGTTTCGTCAATTGTGCTAACTCGTTGGCTGGCATTCTATAGGGTCGCCGAGATCGGGTGTCCCGGACTAGATCAATTAGGAACATGATGTCCCTATCCGGTGGCATGCCGATAGATCATCTGGAAAGACGTCGGGATACTCACGTGCCACGGTATATCTTCAAGTTTCACTTCCTTCAATCTGTAAGTATGGAACTTCCTCCGTTCGAGTCTCGAGTTTGAATTCAATGAGACACACCTTGTTCATTAGTGAGGTGAAGGATCTATTGGCACATCTATTTGACCTTGATTTTTGGCTAGCCATCCATTCCAAGTACTACATCCAAACCTTGGGAGTGTAAAACTATCGGATCTGCTAGAAAAGTTACTCGGATATCTCGAGAGTGAGATTAGGGCATAGAGAATTGGTTCTCATTTAGAGCAGGAATGAATTATCATGGGAGTAGCTAAAGAGGATATAGGTAACCCATATTTTCCCACAAACTTATATGACACAAAAGAGTGTGAAGCTCGAGAATCAAATAGGGCGATGTCTTTGATGCTGAATTAACGAGCGTCTGAGAGAACAACATCCAGTGCCGCTGAGCTTCCTCGGCGGTGACATGGTTCACCGTCCCTTGGTGAACTGGCTGCTAGTGCGGAGGTGCCGCCGGTAGCTTGAACTCACGAGGTTGACCTTGTTGGTGCCAAACCTTGCTGCTTCTTGGGCATTTATTGGCATAATGCCCGTCTCGTTGCTGATGGAAGCATGTGACTCGGAAGGCGAGGAGGTAGAGTGCCTGCTGGCCGCCCTCGATGAAGTGCCACGGAAGTTGGAGGATGGAGCGCCGTGGCGGTGCTGAGATGCGAGGCGTGGAAGATTGAAACTTCCCACGTTGCTGCGGTGCGGTGTGGTGATGCGAGGTTTGGGCGGACCTCTGCGTTAAACTTACGGCGGCCATCCTCCGCTTGCGGTTCTCCATTCTGCGTGTTTGGCCTCTGCTGATTGCTTTATCCACCAACCTGCTGAAGTCGGTGAAATTTTGAGAGATAAGCCGGGCAGAGAGATATCATCGTTTAAGCCTTAGGAACCTTTCTGTCTGTCCTCATCTCTCAGCTCGTCGGTGGGCGTAGCGGGCAAGTTAGTTAAAGCGGTGAAGGTACTCATTCACCGTGACGGTTGCCTTGACGGGCGCGTGGAACTCCTTCTTCTTGGCGTCATCATCCTGCCGGGATCTGTGCATGACGAAAGCTCGCACGGTCGCCCCATGTGATGGGTGAGCATCATTGTGTGCGATGCGATGGTTGTCCCACCATACGATGCGGGGCCATTCGGTTGGTGAGAGGCAAACAGGACCCTCTCACGGTCAGAACACTGACTAATGTCCAGTTTCTTTCCAATAGCCCGAAGCTAGTCGTCGGCGTCCATTGGTTCAGTACTATTTGAGAATGTCGGCGGACGCATCCTCATAAACTCAGACATAGTCAGCCTTTGGTTATGCGGAGGTGCAGCCGGAGCTGCTGCTGGTGTAGCGGCCTGAGTGTTCTGAATATTCTGCAGTGATTGGGCAAGAAGGTCGATCAAATGAGTCTGATTCGCCATCATCTGGCGCCAGTCGGGTCCTTCTGCCGGCGGTGGTGGCGGTTGCGAAACGTGGTTATCCTGGTGATCCGCCTGACCGTTTCCTTGTCCGTTGGCACTGCTGCTGGCATTGCCGTTTCTGCGGGTGGTCAACATCTGCGGAATCCTCCAATGATTTAGAAGAGGTAGCAAGGAATTCTATGGGGAATAAATCTATGATAGCCCAAGAACGAACAAGCACACAAACAAAGAATCAACTTTTCAAAATGGTTCCTTTATTCATTTATTTTATTAATATATTATGGCTATCACATGAGTAGTTGATAGCTCATAATGCGTAGCTAAAAATACGGATGTAAAAAAAAATAAACATCTATGGGGTGGATGGGGTGTATTTGGGAAATTCTTTGCATCGCCTTGGCTTTGATTTGTAAATATCCAATTCCTCTTCGACTGCCTTCAGTCTCGCCTCGGTATACTCTAGACTATCCTGAGTGGTACGCAAGTCGTCCAAGGCGTTTCCATAGGCGTAGTCGGTGCCTTTGTCGTCCACCACAGTGCGTCAACTCGGGAATCTTCCTCCTCGGTGGTGCGGAAGACACTGTCAAGTCTGGTTGGAAGATGCATCGGGAAATAGTGAAACCCGGTGCCGTTGAGGTGGCGGTCGTAAGTATGGCAGAGCCGATGGATCGCTCTCGCTCGTCTGAATGCCATCGGCGAAGGTGTCGCGTCGGATCGGGCGTGGAAGGTGTGGAAGGCGGTGTTTGGCGGCAGTCGGAGTAGATCGGTACTTCCACCCTCGAGACGTCGTTCTCCCACCTTGTACGGTAGCCACAAAGCGTTGGCCTCTTCTTGTAATCCAAGTCTGCATCACTTCCCGAGAAGTTCAGCCGATGTCCGCAATGATTAGTGAGAGATAGCGTCCGTGCTTCTCGCCATCTACAATTTTGAGGAATAGACAAGTCGATGCTTGTTTTTAAAGAGAAGGGTTGAGAGATGACTGGATAAACTCAAAATAATTTTAAGTTTTGAAAATAAGTCCTTAAGAACATTGTGGGGCCACGACCTCTGATCGATATGGCTCGATACCACTTTTGTCGAACCCGGAGCGAAGGATCCCAAATTCTCTGTGTTCATACACTAGTCCAAGATTTCTAGTGTACAGTTAAACAAAAGTGATAGCACAATCATATCACGAGTTTATTGATAATAATTCAAAGTTTATTACAAAAGGGCTGCGGCCAAAGAAAAGAAATAACACAAATGGGAAGAGTAGTAGTAGTAGGCCACACGACTTGCCACAGGCAATCGTGCGGGGCGCAACCTATTCGTCAAGATCCTCACCGTCGGGAAAACGTCTTCTCTGAATAAGATTTATTCAGCAGAGTGAGCACTACTACCGTGCTGCAAGTCACACCCAATATAGAAAGTTTAATGCATGCATAAGGTAAACAAAGGTAATGGCGGGGTTGTTTTGCATAAACAATATTTTCAGATTATATTGCTAATACTTTTGTAAGACCAATTTTAATAATTCAAATAAAAACGGTGACAAAGCGACAACGAATATTGGATGACCTCCATTAGTTGAATATTGAAGGATATCCTCCTAACACTTGGCTAACCACCCAATTTTACCATAGGACTATCCATCCTAAAACATCCATTGAACACATTTTATAAACCAAAAATAATTCTAACTTAGAGTGGCTTTGCTAGCATGTCCATGACGCGGACGCGGCTATTCGAATAGTTTTACACTCTGCGAGAGGTTGTGCAGCTTTACCCACACGAGATAAAATGCTTTTAATGTCGGCCAAAGCACGCTTCGAGCGTGTGACTAAGCAATTATCATGAGGCCGTTACAAGCGGTGTCCTCTTGTATTCATGCCCGCTAAGGTTTCGCTACCTTTGGACTATCCATCCTCCTAAGCCCCTCTTGCGCGAGTGGGACTAATGTCGACCAACGCCCACACATACAACATAGCACAAATAACACTAAGACACTCTGAGCTTCAAATGGAGCCATCGCAAACTAGCTTGGTAACTATTATTGTATGAGAACTCGCATCGGCGGATCCTTGTCCCAACCTTTCCGAACTCTAAGGTACATGCTCGAAGCATATCTTCAAGAACTTGATTGGTGCGTTACAATCGACCATCGGTGCAGGGATGATCTGCCGTGCTAAAATTGAGTCTGGTCCCCAAGGCTTCATGCGGACTTTTCCAAAACCGAGAGGTAAATTGGGAACCTCGATGCGACACAATCTTTTGGGTACTCGTGCGGTGACGATCCGGCCATGTACAGTGCGCTGGTTTCTTGCTCGGTAGGTGGTCTTGACGGGAATAAAGTGGCGACTTTAGTTAACGCTCAATTACCACCCGGATGGAGTCATATCGATTGGGTCACGGGAGTCGATGATGAAATCCATACCGACTTCTTCCCACTTCCACTCGGGAATTGGTAATGGTTGCAACATGCACAGCGGGTCTTTGGTGTTGTGCCTTGACTCTTTGACAAGCGTCACAACGAGCGACGAAATCAGCAATTTCACGCTTCATGCTGACCCACCAATATCTTTCTTTTAGATCTGGTACATTTTGGTGCTGCCGGGATGAATGGAGTATGGCGACTCATGGGCTTCTTTGAATTGAGTCTTTTATCTCCTTACGTTAGGCACACTGATGCGGTCTCGAACCACACTTGTCCCTTGCTCATCTTGAGAGAAACACAGGGCTTTGCCTCTTCTCATATTTTCTTGATTTCTTGGATATCTTCATCTTCCAAGCTGTTTTATTCTAATCTGATCTGAAGAGTTGGTTGAACTTCTAAAGCGTTTATCTGACCTTGGTTGACAATCTCAGTTCGGTGCTTGACTCTTCATCTGACTCTGGTGATTTTGTTGCACCATGATGGTGTTGCAATATGCTTTTACGCTCAAGGCATCTGCTACCACATTAGCCTTGCCGGATGATAATGAATTCGAGATCATAATCCTTTATTAGTTCCAACCATCTTCTTTGTCGAGATTGAGCTCGGATCAGCGTGAATATGTACATCGGACTTTTATGGTCCGTGAAAATCTCACAACATTTACCAATGAGATAATGCCGCTTGATTTTGAGCATCCACAATTGCCGCTAATTCCAAATCATGAGTCGGGTAATTCCCTTCGTGTGGCCTCAACTGCCGGGATGCATAAGCTACAACTTTGCCTTCTGCATTAGTACACATCAAGGCCTTAACGGGATGCGTCACAAAAGATCTCAAAATCCTTGCGGATGTCCGTAAAATTAACACCAGTCTTTGAGACTAGCCTCTTTTTGATTCTTGAAACTTTCTTCATAGCGCTTGACCATTCAAACTTCTTTTCTTGCTTGAAGTTGAGTCATGGTTTTGGCAAGTTTAGAAAACCTCGATAAACCGACGATAATAGCTTTGCCAGTCCGAAAACTTCTCACCTCGGTGGTGATTTGGGTGTTTCAGGTCCATTCTTGCTTCAACCTTGGCGGGGTCTACTGCAATTCCTCCTGCGGATACAATATGTCCAAGGAATGCAACTTGTCTTAGCCAGAATTCACTCTTGCTGAATTTGGCATAGAGTTGGTGCTCCCTGAGCTTGTCTAGGATCATCCGGAGATGCTCTTCATGTTCTTTTTCGTTCTTCGAGTAGATGAGAATATCGTCAATAAAGACGACTACGAATTTATCCAGGAATTCCATGAACACCTTGTTCATCATATTCATGAAATAGGCAGGGGCGTTGGTCAATCCAAATGACATTCTTGTGAACTCATATAGTCCATATCGGTGGTGAAGCGGTTTGAATATCTTCGATGCGATCTTTAATTGGTGATAACCGGATCTCAGATCGATCTTTGACAAAATACTTGCTCCCTTTAATTGATCAAACAAATCATCAATTCTGGGCAATGGGTATTTGTTCTTGATTGTTACTTCGTTGAGTGATCTGTAATCAACGCACATTCTCATGCTATTGTCTTTCTTCTTGACAAATAGTCTTTGGGCTCCCCATGGTGAGGAGCGGGTCGAATGTGCGCTTTTTCTCGTAGTTCTTCAATCTATTTCTTCAATTCTGCTAACTCGTTGGCTGGCATTCTATAGGGTCGCTTCGAGATCGGAGCTGTCCCGGGGACTAGATCAATTAGGAACATGATGTCCCGATCCGGTGGCATGCCGGGTAGATCATCTAGAAAGATGTCGGGATACTCACGTGCCACGGGTATATCTTCAAGTGTTACTTCCTTCAATCTGGTAAGTATGGAACTTAATCCGGTTCGAGTCTCAGGTTTGAATTCAACAGACACACCTTGTTCATTAGTGAGGGTGATGGATCTATTGGCACAGTCTATTTGACCTTGATTTTTGGCTAGCCAGTCCATTCCAACTATTATATCCAAACCTTGGGAGTGTAAAACTATCAGATCTGCTAGAAAAGTTACTCCGGATATCTCGAGAGTGAGATTACAGCGTAGAGAATTGGTTCTCATTTAGAGCAGGGAATGAATTATCATGGGAGTAGCTAAAGAGGATATAGGTAACCCATATTTTCCCACAAACTTATATGACACAAAAGAGTGTGAAGCTCGAGATCAAATAGGACGAGATCTTGGTCACGAATTAACGAGGAACGTCTGAGAACAACATCCGTGTCGCTGAGCTTCCTCGGCGGTGACATGGTTCACCCGTCCCTTGGTGAACTGGCCTGCTAGTCTGGTGGTGCCGCCGGTAGCTTGAACTCCTGAGGTTGACCTTGTTGGTGCCAAACCTTGCTGCTTCTTCGGGCATTTATTGGCATAATGCCCCGTCTCGTTGCAGTGGAAGCATGTGACTCCGGAAGCTAGGGAGGTAGAGTGCTTCTGCTGAAACTGCCCTCTCGATGAAGTGCCACGGAAGTTGGAGGATGGAGCGTGGTGGCGGTCTTTGAGTGCGAGGCGTGGAAGATTGAAACTTCCCACGCTGCGCGCTGCGGTGTGGTGATGCGAGGTTTGGGCAGACCTCCTGCGTTAAACCTCTGGGCGGCCATCCTCCGCTTGCGGTTCTCCATTTCTGCGTGTTTGGCCTCCTGCCTGATTGCTTTATCCACCAACTGCTGGAAGTTAGTAAAATTTTGAGAGATAAGCTGGACAGAGATATCATCGTTTAAGCCTTCCAGGAACCTTTCCTGTCTGTCCTCATCTCTGGCTACGTCGGCTGGGGCGTAGCGGGCAAGTTGGTTAAAGCGGTGAAGGTACTCATTCACCGTACGGTTGCCTTGTCGAAGCACGTGGAACTCCTTCTTCTTGAGCGTCATCATCCCTGCCGGGATATGTGCATGACGAAAAGCTTGCACAAAGTCGGCCCATGTGATGGGCTGAGCATCATTGTGTCCGATCGATGTTGTCCCACCATTCGATGCGGGGCCATTCGGTGGGTGAGAGGCAAACAGGACCCTCTCACGGTCGAACAACGACTAATGTCGATTTCTTTCCAATAGCCGAACCGATCGTCGGTGTCCATTGGTTCGATACTATTTGAAAATGTCGGCGACGCATCCTCATAAACTTCGGACATATCGACCTTTGGTTATGCGGAGGTGGAGTCGGAGGCTGCTTCTTCTTTGTAGCGGCACGAGTGTTCGAACATTCTGCGTGATTGGGCAGAAGGTCGATCAAATGAGTGCGATTTGCCATCATCCGGCGCCATCGGTCATACGCGGCGGTGGTGGCGGCTGCGGCGTGGTTATCACGGTGATCCGCTGATCGTTTCCTTGTCCGTTGGCACTCTGCGGCATTGCCGTTTTCGCGGTGGTAACCATCTGCGGAATCCTCCAATGATTTAGAAGAGGTAGCAAGGAATTCTATGGGGAATAAATCTATGATAGCCCAGAGCGAACAAGCACACAAACAAAGAATCAACTTTTCAAAATGGTTCCTTTATTCATTTATTTTATTAATATATTATGGCTATCACATGAGTAGTTGATAGCTCATAATGCGTAGCTAAAGTACGGATGTAAAAAAAAATAAACATCTATGGGGTGGATGGGGTGTATTCGGAGAATTGCTGATGCGCTTGGCTTTGATTTGTAAATAGCCAATTCCTCTTGATCGCCTTGAGTCTACGCCTCGGTATACTCTAGACTATCCTGAGTGGTACGCAAGTCGTCCAAGGTGTTTCCGTAGGCGTAGTCCTGTGCCTTTGTCAGGTCCACCTGGTGCGTCAACTTGGGGGAATCTTCCTCCTCGGTGGTGCGGAAGACACTGTCAAGTCTGGTTGGAAGATGCATCGGGAAATAGTGAAACCCAAAGGCCGTTGAGGTGGTGGTCGTAAGTATGGCGGAGCCGACGAATTTGCTTCTCGCTACATCACGAATGCCATCGTGAAGGTGTCGCGTCGGATCGGGCGTGGAAGGTGTGGAAGGCGGTGTTTGGCGGCAGTCGGAGTAGATCGATACTTCCACCCTCCGAGACGTCGTTCTCCCAATTGTACCGTAGCCTCAAGCGTTGGCCTCTTCTTGTAATCCAAGTCTTGCATCACTTCCCAGAGTTCAGCCCGGTGTCCGCAATGATTACGTGAGAGATAGCGTCGTACTTGACCATCTACAATTTTGAGGAATAGACAAGTCGATGCTTGTTTTTAAAGAGAAGGGTTGAGAGATGACTCGGATAAACTCAAAATAATTTTAATTTTTGAAAATAAGTCCTTAAGAACATTGTGGGGCCACGACCTCGATCGATATGGCTCGATACCACTTTTGTCGAACCCGGAGCGAAGGATCCCAAATTCTCGTGTTCATACACTAGTCGGGATTTCTAGTGTACACGTTAAACAAAAAGTGATAGCACAATCATATCACGAGTTTATTGATAATAATTCAAAGTTTATTACAAAGGGCTGCGGCCAAAAGAAAAGAAATAACACAAATGGAAGAGTAGTAGTAGTAGGCCACACGACTTGCCACAGGCAATCGTGCGGGGCCGCAACCTATTCGTCAAGATCCTCACCGTCGGAAAACGTCTTCTCTGAATAAGATTTATTCGACAAGAGTGAGCACTACTACCGTGCTCGCAAGTCACACCCAATATAGAAAGTTTAATGCATGCATAAGGTAAACAAAGGTAATGGCAGGGTTGTTTTGCATAAACAACATTTTCAGATTATATTGCTAATACTTTTGTAAGACCAATTTTAATAATTCAAATAAGATAGTGACAAAACTAACAACGAATATTGGATGACCTCCATTAGTTGAATATTGAAGGATATCCTCCTAACACTTGGCTAACCACCCAATTTTTACCATAGGACTATCCATCCTAAAACATCTGTTGAACACATTTTATAAACCAAAAACAATTCTAACTTAGAGTGGCTTTGCTAGCATGTCCATGATCATGACGCGGCTATTCGAATAGTTTTACACTCTGCAGAGGTTATGCAGCTTTACCCACACGAGATAAAATGCTTTTAATGTCGGCCAAAGCACGCTTCGGCGTGTGACTAAGCAATTATCATGAGGCCGTTACAAGCGGTGTCCTCATCAGTATTCATGCCCGCTAAGGTTTCGCTACCTTTGGACTATCCATCCTCCTAAGGCCCTCTTGCGCGAGTGGGACTAATGTCCACCAACGCCCACACATACAACATAGCACAAATAACACTAAGACACTCTGATTATTTAGCCAAATCGTGCCCATACAGGGACATGTGGTGGTACGGTAAGGCGTAGCAAAATACGCTCAAAGACCGGTCCTTAAGCGGCTCGGCGACTTCAATTTAAAACCACGGGTCGTAATCCTAACGATTAGACCGTGCATGAACTGCACCACCATCCATCCATCTCGCCAAGTCCAAACCCATTTCATTTTATTTAGAGTAAAACCCTTTATAAACCTTTCATGTTAAAACATTACCACAGAAACACATTTTAAATTAAATTGTAAAGATTTGACTAAATTCTCTCAAATTGGTAAATATTATCTAAGCAAGGCTAAGCATTTGACAAATTTTATCTAAGGTGTCAAGGTATTCAGGTTTGATAGTCAAATTGGCCATACCAAGGAGTTTGGAACAACTATATACTAAATCGATATTCGGATATTTTTATAAACATATGCATGCAATAGTAAATTGTAAATAGTAAATAAATACTTTAAAACAATAGGAACAATATGATCAATAGTGTAACTTTCCTTCGTTGAAGTCTTGGAACTCTAAATCGTCGGAAGGATCTAACTCTCCGGAGTCGTAGAAGTCTATACGTGAAAATATGACAAATTCAACTCAAATTCAAATAAATTCAAAAACTCAGACCAAACTAACTCCAAATTGAAATATTTTGCTTTAGTTAGCTAGATTATGATTTTAGACAAATTTTGCAATTTGAACCACTCAATTTGGAGTTCAAATGCAAAAGATATGAATTTTAGAAGTTTAATACAAAATCTGAATTTAATTGAATTCTCTGAATTATTTTCTAAAGAAAATTCTATTTATTGCGCAATCTTGGCCAATGATGAATTTCAGGAATTAAAAGAAATGAATTAATTTTTCGACATGTGGACCCCATCGATCGGTGACCGGTTCACATGAACCAAGTCCACGGACTTCGCTCAGGGGTGGGCGTGGTGAGTGGCCACCACGTGGGCAGCCACGCGAGTTTGGCATCGGGTGGCGCCGACTGGCGCCTCGTGGTTATGCCACGTAGGTCCGTGAGCGCGATAAGCGCGCGCGGGCTCGCCGGCGTTCTACGCCGCGGCGAGTCGAGTGAGTGCGTGCATAATGTAGAGGAGAACAGTGCGAACTCAGGGGTTACCAAAACGGCGGCGGAGGCGATCGGAAGGTCGTCGAACTTTGGCGGCGAACTCGCCGACGAAGTATATGTTCCGGTGATCCTCCGAGGAAGTGGATGGTAGCTCCGGCTTCGCGTCGTTGCGGTGGTGACGATGGTGTGGTCGGCGGGGACGGATGAGCTTTGGTGGCGCCGGAAACGGAGAAGAAGCTCGCGCGGTCGCCGGCGAAGAAACTTGAAATTTGAGCGCTACGAGCAAGGTGAAGGGTACCGGGTGGTGGCGACGTGTTCAGTGAGTCGAGGGGCACCTCGTGCTCCCTTTTATAGGGGCGGAGGAGGCCGGGTGGTGGAGATCGTGTGCGCGGGCGTGGCGGCGGTAGTGGCGACGTTCCGGCGATCGTGTGCACGAGAAAAGGGGGAAACGGCCGGAAGTGGGGCGGCGTGATGCGGGGTAGTCAATGCGCACGATGGCGAGGGGAGTGGGGAAGAGAAACGGGCGGAACTAGAGCTCAGTCGTGGGCTTTAATGGCGGCGATTCGTGCGTGCGGCGCGGGGAAGAAGGTGAGGAAGACGATGATGGCTTGGGCGTCCGATTTTGATCGGACGGTAGAGATAGAACATCCGAATCGGTAAGTTGGGGTTGGTGTGGCGTTGGATTTTAATATAACGGCTGCGATAGATTGAAGCGATGCGATGAAATAGGAAAGTCACCGATGCACGCTAGCCGTTGGATTTAGATCGTGATCCGATTGAGTAGAACATTCGGACCTTCTGAATGCATCGAGGAGTTCTGGCCGTTGGATTTAGATCCAACGGTGGACAGGGGTTCAAGTGGTGCGAGAGAGAGATCGGCCGGTGGACCCTCATCGTGAGAGAGGAGAAGGCGGCGCGGAGCGGTGGAGCGGGCTGCAAGACGGAATGTCTTTGGACCGAGAGAGGTTTCGGCCCAAACACTATTTGAGGATTTTCTTTTGATTTCTGATTTAATTAAATGCTGAGAAATCATTTAGGCTTTAGAATATAGCAAAATAATTCCAAAAATTATGGGAAAATTCAAAGAAATTCTCTGGAGCATTTAGGATTTAAGAAAAATATTTCCAGCTATTATCTGCTAATAGATTTTGCACATCATTTTGTTTTAGCTTTCATTTGGTTAAGGAAAAGCTTTAAAAATCCACAAAAATCCAACAAAATAATTAAACTTTATTTTCAACTGGAAATTGAAATTTGGGCTGTTACACATCGCGAGGAACACCTCCACTCCCACTGGTGCTTCGGGGTCTGGAGGTGGTGGCCACCAGTCTCGTGGTGGGCTTGCGGAGTTTCTCCGTACGCAGCCACCTACTTTCTCTTGGTCTGAGGACCCTTTGGACGCGGATGATTGGTTGCGTCTGGTTGAGCGGAAGCTCAACATCGCTCAGTGCTAGGAGCAGGAGCGGGCACTCTTTGCATCCCATCAGCTTGAGGGTGCAGCACTCTCTTGGTGGGAGAATTTTCTCGCCATACAGCCCGCAGGCCACGTTGTCTCGTGGGATGAGTTTCGATCTGCTTTCCGTCGGGCCCACATCCCCGATGGCCTGATGAAGCTCAAGAAGAAGGAGTTTCTTGCGCTTGCGAGGCGCAAGTCTCAGTATCGAGTATCTTTACGAGTTTAATCACTTGGCTCGTTATGCTCGGGTGAGGTGGCCTCCGATGAGGCCAAGCAGGAGAAGTTCATGGATGGCTTGTCCGAGGAGTTGCAGGACAAGCTATTTATTGTGGACTTTGCTGACTTCCAGGCCTTGGTTGACAAGGCCATCGTCGCCGAGCACAAGGCGAAGGCGCTGGGTGAGTCCATAGCGTAAGTGGGAGGCCCATTGGTGCCGCACAGTGGCCTCACTCGTCCGTGTTGGACTGCACGAGGCTCGTGCTTTGGCTTCACCACCGTCGAGGCCGTTGGCGCCAGTTGCTCGTCCCCCGCAGGCCGTGTTTCAATCACGTGCACTGCGACCAGCGGCAGTTGCTCTCGCAACCCGGTATTGATGTTACCCGCCGCTGCAACAAGAAGGGCCACTATGCTAGCGATTGCCCTCGGAGGATCGAGCGGCCCTCGTCCTAGTGAGGACGCGGGCAGGGAATGGTCACCCATCGACGTAAGGTGATCCAGAAGACTCAGGGTGTCGGGAGTGGTCGAGTCAACCATATCTCGGCTGAGGAGGCTCAGGAGGCGCCCGATGTTGTGTTGGGTACGTTTCTTGTCAGTTATCGTCCTGCTGCAGTATTGTTTGGCTCTGGAGCATCGCATTCTTTTATTTCGAGATCATTTGCTGCTGATTGTGACCTTCACTTTGTTCCTTTGGGGATTCCTTTGCTTACTCGCTCTCCGGGTTCGGAAATGAGAGCTGATCAAGAATGCCGGGGCATTCCCATTAATATTGAAGGAGTGGAATTCTTGGCGAATCTTATCTTACTTGACTCGACGCGTCTGGATGTGATTCTTGGCTTGGATTGGTTGTCCCAACACTTGGGGCAAATCGATTGTGCCAGGAAGATGGTCCACCTCACTGGTCCCTCAGGCGAGCAAGTTGGGGTTTCACCACAGCTGCAGGGGCCACATCTTTGTGCCCTTGAAGCTAGGCCAGTCTTGGAGATTCAGGAGGTGGCCACAGTCTGTGACTTTGTGGATGTCTTCCCTGAAGATTTGCCTGTGATGCCTCCCGTTCGAGACTTGGAGTTTGTTATTGAGTTGCTACCCGGTACCGCTCCAATTTCTAAGGTGCCGTACCGAATGCCCTCTAATGAGTTGGAGGAGCTGAAGAAGCAGTTAGGTGAGCTTCAAGCAAAGGGCTTCATCCGTCCTAGCTCATCTCCTTGGGGTTGTCCAATTATTTTTGTGAAGAAGAAGGACAAGACCATGCGGATGTGTGTTGATTACCGTCCACTTAATGAAGTGACGGTGAAGAACAAGTATCCTTTGCCTCGTATTGATGATCTTTTTACCAGGTTATGCGAGCACTGTGTTCTCCATGATTGACTTGAGATTGGGCTATCACCAAGTCCGGATCAGGGCTGAGGATATTCCAAAGACGGCGTTCACTACTCATTATGGCCTTTACGAGTACACTGTCATGTCTTTCGGCTTGACCAATGCTCCATCTTTGTTCGTGAATCTTATGAACTCGGTGTTCATGGAGTATTTGGATAGGTTTGTTGTGGTTTTCATTGATGACATTCTTATCTACTCCAAGAGTGAAGAAGAGCATGCTGAGCATCTGCAAATTGTATTGGGCAAGCTTCGTGAGCACCAGTTGTATGCCAAGTTCAGCAAGTGTGAATTTTGGTTGAAGGAAGTGGCGTTCTTGGGCCATGTTCTTTCAGCAGGTGGTGTAGCTGTGGATCCTAGCAAGGTCAATGATGTTCTATCTTGGGGGCAGCCCAAGTTAGTCACCGATGTGAGGTGTTTCCATGGTTTAGCGGGCTACTACCGCTGCTTTATCGAGAACTTCTCCAAGATTGCAAAGCCCATGACCGAATTGCTCAAGAAAGAAAAGAAATTCGTGTGGTCTTCTGCTTGTGATTTGAGTTTTCAAGAACTCAAGAGGCGGTTGACTTCAGCTCCAGTGCTTGTTCTCCCTGACATTCATAAGAGCTTCGATATCTATTGTGGTGCCTCTCGTCAGGGACTCGGTTGTATTCTTATGGAAGAAGGCAAGGTAGTGGCCTATGCATCAAGGCAATTGAGGCCTCATGAACTCAACTATCCTACCCATGACTTGGAGTTAGCTGCAGTGGTTCATGCACTTAAGATTTGGCGGCATTACCTTATTGGTAACCATTGTGAGGTGTATTCTGATCACAAGAGCTTGAAGTATTTGTTCACCCAGCCAGACCTAAACCTCAGGCAAAGAAGATGGTTGAAATTGATCAAAGACTATGATATGGGTATTCAGTATCACCCGGGCAAGGCCAATGTTGTTGCCGATGCACTTAGTCGCAAGGTGTATTGCAATACCTTGTTACATCAAGAGCAACAACCTGCCCTTCTTGAAGAATTTCAGCGGCTTAATTTGGGTTTGATTGAGCATGGTTCTCTTGCTACCTTGGTTGTGCAACCAACTTTGGTGGATCAAATCAACGCTGCCCAGCTGATAGATGTTGGTGTGATTCAAATCAAGCAGAAAATCAAGAATGGGACAGCCAAGTGCTTTTCGAGGATGAGCATGGTGTTGTGTGGTTTGGACAAATACTTGTGGTTCCAAGGTCGTGGAATGCGAATTTAATTCTCCGCTAAGCTCATGACTCCCCTTTGTCTATTCATCCGGGGCTACCAAGATGTACCAAGACCTTCGACGAGATTCGTGGACTCGCATGAAGCGCGATTGCGTGTTCGTGGTCGAAGTCGCGGCGTATGTTTGTCGTGTCAAGGCCGAACATCGCGTCCGCCGGTCTTCTTCACCTTTGCCGCATCGGAGTGGAAGTGGGATTCGTTGGTATGGACTTTATCACGTCCGCCCGCACTTCTTCGGGAAGGATGCTATCCGGTTGTCATCGATCGATTGACAAAGGTAGCACATTTTTTCGCGATCGCGTACCAACCTCGATGTCGACTCGGTTGGCGGATCTCTATGTATCTCGCATTGTATGCTTGCATGGTGTGCCACGAACGATTGTGTCGATCGTGGTTCTCTTTCACCTCTCGCTTTGGCATAGTGCAGAGGCGATGGGTACACGTCTTTCTTTCGCCACTTGTCATCCTCAAACCGATGGTCGACGGAGAGAGTTAACCAAGTGTTGGAAGATATGCTCCGTGCTTGTGTTCTTTCCTATGGGAAGAAGTGGGAGAAGTGCTTGCCATTTGTAGAGTTCTCCTACAACAACAGTTTCCAAGCTAGTCTCGGGATGACACCATTTGAGGCTTTGTATGGGAGGAGACGTAGAACCCCATTGAACTGGTCGAAGCGGTGGCGTCGGTTCTTGAGCGATTCCATCAATGAGGCCGAAAGCCAAGTCCAGTTGATTCGTGAGCATTTGCGCGTGGCCCAGTCCATGCAAAAGAGCTATGCGGATTGTCGTCGTCGAGAGTTGAGCTTTGAGCCCAATGACTTTGTTTATCTCAAGGTCTCACCCTTGAAGGGCCATCAGCGTTTTGGCTGTGAGGACCCCAGTTTATTTGGCTTGTAATGCTTAACCAACCACCTGGTCCTAGCATCACAAATCAAATAAACTAAGCCACGAGACATGCATACTTCCGAGAACTGCAGTATGCACACCTCATCACAAAATTATGCATCAACTCCATTCTAAACATAGGTCCCAAATGTCAACATACTAAACAATAAACAACATAGTAGAGTTATTACAATAGAGGCCGACCAGCCAAATTACAACAGATAACAAAATGAACAGTGGAAGCAAAAGTGCCATAAGATGGCTATAAACAAAGCCAATCAGCGTGCCTTAACCCACAAGGCAACTGACCGGACCGCCAAGCTAGTCGTCCCAGAACCCGTACATCTCACAGAAGTAAGGCCCTTGGGGCTCACCTGCCTCCTCTGCAACAAAAATATTAAGCAAAGCATATGAGTACAAAAATTATTTTTGTACTCGCAAGACTAACATGTGGACTAGCAGACCTATACATATGCTACATGCAGGCTTATCTGGTGGAGGCCATATGTTTCATTTGCATAAAGCCAACTTTATTTGCAATAATGTAATACAGTTGAAAGGCAAGTTTGCAATTCATTTTTTTTACTGTTGAAATAACTGCGAAATAAAGATAGATACAAGTAACCACCTGGAAGTGACTATCCCAATAGTCACCACAACATAGCACGAATCCCTGATTCGTACCACCCGTCAAGTTTTAATTAAAAGGTTGTAGTCTAACTCTCGACAAGCTTACCCAAGCGTGTCCATAACCTAGGACGAGGCTATTCGAATAGTTTTAACCCTGCAGGGGTGTACCACTGTACCCACACTTCAGACCGCCTTTAAGCCAAAGCACACTTCCGAAGGTATGCTGGCACGGCTAAGTCCTACGAGACGCTTTCCAATATTGTGTATTAAATACGAGCCGCTCGTATGGATAGAAATCCATACGCTTACATGGTAAAGCCGAAAAGACAACTACCCACTCGGGATAAAGCTTTTCGGACAACTACCATGCTCCCAACACCATTCCTCCTGCGACCTCCTGCGACCCGGAGTCAATACACGCCAAAGTACTAAGTCAAGAGAGGTCCCATATACTCTAGTGTGGTTAGCACGCAAAAATACCTGGATAACAGGTACTCACAAGATGTTCGGTCCTTAATTGACTCGGGCACCATTCCAGTCACACCCAAAAGCACACCATCTTACCATTGTGCCCAAGTCTAAATCATTTTGTTTTCATTTTTAGTTTTCACAATTAAACATAGCAAAAATGCTGAAACATAAAGTTATAGTAATTTTGTGTGATCAAGGTTACCGACTAAGTCGATAACCGCCCATTTCTACCGATACTAAGTATGTCTAAGCAGTTGAAATCGTATCTACTAAGTGACAAGAGATCATCCAACGATCTCTAATCACAGCAATTAACCTAGGCTCAGGTAGTAGAGGAATATCATTTGCCTACAGATTATGCAACTAACAAGGCCCACTAACCATATTTTAACACAAAATAGCAATGCATACATACAAGTTGCAAACGAAATATTAGTTTGAAAATAAAGGGATTAACGTGATCAAACTGCTTGCCTGGCTGCTGCTGCTCAATATGCTCATCCTGTTGCAGAGGTTCACTCTCGATAATACCAGAATCGTCGCAATCTATCGATCGAGCAAAAAGGCAATATAAGAACGAATAACACCGATAACCACCAAGATTCAAAATCATCCAAAAATCAATAACACAGAAGATAGGTCAATTAAAATAGGAATAACAATTTAGCCGTTTCGGAGATTATTAAAATTAGATATGATTTCTTGTGATTGATCTTCCCAAATTCACTTACTTTCCAAGATAACCATACAGTCAAAATCAATTCTCTTATATGTTCTAATCTTTCGGCAGACTTTGATGGTGATTGTGTGCACATCTATTAACTAAGCAGCAAATTACCACCTTTTAATTAGCTAGCTATTTTATGCAACTATTACTGCTATAAGTTCATTTAGACCTACAAATTTGTTATTGGAGCACCGACTAGCTAAACATCCAACTATAAGATGCTAAGCAGTTTTCTAACTAAGTTTGGGCTTTACTGATACTCAGCTATTACCACTCCTAAGCACCACACCATAAAATTGTAAGGCTAACTACTTTTTCAGTAAGTTATTACTCTATGGCCTTACTACAATGTAATAGCAAAACCAAAAGCCTACTGACAAAACAACTTGTTCAACTAAATGGCTTCTCTGAACATTCATTCCAACAAGAGTTTGAAACCTAGAGTTACTAACTAAATAATTTCTCGCTAAACACTACTCCTTAAGGAATTCATCAAGTACTAACAAGATCTAATAGCATAAGCATTTCACCTATTTCAGTTTACTGACAACAGAGAAAAACTACAGAGAACTAGTTTCTAACTTTCTTTCAAAACTTAACTTCCAACTTTGTTAATGCATGTGAGTGAACTAATAGACATTCATAAGATTGATTAGCAGCTAAAGAATTGGCTTAAGGGAGTGGGCCCCACTGTCATAGAGAGTAAAAGAGAGAACAGAGGGACATACAGGGCGATGACGGTGAGGCACCGGAGTGGCCCGGCGACGAGATCTTGCGGCGGCGCAAGGTGGTCACCGTCGGCAGGGACCTGAGGTGAAGGAGAGATCGTGTGAGTGATGGGGAAATGTAGAGGGAAACCAGAGGATGCTTACGGAGGTAGGAATCGAGCTCGAGCTCTCCGAAGAAGGCGCGGTGGCGGAAGAAGCGGATTCGGCCGAAGTTGAAGAAGAAGCCGTGCGCGCAGCTCCTCAGGCGATGAAACCCGAAATTACTTGGGGGGTTTGCTTCCTGGGGATGCGGAACACGCCGTGACGCGGTCGGCCGAGGTCGGGATCACCGAGTAACCGGAACACTCGGGCGGCGCGGGTGCTCACGGGCTCGGGCTCGGTGGAGAAGAAGACAGAGGAGAAGGAGAAAAACCGAGGAGATGAGCTCTCAACGGCTTTTGTAGAAGCAGGCGGAAGTCGCGAGGTGAAGGTAGCAAGGGCGGCGAGGTGACCGGCGACTTGACATGGCGGCATGCATGCGCCGGCGGTGTGGCGGTGCGGGAGAGGGAGAGCCGGGCGCGCAGCGCGCGCGTGGAGGGAAAGGGCTGGTGAGCGGGACCGGGTTGTCAGCAAGAGAGAGCGGCTCGGGTTGGAGTCTGGTGTGTGAGGACCCCAGTTTATTCGACTTGTAATGCTTAGCCTTCCATTGACCCTAGCATCACAATTCAAATAAACCAAGCCTCAGGATATGTATACTTCCCAGAAATGCAGTATACACACCCCGTTACAAAATCATGTATCAAATCCATACAACAAGAGGTTACAATAATAAAACTACAAATATACAACAGATTGAACTTACAAGATAAATAACAAACTACACAGCGTAAGCAAAAACCATAAGATGGCGATAAATAAAGAGCCAATTAGTGTGCCTTACCCACAAGGCAACCAACCGGCCGCCAAGCTAGTCGTCAAACCATGGCACAACTCACAAAAGGAAAGCCCTTGGGGCTCACCTTCTTCCTCTGCAACAAAACATTAAGCAAAGCATCCGAGTACAAAAATTGTTTTTGTACTGCAAGACCGACGTGTAAGGGCAATGAACTATAATTTAACTACATGCAAGCTTTATTTAAGTGGAGGGGGTTCTGGACTTACTTTTAGCAGAAAGCAAGTTTTCTTTTGCAATAATGTAATAGTTTGAAGGCAGTTTTAACAATTCAATTTTATTTGCAGAAATAACAGCGATACAGTAAGTAGTGACAAAAAGACATCCTGGAGATGACCAACCCAATGGCCATCACAACAATAGTATGAACACCCGTTCATACCAACCCATCAAGTTTTAATTAAAAGGTTGTAGTCTAACTCTTGGAAGACCTCCCCAAGCGTGTCCATAACCTAGGACGAGGCTATTCGAATAGTTTTAACCCTGCAGGGGTGTACCATCGTACCCACACTTTAGACCGCCTTTCCACGACCATGGTTAGCATACTTCCTTTGGTATGCAGCACGGCTAAGTCTAACATGGCGTTTTCCAATATTGTGTATCAACTACGAGTCACTCGTATGGATAGAAATCCATACGCTTACATGGTAAAGCCGAAAAGACAACAAATCCCATCACGGGTGAAGCTTTTCGGACAACTACCATGCTCCCAACACCATCCCTCCTGCGACCCCCTGCGACCCGGAGCCAATACACGCCAAAGTACTAAGTCAAGAGAGGTCCCATATACTCTAGTGTGGTTAGCACGCAAGAATGCTTGGTTTAGTGTAACAAGATGTTCGGTCCTTGTTGACTCGGGCACCATTCCAGTCACACCCAAAAATCACACCAACTTACCATTGTGCCCAAGTCCAAATCATTTTATTTTCAGTTTTTAGTTTTCACAATTAAACATAGCAAAAATGCTGAATCATAAAGTTATAATAATTTTTGTGTGATCAAAGTTATCGACTAAGTCGATAACCGCCCAATTCTACCGGTATCTAAGCATGGCTAAGCATCATATCGTAAATACAAATAAAGGCCCTAAATCATTCACCGGGCTCTAATTCACCAGTGAGAATAATATTCCTAAGGTAGTGGCAGGGGTGAACAATTTTCGAGGCAACAATGCAATGGGATTAACTACCTCTAATCGACAAAATAATCATTGACACAAAAGCATGCATACGTCTTTAGGAAAACAAAGTATTAGACTTGAAAATAATGGGAATGAATCGGATATGATCAAACCGCTTGCCTTTGCTTTGTTTGAGATATTTGACTTCTTTGTGAGGATCACTCTAAATCGGCGTCATCTAACGATAAAAGCGCCAAAGCGAAAACAGAATAAACACGAGCATGTGAATTCAAAAATCAATAACACCGAAAACTAGATCATGGATTTAGGAACAACAAATTAGCTGATTCGGAGATTATTTAAATTAGATAGGATTTCTTCTGATCGCTCTCTCCAACTCACTTATTTTCACATTAACAAAGATTTCACTGCTTGATTATGTGGATCCAAGCGAAGCTTATTTTTCAGATTAGGTTACTACTACCGAATAATAGTCCAACCAACTAAGTGACTCAGAAACATATCTAACTACTGCACTAACCAAGACATAATCCTATCGGCAAATCTGAAAATTGTCATGTTATTGCTACTGAGAACGAATGACGACGGACGATACCTAGAGCTTCGGTGATGCTATTATCTATGAATACAACCATGACATCATACAGTCAAAAAATCAACCCTCTTATATATTCCCTTCTTAGATTACTAGTTTCACTAACCCTTTTCCTTGACTAGATGATAGTTTACTAATCGAGTACTTACAAATTAACTGATTTAATCATGCTTCTACTAACTAACTTGATGGAATGAGCCCTACTACCACTCATACACACCGAGAGCTAAAGAGACTACAGAGAAGTGGACAAAAAGGGAGTCCACTGAATGTTACAACATGTAACACAACTCATCATTTCATCAGCTGCTATCTGAAGATCTATTATCTAAGAAGCACACTACCTCCATGTAAATAGCTAACTACTCTATGCAGCCCCCACTGCTATAAGTTCATTTATACCTTACAAATTTGCTATTGGAACACTGACTAACTAATTAGCCAACTACTAACTGCTACTCATATTTCTAACCAAATTAGGCCTTACTGACACTTAACTATGCACAATCCAAGCATCACTAATAAATTTTTCAATCATGCGATAACTTATTGCCTTACTACTCTGAAAACTGTTACCTTGCCATTACTGACTACCCTTTAAAATCCTAAACCAATCACTAATTGATGCAATAGAGGTATAAGTGTATACTAGCAGTAAATCCTACAAATCCAATTCAACCACAAATCTGAACTCTAAGCCAACATCACAGTGTTATTATACACAGACTCTCAGAATCAATACATCGCGATTAGCTAAAAAAAGGGCTAATTGAATCAAGATCTTTTCAAGTACCAGTCTCAACACTGACATGATAATCAATCTGATCCAAAACCAAACACACAATGGAGAGCACAAATTGCAGTGAAGGAAACCTGAAGCTAGCAATTTGGACATCAGGTGACGAACAGCAGCGACAAAGACACTAGGCCAAGAGGCCTGACCGACGGCGAGGAGGGTCGACGGCGGCAGTAGAGCACGGATGAAAGGGACAGGGGATGGCCGAGGCGAACTCCACCTGCAGAGAAACAATACATGCTTTGAGGCATTTACACAAACACGAAGAGGGCAACAAGAAGAAATCGAAGGTGACTCGGCATGGGCTTGCCGCCGGTGGTCGGAACAAAGCAGGCGACCACGTCGCGGTGGCCACAGCGTGGAGGAGCTGCATGGAACTTCGGGTGGCGCGCGCCGGTGGAGCCGCCGCGCTTGCCTGGACGGGCCGGGCCGGAGGTGGCAGCGGAGGAGGTCCGGCGCGCGCGGGTGTTGGGGTGGCGGTGCGGCTCGAGGCGGGACTCGGCGGCTGGTGACGACGAGCGGCCGGGCTCGGGAAGATCGGAGGTGACGCCATGGGCGCCATGGCGTGAGGAACGCCGGGAGCGCGCGAGCTGGATCGGCCGAACGGTGGCGGCGGTGACGGTGGGCGGCCGGATCTCGATGGCGCCGGAGGAGGAGATGCGCCGGGGTTGGGAGATGGCGGCAAGTGGAGGAGGAGGGCTTCGGTGGGAAAGCGAGGCGGAAGGCGGCGGCGGCACCGAGGCGGCCGGAGGAGGAGAGCTCGGTGGGAGAAGGGTCTTTGGGCGGCCGGCCGGGAGAAGCCGGCATGGGGAGGCGATGGGAGGCGGCCGGCCGAAGCCGGCGCGGCAGCGAGAAGGCGGCGGGTGAGGCGGTGCACGCCGGTGAAAGCGAGGGAGGAGGAAGAAATGGCAAGGAAGGAGGCGGTGACGACAGCTGCCTTTTCTTTATGCGGCGAGCGATGCGCTCGGGTGGAGGCGATGCATTCGCGATGACAGAGCGGTGAGGCGGTGAGCTGCGCTGGCACGCATGCAAGCGATGGGGTTCGGCTGAGAGAAATGGCCATGAGTGAGTTGGAAAGTTTTGCCTCCTATTAAACTACTTTGACTACCTGTTTAAAATAGCAAATTATTTTGAACAATTGTGAAATTTTGAAGGTGAGATACTTAGTTGTTCTAGAACCTAGGAAAAATATTTGTAGATACTGTTCCCAAGAGATGTTGTTGGAAAGAGAAATGGATTAGAGAAATGGCGGGAAAAGAAGGAACACGTGGCGTTTCACAGTGCCGGGATGAGCAAAGTGGCATGGCGCCCGAAGACGGTAGATGCTAACGCCAGGAGCGGCTCGGTCGGGAGAGGAAAATATGCTAAGGACCGAGGTAGGACTTTAGGGTTAGCAAACTATATTCGGAGATTTAGGTTCTGAACAGGTCTTTGACCTAGGATTTATTTTTAGTAATATTTTACAGGGCAATGTTTAAGTTAATTTTATTATGATGATTTAATTGTATCTGATTCTTTTACTTTTACAATTTTATGTTTCTAGGGTTTTCTATTTAGGGTTTTCATTTCATACAGTTGTGCTGGCAAAAGAAATGCAGATCAAATAACTCACAAAAATTGCAGACAAACTGAACGACAACAGATAATCATACAAAAAGTTTTAAAAATCTCGTATTTTTGCATTTTGGAAATTTCGGGATGTTACATGGTGCAGCGCGGCACGAAGGGTTGCGGTCGAGACGAGGTTGTAACAGCCCTAACTTAGGGTTTGTATTTCAAATGTAGAATTTTGAGGAGAAATAAAAACTTTTGTTGCCTCTTCAAAATCATTTGAAAGTTTCTACATTTTTCCCTAGCAATTTCCATTTTCTAGAATTAAATTCTTGTGAATGGAAATTGTTGTCAGCACATTCTTAGCCTTCAAGCTTGTGATCATCCCCTAGGAATATTTTTCCTGTCATCTTGATCATCCTATCTACCTCCCTGAATTATTTCACAATTTTTAGATTTTGTTTGCTATTTCAAATGGCCAAGTCAACTCTGTTTGAAATCTGGTCAAACTCCTGTACAGCAACTTGTGAATTTTCTCTAGAACAATGCAGTGCATAAAAAGTTCTGGAAAAATTATACAAGGTTGTTCTCTGTCTCTAGTAGCTACCATAAAAATTTCAGAAATTTTTGGAGCTCAGGAGCTACCTCTAAAATTCCCCAAACCTTCTCTGTCTTTTAAATCAAATTCTAAAAATCTTGTTCCTCGGGCCCAACTCAACCTCGGCTCGAGTCCGACCGCGCCACTTGACTCGGTCGCGTCAACTAACTGCACCGCTGCGTGAGTCAATCGATCGTGACCGTCCGATGCCGTCGAGCGATCCACGTTGCGTCGCAACCGACTGTCCGAATACATACATCAATCTCGACCGTCCATCTCGGATCCAGCGGTCGGGCGATTCAGATCGAGTCAAACCACGGTTCGCACCGTTTAAATCGATCGGCCGAGGCGGTCCCACCTGCGAGTTGTTTCGCCCGTCGCCGCCATGCTCCGGCGCACGCTCGCCGCGCTCTCGCCCGCCGCCGCCATGCGTCTTTGCCACCTCACCTCACGGTCTTTCACCGCCCACCGTCTCACCTCGCGCCTCCGCTGCTCCTACAAAACCCTCAGAAGGCTTTCCTACCTCGTTTCGTCTCCATTGCGTTCTTCTCCTCGAGCTCCGGGGCCGTGGCGCTTTGCGGCATCTCGGCGTTCTGCGCTCCGGTGATCTCGAGCACGGCGGACCGCGTCACGGCGTGTTCCACATCCTGAAGTAAACCCCTCAGGAATTCCGGGTTTCATCGCTTGTGGGCTGCGCGTGGCCTTTCTTCTCCAAGTCAGGCCGAGCGCCTTTTCCACGCGCGTCTTCTCCGGTGAGCTCGGCTCAATTCTTCGCTCGGTGAGCACCACAGACTCCACCTTTCTTCTCCACTCTCTCTCGTCCTCGTTCACCCAGGCTCTGCCGCCGTTGTCGCCTTGCGCCGCGTGGGCTCGTCGGCGGAGCCACTCGGTGCCTCTCGCCGTCGCCAAGCACGCGGTGAGTTCTGGTAACTCGCGATGCCCATGCGCCTAAATTTCATTGTTTTCCTCTCTAGTGCGATCGCGCCTTGTCACCCCCACTGCCGCGCCAAGCTCCGTCGGCGCCGCCACCGTGCTTCTCCGTGAACCGCGACCCTTTGCTCGGCTTGATGGTCCTCAGCGACCCATTTGCCCGCGCCTGGGCGCGCCGCCACTCCATCACCGGCGGCGAATCGAGTCGAGCGCGAGATCCTCTGTTCTTCTTCTATTATTCCCCTCTACATGCATGCGGCGGTGGGGCCCGCTCCTTCAAAACCAATTAGTTAGCTGCTAATCATGATTATGATTGTTCTTTAGTTCACTCTCATGCTTGATCAATATTGGTATTAGAGGTTTGAAAGCATTTTAGTTCTAGTTCTCTGTATATTTCCACATTGTGCGTTTTACATTGTCGATGTCGAAAATTGGTTTCATGCTTGCTATTTAGGTCTTGATGAGTTCCTTAGGAAATAGTGTTTGGTATGGAATTATGTCGATTCGTGATTACGGATTTTAAACCCTTGTTGGCATAAGTGATCTAAAGAAGGCATTAATGAATCTAGTGGTTTGTCTCTGTAATTGTCTTTCCCTCTATTACCGGTGTAGTAAGGTCTTGTAGTGATAGCATCTTTGTAATGGTTAAACTTCCTATATGTTGGTGTAATGCTTAGGTGTGTTAGTACACTGAAATTTTATTAAGGCCAACCATAATTAGAATTTTGTTTAGCACCTCATAGTTGGATAATTGACTAGTCGGTATTGTCAATAGCTTTTAGGTTACGTAATATCGACTTGTAATGGTTGAGTTAGAGAACCTAGTGTTGTTGATTTATTAACTTGATGATTAAATAATAGATGTGCACACAATCACCATCAAAGCTGTCCAAAGTTTAAAGCGTGTTAGAAGTTTGATTTTGTGGTTAACCTAGCAAAGGTGGATGGGTCTCTGTAGCAATTGTTTGTCATTCTTTGTGATAGTCTAGCCTTGGTGTATATGTTGGTGTTTGTTTAGATGTTTGAGTTTTGCGGTGTTATTCGTTCTTATTATTTGTTTTGTTCAAATCGTTAGGATTCGATATTTGCGGCAACCACGAGGGCGATCCTCCGCACCATATTGAGCAACGACAACGAACAAGCGGTTTGATCATGATTAATCCCAGTATTTTAAAGTTTAATATTTTGTTTTATTTGTATGTATGCATCGCTTAATTTGTGTTAAAATGGTTAGTTAAATCCGTGTTGCATATCACTGTAGACAAAATATGGATCTCTACTACTGAGCCTAAGTTATTTCTTTGTGATTAGAGATGTTGGATGATCTCTTGTCACTTAGTAGATTCGGGTCAACTTGCTTAGACATGCTTAGCTATCGGTAGAAATGGGCGGTTATCGACTTTAGTCGGTAACCTTGATCACTACAAAATTTACTATAACTTTATGTTTTAGCATTTACGCTATGTTTATCTGCAAAACTAAAAATGAAAACAAAAATGGTTTAGACTTGGGCACAATGGTAAGGCGGTGTGATCTGTTGGGTGTGGTGGAAAGGTGCAGAGTCAGTTAAGGACCGAGTTACTTGCGCCACCGTCTTGAGCATTTTGCGTGCTAACCACACTAGAGTATATGGGACCTCTCTTGACCTAGTACTTTGGCGTGTATTGGCTCGGGTCGCGGAGGTCGCGGGAGGGATGGAGGTGGGAGCATGGTAGTTGTCCAAAAGCTTTATCTGAGTGGGTAGTTGTCTTTCGGCTTTACCATGTAGCGTATGGTGTTTCTACCCATCTGGCGGCTCGAGGTTGATACACAATATTGGAAGCAGTCTCGTAGGACTTAGTGTGCCGGCATACCTTGGAAGTGTGCTTTGGCTTAAAGCGATGCAAGTGTGGGTACATTGGTACACCTGCGAGTTAAAACTATTCGAATAGCCTCGTCCTAGGTTATGGACACGCTCGGATCGCCCAGTAAGAACTAGACTACAACATTTAAATTAAAACTTGATGGGTGAGTGCGAATGCGGGATTCGTGCTATTGTTGGGGTGACTATTGGGATAGTCACTTCTAGGTTGTTTATCTTTACGCTATTGTTATTAATATCCTTACTGTTATTCCAATCTTAAAAATGAATTGCAAACTTGCCTTCAAACTGTATTACCTTATTGCAAATGAAAATTGGCTTTATGCAAATAAAACATATGGCCTCCACTAAACAAGCTGCATGTAGCATATGAGCAGTGCCCGCTAGTTCACGTCGAGTCTTGCGGTACAAAGACAATCTTTGTACTCGGGTGTTTTGCTTAATGTTTTTGTTGCGAGAGGAAGAAGGTGAGCCTCGGGGTCCTCACTTACGTGGTGTCTTTGTCGCCGTGGGTGACGACTAGGCTTGGCGGTCGGTCGGATGCCTTGTGGGTTGAAGGCACACCGATTGGCTTTGTTTATAGCCATCTTATGGCACTTTTGCTTCATTGTCTTTTTGTTGTTATTTGTGTATCTTGTGGCGATCGGCCATTATGCATATTATTGTTACTATTTGTTTATCTTCCGTTTGGAAGTGTGGTGTTTGGACTCTATGTGTGGAATGGAGTTGATGTCTAATTTTATGTAGGGTGTGTATCTTGCTGGGAAGTATACATATCTCGAGATCGATTTATTTGATTTGTGATGCTAGGACCGGTGGTTGGTTAAGCATTACAAACCAAATAAATCGGGAGTCCTCAAAGTTGGTATCGAGCCATTCGACCGTAGTAACCCAAGCATAGTCGTCCTTAGGGTATTTTGAAAGTCTTATTTTCAAATTATAAAAGGTTTATGAAAACCTAGGCGATTCTCAGATTTTATTCCTTACCTATCTTAGCTTTCTACTCTCATCTTACTCTAATTTAAGTTTTGAAACTTGGTTTCTCTCTTCACCTTTCAAAGATAGTTACTACTGGTGGAATTAGTTTGGGGAGAACCATGAAGTTTAATCCAACTAAAACTTGTGGGGATAATAGGGTAAGATGTAAAGGGAGTAGTTATGTGTCCGATTTTCTTTGGTCGAACTTTATCACCTTGTGTTTGTTTAGGACTGCCTTCATGAATTTTGGCTTTCTTGCTCTTAAATTTGTTGCTAACTTGTCTTAGTAAAGCAGGATGGCCGGAGAACGCGTGGCGATCGTCGAGTGGTCATGATGAGAGCTTCCCCTCCTCAGACCATGGTGAGGTTCTCGCTCGGTCGGCGAAGCCGCATGGACGAGACAGCGCATCTTGGAGGTTATTGCTAGGAATACCTCCACTCCTGCCGTGGTGGCGGCCACCGGACTCGCGGGGACTTGCGAGTTCCTCCGTACACAACCGCCGACTTTCTCCCGCTCGAGGACCCTCGATGCGGACGATT
Source organism: Ampelocalamus luodianensis (assembly GCA_036346255.1). Taxonomy (NCBI): domain Eukaryota; kingdom Viridiplantae; phylum Streptophyta; class Magnoliopsida; order Poales; family Poaceae; genus Ampelocalamus; species Ampelocalamus luodianensis. The sequence continues at coordinate 31,805,727 of CM070636.1, forward strand.
GGCTGCGCATGGTTGGCGAGCTCAACATAGCTGATGCGAGCGCGGGACAAGGCGCTCTTCGCGTCCCACCACCTTGAGGCGCGGCACTCTCATGGTGGGAGAACTATCTCGCCATGCGACCCGCGAGCCATGTGGTCGCGTGGGAGGAGTTCGATCGACTTTCGTCGGGCCCATCCCGGATGGCTTGATGAAGCTGAAGAAAAAGGAGTTCCTCGCGCTCAAGCAAGGCGCAAATCGTGACGAGTACCTTTACGAGTTCAATCATCCGGCTCGTTATGCTCGGGTGAGGTGGCCTCGGATGAGGCTAGCGGGAGAAGTTTATGGATGGCTTGTCAGGAGGCTGCGGGACAAGCTATCTATTGTGGACTTCTCGGACTTTCGAGCCTTGGTAGATAAGGCCATCGTTGCGAGCATAAGGCAAAGGCGCTGGCGAGTCCATAGCGCAAATGGGAGCGCATCGGTCTACTCACACCGACCTCGTTCGTCCTCGGTGGGCGGCACTGATGGCCCGTTCTTTTGCTCCACCGGCGCCGAGACCATCGCACCACTCCTCGCCCACCGCGGGCGTGTTTCGACCACGTGCGCTGCGATCAGCAACGGCGGTCTCGCAATCCGGCGCCGAGGTGACTTGTTTTATTTGCCACAACAAGGGCCATTATGCGAATGCACGCCCTCGAGTGTTGCAGCGGCCCCTGCGTCCTAATGGAGGGCGGCGGGAAGCGATCACCGCGACGAAGGTGATTATTCGAGACCTAGGTGCGGCGTGTTCGAGTGAACCACCTTTGGTGAGGAGGCTCGGGGCGCGGATGTCTTGATGGGTACACTTCTTGTTAATTCTCGTCCTGCTGCGGTATTATTTGATTACGGAGCATCGCATTCTTTATTTCAAGATCATTTGCTGCTGTTAGTGGTCTTCCTTTGTGTTCCTTTGGAAGTTCCTTTGCTCATCCGCTCTCGGGTCGGAAATGAGAGCGATTCTGATGTCGGGATGTTCCTATCATAGTTGAAGGAGTGGGATTTTTGGCAAATCTCATTACGCTCGATTCAGCGATGCGGATGTGATTCTTGGCATGGATTGGTTGTCCCAACACTTGGGGCAAATCGATTGTGCGGGAAGATTGTCTATCTTACCGACCGCCGGTGAGCAAGCGGGTTTCGCCACGGCTTGGGGCGTGTCTATGTGCATTAGAAGCAAAGCCGGCCTTGCAATTCAAGATGTTCCCATAGTATCGACTTTGTGGATGTATTTCTGAAGATTTGCTCAGGATGCCTCGGTTCGAGACACAGGAGTTTGTCATCGAGTTCTTGCCGTCAGCTCCCGATTTGAAGGCGCGCGTGTCGGATGCCTCCCAATGAGCTAGAAGAATTGAAGAAGCGACTTGCGAGCTCCAAGCAAAGGGTTTCATCCGTCCCGTTCATCTCCTTGGGGTTGTCCGGTGATCTTTGTGAAGAAGAAGGACAAGACTTTGCGCATGTGTGTTGATTACCGTCCTCTCAATGAGGTGGCGGTGAAGAACAAATATCCTCTGCCCGCATTGATGATCTTTTGACCGGTTGTCTAGAGCTCAAGTGTTCTCAAAGATTGATCGAGGTCGGGCTATCATCAAGTCGGATCGGTGAGGATATTCGAAGGCGGCTTTCACTACTCGTTATGGCTTTGCATGAGTACACCGTCATGTCTTCGGTTTGACCAATGCTCGGCGTTGTTCATGAACCTTATGAATTCAGTATTCATGGAGTATTTGGACAAATTTGTGGTGGTTTTATTGATGACATTCTTATCTATTCCAAGATGAAGCGAGCATCTTGAGCATCGAAGATTGTTTTGGGCAAGTTCTGGAGCATCAGTTGTATGCAAAGTTCGACAAATGTGAGTTACGGTTGAAGGAAGTGGCATTTTGGGCCATGTTCTTTCAGTGGAGGCATAGTTGTGGATCGACAAGGTCGGCGATGTTCTATCTTGGGGACGACCCAAGTCGATCACCGATGTGCGGAGTTTTCTTGGTTTAGCGGGCTATTATCGCGCTTTATCGAGAACTTCTCCAAGATCGCAAAGCCGATGGTGAATTGCTTAAGAAGGACAAGAAGTTTGTATGGTCCTTTGCTTGTGATGAGAGCTTTGGGAGCTCAAGCGGCGGTTGACTTGACTCAGTCCTTACTCTTCACGATATCCACAAGAGCTTCGATATTTATTGCGATGCCTCTCGTCGGGGACTCGGATGTGTTCTTATGCGGGAAGGCAAGCGGTTGCCTATGCATCTAGGCATTGAGGCCTCATGAGCTCAATTATCCACCCATGATTTAGAGCTTGCTGCGGTAGTTCATGCACTCAAGATTTGGCGGCATTATTTGATCGGAAGCCGTGTGAGGTGTATTCGACCACAAGAGTTTGAAATACTTGTTCACTCGGCCGGATCTGAACCTCAGGCGAGAGAGATGGCTAGAATTGATCAAAGATTATGACATGGGTATTGATATCACCACAGCAAGGCCAATGTGGTTCTTGATGCACTTAGTCGAAAGGTGTATTGCAATACTTTGATGATCCAAGAAGCGACACCTTGCCTGCTGCGAGTTTCGCGTCTCAACAGGGTTTGGTTGAACATGGTTCCCTTCTTTGCCTTGGTTGTGCAACCAACCTTGGTGGATCAAGTCAAGGCAACAAACAATCGAATGATGGTGTGGGTAAAATCAAGCGAACATCGAGAATGGATCGACCAAGTGTTTCACGAGAAGATGAGCACGGTGTTGTATGGTTTGGGCGGCGTCTCGTGGTCCCAAAGATCCCGAGTTGCGGATTTGATCCTTCAAGAAGCCCATGATTAGCCTTTGTCCATCCATCCGGGGCTACCAAGATGTACCAAGATCTGCGCGAGATTACGGTGGACTCGCATGAAGCGAGATTGCGGGTTCGTGGCGGATGTGACATATGTTGTCGTGTCAAGGCCGAGCATCGGCGTCGGTGGTCTTCTTGACCCTTACCTATACGAATGGAAGTGGGATTACGTAGGCATGGATTTTATCACCGTGCGCCCGTACTCCTGCGGGAAGGATGCATTATGGGTTATCATTGATCGATTGGCGAAGGTGGCTCATTTCCTTCCGGTCGCGAGCGAATTGATGTGAATCGATTAGCGGATCTTTACATATCCCGTATTGTGAGTGCATGGTGTGCCACGAACAATTGTGTCAGATCGTGGTTCTCTGTTCACCTCTCGGTTTTGGCATAGTCTGCAGGAAGCCATGGGGACCCGTCTTTCTTTCAGCTCAGCCTATCATCCTCAGACTGATGGTCAGACGGAGCGAATCAACCAAGTTCTTGAAGACATGCTCCGTGCTTGTGTTCTCTCCTATGGAAAGAATTGGGAGAAGTGCCTACCGCTTGCCGAGTTCTCCTACAACAACAGCTTTCAGGCTAGTCTTGGTATGGCACCGTTTGAGGCTTTGTATGGGCGGCTGCGCTGAACACCGTTGAGCTGGTGAAGAGGCGGTGAAAGCGGTTCTTTGGCGGATTCCATCAATGAGTGAAAGTCAAGTGCGATTGATTCGTGAGCACTTGCGCGTAGCTCAATCGAGCGAGAAGAGCTATGCGGTCGGCGTCGCCGTGAGTTGAGTTTCGGCCAATGACTTTGTGTATCTCAAAGTCTCACCTTTGAAAGGACATCGTCGTTTGGTGTCAAGAGCAAGTTGGCTCCTCGGTATGTTGGACCATATCGCGTCATCGATAAAGTGGGGCTGTTGCATACAAACTAAATTGCCGGCTACACTTGAAGGAGTGCGATGTTTTCCATGTGTCACAATTGAAGAAGTGCCTCCGTGTTCGGTGAGAAACACCATTGGAAAATATCGATGTGCGGGAAGATCGTCTTATCGCGAGCATCCCGTTCGTATCCTCGAAGAAGTGAGCGCGAGCGAGGAACCGTGTGATCAAGTTCCTCAAAGTTCGATGGTCGAACCACTCAGAGGATGAAGCCACTTGGGAGCGGGAAGATCGTCTCGGCGGATTACCCATCCTTCTTCTCGATGTCGAAATCTCGGGCGAGATTCTGTAAGGGGAGATTTGTAACAGCCCTAACTTAGGGTTTGTATTTCAAATGTAAATTTTGAGGAGAAATAAAAACTTTTGTTGCCTCTTCAAAATCATTTGAAAGTTTCTACATTTTCCTAGCAATTTCCATTTTCTAGAATTAAATTCTTGTGAATGGAAATTGTTGTCAGCACATTCTTAGCCTTCAAGCTTGTGATCATCCCCTAGGAATATTTTCCTGTCATCTTGATCATCCTATCTACCTCCTGAATTATTTCACAATTTTTAGATTTTGTTTGCTATTTCAAATGGCCAAGTCAACTCTGTTTGAAATCTGGTCAAACTCCTGTACAGCAGCTTGTGAATTTTCTCTAGAACAATGCAGTGCATAAAAGTTCTGGAAAAATTATACAAGGTTGTTCTCTGTCTCTAGTAGCTACCATAAAATTTCAGAAATTTTTGAGCTCAGGAGCTACCTCTAAAAATTCCCCAAACCTTCTTTGTCTTTTAAATCAAATTCTAAAAATCTTGTTCCTCGGGCCGAACCCAACCTCGGCTCGAGTCCGACCACGCGCCACTTGACTCGGTCGCGTCAACTAGCTGCACCGCGTGAGTCAATCGATCGTGACCGTCCGATGCAATCGAGCGATCCACGTTGCGTCGCAACCGACTGTCGAATGCATACATCAATCTCGGCCGTCCATCTCGAGATCCAACGGTCGGGCGATTGGTCGAGTCAAACCACCGGTTCGCACCGTTCGTCGATCGGCGATGAGGCGGTCCCACTGCGAGTTGTTTCCGCCACGTCACTTCGCCATGCTCCAACGCACGCTTCGCCTGCGGCGCTCGCGCGGCCGCGCCTACATGCGTCTTGCCACCTCACCTCACGGTCTTTTCACCGCCGTCTCACCTCACGCCCTCACTTTGCTCCTACAAAACCCTCAGAAGCTTTCCTACCTCGTTTCGTCTCCATTGCGTTCTTCTCCACCGAGCTCCGGGAGCCGTGGCGCGCGCGCGCCTCGGCGTTCTGCGCTCCCGGTGATCTCAGAGCACGGCGGCATCGCGTCACGGCGTGTTCCACATCACAGGAAGTAAACCCCTCAAGGAATTTCGGGTTTCATCGCTTGTGGAGCTGCGTGGCCTTTCTTCTCAAGTCGGCCGAAACCGCTTTTCCACGCGCGTCTTCTCCGGTGAGCTCGGCTCAATTCTTCGCTCGGTGAGCACCACAGACTCCACCTTTCTTCTCCACTCTCTCACTCGTCCTCTCGTTCACCCGGGCTCCCGCCAGCCGTTAATCGCCTTGCCGCCGTGGGCTCTCGTCGCCGGGCCACTCCGGTGCCTCTGTGCGTCGCCAAGCACGCGGTGAGTTCTGGTAACTCAGCGATGCCCATGCGGCGCTAAATTTCATTGTTTTCCTCTCTAGTGCGATCGCGCCTTGTCACCCCCAACTGCCGGCCGCTAAGCTCCGTCGCGGCGCGCCACCGTGCTTCTCGTGAACCGCGACCCTTCGCCGCCGGTGGTCCTCAAGCGACCCATTTGCCCGCCGCCGCACGGCCGCGCCGCCACTCCATCACGGCGAATCCAGTCCGAGCGCGAGATCCTCTGTTCTTCTTACTGTTATTCCCCTCTGCATGCATGCGGCGGTGGGGCCTCCTTCAAAACCAATTAGTTGGCTGCTAATCATGATTATGATTGTTCTTTAGTTCACTCTCATGCTTGATCAATATTGGTATTAGAGGTTTGAAAGCATTTTAGTTCTAGTTCTCTGTATATTTCCCTGTTGTCGTTTTACATTGTCGATGTCGAAAATTGGTTTCATGCTTGCTATTTAGGTCTTGATGAGTTCCTTAGGAAATAGTGTTTGGTATGGAATTATGTCGGTTCGTGATTACGGATTTTAAACCCTTGTTGGCATAAGTGATCTAAAGAAGGCATTAATGAATCTAGTGGTTTGTCTCTGTAATTGTCTTTCCTCACATTACCGAGTGTAGTAAGGTCTTGTAGTGATAGCATCTTTAATGGTTAAACTTCCTATATGTTGGTGTAATGCTTAGGTGTGTTAGTACACGAAATTTTATTAAGGCCAACCATAATTAGAATTTTGTTTAGCACCTCATAGTTGGATAATTGACTAGTCGGTATTGTCAATAGCTTTTGTAGGTTACGTAATATCGACTTGTAATGGTTGAGTTAGAGAACCTAGTCTGTTGTTGATTTATTAACTTGATGATTAAATAATAGATGTGCACACAATCACCATCAAAGCTTTGTCCAAAGTTTAAAGCGTGTTAGAAGTTTGATTTTGTGGTTAACCTAGCAAAGGTGGATGGGTCTCTGTAGCAATTGTTTGTCATTCTTTGTGATAGTCTAGCCTTGGTGTATATGTTGGTGTTTGTTTAGATGTTTGAGTTTTGCGGTGTTATTCGTTCTTATTATTTGTTTTGTTCAAATCGTTAGGATTCGATATTTCGGCAACCACGAGGACGATCCTCCGCACCATATTGAGCAACGACAACGAACAAGCGGTTTGATCATGATTAATCCCAGTATTTTAAAGTTTAATATTTTGTTTCATTTTGTATGTATGCATCGCTTAATTTGTGTTAAAATGGTTAGTTAAATCCGTAGTTGCATATCCTGTAGACAAAATATGGATCTCTACTACCGAGCCTAAGTTATTTCTTTGTGATTAGAGATCGCTGGATGATCTCTTGTCACTTAGTAGATTCGGGTCAACTTGCTTAGACATGCTTAGCTATCGGTAGAAATGGGCGGTTATCGACTTTAGTCGGTAACCTTGATCACACAAAATTTACTATAACTTTATGTTTTAGCATTTCGCTATGTTTATACATAAAACTAAAAATGAAAACAAAATGGTTTAGACTTGGGCACAATGGTAAGGTGGTGTGATCTGTTGGGTGTGTTGGAAAGGTGCCCGAGTCAATGGGGACCGAGTTACTTGCGCCACCGTCTTGAGCATTTGCGTGCTAACCACACTAGAGTATATGGGACCTCTCTTGACCTAGTACTTTGGCGTGTATTGGCTCGGGTCGCGAGGAGGTCGCGGGAGGGATGGAGGTGGGAGCATGGTAGTTGTCAGAAAAGCTTTATCCCGAGTGGGTAGTTGTCTTTTCGGCTTTACCATGTAGCGTATGGTGTTTCTACCCATCTGACGGCTCGGGTTGATACACAATATTGGAAAGCAGTCTCGTAGGACTTAGTGTGTGGCATACCTTGAGTGTGCTTTGGCTTAAAGCGATGCGAAGTGTGGGTACATTGGTACACCCCGCGAGTTAAAACTATTCGAATAGCCTCGTCCTAGGTTATGGACACGCTCGGATCGCCCGTAAGAACTAGACTACAACATTTAAATTAAAACTTGATGGGTGGTGCGAATCAGGGATTAGTGCTATTGTTGAGGTGACTATTGGGATAGTCACTTCTAGGTTGTTTATCTTTCGCTATTGTTATTAATATCCTTACTTGTTATTCCAATCTTAAAAATGAATTGCAAACTTGCCTTCAAACCAGATTACCTTATTGCAAATGAAAATTGGCTTTATGCAAATAAAACATATGGCCTCCACTAAACAAGCCTGCATGTAGCATATGAACAGTGCGCTAGTTCACGTCGGTCTTGCGGGTACAAAGACAATCTTTGTACTCGGTGTTTTGCTTAATGTTTTTGTTGCGAGAGAAGAAGGTGAGCCTCGGGGTCCTCATACGTGGTTGTCTTTGTAAGCCGTGGGTGGCGACTAGGCTTGGCGGTCGGTCGGATGCCTTGTGGGTTGAAGGCACACTGATTGGCTTTGTTTATAGCCATCTTATGGCACTTTTGCTTCATTGTCTTTTTGTTGTTATTTGTGTATCTTGTGGCGATCGGCCATTATGCATATTATTGTTACTATTTGTTTATCTTCCGTTTGGAAGTGTGGTGTTTGGACTCTATGTGTGGAATGGAGTTGATGTCTAATTTTATACCGGTGTGTATACTACTTTAGGGAAGTATACATATCTCGAGGATCGATTTATTTGATTTGTGATGCTAGGACCGGTGGTTGGTTAAGCATTACAAACCAAATAAACTGGGGTCCTCACAGAGGTGGTCCGGTCGGACTTGAGTTTGGGTTTGGCGACGACGCGGTTGAGTCCAGCCGAGACAATTGGTCCGGTCGGACGTGAGTCGCCTCGAGTTCGAGCAGACAAACGATGATTCAGCATTTGAATTAAAAAGGCACAGAAGGTTTGGGGAATTTTTAGAGGTAGCTCCAGAGCTCCAAAAATTCCAAAATTTTTATGGTAGCTCCTTTGGACAGAGAAAAACCTTGAAAATTTTTTCCAGAAATTTGTATGCATAGAATTGTTCCCAAGAAAATTCACAAAATGCTGTCCTAGGGGTTTGACCAGAGTTTGGAATAGTTTGACTTGCTCTATTGAAATAGCAAACAAAATCTAAAAATTATGAGATTTTGCAGAGAGGTGACTAGGAAGGTTAGGAAGGTAGGAAAAATACTTCCAAAGGATGATCAAGAGTTTAGGGTTGAAGTTTTTGTTGACAACAACTTCCATCACAAGAACATGGCTCTAGAAAATAGAAATTGCTAGGGCAAAATCTTAGAAAATTCCCAAATGATTTCATGAGGCATCAAAAGTTTTAATTTATCCTCATAATATTACATTTGAAACACAAACCCTAACTTAGGGCTGTTACAAATCTCCCCCCCCCTTACAAGAATCTCGCCCCGAGATTCTGATCACTGGGAAAAGAAGGACGGGTAGTCTGCACGGAGACGATCTTCCCGCTCCCAGGTTGCTTCATCCTCGGAGTGATTCGACCACTGAACTTTAAGGAACTTGATTGCGCGGTTCCTTGTCCTTCGTTCAGATTCATCAAGAATCGAGCAGGGCGCTCGTGATCGACAAATCTTCTTGCACATCGAGATTTTCCAATGGAGTTTCTTCGGTCGGAACACGAAGGCACTTTTTTAATTGGGACACATGGAATACATCATGCACTCCCTCAAGTGTAGCTGGCAGCTCTAGCCTGTATGCAACAGCTCCAACTTTCTCGATGATGCGATAAGGTCCAACATATCGAGGAGCCAACTTGCCCTTGACGCCAAAACGTCGGTGCCCTTTTAAAGGCGAGACTTTGAGATAAACAAAGTCATTGGGCTGGAAAATCAACTCATGTCGACGACGATCTGCATAACTCTTTTGTCTGGACTAGGCCTCACGCAGATGCTCGCGAATCAACTGAACCTGACTTTCAGCTTCATTGATGGAGTCTGGGCCGAAAAATTGTCTCTCACCAGTTTCTGACCAGTTCAACGGGGTTCTGCACCTCCTCCCATACAAGGCTTCAAATGGTGCCATGCCAAGACTAGCCTGAAAGCTGTTGTTATAGGAGAACTCTGCAAGCGGCAGACACTTCTCCCAATTCTTTCCATAAGAAAGAATGCAAGCGCGGAGCATGTCTTCCAACACTTGGTTGACTCGCTCAGTCTGACCGTCAGTTTGGGGATGAAATGCTGAACTGAAAGAAAGACGGGTTCCCATGGCCTCTTGCAATTCGTGCCATAATTGGGAGGTGAAAAGAGAACCACGATCTGATACAATTCTTCGTGGTACACCATGCAAGCTCACGATGCGGGATATGTAGAGGTCCGCCAGTTGACTGACCCTGAGATTAGTACGTACTGACAGAAAGTGTGGTACTTTAGTCAGTCGATCAATAACAACCCAGATAGCATCCTTCCCAGAAGAAGTACGGGGCAGACCGGTGATAAAGTCCATGCCGACGGAATCCCACTTCCACTCAGGCACTGGCAAAGGTTGGAGAAGACCTGCTGGACGCTGGTGTTCAGCCTTGACTCGAACTTGGCAATCTCACGCTTCATCCGAGTCCACCAAAATCTCTAACGAAGATCTTGGTACATCTTGGTGGCCCCGGGATGGATGGAAAAGGGAGAATCGTGTGCTTCGCGGAGAATCAATTCCCGCAATTCCATGACTCTTGGAACCACAAGCCGTTGCCCAAACCACACAACACCGTGCTCATCTTCCGAGAAATACCTGGCTGTCCCATTCCTGATGTTCTCCTTGATGTGACTTACACCATCATCTGATTGCTGTGCCGCCTTGATTTGATCCACTAAGGTTGGTTGCACAACCAAGACAGTAAGAGAACCATGCTCAACCAAACCCAGATTGAGCCGCTGAAACTCTTCAAGAAGGGCAGTTTGCTGCTCTTGGAGCATTAAAGTATTGCAATACACCTTTCGACTTAGTGCATCAGCAACAACATTGGCCTTGCCCGGATGATACTGAATGCCCATGTCATAATCTTTGATCAATTCCAATCATCTTCTTTGCACGAGGTTCGAGATCTGGTGGGTGAACAAATACTTCAAACTCTTGTGATCGAATACACCTCACGTGATTCTGCGATCGATAATGCCGCCAAATCTTGAGTGCATGGACCACAAGACTAACTCCAAATCATGGGTAGGATAGTTGAGTTCATGAGGCCTCAACCGCCTTGATGCATAGGCCACCGCTCGCCTTCTTGCATAAGAACACAACCGAGTCCACGGCGAGAGGCATCGCAAAAGATATCGGCTCTTGTGGACATCGGGAAGAACAAGAGCGAGGGTGATGTCAAACGCCGCTTGAGTTCCGAAAACTTTCATCACAAGCAGAGGACCACACAAACTTCTTGTCCTTCTTGAGCAATTCAGTCATCGGCTTAGCGATCTTGGAGAAGTTCTCAATAAAGAGACGGTAGTAACCCGCTAAACCAAGAAAACTCCGAACATCGGTGATCGACTTGGGCTGACCCCAAGATAGAACATCACTGACCTTGCTAGGATCCACAGCTACGCCTCCGGCCGAAAGGACATGGCCCAAGAATGCCACTTCCTTCAACCAGAACTCGCACTTGCTGAATTTTGCATATAGCTGATGCTCACGCAGCTTTCCCAGCACAAGCTTCAGATGCTCAGCATGCTCTTCTTCATTCTTGGAGTAGATAAGAATGTCATCAATAAACACCACCACAAACTTATCCAAGTATTCCATGAATACCGAGTTCATAAGATTCATGAACAAGGCGGGGGCATTGGTCAAGCCGAAAGACATGACGGTGTACTCGTAAAGGCCATAACGAGTAGTGAAAGCCGTCTTCGGAATATCCTCAGCCCTGATTCTGACTTGATGATATCCCAATCTCAAGTCAATCTTGGAGAAGACCTGGGCTCCAGACAACTGGTCAAACAGATCATCAATGCGGGGCAATGGATACTTGTTCTTCACCGTCACTTCATTAAGCGGACGGTAATCAACACACATGCGCAAAGTCTTGTCCTTCTTTTTCACAAAGATCACTGGACAACCCCAAGGAGATGAGCTAGGACGGATAAAACCCTTCACTTGAAGCTCACCTAGTTGCTTCTTCAACTCCACCAACTCATTGGGAGGCATCCGATACGGCGCCTTTGAAATTGGAGCGGTACCGGTAGTAACTCGATAACGAACTCAAGGTCTCGAACTGGAGGCATCACAGGCAAATCTTGAGGGAAAACATCCACGAAATCACAAACTGTGGGGACACCCTGAATTTCTAAGGCTGGCTTTGCTTCAAGTGCACAAAGGTGTGGCCCTTGCAGCTGCGGTGAAAACCCAACCTGTTCACCCGAGAGGTTGGTGAGATAGACAATCTTCCTGGCACAATCGATTTGCCCCAAGTGTTGGGACAACCAATCCATGCCGAGAATCACGTCGTGCTTGCTGAATTGAGTAGGATAAGATTCGCCAAAAATCCTACACCTTTGACTTCAATAGGAACATCCCGGCATTCAAGTTCAGCTCTCATTTCCGAACCCGGAGAGCGAATAAGCAAAGGAAACCTCAAAGGAACAAAGTGAAGACCATTAGTCGCAGCAAAAGATCTCGAAATAAAAGAATGTGATGCTCCTGAATCAAATAATACTACAGCAGGGCGAGAATTAACAAGAAGCGTACCCAATACGACGTCAGGTGCCTCCTGTGCCTCCTCAGCCGAGATATGGTTGGCCCGGCCACTTCCCGCACCACAGGTCTTGGGACTATCTTACGATCGGTGGATGACCACTCCCTTGCCCGCGTCCTCCATCAGGACGAGGGGCTGCTCCAATCCTCTGAGGGCAACTATTGGCGTAGTGGCCCTTCTTGTTGCAGGCGAAACAGGTAACCTCGGCAGCCGGATTGCGGAGGCCACCCTGCTGCTGGACTGCAGGCGCACGCGGTTGAAACACGGCCTGCGGGGGATGAGAAGCTGGTGTCGATGGCCTCGGCGGTGGGAAAGCCTGAGGACGAGCCACTGGTGCTGGCCCAACATGGGGACAAGAAAGGCTGGCCCGTGCAGACTGATGGGCCTCCCACTTGCGCTTGCGGGATTCACCCAGCGCTCTCGCCTTGTGCTCGGCGACGATGGCCTTGTCCACAAGGTCTGGAAGTCAGGGAAGTCAACAATGGAGAGCTTGTCCTGCAGCTCCTCAGTCAAACCCTCCATGAACTTCTCCTGCTTGGCCTCATCAGTGGCCACCTCAGTAGGAGCATACCTCGCCAGATGATTGAACTCATGGAGGTATTCAGTCACAGATTTGCGCCCCTGTTTGAGCGCAAGGAACTCCTTCTTTTTCAGCTTCATAAGGCCGGCGGGGACATGAGCCCGGCGGAAAGCAGTGTGAAACTCCCCCCCATGTGACCACATGGCGGTAGGCGCATGGCGAGAAGTTCTCCCACCACGAGAGTCTGCACCCTCAAGGCGGTGAGATGCAAGCGATGCCTTCTCCGATCCACGGCATCGGCGATGTTGAGCTTCCGCTCAACGGCGCAGCCAATCATCTGCGTCAAGTGGGTCCTCGGGCGGGAGAAAGTCGGCGGTGCGTGCGGAGGAACTCCGCAAGTCCCCACAAGTGCGGTGCGCCACCTCCGTGTCCCGAGGCACCGCGGAGTGGAAGTGTTCCTCGCGATGACCTCGAGAATCCGTGTCTGGTCCATACGATTCCGCTCGATCTGAGCGAGGACCTCAGCCATAGTCGGAGGAGGGGGAAGCTCCTCATCTGAACCAGCTGGCTGATTCCGACCACTACGGGTTCCGCCAGCCATCCTGTTCTACCAAGAAAGTTAATAATAATTTTATAACAGAAAACATAGAAAGCAAGCATCCACTTTACAAAACAAACTCTAATAGTTCATAACAACAAGGCAAAGTTGCAACTCATAAAATCAACTTCCCAATATGACTAACTCGTATTGGAAGAACGAGCAATCAGTTTTAGGAAGACAATTTCGGAATACAGCAGGAAAGCAGAGTAAAATCTTCTAAGAAAAAGTTGGACATTTGACTAACTCATATTTCATCTTACCCTTTAATCCTTACAAATTTTGTTACCCTCTCATTTCCAAACCTACACACTAACCACTAGCTGGCTGTTCAGACTTTCTTCCTTAAGTCCCTGGCCGAAGTCTTCAGCTCCAGCAGTCTCGATTTTCCCTCGATAGACAGCCAACACTAACGGTTACAACCCTCAGAGTTCTCCCAAACCAATTTAACCGATAATTAATTATCTTTTGAAAGGAAAGAGGGAAATTTTTTTTAAAAAAAAATAATTCAAAATAGAGTAAGATGAGAGTAGAAAGCTAAGATAGGTAAGGAGTAAATTCTGAGAATCTACTTAAGCTTTCATAAACTATTTGTTACTTTGAAAATAAGCTTTTGCTAAATATCCTACGGACGACCATGCTTGGGTTACTACGGTCAGGATGGCTCTCATACCAACTCTGTGAGGACCCCAGTTTATTTGGCTTGTAATGCTTAACCAACCACCTGGTCCTAGCATCACAAATCAAATAAACTAAGCCTCGAGACATGCATACTTCCTAGAACTGCAGTATGCACACCTCATCACAAAATTATGCATCAACTCCATTCTAAACATAGGTCCCAAATGTCAACCGTACCATCCGTACTGTCGGACATCATTAATGACTAATTATTGGTTAATTAATGTGTCGGAGGTTATCGCTGTCGGAAATTCACTTTTGGGTCTCTGACGTGCGGGCCCTCTAATCTCTTAAATCGCATCTGTGCCAGTCATTAGGTCGCATTAATTACTAATCATTATCAATCATTGGTGTTTAGTAGTTAATCGCTGTCTTAATGCAACCCTCGGTCTCACTGACATGTGGGTCCTCTTTAAAACCCTCCCCGCGCACTTAAATCCCGTACGTAGCACTTTGTTGATCGTGGTCCGTCGATCCCGTGATCAACGACCCAGATCTAGAGTGCATTCGGACCCACCGGTTGCCTCTAGCATTCTTGACCGTCGATCTTGAGATCAACGGCTGAGATCTGATATGCACTCGGACCATCCGACTGATGGTGCGGCTGTGATTGGCCCAAGCAACCGCACCGTCCGGATGCCTTCCCTCACGTGAGCCGTTGGATCTTGATCGAACGGTGGGCTCCTGTTAGGTGTTGCGCGCATGCGCTATTCCCGGCGCGCGTGAGCCGTAGGATTTTAGATCAAAGGCCCTCGAGCGTCCACGTCATATTCTGTTGTTTAGGTTTGTCTGTATTTCGGTAAGTATTTATTTAACAACTGAAAATGGTATAAAAACTTTAGAAATTCATAACAAATTCATTTTAAATCCTTTTTAGGTAATTCCAACTATAATAAATTCTGTTATAACTTAAGTTTATTATAAAAATGGAATTGGGCATATTTCAGTAGCATAAAATTGTGTAACTAGAAATAACTTGATTTCTGTCCCTTTGAATATTCCAGAGATAGATTTAAACTTGTAAAATACATATCTTTTTCTGTATAAATCCAATTTGTGCAAAATCAATTTTGTTAAACTCATCTGTTAGTGTACTTTCATATGGAATAAGTTTTGAGCATGTTCATAATTCTGTAAAGTAACTTGCATTAGATTCAAAGCTTAAAAAAATCATAAGTAAATGTGTATAACTCCAAATTTAGTAAACTCAACTTTGCTGTTATTAGGATGTCATAATCTACCTGCTATAAAAATTTCAGACCTTAGATCATTCTAGAAAATTTTGCCATGAACAGTACTAATAATTAATTAGGTTGATTTTAGCCTGAGAAAGAGTATTTTGTCCATATCTTTTGCATGTTAAGTCCAAATTGTATGATTTTTGTTCCTAAAATTATCTAAAATCATTCTCTAGCTGCTGTATAAATTTCATTAGATTTGGATGTCTTTTGCTGTTGGAGTTTATTTGGTGTTCTTCGCTCTTATTGGTTTATCGCCTCTTCGCTTTAGGTTCCGAAGGCAATATTGTTATTGATTCTGAGCCACAACCATCAGATCCTGCACTCCAGCAAGGCAAGCAGATGTAGCATTCATTTGATCATATTGTTCCTACTATTTTTAAATTCTAATATGTTGTTTGCAAATCCTATGTATGCATTGCTATGTTGTTTTAAACTATTGTCGACAGTTGGCCCAGTAGTTGCATTATCAGTAGGAAATGTTGATTCCTCTACTACTGAGCCTAGGGTTACTTGTTTGTGATTTTGGGTTATTGGATGGACCCTTGTCACTTAGTAGTTTACGTGTCATTATGCTTAGCCATGCTTAGCTATCGGTAGAAATGGGTGGTTATCGACTTGTCGATAACCTTGATCCAGCTGTTATAATCAGTATATTTCAGCCTTGTGCTATGTCTAAATTGCAAAACTAAAACTGAAAATGAAAACAATTTAGACTTGGGCACAATGGTAAGATGGTGTGATCTTTTGGGTGTGAATGGAATGGTGCCCGGTCAATTAAGGACCGAACTACTTGTGAGTATCTCATTATCAGAGCATTACGTGCGTGCTAACCACACTAGAGGATATGGTACCTCTCTTAGCCGAGTACTTTGGGGTGTGTTAATTAATGAGTCACGTGGTGAGTTGCATATTTAATTATGTGCAACATGGGCGCGCTTGTGGGGAGGAGCACCAGCGAGGCGGTGTGTCTGCTCCACGTATGGGTCCTTGTGATCCATATTTCGTCGACAGATCACTAAGGATTAACCCCCATACGTGCGTCTCTTGATTAGCATATTCCATTGGAAAGGGTTCGTAGGACTTAGCCGTGCTTGGCATACCAAAGGAAGTGTGCTTAATAGATTGGCAAAAGGCGATGTGAAGTGTGGGTACATTGGTACACCCCTGCAGGGATTACAAACTATTCGAATAGCCTCGTCCTAGGTTATGGACACGCTTGGATAAGCTTTTCAAGAGTTAGACTACAACCTTTTAAAAATTAAAACTTGATGGGTGGTATGAATCAGGGATTCATGCTATTTGTGGTGGCTAATGGGTTAGTCACTTCCAGGTGGTTACCTTTAAATATTGTTACTCGCTGTTATTTCAATAAGTAAAACTGATTTGTTAAATTGCTTTCAACCTATTACATTATTGCAAATGAAACTTGCTTTGTGCGTCCAAAGAACCATATAACCACATTCCTTTGATACAACCTTCATGTAGCTATGTATAGGCTTGTTACTCGTAAGTCTTGCAAGTACATTTTGTACTCACCGCATTGCTTGTATTGTGCGAGAGAAAGGAAGTGAGTCAGATGGGCCTCATACGTGACTTGTCTTTGTGGCATTGTGTGGGGCGATTAGCTTGGCGGCCCGGTCGCTTACCCTGTGGTGTTATGTGGCTAACCGGTCGTCTTTTGGTTTAAGCCATGTGAGGACCCCAGTTTATTTGGCTTGTAATGCTTAACCAACCACCTGGTCCTAGCAGCACAAATCAAATAAAGCGATCCTCGAGATATGTATACTTCCCGAGCGGTATACACACCTCGGTACAAAATTAGACATCAACTCCATTCCAAACATAGAGTCCAAACACTACACTACCAAGCGGAAGATAAACAAATAGTAGAGTTATTACGGACAAAGGCCGACGGGCCACGAGGTACATAAATAACGAGAAAGAAGTCGTAATGAAGCAAAAGTGCCATAAGATGGCTATAAACAAAGCCAATCAGCGTGCCTCCAACCCACAAGGCATCGGCCCGACCGCCAAGTCTAGTCGTCCCACGAAGCGGCAACACGACTCACGAGTGAGGCCCTTGGGGCTCACCTTCTTCCTCTGCAACAAAACATTAAGCAAAGCACTGAGTACAAAGATTGTCTTTGTACCGCAAGACCGACGTGTGAACTAGCGGACCTATTCATATGCTACATGCGAAGCTTATTTGGTGGAGGCCATATGTTTCATTTGCATAAAGCCGATTTTCATTTGCAATAAGGTATCTGATTTTAAAGGCAAGTTTGCAATTCATTTATAAGATTGAAATAACAGTAAGGATATTAATAACAAAAGCGAAAGATAAACAACCTAGAAGTGACTATCCCAATAGTCACCCCAACAATAGCACGAATCCCGTTTCGTACCACCCATCAAGTTTTAATTTAAATGTTGTAGTCTAGTTCTTACAGGCGTATCAGGCGTGTCCATAACCTAGGGCGAGGCTATTCGAATAGTTTTAACCTGCAGGTGTACCAATGTACCCACACTTGGATCGCCTTTAAGCCAAAGCACACTTCGAAGGTATCTTTGTACGGCTAAGTCCTCGAGACTTTTTCCAATATTGTATATTAACTACGAGCGCTCGTATGGTTAGAAATCCATACGCTTACATGGTAAAGCCGAAAAGACAACTACCCACTCGAGATAAAGCTTTTGGACAACTACCATGCTCCCACCTCCATCCCTCCTGCGACCTCCTGCGACCGGATCCAATACACGCCAAAGTACTAGGTCAAGAGAGGTCCCATATACTCTAGTGTGGTTAGCACGCAAAATGCTCGATCACGGTGGCGCAAGTAACTTTCGGTCCTTAAGCGGCTCGGGCACCTTTCGATCACACCCAACAGATCACACCAGTCTTACCATTGTGCCCAAGTCTAAATCATTTTTGTTTTCATTTTTAATTTTGCAATTAAACATAGCAAAATGCTGAAACATAAAGTTGTAGTAAATTTTGTGTGATCAAGGTTACCGACTAAGTCGATAACCGCCCATTTCTACCGATACTAAGCATGTCTAAGCAATTTGACCCGGATCTACTAAGTGACAAGAGACCATCCAGCGACCTCTAATCACAGCAAATAACCTAGGCTCAGGTAGTAGAGATCAATATTTTGTCTACAGGATATGCAGCTACGGATTTAACTAATCAATTTAACACAAATTAAGCAATGTATACATACTGCTGAAACAAAATATTAGACTTTAAAATACTGGGATTATCATGATCAAGCGCTTTTCGATCTTTGTTGCTCAATTTGTTGCGGAGGGTCGTTCTCAGGGTTGCCGCAAATATCGAAGCCTAACGATTGAACAAAACAGCGAATAAGAACGAATAACACCGACAAAACTCAAACATGCAACAACAAACAAACATACTAAAACTCACACAGCAAACTAAGCATGATATAACAAAATTTTAGAAACAGAGAACAAATCATTTTAGGTTATTAAGAATTTGCCATGAATTTTCTAAGCTAAAAACACATCAAAACACTAGTTAATTACTTAACAAATTTTCATGAGCAAAAACAGTATCTAAAACCTAACCTGATAATTAGCACACTAAAAATGAAAATTTACTGAGTTTGTTTCTTGGATTTGGACAATTATTGATAGAGATATGAATTTTCTAAATTGGAAAGTACATAATACACCAATTATTCAATAACCAGATTCTAGCTAACGAAACATGGTTGAATCAAATTTTAGTAAATATTACATTTAAAATTAAAATTAACAGAACTGGTTTCAAGTGATTTGGAGAAAAATTGAATTAGTTACGAATTTTCTAAGTTTAAATGAATTAACACTGACAAAAAAACACATTACGAAATACTAAAGCATTTAATCCTTTTTCTACCCTCACCAACTAGCCCCGGACAGCGATAATGGGCCCAATAAAGGTCTTGACCAGGGACAGATCGCGCGAAGGTGGCGTCAAAGGCGTATTCTAAGAATCGTCTTGGCTTATCAAGGTGTACTTCTAACATATACACACGAGAAATCGCTTCCGACGGAGAAAACGTATAACGAGCTACGACCCTAGCGACGGCATGGACCCACATGGCGTTGACTAAGAGAAAACATAACGGGTGGATTAGAGGATTTCTAAACGCGATTAAGCAGAGAGGCCCACAAGTCGAGACTCGGGCTAAACAAGATTAGCGCTAAACTAATTCCACCGGCGCGCCACCGCGCGCCGCGACGGGCGGCGGCGCGCGCGCAATGAACTTGCTAACGGAGGGTGCACAGGCGAGTGAGTGATACCTTCGGGTTCGCGAAGATCTCACGAACTTCGATGGCGGTGACGCGGACCGGGGGATGCCGCGGCGGTGGCGGCGAACGAGGCGGAGAAGAAGATGCGGCTTCGCGGAGAGGGCGTGACAAGCTTCTAGAAGACTCGGAAGGTGCACACAAGCCGCCCCAACACGAGAGCAAGAAGCACACGATAACGCCGACGAAGAAAGCTCGAGGTGGCGGAATTTCCACGGTGGCGGAAACCGAGCTTGAGAAGAATTGGTCGCGCGCGCAACGATGCACAAAAGCGGCTCAAGCCCACCGTTAGATTCGATGCATCGATGCGATCCTAAGGGACTAGTTGGCGGAGCTAGAAACTCACCAGATCACAAACGAGCTCGCGGGCGAGATCGCCGAGGCGAGTCGGCGATACCGCCTGGTGATCCACCGGGCGCCAAGGACCGGGTTGGGAAAAATGGGCGGCGTCGGCGTGGATCACGGTGGCGTGGTTGCGGAATCAAGGGCGGCGCTAACACGGCGGCGCTACCTTCGACCTCTTCGCCGGCGAAAGCAGAAGCGGGCGGAGAAAGTGAGAGCGAAGAAGCGATGAATGAATGAGTGCGGTGAGGTTATAAAGCTCGGCGATGCTCCAGCGGACGGACACGAGGGCAAATAGGTGGCGTGGCGAGGTGCGTGGCACCCATGCGCGAACGGCGCCGGCTCCGGTGAGTCTGCGGAGAAGACGAGGCGAATCGGCGGTAGGGTCCACATCGGCGATCGACGCGGTGCGAACCGGTGGTTTGACTTGATCGATGCTCGCACCGACCGTTGGATCCAAATGGGCGGTGAGATTGGTGTATGCATTCGGACAGGTCGGTTGCGACGCGGCGTGGATCGTTCGATTTGCATCGGACGGTCCGCGATCGATTGGACTCGGCGGTGCGATTAGTTGACGCGACCGAGCCAAGTGGTGCGGTCGATTTGAGTCGGGCTCGGGTTCGAGCCGAGGAACGATGTTTTAAATTCGATTTAAAAGACAGAGAAGTTTTGGGAAATTTTAGAGGTAGCTCCGAGCTCCAAAAATTTCAGAAATTTTATGGAAGCTACTAGGGACAGAGGACAACCTTGTGAAATTTTTCCAGGAGTTTTTATGCATTGCATTCTTCTACAGAAAATTCACAAGCTGCTGCCTAAGGGTTTGACCAGATTTCTAAACTGGTTTGACTTGGGCATTTGAAATAGCAACTAAAATCTAAAAATTGTGAAATAATTCAGGGAGGTAGATAGGATGATCAAGATGATAGGAAAATTAATTTCAGAGGATGATCACAAGTTTGAAGGCTAATAATTTGATGACAACAATTTCCAAACACAAGAGTTAACTTCTAGAAAATTGGAAATTGCTAGGGAAAATTTGGAAGACTTCCAATTGATTTGAAGAGACAACAAAAGTTTTATTTCTCCTCAAAATTTTACATTTGAATTACAAACCCTAAGTTAGGGTGTTACAAATCTCCCCCTTACAGGAATCTCGCCCCGAGATTCGATTCTTCGAGAAGAAGGATGGGTAATCTGCTCGGAGACGATCTTCCCGCTCCCAAGTGGCTTCATCCTCGGAGTGGTTTGACCACAGAACTTTAAGGAACTTTATCACACGGTTCCTTGTTCTGCGTTCGACTTCTTCGAGGATCTGAGCGGGCGCTCACGATAAGACAGATCTTCCCGCACATCGATATTTTCCAATAGCGTTTCCTCCACAGAACACGAAGGCACTTCTTCAATTGTGACACATGGAAAACATCATGCACCCCTCAAGTGTAGCCGGCAAGTCTAACTTGTAAGTAACAGCTCCCACTCTATCGATGATGCGGTAGGGTCCGACATGCAGAGGAGCCAATTTGCCCTTGACGCAAACGACGATGACCCTTCGAGGTGAGACTTTGAGATACACAAAGTCATTGGTGGAAACTCACTCACGGCGACGCCGACCGCATAGCTCTTACGCTGGATGAGCTACGCGCAAGTGCTCACGAATCAATCGCACTTGACTTTCGCCTCATTGATCGAATCGGGCCAAAGCGCCTTTCACGATTTCGACCGGTTCAATGGTGTTCTGCGGCGCCTCCCATACAAAGCCTCAAGCGGTGCCATCCGAGACTAGCTGGAAGCCGTTGTTGTAGGAGAATTCGCAAGCGGTAGGCACTTCTCCCAATTCTTTCCATAGGAAAGAACACAAGCACGAGCATATCTTCAAGCACCTAATTGACTCGCTCGCTCGACCATCGATCGAGGATGGTAGGCGGTCTTTGAAAGTAAAACGGTACCCATGGCCTCCTGCAGGTGTGCCAAAATCGGAAGTGAAAAGAGAACCACGATCGACACTATCGTTCGTGGCACACCATGCAGACTCACAATGCGGGATATGTAAAGATCCGCTAGGTGATTCACATCAATCTTCGATCGCCTTTGGAAGGAAATGGGCCACCTTCGTCAATCCATCAATGATAACCCATAATGCATCCTTCCCGCGAGAATGCAGGCGGACCGGTGATAAAATCCATGCCTCTGATCCCACTTCCATTCGGTATAGGCAAGGGTGAAGAAGACTGGCGGGCGCGATGCTCGGCCTTGACACGACAACATATGTCACATCGGCAACGAACACGGCAATCTCGCGCTTCATGCGAGTCCACTACAATTTCTGACGCAGATCTTGGTACATTTTGGTGGCCCCGGGATGGATGGACAAAGGCGAATCATGGGCCTCTGAAGAATCAAATCCATAACTCGGGGACCTTTGGGACCACAAGCCGCTGCCCAAACCATACAACACCGTGCTCATCTTCCGAAACACACCGCTATCCCATCCTTGATATTCGCTTGATCCGGTTCACACCGCCATCCGATCTTGTCTTTGCCTTGACTTGATCCACCAAGGTTGGTTGCACAACAAAGGCGACAAGGGAACCATGCTCAACCAAACCCAAGTTGAGGCGCTGAAATTCTCGCAAGAAGTGCGGTTCTTTGCTCTTGGATCATCAGTATTGCAATACACCTTTGGCTAAGTGCATCGGCAACCACATTGGCTTTGCCGGATGATCACGAATACCCATGTCATAATCTTTGATCAATTCCAGCCATCTCCTCTGCACGAGGTTGGATCTGGCCGAGTGAACAAGTATTTCAAGCTCTTGTGATCGGAATACACCTCACAATGATTCTGATCGATAATGCCGCCAAATCTTGAGTGCATGAACCACGTGACAAGCTCTAGATCATGGGTGGGATAGTTGAGCTCATGAGGTCTCAATCGCTGGATGCATAGGCAACCGCCTTGCCTTCTGCATAAGAACACATCAAGTCACTGACGAGAGGCATCGCAATAAATATCAAGCTCTTGTGGATATCGGGAAGAGTAAGGACTGGGCTGAAGTCAATCGCCGCTGAGCTCACAAAGCTCTCATCACAAGCGAGAGGACCACACAAACTTCTTATCCTTCTTGAGCAATTCGGTCATCGGCATTGCGATTTTGGAGAAGTTCTCGATAAAGCGGCGTAGTAGCACTGCTAAACCAAGAAAACTCCGCACATCGGTGATGACTTGGTGACCCCAAGATAGAACATCGACTTTCTTTGGGATCCACGACTACGCCTCGGTGAAAGAACATGGCCCAAGAATGCCACTTCCTTCAACGAACTCGCATTTCTTGAACTTTGCATATAACTAGTGTTCCGCAATTTGCCCAAAACAATCTTGGATGCTCGGCATGTTACGCTTGATCTTGGAATAGATAAGAATATCATGAATAAAGACCACCACAAATTTATCCAAATACTCCATGAATACGAATTCATAAGGTTCATGAACAAAGCTGGAGCATTGGTTAGACCGAAAGACATGACGGTGTACTCGTGCTGACCCATAACGAGTAGTGGCCGTCTTGGAATATCCTCGATCGATCGACACTGATGATACCCCATTCTCAAATCAATCTTTGAGAACACAGGCTCCAATCAAGCGATCGAGCAGATCATCGATGCGGGCAAAGGATATTTGTTCTTCACCGTCACCTCATTGAGAGGACGGTAATCAACACACATGTGCAACGTCTTGTCCTTCTTCTTCACAAAGATCACCGGACAACCCCAAGGAGATGGCTGGGACGGATGAAACCCTTTGCTTGGAGCTCACCAAGCTGCTTCTTCAATTCTTCTAGTTCATTGGGAGGCATCCGATCGGCGCCTTCCGAGATAGGGCGTCTGGGGCAAAGAACTCGATAACAAACTCCGGATCTCGAGCCGGAGGCATCCTGTAAATCATCGGAAAAACATCCTCAAAATCACAAGCGGTAGGAACCTCCTGAATCTTCAAAGTGGCTTGGTTACAAGTGCACAAAGGTGCGACCCTTGCGGTGCGGGAAAAACCGACTGCTTTTGAAGAAATTGGTGAGATAGACAATCTTCTGGCACAATCGATTTGCCCCAAGTGTTGGGACAACCAATCCATGCCAAGAATCACATCCAGACTCGCTGAACTGAGCAAAATAAGGTTTGCCAAAAACCCCACTCCTTTGACTAGGATAGGAACATCCCGACAATGTAAATCAGCCCTCATTTCCGACCCCGGAGAGCGGATGAGCAAAGGAACTCCCAAAGGAACAAAGTGAAGACCACTAGTAGCAGCAAATGATCTTGAAATAAAAGAATGCGATGCTCCAGAATCAAATAATACTGCAGCAGGACGAGAATTAACAAGAAGTGTACCCATCACGACATCTGGCGCCTCCTGAGCCTCCTCAGCTGAAAGGTGGTTGACTCGACCGATGCTCGCACCCTGGGTCTTCTGAACAATCTTCTGGTCAGGTGGGTGACCACTCCCCTGCCCGCGTCCTCCATTAGGACGAGGGCTGCTGCAACACTCGAGGCGAGCATTCGCATAATGGCCCTTGTTGTTGCGTGAAAACAAGTAACCTCGGCCGCCGGATTGCGGGGCCGCTCTGTCTTGGATCGCGGCGCACGTGGTGGCTCACGGCTGCGGTGGACGGGAGCTGGTGCGGATGGCCTCGGCGCGGTGGAGTAAAAGAACGGCCAGTGTGGCCCGGCCGAGGATGAGTGAGGCGGCGTGAGTAGACGATCGCCTCCCATTTGCGCTTGCGGGACTCGCCAGCGCCTTTGCCTTATGCTCGGCAACAATGGCCTTATCTACCAAGGCACGAAAGTAAGAGAAGTCCACAATAGATAGCTTGTCCTGCGGCTCCTCGAGACAAGCCATCCATAAACTTCTCTGCTTAGCCTCATCCGAGGCCACCTCCCTGGAGCATAACGAGCGGATGATTGAACTCGTACAAGTACTCGTCACGATTTGCGCCCTTGCTTGAGCGCGAGGAACTCCTTCTTCTTGACTTCATCAGGTAGTCGTGGATGTGGGCCCGACAGGCGATATGAACTCCTCCCACGCGACCACATGGCCCGCGGTGCATCGCGAGATAGTTCTCCCACCATGAGAGTGTTGCGCCCTCAAGGTGGTGGGGCGCGAGCGCCTTATCCGTGCTCGCATCGAGCTATGTTGAGCTTCCGCTCAACCATGCGCAGACCAATCATCCGCATCGAGAGGTCCTCGAGCGGGAGAAAGTCGGTGGCTGCGTGCGGAGGAACCCCGCAAGTCCCCGCGAGCGGTGGCGCCACCACGGCGGGAGTGGAGGTATTCCTAGCAATAACCTCCAAGATGCGCGTCTGGTCCATGCGGTTTCGCTCGATCGGCGAGAACCTCGACCATGGTCGGAGGAGGAAGCTCCTCATCATGACCACTGCTGATGGCGCCACGCGTTCTCCGGCCATCTGTTTTACTAAGACAAGTTAACAATAGCGGAAAACACGAAGTCGACAACCCACTGCAAATAACTTACTAACAGCACAAAACAAATACAAGACTTTTAAGTTACAAAACCAATTGACAAAAGTCAGATACTTAGCAAACTCATACATATCTTACCGTTATGCTCCACAAATTTTAATTAGACTAATTCTCTATGGTTCTCCCAAAGACCGATTCTACCTGGTAGTAACTATCTTTTGAAAGGAAAGAGAGAAACCAAGTTTTAAACTCAAATTAGAGTAAGATGAGAGTAGAAGGCTAAGATAGGTAAGGAGTAAAATCTGAGAATCGCCTAGGTTTTCATAAACCCTTTTATACTTTGAAATTAAGCTTTTTCAAAATATCCTAAGGACGACTATGCTTGGGTTACTACGGTCGAATGGCTCGATACCAACTTTGTGAGGACCCAGTTTATTTGGCTTGTAATGCTTAACCAACCACCGGTCCTAGCGGCACAAATCAAATAAATCGATCCTCGAGATATGTATACTTCCTAAAGCGGTATACACACCTCGGTACAAAATTAGACATCAACTCCATTCCAACCATAGAGTCCAAACACTACACTACCAAGCGGAAGATAAACAAATAGTAGAGTTATTACAGGACAAAGGCCGACGGTGCCACGAGGTACATAAATAACGAGAAAGAAGTCGTGAAGCAAAAGTGCCATAAGATGGCTATAAACAAAGCCAATCGTGCCTCCAACCCACAAGGCATCGGCCAGGACCGCCAAGTCTAGTCGTCCACGAAACGACAACACGACTCACGAGTGAGGCCCTTGGGCTCACCTTCTTCCTCTGCAACAAAACATTAAGCAAAGCACACGAGTACAAAGATTGTCTTTGTACCCGCAAGACCGACGTGTGAACTAGCGGACTGTTCATATGCTACATGCGAGCTTATTTGGTGGAGGCCATATGTTTCATTTGCATAAAGTCGATTTTCATTTGCAATAAGGTATCACAGCTTTAAAGGCAAGTTTGCAATTCATTTATAAGATTGAAATAACGATGAGGATATTAATAACAAAAGCGAAAGATAAACAACCTAGAAGTGACTATCCCAATAGTCACCCCAACAATAGCACGAATCCCGATTCGTACCACCCATCAAATTTTAATTTAAATGTTGTAGTCTAGTTCTTACGGGCGTATCCGGCGTGTCCATAACCTAGGGCGAGGCTATTCGAATAGTTTTAACCTGCGCAGGTGTACCAATGTGCCCACACTTGGATCGCCTTTAAGCCAAAGCACACTTCGAAGGTATCTTTGTACGGCTAAGTCCTACGAGACTTTTTCCAATATTGTGTATTAACTACGAGCCGCTCGTATGGATAGAAATCCATACGCTTACATGGTAAAGCCGAAAAGACAACTACCCACTCGGGATAAAGCTTTTGGACAACTACCATGCTGCCACCTCCATCCCTCCTGCGACCTCCTGCGACCGGAGCCAATACACGCCAAAGTACTAGGTCAAGAGAGGTCCCATATACTCTAGTGTGGTTAGCATGCAAAATGCTCGATGCGGTGGCGCAAGTAACTCGGTCCTTAATCGACTGGGCACCTTTCGGTCACACCCAACAGATCACACCAGTCTTACCATTGTGCCCAAGTCTAAATCATTTTGTTTTCATTTTTAATTTTGCAATTAAACATAGCAAAAATGCTGAAACATAAAGTTGTAGTAAATTTTGTGTGATCAAGGTTCCGACTAAGTCGATAACCGCCCATTTCTCTTGATACTAAGCATGTCTAAGCAATTTGACCGGATCTACTAAGTGATAAGAGACCATCCAAATGACCTCTAATCACAGGAAATAACCTAGGCTCGGTAGTAGAGATCAATATTTTGTCTATAGGATATGCAACTACGGATTTAACTAATCAATTTAACACAAATTAAGCAATGCATACATCTTGCTAAAACAAAATATTAGACTTTAAAATCTTGGGATTATCATGATCAAGCTGCTTGCTCGGATCTTTGTTGCTCAATTTGTTGCGAGGGTCATTCTCGGGGTTGCGCAAATATCGAAGCCTAACGATTGAACAAAGCAAATAATAAGAGCGAATAACACCGACAAAACTCAAACATGCAACAACAAACAAACATGCTAAAACTCACACAACAAACTAAGCATGATATAACAAAATTTTAGAAACAGAGAACAAATCATTTTAGGTTATTAAGAATTTGCCATGAATTTTCTAAGCTAAAAACACATCAAAACACTAGTTAATTACTTAACAAATTTTCATGAGCAAAAAAGATATCTAAAACCTAACCTGATAATTAGCACACTAAAAATGAAAATTTACTGAGTTGGTTTTTTTGGATTTGGACAATTATTGATAGAGATATGAATTTTCTAAATTAGAAAGTACATAATACACCAATTATTCAATAACCAGATTCTAGCTAACGAAACATGGTTGAATCAAATTTTGTAAATATTACATTTAAAATTAAAATTAACAGAACTGGTTTCAAGTGATTTGGAGAAAAATTGAATTAGTTACTAATTTTCTAAGTTTAAATGAATTAACAAAGACAACAAAACACATTACGTAAATACTAAAGCATTTAATCCTTTTTCTACCCTCACCAACTAGCCCCGACATCGGCGGGCGTGAAATAAAGGTGCCGACGGGACAGATCGCGCACGAAGGTGACGTCAAAGGCGTATTCTAAGAATCGTCTTGGCTTATCAAGGTGTACTTCTAACATATACACACGAGAAATCGCTTCCGACGGAGAAAACGTATAACTGAGCTACACACCTAATCGACGGCATGGACCCACATGGCAGTGACTAAGAGAAAACATAACGGGCTGGATTAGAGGATTTCTAAACGCGATTAAACAGAGAGGGCCCACAAGTCAGAGACTCAGGCTAAACAAGATTAGCGCTAAACTAATTCCACCGGCGGCTCACCGGCGCGCACGGGGACGGCGGCGCGGCCGCGCAACTGAACTTGCTAACCAGAGGGTGCCTGGGCGAGTGAGTGATACCTTCGGGTTCGCGAAGATCTCACGAACTCGATGACGGTGACGCGGACCGCGGGGATGCGCGGCGAGGGCGCGAACTGAGGCGAGAAGAAGATGCGGCTTCGCGAGAGGGCGCGACAAGCTTCTAGAAGACTCGGAAGGTGCGCTGAAGCCGCCCCAACACCGGAGCAAGAAGCACACGATAACGCCGACGAAGAAACCTCGAGGTGGCGGAATTTCACGTGGCGGAAACCGAGCTTGGAGAAGAATTGGTCGCACGCCCGCAACGATGCACAAAAGGCGTAAACAAGCCAACCGTTAGATTCGGTGCATC
Source organism: Ampelocalamus luodianensis (assembly GCA_036346255.1). Taxonomy (NCBI): domain Eukaryota; kingdom Viridiplantae; phylum Streptophyta; class Magnoliopsida; order Poales; family Poaceae; genus Ampelocalamus; species Ampelocalamus luodianensis. The sequence continues at coordinate 31,834,310 of CM070636.1, forward strand.
GATGCGATCCTAAGGGACTAGTTGGCGGAGCTAGAAACTCACGGATCACAAACGAGCTCGCGGGGCGAGATCGCGGAGGCGAGGCGGCGATACGCCCACGGTGATCCACGGGCGCAAGGACCCGGTTGGGCAAAATGGAGCGGCGTCGGCGTGGATCACGGTGGCGTGGTTGCGGAATCAAGGCGGCGCTAACACGGCGGCGCTACCTTCGACCTCTTCGCCGCAAAAGCAGAAGCGGGCGGAGAAAGTGAGAGAGCGAAGGAAGCGATGAATGAATGAGTGCGGTGAGGTTATAAAGCTCGCGATGCTCCACGGACGGACACGAGGGCAAATAGGAGGCGTGGCGGGTGGTGGTGGCACCCATGCGCGAGCGGCGCGAGCTCCGGTGAGGTGCGGAGAAGACGAGGCGAATCGGCAGGTAGGGTCCACCGTCGGCCGATCGACGGCGGTGCGAACCGGTGGTTTGACTTGATCAGTATCGCACCGACCTTTGGATCTGAAATGGACGGTTGAGATTGGTGTATGCATTCGGACAGGTCGGTTGCGCACGCGACGTGGATCGTTCGATTTGCATCGGACGGTCATGATCGATTGGACTCGGGCGGTGCGATTAGTTGACGCGACCGAGCCAAGTGGTGCGGTCGATTTGAGTCGGGCTCGGGTTCGAGCCCAAGGAACGATGTTTTAGAATTCGATTTAAAAGACAGAGAAGTTTTGGGAAATTTTAGAGGTAGCTCCCGAGCTCCAAAAATTTCAGAAATTTTTATGGAAGCTACTAGAGACAGAGGACAACCTTGTGAAATTTTTCCAGGAGTTTTTATGCATTGCATTGTTCTACAGAAAATTCACAAGCTGCTGCCTAAGGGTTTGACCAGATTTCTAAACTGGTTTGACTTGGGCATTTGAAATAGCAACTAAAATCTAAAAATTGTGAAATAATTCAGGGAGGTAGATAGGATGATCAAGATGATAGGAAAAATAATTTCAGAGGATGATCACAAGTTTGAAGGCTAATAATTTGATGACAACAATTTCCAAACACAAGAGTTAACTTCTAGAAAATTGGAAATTGCTAGGGAAAATTTGGAAGACTTCCAATTGATTTGAAGAGACAACAAAAGTTTTTATTTCTCCTCAAAATTTTACATTTGAATTACAAACCCTAAGTTAGGGCTGTTACAAGCCATCTTATGGCAACTTTTGCTTCTGCTGCTACTTTTGATACTCTTGTCATTTGGCCGGTCGGCTGTGTTGTAATAACTTATATTATGTATGTCTTTTGATAGACTTGTTATATTCTGTATATGGAATTGATACACGCTTTGGTATGATGTATGTGTGCTGCATTTTCTGGGAAGCACATATCCATCGAGACATGGGTTATTCTATTTATGATACTAGAACCATTGGAAGGTTAAGTATTACAAGTTTAATCAACCGGGGTCTCACACAGTGTCTCCCTGGTCGGTATTAAGTGTTTGCAGATACTTTCGGCCGAGAGGCATGCCCTACTCCTTCATCTCCATCATTTTGCTTTTCGGTCCATGTCGATGTCGTGGACTTAGCTCACCCGAGAGGCTCCTTTTTGCCAAACCCTAATCCTTGAGCTATAAAAGGTCCCAAGACTTCTTCCTGGTGTTCCTTTATACCATCCTAAGCTCCTTATCCATTTTTGGAGCTTAACACACCAAAACCACCTAATCGCCATTGATGACCCGAGGAGCTCTATTGTGAATCATGAAGCTTCAGTGGTTCTTCTTCAAATATTCTTGTACACTTTTCTACTCCTTGTTATCCTAATCATTTCCCCTCAGTCAATTGTGGGTTTCATTCACAGGAGTTGACGAATTTGGGGTTTGTTCAAATTCAGCCGATTTTGGTCATCTTCTTTCTCAGCTCCGGTGAGTGCTCCTTTTCTCAATTAATTGCTCATGAAGCTTATATGGGCTATTGTGTAGCTATTTTGACCACCAGCAGGTGTTCATTTTGGCTCAGGTCTTTAATCTCTTATCATCTTCCTCCACTCCGGCAAGCCTCCACCGTGGACAAGCATCTCCGGCCATCTTTGAAGCTCCTCTCCATCATGGTAGCTTCTTATTAGTCCCTAGAGGCCTTGGAACACGCTTCTTTGGACTGCAGCGGAGCTTTTCGCTATTTTCAAGCTTGCAGTAAAAGCTCCATTTTCGTTTTTTCTGCTAGCCGGCGTTCTGGTCCCCCACCGCCGGCGAGGTTGCCACCATTAGGTCCGCAACGTTATTGCGAGTCCATTTTGGTACTTGGTTAGCGCCGCCGCGGCCGAAGTCACTAGCGACTAGCCGTTGAATGCGCTCAGGTTTTTGCCGGCGTAATCTCCCGTTTTCGTCAGTTATTTAGGAAATATTTAATGCCTAATCATTGTTAATCATTGAGTGTATTAATTATGTCCTAATCAAGCCTTTGTGCCACTGATGTATGGGCCCAGACCTTAAATCGCCCCGCTGGCACTCGGTGGTCACTTTCGGACACCATTAATACTTAATCATTGACAAATTAAGAGTTAGTATTAGTGGCTGTCGGGAATAACCTTTTGGGTCACTGGCATGTGGGCCCGTAGGCCTTAAACCTCAGTATGGGGTTCTTTAAGATAAAATCTGGGGTCATTAATTGCTAATCATTGGTTAGCCATTAATGTGTCTTAAGCCGTCAGTTGTGTCACTGCCTCGTGGGCCCCATCTCTTTAATCCACCTCTGTGCGAGATCGTTGAGACACATTAATTACTAATCATTGGTTTTTAGTAATTAATCGCTGTCTTAATTTGGCCCTTGTGGTCACTGACATGTGGACCCACTCATTAAACCCTCCCCGCGCACTTAAGTCTCGTGCGTTGCACTTTGTTGATCCTGGACCGTCGATCTCGTGATCAATGGCCTAGATCTTGATAACATTCGGACTCTCTGATTCCCTTATTGATACGGGGGGAGGCCCGATCTTCTCAGTGAGGAACCGTGGATAGTTGATGCGAAGTAGACGATGTCGCTAGCTGAACACTCGCGCCAATGCACGAACCCTCAACTCTTGAATACGCCCAAAACACACCGGTAGTTGTTCGTCGCGAGACCACGAGCGACGAACGCCAAGTCCCCAATTCCCAATGGAACGCGGCTTGACCTTGGATTGCGAACAAAACAAATGGATCGCCTAATTCTCTCTCAAAGTCCTCGCATGAACTCGGTGTCGAAAGAACAAGCAATAGCTATGTTTCAATCTTATGCATAAACTGGTCTACCTCTATGGTGCGGCCATGGGGGTTTATATAGCCTCCCACGCAAGCACAAAACTCGGATGAACGATGTCGAGTGCTCTGATGTCCGAGTCCGACATCGCTCATTGCTACGATAATCCGAGTCCGATTCGCTCACGTGAACAATAATCCGATTCAAAAAACGTCCTACAAATTTGGAAATTTAAACTAGTCTCCCTCTCGGTTTCCCTTGTATTGTGAGCTTTCCTTCTCTTAGCTTGCGCAAATTTGTTCGATGCACTTGATGCTTCTTTTGATGCCAATGTAACCCTTGTTGCCATGTCACCATATGTCTTTCTTGACCGCCCGCATATGCTAGGGTTTTATCCTGAGAGCACGTTCCCTCTCGTTGGCCACATGGGTTTCTTCTCCATTGTTGGCCGTATGTGTTTCTCCTCCATGAATTTGTTCCCGGCCTCCCTCTCCTCCCTCTCGGTTCCAAAGTCTTTAAATTTGTCAAACCTGAGAATGCACCAAGTATTGCTTTAGGTAGTAACCAATTCTCATTGGGAACAAAAGGAAATTCATTAAGAAACAAATGCACTGTTGTTTGAGAAGTTTAGCTCTGCTTCACGAATAACCTCATAAGTAGTAGGGATATCCTCATCATCCTCCCTTTCTTCAAAAAAGCCGTCCTCGGCTTTTGATAGCTGAAGATGTGGTAGACAAAAATACAACGTATATGCATGGTATATATATTTGTCATCCAAACTCCTTTAAGCACATGATGATTTCTTTGAAAGTGTAATAAACAAAAGAACAACGTATATACGTGGTATATGTATGCATCAATTGTTGTGACATTCTCGTTGTTGCGCACAAAATAATTAGGATCATAGCAGCCATAGGATGTATTTGATATATACATTGCGATACTTTCAGTCACATCATTCTCCCTCCCATGAGAAAAAATCGTCCTCGACTTTGGTAAGTACATGGACAAGATATAAGAGGGACCCACTAGATCAAGTTGTTCAAATATTGGAGAGAAAAATTTTAGTTTCTTCCATGCTTCAACTCAACTACGTTGTTTACATGTATAGGAGAAACAAGTAGGCATCATATTGCGTTCTAAACAATAGGCACTTGTATTAAAATCCATCTCAAAATGATCATGATATTTCTCAATAGATGGTTTGCAAAAACATGCAAGTTTAAATCAGCAAGATTATCACGAGTAATGCATATTCGATAAACATAGAACTTGTCATCTACACCATAATCTCCAATCAAATTGAATGTATATGTGTAGGCATAAGTACTAACGAGTGATTTTAAACATGAAACTTTAGCAAGATTCTCAATCACACTAGATAGCTCTCTATGAACATCGAACATGATATAGTATAAAAGATCATCAAAAGATATTTTAGTAAGAACGTCCTTATGGGTAATCAATTCCACATTATGTAAATTGAGCGTACAAATTTCGAACATGGAATATTCAAAGGAACACTAGAGATCGAACTCAGACGTACCTCTTCTTGATGAGTATGCAATTCAACACCATTATCATTACCTTTACCATCCTCCTCGGTTGTTGTAGGTGTTGTAGATATCAAATCATCATCATGAAACCATTGGATCGCAAGCACTCTATCCCCACCGTGGTTATCTCCTCGTCTTTCACGTCCAACGGTGCTTGGTTGTTCAACTTTCAACTCATTTTCTTTAATATCAACTTTGCACAATGTGAGAAACAACACTAGAAGTAGAAAATAAATCGTGAATTTCAGTAGTAACCTCACTTTGACTATCATCTACTTCTCTCTTTTACATTGGTGCATCTTTCTCACACTCAATAGAGATGCTCTCAACCTCACATATGGTGGAATCACACAGCTCACTCTCTTTATCATTCTCACTCAATTTGGCTATGTGGCACTCATTCTCATATGGGTTTGGATACATCCAGTCCCCAAAGATTGTGGGTCGACAATTGAGCAATTACCAAGAACCACAAACTCTTCATGAAGCAATGGGGCAGCACTACACGAAACATGTACCGAAGGGAATGTCCCATGCTCGGTCGCCTTCACATGTGATATACTAGCGGCATTTAAACCTTTTGTGGACAAGTCAACTTGTCAAGTAGAGAACGCTTGTAGTGGCGAGGTACAAAACGTGCGGAAATCTTTGCTTCATCTGCTCCCACGTGATAATCGGCAATTCATGGCGCTCTATCGCTTCTGAATAAACTGCTCCCACCAATGTGTGGCATAATTAGCCAAGCCACTAGGCGCAAGTAAGAGCTTCCTCTCATTGGTATAGTTGTGCATCCGAAATAGAGTATCAATTTCTAGCTCCCAAGTGAGATATTCTTGTACATCTGCATGCGACCGGAAAATATAGGGATAGAAAATTTGGGCTTATCGTGAAAATCCTTACGATGCACGTTTGGTTGATTGAACATGGCATGCAGCTCCAAGAAGTTGTTGTTGATGTCCGTGCGTGGTTGCGTAACCTCCTCTCCGAGGTTGTTCAATCCAATCGAACGGACCGAGCTCATCGCGCACACCATTATCACGATCATGAAGTTGCTTTTGTAGCGTCCCACACAACCGTGTATACTCCGTCCACGTAATCGGTGGATTCTCTTGATGACGACATGGATACAACTCACAAATAGCAAACGAAATTATATCCGGTTAGTAAAAAAACTTGCTCTCTACGCTGCAACTCACATCCCGAACACAAGACAAACTTACCGTTCCAAAGTGAATCAAGGGCGGCAAATCGACGATTGTGACGTGGCGACCTTAACCCGTAATGTATGAGCGTAACCAAGAGTAAGGAGTACACAAGCGGGTGTAGGTGGAGCTCGGACAGGTATGTGTATATCCTATGCAATCTGATATTCAAGGTATTGTAAAGCTAAGTAATGATCCAAGCTAGAGTATTTTGCCTATGTGCTTGATCCAAAAGGTTGAAGCGAAGTGTATGAGCAGCACAAACAAAGATAAATGTGACTTAATGCAAACAAAGGAATGAGCTAGTGAGAGACAAACTGAAATTGAGATGAAAACTAGCTCGTTTTGCACCAAGTACTATGAGAGACGCTAGCCAATTGCAAAGATATCAATGTTAGGGCACAAGATTGCTCAAATAGATTAAATACACAATCTGAAATTGTGGACTAAGGTTGACTCTTCCCAATTTCGCCAGCCCTTTTTGTTTTTTTTCTCAAAACCGCATTAACAAAGCTCTTCGCCCTTCGGCTATTAAGGAAACCGAAAGGAAAAAATTTGGTCTGGTATTTGCGGGTTTGATCTTTTGTTTTTTTAATACCTTTTCAAGTCGTGGCTTTTTCTTGTAACAGCTGCCTTTTCCTCTTTTCTTATTGCAATGGCCGAAATAGGGTTTGCTCCTCTTGATTGCACAAGTCTCACAATTCAACAACGTGTAAATAAACCAAAGAACACCCTAGTGCAATGTACAAAAGCTAGTCTCAAGGATGAAAGGATATAAGTGAAGCTCAAGAAACCCAAAGTGTTTGGTCGGCTATCTCTTTTTGGGTGCTAATTGAGGAGTTCAATCGGCAATTTGGTACGGTTTATGTGAACACAACGATTAAGCAACGCAAAAAGGAACACATGGATCAGCACTAAAAACAAAAACTCTAATGGATGAAAACTTAACTAAACGCACAAGAAATAACAGATTAAACTACGGTTTTGGTATTGCAATTTTCGGTTTATTGGGCGATAGGATAGAAAACGAATCTAACTACGGGTAAAGAAATTCTCACCGAGTAAACCTAGAATCGATACCATATGATACGGGGAGGCCCGATCTTCTCGGTGAGGAACCGTGGATAGTTGATGCGAAGTAGGCGATGTCGCTAGTGAACACTCGCGCCAATGCACGAACCCTCAACTCTTGAATCGCCCAAAACACACCGGTAGTTGTTCGTCGCGAGACCACGAACGACGAACGCCAAGTCCCCAATTCCCAATGGAGCGACGGCTTGACCTTGGATTGCGAACAAAACAAATGGATCGCCTAATTCTCTCTCAAAGTCCTCGCATGAACTCGGTGTCGAAAGAACAAGCAATAGCTATGTTTCAATCTTATGCATAAAGCGGTCTACCTCTATGGTGCGGCCATGGGGTTTATATAGCCTCCCACGCAAGCACAAAACTCGGATGAACGATGGCAAGTGCTCTGATAATCCGAGTCCGACATCGCTTCATTGCTCTGATAATCCGAGTTCGATTCATCGTTCACGTGAACGATGAATCCGATTCAAAAACGTCCTACTTTAATTTGGAAATTTAAACTAGTCTCCCTCTCGGTTTCCCTTGTATTGTGAGCTTTCTTTCTCTTAGCTTGCGCGAATTTGTTCGATGCACTTGATGCTTCTTTTGATGCCAATGTAACCCTTGTTGCCATGTCACCATATGTCTTTCTTGACCGCCCGCATATGCTAGGGTTTTATCCTGAGAGCACGTTCCCTCTCGTTGGCCACATGGGTTTCTTCTCCATTGTTGGCCGTATGTGTTTCTCCTCCATGAATTTGTTCCCGGCCTCCCTCTCCTCCCTCTCGGTTCCAAAGTCTTTAAATTTGTCAAACCTGAGAATGCACCAAGTATTGCTTTAGGTAGTAACCAATTCTCATTGGCAACAAAAGGAAATTCATTAAGAAACAAATGCACCTGTTGTTTGAGAAGTTTAGCTCCTGCTTCACGAATAACCTCATAAGTAGTAGGGATATCCTCATCACTTATCTTCCTGGACCGTCGATCTCGCGATCTGCGGCTGAGATCGTGAGTGCAATCGGACTCTCCGAAGGGAGGTGAGCTCTGAGCCGTCCATCTCTTGATCTGCGGCTGTGGATGGCTGAGGCAACCGCACCGTCCGAATGTTTCCCTTCTCGTGAGCCGTTGGATCTTGATCCGACGGTGTGCTCCTTTTTGGAATCGCGCGCGTGCGTTGTTCCCGGCGCGCATGGGCCATAGGATTTTAGATCAAAGGCTCACGAGCGCCCACGTCACTTAATTCCCGCTGGGTTTGATTTTATTTCTGTAAGTCTTTATTTGTCAACTAAAAACTGTATTTTAAACTTTCAAAACTCATAACTAATTCTTGTTAACTCCTTTTTAGGTGATTCCAACTGTAATAAATTCATTTGCCCCTTGAGTTTAATATAAAAATGCATTTAGGCATATTCCAGTAGCAGAAAATTATGTAACTAAAATATCTTGATTCTGCCAATGTTAATTATTACAGAAATAGCATTAAACTTGTAAAATGCATATCTTTTTCTGTGTGATTCTGATTTGTGCAAAATCAATTTTGTTAGGTTTCTCTGTTAGTATGCTTTTATATAAAATAGGATTTGAACATGGATTTATTTCTGTAAAATGACTTGCATTAGATTTACAACTTAGAAAAATCATAAGTAAATCATTATAACTTCAAAATTGATAAACTCTATGTTGTTGTCATTAGGATGTCGTAATCTACCTGCCATAAAAATTTCGGAGCTTAGATCATTCTAGGAATTTTCGCCATTAACAGTACCAGTATTTAAATCAGTGAATTAATAGGCTGAGAAAGTGTATTTTGTCTATATCCTTTGCATACTAAATCCAAATTGCATGATTCTTGTTCCTAAAATTGTCTAAAATCATTCCCTAGTTGCTGTATAAATTTCATTAGATTTGAATGTCTTTTGCTGTTGGAGTTTATTTGGTGTTCTTCGTTCTTATTTGCTTATCGCCTTTTTGCGTTAGGTTCCGAAGATATTCTTGACATTGAATCTGAGCCACAGCCATCAGATCCTGCACTCCAGCAAGGCAAGCACATGTAGCATCATTTGATCATGTTGCTCCTACTATTTTCAAATTCTAATATATTGTTTGCAAATTCTATGTATGCATTGCTTTGTTGTTTTAACTATTGTCGATAGTTCACCTAGTAGATGCATTATCAGTAGGCAAATGTTAATCCTCTACTACTGAGCCTAGGTTTATCTTGTTGTGATTTTGGGTTCGTTGGATGAATCCTTGTCACTTAGTAGTTTACGATGTTTGTGGTTAGACATGCTTAGCTGTCGGTAGAAATGGGTGGTTATCGACTTGTCGATAACCTTGATCACATAAACTTTTTATGATATACATGTTTCAGCCTTGTGCTATGTCTAAATTGCAAAACCAAAACTGAAAACAAAACAATTTAGACTTAGGCACAATGGTAAGATGGTGTGATCTTTTGGGTGTGATTGGAATGGTGCCCGGGTCAATTAAGGACTGAATATCTTGTGAGTACCTGTTATCCAAGCAATTTGTGCGTGCTAACCACACTAGAGGGAATGTGACCTCTCTTGAATTAGTACTTTGGCGTGTGTTGGCTACGAGTCGCAGGAGAGCGTGTGTGTGTTGCGTTGTGGTAAAATGAAAGGATTGTGTGTGGAGCATTGTAGTTGTCCAAAGAGCTTTACCCCGAGGGGTAGTTGTCTTTTTGGCTTTACAATGTAAGCGTATGGGTTTCTATCCATACGAGCGGCTCGTAGTTGATACACAATATTGGAAATATCTCGTAGGACTTAGCCGTGCCGGCATACCTTTGGAAGTGTGCTTAATCATGTGGCTTAAAGGCGGTCTGATGTGTGGGTACATTGGTACACCCCTGCAGGGTTTGATCTATTCGAATAGCCTCGTCCTAGGTTATGGACACGCTTGGGTAAGCTTTTCAAGAGTTAGATTACAACATTTTTAATTAAAACTTGATGGGTGGTATGAATCAGGGATTCATGCTATTTGTGGTGGCTATTGGGTTAGTCACTTGTAGGTGGTTACTTGATACTTATTGTTACTCATTGTTATTTTAATGCTTAAAACTGGATTGACAAACTGCTTTCAATCTACTTACATTATTGCAAATAAAACTTGCTTTATGCGTCCAAATAACCATATAACCAACCTTTCTTTGATACAGCTGTCATGTAGCTATGTATAGGCTTGTTACTCGTAAGTCTTGCGAGTACATTATTGTACTCACCTGCATTGCTTGTTGTGTCCAGAGGAAGAGGGTGAGCCCGAAGGGCCTCACTTTTGTGAGTTGTGCTGTGGCAGTGTGTGGGGCGATTAGATAGGCGGCTCGGTCGGTTGCCCTGTGGTGTTATGTGGCTAACCGGTCGTCTTTTGGTTTAAGCCATCTTATGGCATCTTTTGCTTCCGCTGTTACTTGATACTTATGTTATTTGGCCGGTCGGCTGTTCTGTAATAACTTATATTATGTATGTCTTTTGGTAGACTTGTTATATTATGTTGTATGGAAATGATGCATGCTTTTGTATGATGAATGTGTGCTGCAATTTCTAGGAAGCACATGTCCATCGAGGCACGGATTATTCTGTTTGTGATACTAGGACCAGTGGAAGGTTAAGTATTACAAGCTTAATAAACTGGGGTCTCACAGACTGACCCCACTTGTTAGTCCTGCTCTTTTTCTCAATTCCTCTGCCTCAAAAGCCTGTGTGCATTTAATGGCTATTGTATCGCATTAAATGTGGTCACATCTGAGGTACTTCGTTCGTCCTTTTGACAGCATGTCTTGTCTTATCTTTGTCCTGTCGTGCACCTACCCTTGACACATATACCCTGAGCCCTCAATGTTTTCTCCGCCATCTCTGGCTATATGTAGCCCGGGTGTGCCTCCCTTCATCCCCTTCTTTCTCATTTTCCCAACTTCTTTGCTCTCGCCTAGTTCTCTCCGTGCTTGTGCCCGGAGCTTCCCTCTCCTTTGGGTTGACCTCCCCGTCGCCAGGACCTCCTGCTTTCTGGTTTTTGGGTTGAGTTCGTTTAAAGTTCTTTTGAGTCTTTTAAGTTCTTTTGCCTGAGTTTGTCTTGTTTATTTGTTTCTTTGCGAACGTGTAGATCCCGAGTTCGTGGAGGAGTACTTGGACACAACAGTCTCTGTCGAAACCTCACCACTACTCAACGAAGGCAAGTCGTAGGCCTTTGATCATGTTGAACCTAACATTTCAAAGATATATTGTTTTACCTTTCCATGCATGGCTATTTTTATAATAAATGGTTTGGGCAATAGCTATTTTTCTTACTTGACATTATGCCTCCTTGGATAATTGTACTCGACATGTTAACATGATTCCCTTGGACACCTTAGATTGGGTATTTTAGTTAGTATTGTTTGATACTGCCAACCTGGGATCGTATGTTTATGCTTAGCCCTACTTTAGAACCGTTCCTCTTGAGAATCATGTTGTTTTGTTAATAATCTTGACTAAATGAACTATGGAACAATGATGATATACCACCGTTGTGTCGATTGTGGTGTAATGCCACTTTTGTTACAACTTGTGGTACTAAGACCATGGTGGTCTTTTGGCTGGGTTGAACCCAAAACTATTTTCTCACCCGGGGAAGTGATCGTGTAGTAAAGGGGAGGTGCTATACGCACTGTGGGATGAGGTTGTCTTCCTTGGGTGGTTTAAGGACTTAACTTTGTGTTCCTTTGATCTGGGTATTCTCGTGCAACCACAAGACCATTTTATGGGGGTGGTTTGGGCCAAATGATTAGCAATAAGCTGGTTCATTTCTGTTGTGGTGGAATTGTGTGTTGATTCACACTTGGCGCAAGAGGGGGTATGAATCTGGCGTATGTTTAGCCCATTAGAAGCGAAACCTCAGCGGGTAGGATTGAGCCAATTCAAAGCTTTGTAAAGGCCTTGTCATGCTCTCTAGACTGCTCACCTTCGGAAGTGAGCAAAGGTTTCGATGGGAACCCAACCCGCTAGAGAGGTCGTGAATTGTGGGTAAACTTGTACACCTCTGTAGAGTGTAAAAATCTATTCGAATAGCCATGTCCTTGGTCATGGACATTGCCTGGTGTGTAACACCCCACCTCAAAATGAGCATGGAATGCTACGATACTAAACAAACTAGAACATTTCTACAATTCTCCTTTGTATAATCAACAAAATCAAGGTTCTAACAAGTAATATGGCATTTAATAATATCATCGTAGTCCAAATCACTCAAGCATACAAGATATTCATACGAATAAATTTAAAGAACACCATTCTCACAACCTCACATTTATCCGACAACCAACATCATAAAACATCTATAGATGGTTCTCAAACAGTTGTTTATTCTTAAGTGAAACTATATATAGCAGTTGCATTAAGTTTGTGAAGTAGTGTGTGCTTCCCGACATCTACTCCTCCCATGCATGACGTTCTTTTGCCAGAGGTACCTAAAACAAGTCAAAGCAAGAGTGAGCCATACGACTCAGCAAGTATCAACAAGGTTATACCAATCAAGTAGACATAACATCATAAACATCTATAATCAACACCAATCATGGCATTCAAAATACTAAAATAATGAAAATGCTATGCACTCTTTATTCTTTATCTCTTTCGCATTTTACCGTGAATGCGGGTATTCATCCGTCGATGAGTACCCTTGCCTGTGCCCTTTGGCACAGGGACCAAGAGCCTATACATCACATGTATAGGGACCTTTGCCCATCAACTTAATGATGGGGACCTCTTTACTCATTGCCCACATTCCACGAATGTGGGGACCTCAAGCCTGTCATTGTATGACAGGGACCTCAATTGTTTACTCTAGGTCATCACATGACCAAGTCCCAGTATGCTCAAAACATGCATAAGTACCACAACAATATCTTCTCATTTAACAGGTTTCAATATGTACTCAGAGCATGTAAGCAATAGCATCAATAAGGAACATTTAACATATCTTGCAAACATCAACATAACTAGAGACATCACCACAACATCTTCACATGGCAATGATAAACAATACACAACCAAATCATGGCATACAATCAATATTACACTTAAACCCGAATACTTGCCTCAACCGTGCGAGAAAGGCGGACGCGAAGTGGGTGCTGCCCTTGGGATCTCGCTTCTACCTGGGCATGAAGAAAACCCCATTCTAGGACCAACATTCTGGACCAAAATCATAAGTAACATCGCAATTGAACTCGCTAACAGCGAGTACGACTTATATTGGCTCCCAATATCAGCGACCAATATAATCGTACTCTCATACAACGTTGCTCACATCCATACAACATTCATACATAAATAGTACAAAGGTGATACATCAAGTTTCAAGTTTACAACTACATAAGGGGCCGACCGGCCAAATTAAACAAGTTTATAGCGGAAGCAAGTAATTAAACCAAAATGCCTGCAGTGGTATGCCACACAACCCATCAGCAGCCGACTGGGAGTTAAAGATAGCACACTACTCATCGGTGTCGCCTAAATCGAAACCGACAAGCTCGTCGGTCTCATTATCTTCCTTACCTGTAAAAGCCAACTAACATCTGGCTGAGTACAAAAGGGTACTCGCAAGTCTTACACAACTAAAAATAGTTATGCATAAGGTCATTCAAGGGAAGGCTCATATTGGCTTAATTTTTTTTTTTTGCGAAAACGACGCAATACAGAACGACCTACACATACAAGTTCTTCGAGTGCCATTTAAAAATCAGATTTGAAGTGGAAGTAAATCATGTGAATAAGTAATACATTTGATAACAAATGAATCATACCAAAAACAAAGTGGCGGTCCACTTCGATACAACAACAAACATGAATGTCCCATTCACGGTAATACCGAGTTTAACCACAATTTTAATTCCAAGTCTAACAATAAGCAGCCACAAATATCAAGCGGTCGTCCATAACCGCAGACACAGCTATTCGAATAGATTTATACCCTGCAGGGGTGTACTACTTTACCCACACGACTTGACTAGCCCGTAAGCCTCCAGATGCCTCCGAATATAGCATACTTCCTATGGTATGCCGGGCGGGTAAATCAAGATACGGTCGTTTTTAGCAAGACGATCCCATTGAGCTAAGTCCCTCAACCCATGGCTCCTAGGAAACACAAGACGTTAACGCCTCCATCCTATCTTCTAGGAAACACAAGATGTTAACGCCCCCATCCTATCGGCCCAAAAGGAACACGGGATTTCACGGTCCCATGGCCTTACAATTTCACCACCGTGGGACTCAACACAATAAAACCTTCCCCCTACTTAACCATACGGGACCCATATACCGCGTGTGATAGCACGAGTGTTGCTTGAATAGCAGGTACCCAAAGTTCGGTCCTTCATTGTCCAGACAAGTCCACCACTTACCCAAAACTCGTGCACAAAGCACCATCACTAACCAACACTTTTCCAGACCAAAAGCTCATTTAAAATGATAAAATTTAAATCATAAAACAGATACAAAGATCTGAAATCAAAGTATATAAAGAAAGTTGTGTGTATCCCATACCCGACAATCAGACTACCGTTTCTAGACTTGCATGGCTAAGCAAACCCGCATAATATGCTTTCACATAGCCTATCATAACATTTCAGTACTGGAATAATTCATGGATAGCCACAATGACAAGATAAAAGGATGTGTCTAACTATTCATCACAAAAATAGCGACAATATCAACATAGCATGCAAGCAATTATCATTGCATCTATCCTAACAAAACTGGGATCAAATATGATGCAAAAAGAAAGTTCAAAGGATGCTTTCCTTGCTGGTAGTCTAATTGCTCTCCTTCAGTAGCGTAAGAATCAATATCAACGAGCTCGGAATCTATAAAATACAATACCGAATGAACATCGAGAAATACTCCAAAAATCAAGATGCTCAAAAATGCATGATTTTTCTACAGTAGCCATGTCATGATTTTAGACGAATTTAGGTGGAAACATTATTCCATTTGGATTTAGTATGTGGAAATTATTGCAGTTTGAATTTCAGTTTGCTGAAATTCCAATTTAATTAGAATTTGTCACTGTTCGCAGATTTTAATTATTTGGTGAAAATTTGCAGAGCAGTGGTGGTTATAAGGATTACATAGTTAAATAGTGGTTATCAAGATAAACCTAAATTGATTTGGTTCATCTCTTTTGGAGTCTTTATAAATTTGTTATGCATTTTTAAAGTTATCAGCCTTTTCCTATTGTCCAATTAATGCAGTTAATATAGAATTTTCCAAAAGTATATTCTCTGTTACCCAGACCATTTTAGAACCTATTTTAAAATAAAGTACATTGAAAATGAAAATTAACAGAAGTGGATCCACTCAATTTGGAGTTAAATTGAGGGAGTTATGAATTTATCAACTTTAAACAATTTTCTGTGCACAGGAAAAGAACTGAGGGAGGTCTTGAGGGTGGTCTTCGTAAAATGGTCACGAAGTGGTCTTTAGGGTGGTCCTGGGAAGAGAGCCACAAGGAGGTCCTGAGGGTTGTTATTGTTAAACAACCACGGGGAGGTCCTTGCGGTAGGTTTGAGTAAAGAGGTCTTGGACGGCTGAGATAAACTCAAGGAGGTCCTGGACGGCTGAGATGGACTCTAGGTGGTCCTGCGGTTGGAATAGGACCTAGGAGGTCCTAGATGGCTGATATGAACCTTGAGAGGTCTTGGATGGTCCAGATGTACCTTAGGGAGGTCCTAACGGCCGAGATAGACTCTAGGAGGTCCTGAACGGCTGATAAGAGATTCGGGAGGTCCTAGCGGTCAGGATAAACCTAAGGAGGTCTGAACGGTCCAAATTAAATAGGGGAGGTCCTGCGGGTGACACTTTTGCAAAGACGACCCCGAGGGAGGTCCTTTGCGGGACAAGTTCAGGGCGCGGGGCTTAAGACTTCCGTTAGGACAACACTTAATGCTAATGATTACCTCTTAAGTCGGATCTCCTGCTCTGATTTGTCCGAGTGCGATAACGGAATCTGCATGATGTCTTGCCGGCGGCTCGCCGGCGTTACGCGCCACGGCGGAGCCGGCTAAGGGCCGCCATTTCTAGGCAATAGCATTGCGCACCTCCTGGTAACAATCTCGACGGCGGAGCCGGTCGTTACCGACGGCTAGCCGGAGTTGAGCAACATTAACAAATACGACAAAAGTGCAAAAGAGAAAGTGAAGCTCCGCATTGCTAACCAGCGAGTGCTAGAGGTCCTAGGGACTAAATGGAAAGCTACCTGAGTGAAGCAAGGTGCTCGAGCAGCTTGGGGCTGGTCGGAGCAACGGCGGCACCGGAGAACAAGATGACCATGACACGGTTTTGCAAAAAGAAGAAATCCTGCGAAGAACACAAAGAGTAGGTGTTCTGGGTAATTCGAGGATCTTAAGGACATGCCAGAGGAGCAAAGAACATGATAGAATCTTACCAAAACGAAGTGGGAGGTGAAAAGGTTGCTCACGGCCGATAATGGTCCAAGCTCCAAATTCACCAGATTCGAGGTTGACAAATGTGAAGAAGAGGTCCTCGGGTGCGTTCCTCGAAGAACCAGAGAAGCTCAACTAAGAACCGATTGCTACAAGCAAAAAATGAGAGCTCAAGTTAGCAAAAGGAAATGGTTGAGCTTGAAGCGAGGAGGAACCATCAGCCTTGAACTTACCCAAGAGATGAACACAACAAGCTCCCCTCTCCTCAGCCGAAAAGAGGAGAAGTGAGGGAACTAGGGTTCGTAGGGGTTTCTTTATGTCCGGGACACCACGGCAAGGGTGGCGGCGTTAAGTGAGGGAGCTCCAGGATAGGTCAAAAGGGGCGGTGGATTGACGACATCCACTGGCGTCGTTCTGAGCACGTCGGAGAAGCTCAGACACATGGCGAGGAGCTCCTGCGCGAGGTCACAGACGGATCTAACAACGCGGGCCCGCAGCGACAGTGTCTCAGTCGTGCGCGCGCGAGTCAGAGGAGAAGGGGTGGTCGTGGGCCGTTGGATGGCCATCAAACGACTCACGATCACCAAGGTGGGATCGAGAGTCATAAGGCAAGGAGGTCGTGGGTCGTTGGATCTGCATCAAATGGCTCACGACCTCTTAGGCGGGAATGCTGGTTGAAAGGCACGGGACGTCGTGGCCGTTGGATTTAGATCCAATGCTTGCATGTGATGTGCGCTTTTAGGAGGTTGGGCTGAGCCAGTTTAGTTAGCCAGGCTCGAGCCCGAGGCACAGTGGTGGTCGGTTAGGGTTGGGGTTTGACTGAGAAACAATTCAATCTCCTCCACTTTGACCAGAGCTTTAAAATTAAAAATAAATTTTAGAAAAATATGAAATAAATCACAGAGGTTCCTGGGCTAGCCTAGTGTCCATAAAAATTATTTAACCCTACTGTTCATGATATAAAGTGTACAATGTAAATTCAACATAATGTTGGTCTTTAAATTATTTTTGAATTTTTATAGGATTCAAACCAGTCCCAAAAATTTGGGAAAAATTATATTAATTCATGATAATTAATATAGTATTTGAATAAATTATTTCTAGAGGATCTTTAGTAGCATTTATTTAAGTTTTTAGTTTGGAGTTCAAATTAAAGCGTATGTTTCATTTGTATTTGGAGATTTTCCAAGTACAATATTTAAATAAAAAGTTTCAAACCATGTTGCATGCTAATGAGATGCATAATAAACCTCTTTATTAATTTGGGGATGTGACAAAATCTCCCCCCACCCCTTAGAAAAGATCTCGACCCCGAGATCGATAGGGTGGAAGTTGGATAGAAGGTTCTAAAAGAAAACAAAACATCTGTTGTCTTGATTTCCTTCAAAGATAGTGTCAAGATATGTTTGTAGGGTTACAAGGATGGCTATTACATTTTTCCTTCCCATTGCTTTGTTTAAACTTTCCTCTCTTGATTTGAAAACATTCTAAGTAGAAGGAAAAAGATCTGGATAGCTAGCTCGCACTTGATCTTCACGCTCCCATGTTGCTTCATCTTCAGTATGGTTGCTCCACTGAACCTTGATGAATTTGATATTGCGATTTCGTGTCTTGCGCTCCTTCTCTTCAAGAATGCAAATCGGGTGCTCCCGATAAGAAAGATCAGGTTGCAAGTCGAGTTTTTCCAACTCAGTTGCTTCGGTAGGGACACGAAGACACTTCCTCAGTTGTGAAATATGGAAGACATCATGTATATCAGCAAGTGAGGGTGGCAATTCTATTTGATAAGCCACCGGTCCCATCTTCGCTAGAATTCGGAAAGGTCCGATGTAGCGAGGTGCCAATTTGCCTTTGACTTAGAAACGATGTGTTCATTTCATTGGAGAAACTTTAAGATAGACATGATCATCCACCTCAAAATTCAACTCACGACGATGATGGTCGGCATAGGACTTCTGACGAGATTGAGCCGTACGAAGTTGTTCACGAATGACCCGAACTTGTTCTTTTGCATCTTCTACCAAGGTTGGACCATAAAATGGCCTCTCCCCGGCTTCGGACCAGTTCAAAGGTGTTTTACAAGCTCTTCCATACAAGACTTCGAACGGTGACATTTGAATGCTTCATTGGAAGCTATTGTTGTAGGAGAACTCCGCAAACGGTAAGCATTTCTCCCAGTTCTTGCTATAGGACAGCACACATGCTCGGAGAAGATCTTCTAAAATTTGATTCACTCTTTCAGTTTGTCCATCTGTTTGCAGGTGGTATGCAGAGCTGAAAGATAGATTGGTCCCCATTGCTTTATGTAAGCATCCCCAGAAATAGGACGTGAATTGAGGACCTCGATCAGAAACTATCACCTTAGGAACACCGTGGAGACAAACGATTCTTGCAATATACAGTTCTGCTAATTGGTCCCCGCGGTAGGTGGTCTTGACAGGAATGAAGTGAGCAACCTTCGTCAAACGGTCGACAATCACCCATATAGAATCAGATCCAGCTTGAGTCCTTGGGAGGCCGGTGATAAAATCCATGCCAACTTCTTCCCATTCCCACTTGGGAATGGGCAGGGGTTGTAGAGTACCTGCCGGCTTCAAATGCTCAGCTTTGACTCTTTGGCATACATCACACTCGGCAACAAATTGAGAGATATGTCGCTTCATTTGGCTCCACCACAGCCTTTTCTTCAGATCTTGGTACATCTTGGTACAACCTGGGTGGATAGAGAATTTGGAGTTATGAGCCTCTTTGACAATTAGTTCTCTCAAGGCAAGATCACACGGCACCACCAACCGGTTTCCAAACCATAGGGTGCCTTGTGCATCTTCTGTGAAACACTTGGCCTTGCCCTGCTTCACTTCTTCGCGGAGTTGAGCAACTTCTGTGTCGGTTTTCTGGGCTTCCCTAATCTGGTCCTCAAGTGTAAAATTCACACTAAGGGCAGCGAGAGAACCTTCTTCAATTATCTCCAGGTGCAGACGTTGCACCGCAGCACACAAGCGTGCCGAAATGGGAGTTACCGATAAACAGTTGCACTGAGACTTTCTGCTTAGGGCATCAGCTACCACATTTGCTTTTCCCGGAGGATAATGGAGTCCAAAATCATAATCTTTGATCAACTCAAGCCATCTTCTTTGCCTCAAGTTCAGATCGGCTTGAGTGAAGATATATTTAAGACTCTTGTGATCGGTGTAGATTTCGCAACGATTACCGATGAGGTAATGTCGCCAAATCTTGAGAGCATGAACAACTGCTGCGAGTTCCAAATCATGAGTGGGATAATTCAACTCATGTGGTCTCAATTGCCTTGATGCATAAGCTACCACTCGGCCCTCTTGCATAAGTACACAACCGAGCCCATGGTGAGATGCATCGCAGTAAATGTCAAAGGTCTTGTGAATGTCGGGCAGGATAAGTACTGGAGCTTTGGTCAGGTATTCCTTTAGGATCTGAAAGCTTTCCTCGCATTCAGGCGACCATTCGAACTTCTTTTCTTTCTTCAGAAGTTGAGTCATTGGTCTCGCAATTTTGGAGAAGTTCTGGATAAACCTGCGATAATAACCCGCAAGTTCGAAAAAACTACAAATCTCGGTGATATTTCTGGGTTGTCTCCAATCAAGGACATCTTGCACTTTGCTAGGATCAACAGCAATACCGCCCTTGGATAGGACATGTCCCAAGAAACTAACTTCATGAGCCAGAACTCGCATTTGCTGAATTTGGCATAGAGTTGATGTTGACGAAGCTTCTCCAACACAAGCCTCAAATGTTGCTCGTGTTCTTCATCAGACTTTGAGTAGATTAGGATGTCATCGATGAATACAACAACAAATTTATCCAAATACTCCATGAAAACTGAATTCATAAGATTCATGAAGTATGTCAGTGCATTCGTCAAACCAAAAGACATAACAATGTACTCGTATAGACCATACCGAGTAGAGAATGCTGTCTTCGGAATGTCTTCAGTTCGAACTTTAATTTGATGATAGCCCAAGCGCAAATCAACCTTGGAGAATACTTGGGCTCCACTCAATTGATCAAATAAGTCATCAATCCGAGGAAGCGGATATTTGTTTTTGATAGTGACTTCATTTAACGGACGGTAGTCAACACACATCCGCAAACTCTTGTCTTTCTTTTTGACAAAGATGGCCGGACATCCCCAAGGTGAGGAGCTCGGCCTAACGAATCCCTTGTCTTGAAGTTCTTGGAGTTGCTTCTTCAATTCTTCCAACTCATTAGGAGGCATCCGATATGGCCGTTTTGAAATCGACGCCGTACCGGGCACAAGTTCGATGACGAACTCAACTTCTCGATCCGGAGGCATGCCTGGGAGTTCTTCGGGGAATACGTCTGGATATTCACACACCACTGGCACTTTTTCAAGTTCAAGAGAGGTACTAGCTTCTAAAGCATATAGATGAGAACTGCCCACTGAAGGTGCAAAAACGACCTGACTGCCGTTTTCACTAGTGACAGAAATAGACCGTTGAGCACAATCGATTTTTTCCCGATTCTTGGACAGCCAATCCATCTTCAAAATCACATCAATACCCACTGAATTTATCACAATTAAGTTTGCCAAGAAGTTGATATTTTGAATTTCCACTTTTACGTCCCGGCAGACTTGATCGGTTTGGAAAACCGATCGCGGCGACTGGATTTGATAAGGTGGCTGAAGTTTATGTATTTCAAATTGATTAAGTGCAGCATAATCTTCTTTGATGAATGAATGAGATACTCCGGAATCAAATAAAACTGATGCTGGACAAGAATTAACAAGAAGTGTACCCAAAACGACGTCTGGAGCGTCGCTCGCCTCCTCTGCAGTGACGTGGTTCACTCGGCCACGTGCAGGGATCTGTGGAGTGGTAGATGCTGCCCTCGGAGGTGGTGTAGGTCTTGCCACAGCTGGTGGTGTAGGAGCTCGATAAACCTGAGGCATTCCCCGCTGCTTGGCGAGGCAATGAGAGGCATAGTGGCCAAAGCGACCACAATGAAAGCAAGTGACATTGGGCTTGTATGTACCACTGTTTTGGGAGTTCTTACTCCCATTGTACCACTGCACTGTGGGTGGAGAAGGTCGTGGAGGTGCCACAGGAGGTCTCGATGGCACTGGGGCCTGAGAACGAGGTGTCTGGGGCGGCCCGGTGCGCTGTCGAGGAAAACTGCCGCTAGCTGAAAACTGAGCGGCTTTCTTCCTCTTCCTAGACTCCTCTACAGCCACACCCTTGTGCTCCACCACAATGGCCTTGTTCACCAAGTTCTAGAAGTTCCTGAAGTCATGTATAGCTAGAGCCAGCTGCATCTCCTCAGTCAAACCACCCATGAAGCGATTCTGCCGGCGAGTGTCAGTGGAGACATCATCCGGTGCATAGCGGGCCAAGGAATTGAACTCCTGAAGATACTCAGTGACAGTCTTTCTTCCTTGCTTCAAAGCAAGAAACTGCTGCTGCTTGATCGAGATGACCCCATCAGGAATATAGGTCTCCCTGAAAGCTGCACAGAACACGGTCCATGTTGGAACTCCTTCATCAGGCTGCATGGCGGAAAAGTTATCCCACCATGCACTAGCAGCGCCTTCCAGCTGATAGCTGGCAAAGAGCACCCTCTCAATGCCTGTGCACTAAGCAATGGCTAGCTTCTTCTCAATATCCCTGAGCCAATCTTCAGCCTCCATCGGATCTCCGGTGCCCGCAAAAGAGGGAGGATTGGTCCTCTGAAATTCAGCAAGACCTCCTCGCTGCCTATGATTTCCCCCTCCCCCTGCTGCCGCAGGAGCAGGGGAAGTATTGCGAGCAATAGCCTCCAGAATCCGGGTCTGATCCATCCTATTTCTCTCGATCTGAGCCAAAACCTCTGCCATAGTGGGTGGCGGAGGAAGCACTTCCTCCTGGCCTTCAACAGGAGGGCGTCGCGGGGTGGAGAACCCTCGCCACGCAGAGCTCTCAAACGAGTGGTTGGTCCTGACATCCTGAAGTGACAAGGAAAATCAACAGACGCCAAGATTGCTAGAAACAGGTATGAATAAAAATCTGGACAACAAGCACATAGCTTTTAATTAAGCATGCATAAAGATGTAAAGTGCACAAAAACATAACACCGAATGGGCGTACAAAGGCGCTAATGCCGGTACAAGATCCATAAATTCAAATTATAGTTTTCCCAGTGCAATTACATCCATAAAGGCCCATAGGCGAAAAGCAACTGATAGAACTAAAAGTTCTTGCAAGAAAGACAATAATAGTTCAAGTACCACTAACCTATTACAGGAATTCAAAGATACATGCTCAACCATGAGCTTACACCTACAACATCCTAAATGTTGTTCCGGTCAAAGTTCACCGGGAACTCGTTCAGAAGATGAGCCCCAGGGGATCCTGTATCATCGGGGTCTCCTAGATTAGGAAGACGCAAAGGGGAGCCTTGCTCTATCACATGGCCTCCCGCAGGTTCCATTCTGCGAGTACGAGCAAAACCGACCGACATACGAGCTTGGTGTCTCGTCCCATAATTAGGCTCACGTCCTGGCACTTCCGGAAGACGGTACATTGGAGGTGCTGAAGCATATGGGGAAATCTCATTTGCGCCATAAACCACATGGCGGTCAACGATCCCCATGTTGTACATGAGTTGTAAGTGCCCTTGGGCCACTACGAGATGTTGACGAGTCTCGTACAACTCATACACAGTGCACCGATGGATTTGGTCCATGATATGAACCAATCTCGCCAACTGCCTAACCTGGGGATCTTCCCCAAACTGAATCCGGGCAAAGGTGTCCACCTCTGTGCCACGCTCTCTCATAGGAAAATGGTCGTAAGGCGGTTGAGACAACTCCGTCAGATCATAACGGAGGTGGCTCATAGGCACACGAGCCACTTCCTGTAGAGCCATGGCCTTAGAAGTGCCATGTGCCTAGAAACAATATGGGATACTCCCTGCGACTTGTCTGGCGATAATGTTGATCACGGCCAAGTATTCCTCCATGCCTGGCCCCCTGTCGCGGTGGTAGATGGCGTAGGTTGGCTGGTAAGTGAAGTTCGCCCTCCACATCTGTAAGATCGAGTAGGCCGACTAGAGGGGGTGAATAGGCGGTTTTAAAACTTCTTTGGGCTAAAACCTTTAAGCAATGCGGAAGCTAATATCAAATCGGTTTTGCCCAATTAAAACCTAAAACAACTAGGCTCGCCTAAGTGCACCAACAACAAGCCTATTGAGAGATAACAATTAAGCAATGACTTGTAAGCTATCAACTAATGATATAAACAATTAAGTACATAAGATAGCGTTCACACAAGTAAGCAATTTAATTCTAGGAATATAAATTGCTATGTAGTAAAGCTAGAATGCAAACCACAATTGACACGACGATATTTTTCCGTGGTGATCGAAGACTTGCGGTCTCCCTAATCCACGTTGAGGTAAGTTCAACCTTTTGGATCGGCTCCAAAACGCGAGGCAACACCTCCGAGGTAAGTCCAAACAACTTGGACTGGTTCCAACCGAACCAACACCTCTAAGTGAGTTCAACCGCATGAACCGACTCCAACTTGAACTTATCACCTCGATCCACTAGGGTTGCTCTTACTCCGCTCCGGAGATGGAGAGCACCAAGCCACTCACAAATCGCCCGGGTCTTCTCACAAGCTTCACTTGAGAAGATCACCGACGCACCACGCCTCCACGCCGTCTAGGTGTCGGCAAACACCAAGAGTAACAAGACTCAACTTTCACTTGAACCAATCAAGTGCCAAAGCTCTATGGATAAGCAATCCACAACCTAATGCAACACATGCACTTAGGGTTTGCTCTCAATCACTCACTAAGTGCAACACATGCACACAAGAGTATGAGAGGCTTGCTCTTAGCTCAAAGAAACTCAATGGGGCACCAAAGAACTCTTTCTCACACAGCCAAGGTGGGTATTTATAGCCCACACACAAAAACTAGCCGTTGAGAAAAGATTCCAGAATACTGACAAAACCGTCGATCCGCCATCTAATGGCCGGTCGGACCGCCCAAGTGCCAACGGCTATAAAACTAGCCGTTGGACTCCTGAACCGGTCTGACCGCCAACCAATGGCCTGTGAGGACCCCGGTTTATTTGGCTTGTACTGTTTAACCATCCACTTGGTCCTAACAGTACAAATCAAATAAACCAAGCCTCGAGATATGTATACTTCCCAGAATTGCAGTATACACACCCCGTTACAAAATCATGCATCAATTCCATTCATACACATAGAGCCGAAGCCAAGCAACAACTGAAAGACATAGATAATATAAAGAAAGTTATTAAAAAGAGAGGCCGACCGCCAAATAACACATAAGTAACTAATTTAAGCAATGAAGCAAAATGGCCATAAGATGGCGATAAACAAAAGCCAATCGCGTGCCTTTACCCACAAGACAACCAACCGGACCGCCAAGCTAATCGTCCCAAACTGTGCGCAACATGACTCACAAAAGTGAGGCCCTTGGGGCTCACCTTCTTCCTCTCGCAACAATTAATATTAAGCAAGCGGTGAGTACAAAACTTGTTTTTGTACTGCAAGACTGACGTGTGAGATAACGAACTATAATTAACTACATGCAAGCTTTATTTAAGTGGATGAGGCTCGACTTATTTTCAAGATAAAGCAAGTTTTCATTTGCAATAGGGTAATAGATTCAAAGCAAGTTTGCAATTAACTTTTATTGTTCAAATAAAAGAGAGACGATTATAACAATAGATAGATGACAACACCAACCTAGAAGCGACTAACCCATAGTCACCACAACAATAGCATGAAGTTCCCCTTCATACCACCCATGTCAAGTTTAAGTTTTTAAAAGGTTGTAGTCTAGTTCTTGTGGGAAATAACCAAGCGTGTCCATAACCTAGGACGAGGCTATTCGAATAGTTTTAACCCTGCAGGGGTGTACCAATGTACCCACACGATAGACCGCCTTTCCACCAGCCACGGTTAGCACACTTCCTTTGGTATGCAGGGATGGCTAAGTCTAACAAGGCGCTTTCCAATGGACGATGCTAATTAAGAGCCGCAACCCACGGGAGAAAGACACATTAGACAGCCTAACCGGTCTGCTAATGCTCCCCTCCAACACCACAAACACACACACAGGAACACACCCACCGACCAACTCATAATTAACACCTTCCAAAGTACTTAGTCAAGAGAGGTTCCATATCCCCCTCGTGTGGTTAGCACGCAACAATTGCTTGGATCAATGGCACAAGTAACTCGGTCCTTAGGGACTTAGGCACCATTCCAATTACACCCAACAGATCACCCAACATACCATTGTGCCCAAGCCAAGATATAATTTTTGTTTTCAGTTTTTGATTTGCGAAATGGTAAAACACAAGGGTTGGATATAATGGAATAATAATAGCATTTGTGTGATCAAGATTACCGACTAAGTCGATGATCGCCAAATACTACCGATACTAGGCATGGCTAAGCAATATTTATTCGAAATCTACTAAGTGACAAGAGCTCATCCAACGAACTCTAATCACAGCAAATAACCTAAGTTCAGGTAGTAGAGGATAAACATTTACCTACAGATTATGCAACTAGAGGATTAACTAATCAATTTAACAACAAAATAGCAATGCATACATAGAAGTTAAACAAAATATTAGACTTTAAAAGTAATGGGATCAATGGGAAATGATCAAACTGCTTGCCTTCTTGCTGTTGCTCAAATTGTTGCGGAGGGTCGTTCTCGGGGTTACCGCAAATATCGAATCCTAAGCGAAAGAGCGAAAACAACCAATAAGACGAGCAACACTTAAACAAAAGAGCAAGCAAAAATTATCCAAATGCGACGAAATTTATACACAAGGTAGAATACGAATATACCTAGTCATAGGAACTGGAAAAACCTAATTTGGATTTGTGGTGCAAAAGATATTCCTTAAAAACCTATTTTCGGCCATAATTAGGTACTGTAGCAAAAATATTTTCTAGAAAGACTTTGAAGCTGAAACTTTTATGGTACCTACCTACTGGTATAGTGATAAGCCATATAAAATGTCAGGTCATTTGGAGTTACACTGAAAAAGTTATGATTTGTCTAATTTGTTTAGGGTATTAAACTAAAATATGATCCTTATGATTTTTAAAAACAGTAAAATTTGTGAAACCAATTTTCCTAGCAAATACACTATCAGTGGAAGCTAATCCAATTGGATTCATACAAAAATAAGCTATAGATAAAAAGATATGCATTTTACAAGTTTGCTAAAGTTCTGAAAAATAGTATTAAGTTCACTTGTTTACTATTTTTGATAAAGGTTTTCCAAGTTGGATCATGGTCTACAATTATTTTTCTAATTTAGTTCAGGGTATAAGGAAACTAACAAAATTGGAATCATCTAATTTGGATCTATAGTTACAGAGATACAAAAATGACAATACCCTAAAGTTCTTCAGTTTTTGGACTTAGCATTTTCAGGATTTTCCTAACAACCGGAGACGTGGACGATTGAGAGCCGTTGATCTCTGATCGGACGGCGCGAGCAACCGGGAGCACAGCGCTCGCGCCCGCACGGAGGTAGCAAACGTGGGCCGTTGATCTTCGATCCAACGATCCCGATTAAACCACGCTGACGCGTTTGAAAACGCGCGCGTGTGGCGGAACAGCGGCTGTGGACCGCCGATCTCAAGATGGACGGCTCACAAGCAATGCGACACAGTGCATAGAGCAAATCTAACGAAATCTTGACCGCAGATCTACGGACGGACGCCGCACATCGGGCCACGTTGCGCATGCGCCTGGCGCGTCCGGCAACGAGCCCGATGGCTTCACCGCAAAGCGCGGCGACCAAAACGCAGCGGTGCGAGAATGCCGAAATGGGTGCGCAATAGCATTGCGCACCTCCGTACCACCCACACCGACGGTGGTGGACTGAGCGCGCGCGGCGACCGAGGCGGTGCGGTAAAAGACGGCAACGTCGACAAGCAGCAAAGAGCTCCGCAGCAGTCCATTCAAGCGGTGCCTGAGCATCTAGGGCTACCAGGGAGCTACCTGACGGACGCGGAGTGCGAGGCGGTCGAGCGAGCCCGGCGACGAAGCTCCGCGACGGACCGAGGAAGATGACGCGGGAAGACGGCACAGGCAAAATCAACCACGCCGCGTCACCACGATGGGTTCCAGAGCACAGAGAAGCTCCCGAGAAAGGAATTTGAATGAGGAGCACTCACCGTGGCTGGAGACGAAGAATGGTGCTCGCGGCGATTTGGGAAACTCAAAATCCCGATGCTCCGTCGAAGCAACCTGAAATGGAGTAGGGTTAAGCACCACCGAGGTGAGGGGAAGCAACAGGAGCAAGGAGGGGAGCAGGGAACCACCGGAGCACTGGGTTCACCGAAGCTCCGCGGGCAACAATGGCGGCGAGAAGGATTTGGGCGCTTAGGCTCCACGAGTGCAAGGGTGCAAGGAAGAGCTCAAGGTGTGTAAAGGAAGATAAGGGAGGACAATGGGGCTTAAGTAGCGGGAAGAGCGAGGAGCACCGTTGCTCGCCTCGGGTTCCAGCTGCCTGGCGATCGCCGTGGCGCGACGGAGCGATTGAGACGACGACTAAGCGGGCGGTGGGTAGCGGGCATTTAATGCGCTGCAGACACCCGCACGCAGGTCGCGGATGGGACAAGGCGCTGCGCGCCCGCTCGGCTCCGCCATGGCGCGCGCGCGGCGAGAGGAAGGCGGCGGCGGCCACCGTCCGATTTCCATCAAGGGCTAGCGCGCGATCGCGTTGAAACGGCATCGGGCAAGCGTGGGCGTCGCGATGGAAATCAACGGTGGAGAAACAATGCAACCGGAGTTGTCCGAATGCTTACACGAATGAGAGCCGTTCGATGGAGATCTAACGGCCGATGACGCGCGCGCTCGCTCGCCCGCGCCGGGTGCGATTAGTTGACTCGGCCGAGTCAGTTGGCTCGAGCCCGAGTCCGACTCGCACCCGAGGAACAGTGCAAACCAGTTAGGGTTTGATTTTTGAACTGAAACTTTGGGGATTTAATTGAGGCATCAAATCAACTCCAAAATATATGAAATTTTAACTGGAACTTCCTGACCTTAGGGTTAACCTTCCATAAAATTTCCAGAGATTTTTGTACACTGGAATTTTCTCAAAAATTTCCAGAAGGTTAAAACAGAGGTTTGACCAAGGTTTGACTTGCCTCTAAAATATTTCAAATAATGTCCAAAAATTATGAAATAATTCAGAGGTGTTACCAAGCAACCTTAGAACCCAGGAAAATTATTTCCAAGGGTTTGACATAAGATTTCACCCAGAAGGTTTTGACTTGAGATAATTGAGGATTTTGATTTTGAATTTCCCAAAATTCCTTTACAAGAATTTCAGAAAAGTTTCAAGAGTAAAAGGACGAAGGAAAAGTTTTAATTTACCCTCATTTTATTACATTTGAAACACAAGCCAAAATGGGGATGTTACAAACCTCCCCCCCTTACAAAAATCTCGTCCCGAGATTTGGTTCACTCGGAAAAGAAAGAGGGTAGTGCACTTGCGGAGGCGATCTTCTCGTTCCCATGTAGCTTCATCCTCGGAATGGTTTGACCACGAACTTTAAGGAACTTAATGGTCTTGTTCCTTGTTCTTCGCTCGGCCTCCTCGAGGATGCGAGCAGTGCTCGCGATAGGTCAAATCTTCACGAACATCAAGAGTTTCCAACGGAGCTCCTCCGTTGGAACACGGAGACACTTCTTGAGCCGGGACACATGGAACACATCATGTACCCCGCAAGTGCGATGAGCAACTCCAACTTGTAGGCAACAGCTCCCTTCTTCGATAACACGGTATGGACCGACATATCGAGGAGCCAACTTGCTTCTGACACCAAAACGTTGGTGACCTTTCAGAGGAGAAACCTTGAGATAAACGAAATCATTGGGCTCAAAGCTCAACTCACGACGGCGACGATCCGCATAGCTCTTTTGCCTGGATTGAGCTGTGCGTAAGCGATCACGAATGAGCTGGACTTAACCCTCGGCCTCGTTAATCGAGTCCGGGCCAAAGAAAGGTCTCTCATGTTGGAGATATGCCCTAGAGGCAATCATATTGATGATGATATTTCATTGTATCCATGATTTAATAAATGTTCCTTGAATATTTGCCTTTATGTTGATTAACAAGTATGTGACTTGTTTGTGAAACTCTTTACTTGTATGGTTATTCTAAAGTTGTCCCTAGTCGGAGTTCATGTGAGGACACACGTGAATGATTGATTAGCACATGTATCGGTTGATGACCATGTTTCACAGGTCATAGACATGGAGATGTCAAACCAATAATGTGGACACATGTTTAGAACATGGGGTTGGACCGACCCAACATGAGACATAGTAATTATTCTTATGGTTCTCTCTACACAATGTATACGCCTTGTCCTTAGACACGAGATTGTCGCATGTACTTGAGATGTGAATCGACCTGCTTAGGGCTATCAAGCGCTACTCATGAATCGTAGTTATAAAGGTAGCTTTCGGGTTTGTCATGAAGCATCTTTGCGAGGCATGGTCGGTCGAGATGGGATTTGCCCCTCTCTACCGGGAGAGATATCTCTAGGCCCTCGAGTGATCGGATCCGAAATGCATGGCCATGCTACTTAAGGTTAAGAGTTAACCTAGTAAGGGATTAGGATCACGGGATCGAAAAGAGTGGTCGACTTGGAGCTCATCAATATCGTGAGGCAAAGGGATTGGCATGTACATAACGTTGTGATGGTTCGTCCGATATGATCTTTACGTATGTTTAGGAGTTGCACGTCTTGCTGAGAGCGCTACCAACTATTGACCAAGTATGTGTACTCGCGTCATGTCTAAACATATGTGAACCATAGGTCACACACTTAAGGGCTGAAGCCTAATTCGGATTGGATCTAAATTAGATCGCATTGAGTCCTAATAGGCCTCTATTCGTAGAAGCCCATTATAAGAGCGTCTATAAAAGGAGGCGGCGCGGTTGAGGTTGAGTTTTTCGTGACATCCCCAAACCCCGCCGCCACCCTCCCACGCCCTAGTCACTCGCGCGGATCTAGTAGTCCGGCGTCGTCGCTTCCTCCCGTGCGTGTGGATACCTTTGAAGGCGCCGCATGCGTGGCGTTGGGACGAACCGCAAGAAAGGAGTCAGACGTGGGGCGCCACGACGAGGACGCAGGAAGTAGTACGACTACTGCCCGACGTCTTGCATCAACTTGGTGCGACTACACCGCCCCGACGCCTTGCATCAACTTCCGCACTTGCGTCTAGTGGTAAGACCGTGATCTATAATCTGCAGTGATCTTGGTTTACGGTAGAATTTTTAATTTGCGCTAGTGTAGCCTACCCGTTTCCCTACGATGGTATCGGAGCGGTTCTTTGTCATGTTATAGGTTTGGGTGATTTGCATATGGCGATATGTAATCGGTATGATCGATGTGATCGATTGTATAGTTACGTAATGGATTGGTGCGGTTTACGTGATCATGCTTTGCTAAGGTCGTGAAACAACATACCCCTACCGTCGGATTCGCCATCGGGTGACGGTGACACGTAAAACCGGTTGCGGCATGCGAAGATCAATATGATTGATCGAATCGGAACCTAGATTAATAATCGATGTACCGTGATCATCTTTGCTAAGGTCGTGAAACAACATACCCCTACGGTCGGATTCGCCATCGGGGTAGACGGTGACATAAAACCGGTTGCGGCATGCGAAGATCAATATAATTGGTCGAATCGGAATGAGTCGATTTGTGGTAAATATGATTTGCCGATCAAAATCCTATGTAAAATTGCATAGATTGGATCTCTGTTTTTTACGAATGTCCTGGCCTTGACTGATACGCGGGCGCGCCTTCGAACCCTGAGGGGAAACCCTCGACCCCTATCCGTGAGTGCGATTCTATGCATAAACTTGTTTTTGCGGGATGTATGTGACCAGTGATGGCCTAATGTGTATGTGATGCATGTTTGTAATATTTGCATGACTGCGTGTCGTGGTGCGGCAACACGGTGGAGCCATTGTGTTGTCAAAGTATTGTATTAACGGCTGCGTGCGACTTGTGATGATTCTAGTATTCATGTATTTTATTACTAGCTGTTATGAGTAATAGCTTATAGTAGTACTCGTAGGACACATCACTTGGAGGGATGGCACACATGAACCATGGAGATGGAGATCATCATGGTGGACAGATTCTATGGCGATGGAGATCACCATGAGAAAATGGGCCATCTTGAGTCACAATGTGAATGCTATTCCTATTGTTTTACTCCTATGCATGTTTGAATGGTAGAAGTATAGCGATCCCTCACAAAATGTTAAGTTAAACATATGCCCTCCCAATTAAACTTTGCACCATCCCATGTCTTGTAAATTGATGGTGGGTCTATAAAATTAGGGCACCATCAACTTTCCTTGACTAGATGGGTTCTGTATCGGATACTTACATGCATAAGGATTGGTGAACTTAACAAGGTTATCATAAAGGTTATGGGCCTTGGGGCATAAAGGTTGGGCGCGGGCATAGAGATGTCACCCAACAACAAGAGTCATATAGAGATATGATTAGCAGGTGTTGCTTACCGAATTACCTTGTCTTCTAGCGGTGATGCAAAAGCTCACTAGTAGACTCGTTAATGCGGATCTTGAATCGCTAAGAATCAACGAGAGGATGTTGATTTTAGTGGGAGTACATTCTATTAAATTTGTTTAATACGCTTTACTCTATCATGGTTTTATTTGTCTTAGTATTTTGCATTTCCTATTGTAGATCAATGGCATCTAGCAACCACGCACACCCTTTTGCTTTGCGATCGATTCTTGAGAAGAGAAATTAAATGGAACAAACTATTCGATTGGTCCGTAACACGAAATTGTTCTCGTATGTATAAAGGAAAACGTTCGACACCCCAATCCCGAAGAACACGCTAACAATGCGTCTGCTGTCATTAAAAATGCCTACAAGAAAGCATGTGATGACTCTCTTGAGATTAGTGTCTTATGCTTGCATGCATGGAACGACCTTCAAAAGCGGTTTGAGGATCGAAGCGTATGATATGATCATAGCGCTTAGGACATGTTCGAACACGAGCCGGGGCGAGCGGTTCAATGTCTCTAAGGCTTTTACGGAATGCAAGTTAACAGAAGGTGCACCAGTAGGCCCACATGTGATCAAAATGGTTGGTTCTGATCGGACTTTGGATAAACTTGGTTTCCAATTGGCCAAGAGTTGGCAATCGATTTCATTTTAGCGTCTCTTCCACCTAGCTATGGGCATTTCATTTGAACTACCATATGCATGGGCGGATAAGGGCCTTAATGAGCTTTGTGGGATGCTCAAACAGCAGAGAGTGACATTAAGAAGTGTGCGGGGCCTAGCCATGTGATGGTATGCGAGAACAAGTCTAGCTTCAAGAAAAAGGGTAAGCCATGGCCAAAGAATAAGGGCAAGGTTAAAGATATGATCTCAAAGCCAACGCCTAAGCCTAATGCTTGGACACAGGTGAGACAGTATGCTTCTATTGTAAAGAAACGCCACCGGAAGAGAAGCGCAAGAAGTACATGGATTAGATGAATGCAAGAAGAAGGCCGGAAGTAAGACTTCCACCCATGGTACACTTGTCATAAATGTTTTAGACATTTTCTGCAGATTCTCCTATTAACTCTTGGGTATTTGATACTGGATCGCTTGCTCACATTTGCAACTCGATCATGTGGGCTAATAAGAAGTAGAGGAGTCGCAAGAGGTGAAGTTGATTTTCGTGTTGGAAATAAAGCAAGGGTTGCTGCGTTGACCGTCGACACCATGCAACTTCAGCTTCCTTCAAGATTTATTATGGAATTGAATAATTGTTATTATGTTCCTAGTATGAGTCGAAACATTTTATCCCCTCATGTTTGATGAGAGATGGTTATTCATTTGCAAGTAAAGACAATGGTTGTTTGATCTCTAAAATGGAATGTTTATGGCTTTTCGCCCATTGTGAATGGGTTATTTATTTTAAATCTTGATGATGCGCCTATCTTTAACATAAATGCTAAAAGACTTCGACCTAATGATTTGAATCCCACCTATGTTTGGCATTGTCGTTTGGGTCACATAAGTGAAAAGCGCATGAAGAAGCTCCATCTTGATGGTCTTCTAACCGTTTGATTTTGAATCATACGAGACATGTGAAGCTTGTTTGCTTGGTAAGATGACCAAATCACCTTTCAAAGGTTCTTTTGAGAGGCGTCGGACTTGTTGGAAATCATACATACCGATGTATGTGGACCAATGAGCACGATCGCTAGAGGTGGATTTCATTACTTCATAACTTTCACTGATGATTTTAGTAGATATGGCTATGTCTACTTAATGAAGCATAAGTCTGAAACTTTTGAAAAGTTCAAAGAGTTCCAGAATGAGGTTGAAAATCAACGTGCCAAGAAAATCAAGACTCTGCGATCTGATCGTGGTGGCGAGTATTTGAGTCATGAATTTAGCAATCATCTGAAGAGTTGCGGAATTGTTCCACAGCTAACACCGCCCGGAACGCCTCAAAGAAACGGGGTATCCGAGCGGCGTAATCGGACCTTGTTGGACATGGTTCGATCGATGATGAGCCAGTCAGATTTACCATTATCCTTTTGGGGTTACGCTCTAGAAACGGCAGCTTTCACACTTAATAGGGTACCGTCTAAATCCGTAGTTAAGACACCATATGAGATATGGACTGGGAAGAGTCACAGTTTGTCTTTTCTAAAGATTTGGGGATGTGAGGCGTTTGTTTAGCTCACTGATCGGACAAGCTCACACCCAAGTCGGATAAATGCATTTTCGTGGGATATCCGAAGGAAACCTTTGGATATTACTTCTACAACCGACTAGAGGGCAAAGTGTTTGTCGCTCGAAGTGGTGTTTTCCTAGAGAAAGAGTTTCTCAACAGGGAGACAAGTGGAAGAACGGTGCAGCTTGAAGAGGTTCAAGATGAACCAATCGGGGAAGACTCGACGAATGATGCCCATGTGGCGTAACAAGTTGAGGAACCCATGGCAAAGGAAGCACCACCACCACGAAGGTCGGAAGGCTCGCAATGCGCGAGATATATTATTGTTAGACAATGATGAGCCTACGACCTATGCGGAAGCAATGATGGACCCAGACTACGAGAAATGGCATAGTGCCATGAGATCCGAGATAACATCCATGGGAGACAATCAAGTTTGGAATTTGGTTGACCCACTTTGATGGTGTTAAAACCATAGAGTGCAAATGGATCTATAAAGGAAGATTGATATGGATGGAAATGTTCATATCCATAAAGCTCGACTTGTCGCAAAGGTTTTCGGCAAGTTCAAGGAGTTGACTACGATGAGACTTTCTCACCGTAGCGATGCTTAAATCAATACGTATCATTCTAGCTATTGCTGCATATTTCGACTATGAGATATGGCGATGGATGTCAAAACGGCTTTCCTTAATGGAAATTTAACCGAGGACGTATATGATACGACCAGGGTTTTGTCGATCCAAACAATGCTAGAAAAGTATGCAAACTTCAAAAATCCATTTATGGATTGAAGCAAGCATCTCGGAGTTGGAACATTCGTTTTGATGAAGTGGTCAAAGGGTTTGACTTCATCAAAAGCGAAGAAGAATCTTGTGTTTACAAGAAGACAAGTGGGAGCTCACTCGTATTTCTAATCTTATATGTAGATGACATATTACCGATTGGAAATGATATTCCTATGCTCGAGTCCGTTAAGACCTCACCAAAAATAGTTTCTCAATGAAGGACTTAGGGAAGCGGCATATATTTTGGGTATTAAGATCTATAGAGATAGATCAAAAAGGCTAATAGGATTAAGCCGAGTATTTACATTGACAAAGTGTTGAAACGGTTCAACATGGAGGAGGCAAAGAAAGGGTTCTTGCCCATGTCTCATGGCATAAATCTTGGCAAGACTTCGGTGTCCTTCGACAACCGATGAGCGAGATCGCATGAGTAAGATTCCATATGCTTCGCCATTGGATCTATCATGTATGCTATGATGTGTACTACCCAGATGTTTCCTATGCTCTAAGTGTTACGGCGAGATACCAGTGATCGGTGAGAGTCAGCGGGCAGCGATTAAAACATCCTCAAGTATTTGAGAAGAACTAAGGATGTGTTCCTAGTCTACGGAGGTGAGGAAGAGCTCGTTGTAAATGGTTACACCGATGCAAGCTTCCAAACCGACAAAGATGATTACAAATCGCAATCGGGTTTTGTGTTCCTTTTGAGCGGTGGTGCGGTAAGTTGGAAGAGTTCCAAGCGGAGATCGCGTGCGACTCTACAACGAGGCCGAGTACATTGCGCTTCAAGCAAAAAGGAAGGTGTTTGGATAAGGAAGTTCATAATCGAACTAGGTGTGGTTCCTAGTGCGTGCGATCCTCTGGATCTTTCTCGTGATAACAAGTGGGGCCATTAATGCAAGCCAAGGAGCCGAGGAATCACCAAAGAACAAACACATCTCACATGGCGGTTTCATCTCATTCGAGAGATCCTTAATCGAGGAGATTTAAAGATATGCAAAATACACACGTTTGAATATTTCAGATCCTTTGTGAAGCCTCTCCACGCCTAAGCATGAGCGCACACAAGAGCTATGGGTATTAGATATCTTCTAGATTGACTCTAGTGCAAGTGGGAGATCATTGGAGATATGCCCTAGAGGCAATCATATTGATGATGATATTTCATTGTATCCATGATTTAATAAATGTTCCTTGAATATTTGCCTTTATGTTGATTAACAAGTATGTGACTTGTTTGTGAAACTCTTTACTTGTATGGTTATTCTAAAGTTGTCCCTAGTCGGAGTTCATGTGAGGACACACGTGAATGATTGATTAGCACATGTATCGGTTGATGACCATGTTTCACAGGTCATAGACATGGAGATGTCAAACCAATAATGTGGACACATGTTTAGAACATGGGGTTGGACCGACCCAACATGAGACATAGTAATTATTCTTATGGTTCTCTCTACACAATGTGTACGCCTTGTCCTTAGACCCGAGATTGTCGCATGTACTTGAGATGTGAATCGACCTACTTAGGGGCTATCAAACGCTACTCCGTGGCGGGTAGTTATAAAGGTAGCTTTGGGTTTGTCATGAAGCATCTTTGCGAGGCATGGTCGGTCGAGATGGGATTTGCCCCTCTCTACAGGAGAGATATCTCTAGGCCTCGAGTGATCGGATCCAGAATGCATGGCCATGCTACTTAAGGTTAAGAGTTAACCTAGTAAGGGATTCGGATCACGGGATCGAGAAAGAGTGGTCACTTGGAGCTCATTGAATATCGTGAGGCAAAGGGATTGGCATGTACATAACGTTGTGATGGTTCGTCCGATATGATCTTTACGTATGTTTAGGAGTTGGCACGTCTTGCTAGAGGTCGCTACCAACTATTGACCAAGTATGTGTACTCGCGTCATGTCTAAACATATGTGAACCATAGGGTCACACACTTAAATTTGAAGCCTAATTCGGATTGGATCTAAATTAGATCGGGCATTGAGTCCTAATAGGCCTCTATTCGTAGAAGCCCATTATAAGGACGTCTATAAAAGGAGGGCAGGGCGCGTTGGTTGAGGTTGAGTTTTTCGTGACATCCCAAACCACGGCGCCACCTCCCACGCCCTAGTCACTCGCGCGGATCTAGTAGTCCGGCGTCGTCGCTTCCTCCGTGCGTGTGGATACCTTTGAAGGCGCTGCATCGTGGCGTTGGGACGAACCGCAAGAAAGGAGGCATGCGTGGGACGCCACGGCGAGGACGAGGAAGTAGTACGACTACTCGCCTCGACGTCTTGCATCAACTTGGTACGACTACTGCCCGACGCGCTGCATCAACTTCCGCACTGCGCGTCTAGTGGTAAGACCGTGATCTATAAGCTGCGGTGATCTTGGTTTACTGGGTAGAATTTTTAATTTGCGCTAGTGTAGCCTACCCGTTTCCTACATCTCACCGGTCTCGAGACCGGTTCAACGAGGTCCCGCACTTTCTCCGTATAAGGCCTCAAATGGTGCCATGCCGAGGCGGCTTGGAAGTCTGTTGTTATAAGAAAACTCGGCGAATAGCAAGCACTTCTCCCAATGCTTCCCATAGGAAAGGACACAAGCTCGGAGCATGTCCTCTAATACTTGGTTGACCCTCTCGTCGACCATCCGCTTTGGGGTGATATGTCTTGTCTTTGAAAGAAAGCGAGTTCCCATAGCTTCTTGCAAGCTATGCCAGAACTAGGAAGTGAAGATGGAACCACGATCAGAAACGGTCGTCTTCGGTACCCCATGCAAGCTCACGATCCTGGCGATATAGAGCTCCGCAAGGTGACCGGTACAAATCTTGGTCTTGGATCGAAGGAAATCGCGCACCTTCGTCAACCGATCAATGATAACCCAAATGGCATCATTGCCCTCGGTGACTGGGTAGGCGGTGATAAAATCCATCCCGACCGAATCCCACTTCCACTCCGGAATGGGCAAGGGTGAAGCAATCGGTGGGCGCCGATGCTCGGCCTTGACACGCGGCGACACACGTCGCACTTCGACAACGAACCTTGCGATCTCCCTCTTCATTCGGGTCCACAAAAATTTCTGGCGAAGATCCTGGTACATCTTCGTGGCCCCGGGATGAATGGATAACGGAGAATCGTGGGCTTCGCGGAGAATCAAATCCCACAACTCCATGTCCTTTGGAACCACGAGGCGTTGCCCGAACCTCACGACACCAAGCTCGTCTACGGAGAAGCACTTGGTTGTTCCATTCTTGACATTTTCCTTGATGCGGTTCACTCCAACATCCGATCTTTGGCGGACACGATCCGATCCACCAAGGTTGGCTGTACAACCAAAGCAGCGAGGGAACCATGCTCAACCAACCCCAAGTTGAGACGTTTGAACTCCTCCAGAAGAGGGGGCTGAGGCTCCTTGAGCAGCAATGCATTGCAATGCGCTTTACGACTAAGCGCATCCGCAACGACATTGGCCTTGCCCGGATGGTAGTGAATACCCATGTCATAGTCCTTGATCAACTCCAACCATCTCCTTTGCCTGAGGTTTAGATCTGGTTGGGTGAACAAATACTTTAAGCTTTTGTGATCCGAATACACTTCACAACGATTACCGATTAGGTAATGTTGCCAAATCTTAAGTGCATGAATCACAGCGGCCAACTCCAAGTCATGGGTAGGATAGTTGAGTTCATGAGGTCTCAATTGCCTTGATGCATAGGCCACTACCTTGCCTTCTTGCATAAGGACACAACCAAGGCCTCGACGAGAAGCGTCACAAAAGATATCGAAGCTTCGACGACATCGTGGAGAACAAGAACGGGAGCGGTGGTCAATCGCTTCTTAAGTTCTTGGAAACTTTCCTCACAATCAGCGGACCACGAGAACTTCTTGTCCTTCTTGAGCAACCCCGTCATCGGCTTCGCTATCTTGGAGATGTTCTCGATAAAGCGACGATAGTATCCCGCTAAACCAAGAAAACTCCGAACTTCGTGGCCGAAGTGGGTGACTCGGGAAAGCACGTCGATCTTGCTAGGATCTACACCACGCCTCCGCCGAAAGAATATGGCCCAAAAAGGCTACTTCCTTCAACCAGAACGCGCACTTGCTGAACTTCGCATACAGCTGGTGCTCGCGAAGCTTGCCCAACACAAGCCTCAAATGCTCGGTGTGTTCTTCATCGCTCTTGGAGTAGATAAGGATATCATCGATGAAGACCACAACGAACCTGTCCAAATACTCCATGAACACCGAATTCATGAGGTTCATGAACAAGGCCGGAGCATTGGTTAAGCCGAAAGACATGACGGTATACTCGTACAAGCCATAACGAGTAGAAAAAGCCGTCTTTGGAATATCCTCGGTCGAATCGAACTCGATGATACCCCACTCAAATCAATCTTGGAAGACTCGAGCTCCAGTTAATTGATCGAAGAGTCATCGATAAGGGGCAAAGGGTACTTGTTCTTTACCGTTACTTCATTAAGTGGACGGTAATCAACGCACATGCGCAGCGTCTTGTCCTTTTTCGGGACAAAGATTGCTGAGCATCCCCAAGGAGATGAGCTAGGGCGGATGAAACCCTTCTCTTGATGCTCACCCAGCTGCTTCTTCAACTCTACCAACTCGACTGGGTCCATTCGGTAAGGCCTCTTTGAAATCGGGCGATGCAGGAACCAACTCAATGACAAACTCGAGGTCTCGAACTGGTGGCATCCCTGGAAGGTCGTCGGGGAAGACATCAACAAAGTCACATACCACTGGGACTTCACTAATATCTAGAGCTGGCTTCGCTTCAAGCGCGAAGAGAGATGAGATCCTGCGACTTGGTGGCGAACTGCTTTCGCCGGAGGATCGTGAGGTAGATGAGCCTCCTAGCGCAATCAATTTGTCCCATGTCTTTGAGACAACCAATCCATGCCTAGGATTACATCTAAGCTCGCGATCGAAGGAGGATAAGGTTTGCCAAGCATCCTACCCCTTCTATCTCAACAGGACATCCCTACACTCGGACTCGACTCTCAACTCCAACCGGGAGAGCGAATGAGCGGCGGGACCAACAATGGAGTAAGCGAAGACCTCCACAAGCAAAGAAAAGACTGAAACAAGCGAATGAGATGCGCTGAATCAAATAAAGCAGTAGCGGGAAAGAGTTAACCGAAGGGTACCCAACACGGCGTCGGTGCCTCCTGTGCCTCCTCCGCGGAGATGAGGTTGACGCGCCACTACCCACGCCTTGGGTAGCGGGGACAACCTTCTCGATCTCGAGAGGACCACCTCCACGCCCGCGTCCTCCATTAGGGCGAGGGCCGCTCGATCTGTTAGGGCAAGTATTGGCATAATGCCCTTCTCGGTTGCATGAAAAGCAAGCCCGACCGACGGCCGGATTGCGGGGCCACCTGCTGGTTCGCAGCGCCGTGGCCGAGGCACGGCTGCGGAGGGCGAGGAACTTGGCGGCCTCGGTGGTAGTGAAGCCTGAACGGGCCCGGGTAGGCCCGACACGGGACGAGAGGCCGGCTGTCATGGCGGGGCCTCCCACTTGCGCTTGCGGGACTCGCCCGCGCGCCGCCTTGTGCTCAAGCAACAATGGCCTTGTCCACCAAGGCACGAAAGTCAACAAAGTCCACAATGGAGAGCTTGTCTTGCGGCTCCTCGAGACAAACCCTCCATGAACTTCTCTGCTTGGCCTCATCGGTGGCCACCTCGGATGGAGCATAACGAGCCAAGTGGTTGAACTCGCAGATACTCCATCACCGACTTACGCCCTTGCTTGAGCGCGAAACTCCTTCTTCTTGACTTCATCAAGCGGCGGGATATGAGCTCGACGAACGCCGTCCGAACTCATCCCAAGAGACGGTGTGGCGGCGGGCTGCATGGCCAAGTTCTCCCACCGGAGAGTGCCCCCGAAAGCCGATGGGAGGCAAAGAGTGCCTGTCTGGTCGAGCATCGAGCAACGAGCTAGCACGCTCAACCCGACGCAGCCAGTCATCTGCGTCCAAAGGGTCCTCGGACACGAGAACGTGGGGTGAGTGCGAAGAAACTCGGCAAGGCCCCACGAGGCGATGTCCGCCCCTGCCGGATCCCGAGGCACGGTCGATGCGGAGATGTTGCGCGCAATAACATCCAGCAGACCCTCCTGTCCTCTGAGCAGTTGCGCTCGATCCAAGAAGGACCTCAGCCATGGTCGGAGGAGGCGGGAGCTCCTCATCCAAACCAGGCTGCTGACCTCGGCCGCTACGAGTACCTCCAGCCATCCTGGTTCAAGAAATTTAGGTTAGAAACCAAAGCACTAACATTAGAAGTTGATAAAAGCGAAAAGCTAACGATTAAGGGAATGAGATATCACCCTAACCGAAAGCCAAAAACAGCAAATAATCAACTTTAAATGTTTCCAAAGAAGCTCCAAAACAGCAAGGAAACTCCAAACCAAGCTCAACTTCTCCATGCCATTAACCCGTATTGAATGAACGAGTAATAGTGTGAGAAGATAAAAATTTCAGCACACCACAACAAGTCTAACACTACTAAAGATCAAGGTTAAGGCGACAAAATTAGCGTTAGGTACTTAGCTAACTAGTATCACATCCTACCCTTTTATTCCCACAATTTTTTTTAGTTGATTATCCTCTCATTTTATACCCTATTTAGAAACCTTTGAGCCTGCTGTCCGGAAACTGAATGATCGCTGTCCAGATTTTGCATCCAAGCCTCCTAATTGAAATCTTCAACTTCGGGAGCTTCAAAACCTTTTAGAGAACAGCTAACACTTCAATTTGCCAAACTCATTGGTTCCCAAAACCCAATTTAAACGGTACAACTATTTTTTTGAGAGAAGGAAAGGAGAACAACTTTTAAAACTCAAACTAGAGCAAGATGAGATAGAAAGCTAAGATAGGTAAGGAATAAAATCTGAGAACTTACTTAAGCTTTCATAAATCATTTGATACTTTGAAATTAAGGTTTTCAAAATATCTTAAGGACGACCAAGCTTGGGTTACTACGGTCGGAATGGCTCTGATACCAACTTTGTGAGGACCCCGGTTTATTTGGCTTGTACTGTTTAACCATCCACTTGGTCCTAACAGTACAAATCAAATAAACCAAGCCTCGAGATATGTATACTTCCCAGAATTGCAGTATACACACCCCGTTACAAAATCATGCATCAATTCCATTCATACACATAGAGCCGAAGCCAAGCAACAACTGAAAGACATAGATAATATAAAGAAAGTTATTACAAAAGAGAGGCCGACCGGCCAAATAACACATAAGTAACTAATTTAAACAGCGGAAGCAAAATGACCATAAGATGGCGATAAACAAAAGCCAATCGGCGTGCCTTTACCCACAAGACAACCAACCGGACCGCCAAGCTAATCGTCCCAAACCGTGCCGCAACACAGCTCACAAAAGTGAGGCCCTTGGGGCTCACCTTCTTCCTCTGCAACAATTAATATTAAGCAAAGCAGGTGAGTACAAAGCTTGTTTTTGTGCTCGCAAGACTGACGTGTGAGATAACAGAACTATAATTAACTACATGCAAGCTTTATTTAAGTGGATGAGGCTCTGGACTTATTTTCAGCATAAAGCAAGTTTGCAATAGGGTAATAGATTCAAAGCAAGTTTGCAATTAACTTTTATTGTTCAAATAAAAGAGAGACGATTATAACAATAGATAGATGACAACACCAACCTAGAAGCGACTAACCCATAGTCACCACAACAATAGCATGAAGTTCCCCTTCATACCACCCATGTCAAGTTTAAGTTTTTAAAAGGTTGTAGTCTAGTTCTTGTGGGAAATAACCAAGCGTGTCCATAACCTAGGACGAGGCTATTCGAATAGTTTTAACCTGCAGGTGTACCAATGTACCCACACGATAGACCGCCTTTCCACCAGCCACGGTTAGCACACTTCCTTTGGTATGCAGGCATGGCTAAGTCTAACAAGGCGCTTTCCAATGGACGATGCTAATTAAGAGCCGCAACCCACGGGAGAAAGACACATTAGACAGCCTAACGGTGCGCTAATGCTCCCCTCAACACCACAAACACACACACACAGGAACACACCCACCGACCAGCTCATAATTAACACCTTCCAAAGTACTTAGTCAAGAGAGGTTCCATATCCCCCTCGTGTGGTTAGCACGCAACAATTGCTTGGATCAATGGCACAAGTAACTCGGTCCATAGGGACTTAGGCACCATTCCAATCACACCCAACAGATCACCCAACATACCATTGTGCCCAAGCCAAGATATAATTTTTGTTTTCAGTTTTTGATTTGCGAAATGGTAAAACACAAGGGTTGGATATAATGGAATAATAATAGCATTTGTGTGATCAAGATCACCGACTAAGTCGATGATCGCCCAATACTACCGATACTAGGCATGGCTAAGCAATATTTATTCGAAATCTACTAAGTGACAAGAGCTCATCCAACGAACTCTAATCACAGCAAATAACCTAAGTTCAGGTAGTAGAGGATAAACATTTACCTACAGATTATGCAACTAGAGGATTAACTAATCAATTTAACAACAAAATAGCAATGCATACATAGAAGTTAAACAAAATATTAGACTTTAAAAGTAATGGGATCAATGGGAAATGATCAAACTACTTGCCTTCTTGCTGTTGCTCAAATTGTTGCGGAGGGTCGTTCTCGGGGTTACCGCAAATATCGAATCCTAAGCGAAAGAGCGAAAACAACCAATAAGACGAGCAACACTTAAACAAAAGAGCAAGCAAAAATTATCCAAATGCGACGAAATTTATACACAAGGTAGAATACGAATATACCTAGTCATAGGAACGGGAAAAACCTAATTTGGATTTGTGGTGCAAAAGATATTCCTTAAAAACCTATTTTCGGCCATAATTATGTACTGTAGCAAAAATATTTTCTAGAAAGATTTTGAATCTGAAACTTTTATGGTAGCTACCTACTGGTATAGTGATAAGCCATATAAAATTTCAGGTCATTTGGAGTTACACTGAA
This sequence comes from Ampelocalamus luodianensis, assembly GCA_036346255.1. NCBI lineage: Eukaryota > Viridiplantae > Streptophyta > Magnoliopsida > Poales > Poaceae > Ampelocalamus > Ampelocalamus luodianensis. The sequence continues at coordinate 31,878,361 of CM070636.1, forward strand.
AAAGTTATGATTTGTCTAATTTGTTTAGGGTATTAAACTAAAATATGATCCTTATGATTTTTAAAAACAGTAAAATTTGTGAAACCAATTTTCCTAGCAAATACACTATCAGTGGAAGCTAATCCAATTGGATTCATACAAAAATAAGCTATAGATAAAAAGATATGTGTTTTACAAGTTTGCTAAAGTTCTGAAAAACAGTATTAAGTTCACTTGTTTACTATTTTTGATAAAGGTTTTTCAGGTTGGATCATGGTCTACAATTATTTTTCTAATTTAGTTCAAGGTATAAGGAAACTAAAAAAATTGGAATCATCTAATTTGGATCTATAGTTACAGAGATACAAAAATGACAAGACCCTAAAGTTCTTCAGTTTTTGGACTTAGCATTTTCAGGGATTTTCCTAACAACCGGAGACGTGGACGATTGAGAGCCGTTGATCTCTGATCGGACGGCGCGAGCAACCGGGGGCAGAGCGCTCGCGCCCGCACGGAGGTAGCAAACGTGGGCCGTTGATCTTCGATCCAACGATCCCGATTGAACCACGCTGACGCGTTTGAAAACGCGCGCGTGTGGCGGAACAGCAGCTGTGGACCGTCGATCTCAAGATGGACGGCTCACAAGCAACGCGACACAGTGCACAGCGCAAATCTAACGAAATCTTGACCGCAGATCTACGGACGGACGGCGCACATCGGGCCACGTCGCGCACGCGCCTGGCGCGTCCGGCAACGAGCCCGATGGCTTCACCGGCAAAGCGCCGGCGACCAAAGGCACGGCTATGCGAGAGAATGCCAGAAATGGGTGGGCAATAGCATTGCGCACCCTCTGGTACCACCCGCACCGACGGTGGTGGACCAGAGCGGCGGCGCGACGACGAGGGGCGGCGCGGTAAAAGACGGCCACGTCGACAAGCAGCAAAGGGCTCCGCAGCAGTCCATTCAAGCGGTGCCTGAGCATCTAGGGCTACCAGGGAGCTACCTGATGGATGCGGAGGTGCAGAGGCGGTCGGAGCAGCCCCGGCGACGAAGCTCCGCGATAGACCCGAGGAAGATGACGCGGGGAAGACGGCCTGGGCAAAATCAACCACGCCGCGTCACCACGATGGGTTCCAGAGAGCACAGAGAAGCTCCCCGAGAAAGGAATTTGAAAGAGGAGCACTCACCGGCGCTGGAGACGAAGAATGGTGCTCGCGGCCGATTTGGGGAAACTCCAAAATCCCGATGCTCCCGTCGAAGCAACCTGAAATGGAGTGGGGGTTAAGCACCACCGAGGTGAGGGGAAGCAACAGGAGCAAGGAGGGAGCCAGGGAACCACTGGAGCACTGGGTTCACCGAGAAGCTCCGCGGGCAACAATGGCGGCGAGAAGGATTTGGGCGCTTGGAAGCTCCACGAGTGCAGTGGGTGCAAGGAAGAGCTCAAGGGGTGTGTAAAGGAAGATAAGGGAGGACAATGGGGGCTTAAGTAGCCAGGAAGAGCGAGGGAGCACCGTTGCTCCGCCTCGGGTTCCCGCTGCCGCCGCGTCACCGTGGCGACGGGGCGATTGAGACGCACGACTAAACGGGCGGTGGAGTGACGGGCATTTAATGCGCTGCAGACACCGTTGCGAGGTCGCCGGATGGGACAAGGCATCAGGCGCCACGCCGCTCCGCCATGGCGCAGCGCCGCGAGCGAGAGAAAGGCGACGACGCCACCGTCCGATTTGCATCCAGGGCTAGCGCGATCGCGTTGAAACGGCATCGGGCAAGCGTGGGTCGTGCGATGGAAATCCAACGGCTGAGAAACAGCGGGCAACCGGAGTTGTCCGAATGCTTACACGAATGAGAGCTGTTCGATGGAGATCTAACGGCTGATGACGCGCGCGCCTCACTCGCTCGCCCGGGTGCGATTAGTTGACTCGGCCGAGTCAGTTGGCTCGAGCCCGAGTCCGACTCGCACCCGAGGAACAGTGCAAACCAGTTAGGGTTTGATTTTTGAAGTGAAACTTTGGGGATTTAATTGAGGCATCAAATCAACTCCAAAATTTATGAAATTTTAACTAGAGCTTCCTGACCTTAGGGTTACCCTTCCATAAAATTTCCAGAGATTTTTGTGCACTGGAATTTTCTCAAAAATTTCCAGAAGGTTAACCTTCTCTTGTCTTGATGATCAACCAATGATCATCTCATCTTCTTGAACTCGACACGCATCAACTCATGATGCATCCTTTACTTCAAGCTCTTCACTTCAATATCATCAACGCATGATGATCATCCTTTTCTTGAACATCATCAACACATGATGATTTCTTCTTCTTCAAGAATCACGACTTGATGACAATCAACATATGATGTCATCCAGAGTCTTGAAACACCTAGAACATAACCTATTTGTGTGGACCCCAATTTATTTGGCTTGTAATGCTTAACCAACCACCTGGTCCTAGCATCACAAATCAAATAAACTGATCCTCGAGATATGTATACTTCCCAGAAAGCAGTATACACACCTCGTTACAAAATTAGACATCAACTCCATTCCAAACATAGAGTCCAAACACCACACTACCAAACGGAAGATAAACAAATAGTAGAGTTATTACAGACAAAGGCTGACAGGCCACAAGATACACAAATAGACAAGAATGACAGCGGAAGCAAAAGTGCCATAAGATGGCTATAAACAAAGCCAATCAGCGTGCCTCCAACCCACAAGGCATCTGACCGGACCGCCAAGTCTAGTCGTCCACGAAACGGCAACACAGCTCACAGAAGTGAGGCCCTTGGGGCTCACCTTCTTCCTGTGCAACAAAAACATTAAGCAAAGCACCTGAGTACAAAGATTGTCTTTGTACCCGCAAGACTGACATGTGAATTAGCAGACCTGTTCATAAGCTACATGCAGGCTTGTTTAGTGGAGGCCACATGTTTCATTCGCATAAAGCCAATTTTCATTTGCAATAATATAATACAGTTTGAAGGCAAGTTTGCAATTCGATTTTAATGTTGAAATAACAGTAAGGTAATAATAACAAAAGAGTAAAGAAAAACAACCTAGAAGTGACTATCCCAATAGTCACCACAACAATAGCACGAATCCCGTTCGTACTCACCCACCGCTTTAATTTAAAATGTTGTAGTCTAGTTCTTACGGGCGTATCCGAGCGTGTCCATAACCTAGGACAAGGCTATTCGAATAGTTTTAACCTGCAGGGTGTACCAATGTACCCACACTTGCACCGCCTTTAAGCCAAAACACACTCCGAAGGTATCTTGTACGACTAAGTCCTACGAGACTTTTTCCAATATTGTGTATTAACTACGAGCCGCTCGTATGGATAGAAATCCATACGCTTACATGGTAAAGCCGAAAAGACAACTACCCACTCAGGATAAAGCTTTTCGGACAACTACCATGCTCCCACCTCCATCCCTCCTGCGACCTCCTGCGACCCGGAGCCAATACACGCCAAAGTACTAGGTCAAGAGAGGTCCCATATACTCTAGTGTGGTTAGCACGCAAAATGCTCAGTACGGTGGCGCAAGTAACTCGGTCCTTAACTGACTCGGGCACCTTTCCAGTCACACCCAACAGATCACACCAACATACCATTGTGCCCAAGTCTAAATCATTTTGTTTTCATTTTTAGTTTTCACAAGTAATCATAGCAAAATGCTGAGCTATAAAGTTTTAATAATTTTTGTGTGATCAAGGCTACCGACTAAAGTCGATAACCGCCCAGTTCTACCGATAGCTAAGCATGTCTAAGCAAATTGACCCGGATCTACTAAGTGACAAGAGATCATCCAGCGATTTCTAATCACAGCAAATAACCTAGGCTCAGGTAGTAGAGGAATATCATTTGCCTACAGATTATGCATCGAAAGGATTGTCTAACCAATTTAACACAAATTAAGCGATGCATACATACAGTTGAAACAAAATATTAGACTTTAAAATACTGGGATTAACATGATCAAACTGCTTGCCTGGTTGCGGTTGCTCAGAATGCTCAACCTGTTGCAGAGGATCGCTCTCAGGGTTACCGCAAATGTCGAAGCCTAACGATCGAACAAATAACAGCAAATAAGAACGAATAACACCGACAAAACTCAAACATACAACAACATCAAAACATTCCTAAGCATGATATAACAAAATTTTTAGAAACAGAGAACAATTCATTTTAAGTTATTAAGAATTTTCTATGAATTTTCTAAGCTAAAAATACATCAAAACACTAGTTAATTACTTAACAAATTCTCATGAACAGAAACAGTATCTAAAACCTATCCTGATAATTAGTATACTAAAAATGAAATTTTACAGAATTGGTTTCACTGGATTTGAACAATTATTGAAAGAGATATACATTTTCTAATTTAGAAGATACATAAAACATCCTTTAATTAATTAACAGATTTTTGCTACAGAGACAAGGTTGAAACTAATTTTAGTAAATAGTTCATTTAAAATGAAAATTAACAGCACTGGTTTTATGCAATTTGGAGAAAAATTGAATTAGTTATGCATTTTACAAGTTTAATTGATTTAACAGTTCAACAGAAAACACAAACCAGAAATACTAAATCAAATTGGAAATACTAAAAGCTGGAAAACCCTTTCCCACGCGCAGCCAGCTAGCCTCGAGCGACGACGAAGCGGGCGCGATTGTCGACCGACAGCCCACCATTCGCCGAAGATGACGTCGAAGGCGTATTCCGAGAATACGTCTTCGGCTTAACGAGATGCAAACCTAACATTCGCTCACAGAGAAATACGCCTTCGACTAACTCCAAACGGTTTCTAAAAGTGCGCGAGCTCGTCCGACAACGGAGGAACTCCGACCGCGAGCTTGCCGGGCACCTCGCCGGCGAAGGAGGGCTCGACGGTGCCGGGCGAGGGCAAAAATGGGATCCTGACACTAATGCGCACCGCGGGCACCGGAGGCCAGGTCGGAGGTGACCTGATGCGGCGGCGCGCGGCGAGGGGCGGAGCACATGCTACGGTGAAAACAAAGAACGGCGGCCTAGCAACGCTTAACCCAAACTAACGCGCTTAAGCTGCCGAGGTCCCGTGGACTTACCGGGATGACGGAGGGAGGAACTTGCCGGAGGTGGTGGCGATGATGAACCGGGCGGCTAAGCGGCACCGAGGAGGAACGATCGAGCAACCACAATGGAAAAGAGGGGTCGAGGAAGTCGAGCAGGTTAGGAGATCGTGCAAGAGCGAGGAAATGGAACGAGTTAACTCACCGGTCGGGGCGAAACCCACACTTTCGCCGAGGAAGAGGGAAATCAATTCCAACGCTCGCGAACGAAACTTAAAATTAGATGAGGGGAAAGCATGATGAGGATCTGGAACACGATATGACGCGCTAAGGGGAGGATGATCTTCACCGACGCGGCGATGATGCGGGCGGCGACGCGCCGAGGAATTGAGTTGCGCTCCCTCGATTTGGGCTCGAGTGAGAATTGGAGGGTGGGGAATGGTGTGGTGGTGCCTAAACGAGATGAAGGAAACTTCGGGTGAGCTTAAGTAGGAAGAAGGGCGGAGGAATGCATGCGGCGAAGCGTTCGGCACCGAGGAGACCAAGAGCGGTGCCGAGAAGCTGGTGAGGGAGATGGTGGGTGATTAATGCCGCTCAGGGCATGGCCGAACAGCGGACGATGCGGCCGAGGAATTGCGCGCGAGAGAAATCGGGAAGCGGTGATGAGACAGCGGGGCTGAGGTGGCGTTCATGCGCGCTACCGCCGGCACTCAGCCCTTTGGCGCGAGGTAGGTGACGACCTGACATGTGGTGTGAGGACCCGGAATATTTAACTAGTAACACTTAACCTCCAATTGGTTCTAGCGTTACTAATTAAACATTCTAAGCCTCGATGGACATATGCTTCCCAGAATTGCAGCATATGTACATCATCACAAAATTACACATCAATTCCATACACATACATCACTAAGTTCAACAACGACATACATAAAGTAAAGTTATTACAAAAGAGAGCCGACCGGCCAAATAGAACAATATACAAGAATGACAGCGGAAGCAAAAGCGCCATAAGATGGCTAGAACAAAAGTCGACCGGTTAGCCAACATAACCCACAAGGCAACCGACCGGGCCGCCAAGCTAGTCGCCCCGCAAGCTACCACAACACAACTCGCAAAAGTGAGGCCCTTCAGGCTCACCTTCCTCCTCTGCAACAAAACAATTAAGCATAGCAATCCGAGTACAAGATTGTCTTTGTACCCGCAAGATCGACGTGTGGAATAGCGGACCTATTCATAAACTACATGCAAGCTTATTTAGGTGGAGGTCATATGTCTCATTTTGCATGAAGCCAACTTTATTTGCAATAATGTAGTACCTTTTCAAAGCAAGTTTGCAAATTTATTTTGTTATCAAAGTAACAGATAAGTAAAGATACATACAAGTAACCACTGGAAGTGACTATCCCAATAGTCACCACAACATAGCACGAATCCCGATTCGTACCACCCATCAAGTTTTAATTTAAAAGGTTGTAGTCTAACTATTGAAAGACCTTGCCAAGCGTGTCCATAACCTAGGGCGAGGCTATTCGAATAGTTTTAACCTGCGCAGGGTGTACCAATGTACCCACACTTGGACCGCCTTCAAGCCACAAGCACACTACCAAGGTATGCCGCCGGCTAAGTCCTACGAGGCGTTTCCAATCTTGTGTATTAACTACGAGCCGCTCGTATGGGTAGAAACACCATGCGCTTACATTGCAAGCGAAAGACAACCACCCGTTACGGGGAAACCTTCCGGACACTACAATGCTCCCACCTCCATCCCTCCTGCGACTCCTGCGACCGGAGCCAATACACGCCAAAGTACTAAGTCAAGAGAGGTCCCATACCCTCCAATGTGGTTATGCGCTAAAATGCTTGGTTTAGTGTAACAAGATGTTCGGTCCTTGTTGACCGGGCACCATTCGATCACACCCAAAAATCACACCATCATACCATTGTGCCCAAGTCTAAATCATTTTGTTTTCAGTTTTAGTTTTCATAAGTAGACATAGCACAAGGTGGAAATCATAATCATAATAAGTTTGATGTGATCAAGGTTATCGACAAATCGATAACCGCCCATTTCTACGAAGCTAGGCATGGCTAAGCAATTAATTCGCAACTACTAAGTGACAAGAGCCCATCCACGAACTCTAAATCACAGCAAGTAACCTAGGCTCATGGTAGTAGAGGATAATCATTTGCTAAGGAAATGCATCTACTAGGCCAACTATTAAAACAAAGTAGCAATGCATACATAGAATTTGTAATCAACATAAATACTTAAAATACTGGGATTAACATGATCAAACTGCTTGCCTTCTTGCTGTTGCTCAATATGTTGCGGAGGATCGCTCTCGGGGTTACCGCAAATGTCGAATCCTAAGCGAAAAGGCAAAGAGAACCAAGAACAACCAATAAGACTAGCAACACTTAAACAAAAGAGCAAGCAAAAATTAACCAAATACAACGAAATTTATACACAAGGTAGAATACAAATATACCAAGACATAGAAACTGGAAAAACCTAATTTGGATTTGTGGTGCAAAAGATATTACTTAAAAACTCATTTTCGGCCATAATTAGCACTGTAGCAAAAATATTTTCTAGAAAGGTTTTGAAGCTGAAATTTTTATGGTAGCTACCTACTGGTATTGTGGTAACCCATATAAAATTTTAGGTCATTTGGAGTTAAGATGATTTAGTTATGATTTTTCTAAGTTCTACAACTAGCACATATCATTTCTCAGAACATGGATAAAGACAAAGCCTAGATCAAATTAAAGCATGGCTACCAAGACCAAATTTACAGGTTGAGTTTGCTCACTTTGCAACTACAGAGAGGAAGTTATGTGGTTTACAATTTTTTTTTTCATGAATTTCTAGACCTCAGTTTTCATTAAACAAGATCATGCTATTTAAATCATTTTCTTCTACAAGCAGGCCTAATTTCATTCTCGATTAAAGTTCATACTATAACAAAGCTACAACAAGCTGAATCAGTCAAAAAGGGTTAAAATGACAAAGTTATGCACTTTTGAAATTTGAAACAACAAAAGACTTAGGAGACTTTGAGCTCTCGGGAGGTCCAACCGAATCGGAAGACAAGGGGAGAGTCGTGGGCGTCGATCTTGCATCGCGAGGCCACAGACCTCGAAGCACAGCGCAGCACGAAAGACCTCCTCCCGCTGCAGGGAGGTGCGGACCGTTGAGATCTGATCCAACGGCCACGACGATGCATGCACAAATGCGCGCGAGAGGAGGTCTTCGCGCTTAACGGAGTCGTGGCCGTCGAGATCAAGATCCGGCGATCCCGAGCACTAGGAAGTTCCTAAGACTAAGCCTACAGAGGAGGCCTGGCCCGTTAGATCTAGATCTAACGGTCCGAGCCGAAGGAGGTCCTAAAGCTACGGATCTAAGCGGAGGAGGTCCTCAACGGTTTAGATCTCGGAGGGAGGTTTTTAACGGACGCGATCGGCGAGGAGGTCTGGGCGGTTGGGATTTAACAGGAGGTCTTGGATGGCCAAGATCTACTCGGGAGGTCCTAAGCGGTAGTGATCTAACGGGAGAAGATGCGGGCGGCTCGGTCGAGCCTAAGGAGGTCTGGCGGTTCGGATCGGCGGAGGGAGGTCCGGCGCTAAGGATTTTACAAGCGAGATCTAACGCTCGGATCTAAACCGGGAGGTCGTGAGCGGCTAGGATTGAGCATAAGAGTGCAGCGGGGTTGTCTTTATAAAAGACCCGGATGACTTTTACAAAGAGGACCCCAAGGGTGGTCTGAGGTGGTCTTTGCAAAAATAGCCAAGGAAGGTCTTTTGCAAAGAGGACCTCGGTGGAGGTCCCGAGGTGGTTTTACAAAAATGACCTCGAGGAGGTCTTTTTGCAAGAGTGGTCCTAGCGGCTAGGATTTAACCAAGGTGGTCCTAGGCGGCTAGGATCACTCAAGGAGGTCCTAGACACCGAGGTTTTTGCGGAAAGAACCTAAGGCCCATATCTAATCTTGGAGAGGTCGTGAGCGGCCAAGATTAGTCCGAGGAAGGTCGGGGTTTTCTTTTAATGGCGGGACCACCTGGACAGCGACAAAAAGGGGCGGCTAAGACAAATTTATTGCTCTGAAGATTGGCAATGAATGAACCTAAAAGGGCACCAAAAGACTTCGGATTTAACTTCTAAGCCCATGGCCCACATGTCGGTGACACAATGGCACAGCTTAAGGCGAGGATTAATGCACCCAATGATTAGCAATAAATGGGGCATTGATGATGTCCTAAGAAAGTGACAGCAGGAGTTTGAACTCGCAAATCCCGAGCGGGCTCAACGGCTTGCCGCGGCGATGGGGACCTCGCGGCGCCGACCAAGGCACCGATATACTCGCAATAGTGTCGCGGATCTAGCGGAGGCACTCGGCAGCGGCGGCGGCCTTAACCGCCGCGTCTTGGAGAATGGCGGAGGACAAGTGTTTCGCAAAAACAGCAGGTGGCCCCGAAGCCGCGAGCTAAGCTAGCTAGACCTAGAGCTCTAAGGGACTAAAACGAACTTACCCGAGTGTAGGGAAGGTCCAGGGAAGCGGAGAGAGGAGGAAACCGAAGGAGACGCCCCGGTGACCAGGAACTCCGCCGGAGACGAGGAAGAAAGCGGTCCCGACCACGAACAGCCCCCCCAACTCGTCCACCCCTCCGATGGATAACCACAGCAAGTTAGAGGATGCTCGAGGTGCTCGAGATGACAAGAAAAGCAGGCAAGAACGCTGATGGAACCACTGGAGCTCGAGCTTCGGCAGGGGCCCCAAGGTGACAATGGTGACAGGGAAGGTGGTGCTCTCGGGTGCTTAGATGTGGAGCTCAAGCACAGCTAAGAACGAAGAAAGGATAGGAGAGGAAGGTCTCAGGCTATGTATAGCCAGGGAGCTTGGCAAGGGCTAGGGCAACCCACTGTGAGCAAGAACCATGCCCCTGCCAAAGGCACACTCGACAGGACAAGTGACAGAGCAGGTGGAGACTTTGGAGGCTAAAGCTGACTAGCAATAAATGCATGTCGTGAGAAGAGTCGTTGACAAGGGCAAAAGGTGACATCTCACCGCCCCCAATCTGCTCGACCACGACACACGCGGTGCGGGAAAACCATGATGACCGGGGCTCGAGGAGGTCTAGAGGAAGAAGAACAGAGTCGAAGGAGAGGTCTGGGCGTCCCGGATGTGCTCGGGAGGTCACGGGCGTCCAAGAATCGCCGAGGTGGGAGGTCTTGCGCGGGCGAGGAGGTCTGGGAGGTCGTGGCGGTGGATGGAGATCCAACGGCTAGAAACGAGCGCGCGACGAGATCGGCTCGGGTGCGGCGTTGCGCACTTGGCTCGGCCAAGTCGATTGAGTTGGGCTCGGTCCGAGCCCGAGTCCGACTCAACGGTTGACTTTTACGGTATTAGAAAAGGCTGACATTTGGAGAATTGTTTGAGGTAGCAATTGAACTCCAAAAATTATGAAATTTTTACAGGAGCTTGCTAGCTCAAACGAGGACTAACATAAAATTTTCAGAGGCTTTTGTGCTATGCTTTTCCTCAAAAATTTAACAAGGCTCTGGTCCAAGGTTTGACCAGATTTTGAATCGGTTTGACTGACCTCCAAAATATTCAAACAATTTCTAAAAATTGTGAACTTTTTCAGAGGGGTCACATACCATCCCAAAAACTTAGGAAGAGTATTCCCAGGAGATGATCCAGAGGTTTGACAAGATTGTTTTTGAAAGCCCAAGATTTGGATCAAAAGACTTGTGACTTCGTATTTCCATAACTTCTTGTACAAAACTTGTTTGGTACAAAAGGAAATACAGGATGTAAGAAAAAGTTTTAATTTCTACTCATTTTCTTACATTTGAAACACAAGCCTAAAATTGGGATGTTACAACTCTCCCCCCTTACAAGAATCTCGACCAGAGATTAGTTTACTCGGAGAAGAAAGAAGGAAAATCTGCACGAAGGCGATCTTCTCGCTCCCAAGTTGCCTCATCTTCAGAATGGTTTGACCACTGAACCTTAAGGAACTTGATGGCACGGTTCCTTGTTCTCCGCTCAGATTCCTCAAGAATGCGAACAGGATGCTCGCGGTAGGTCAAATTCTCCTGCACATCGAGAACCTCCAAAGGAGCTTCCTCAGTCGGGACACGGAGGCACTTCTTCAAGTGTGACACATGGAACACATCATGCACACCCTCAAGTGCAGCTGGTAGCTCCAACCTGTAAGCAACAGCTCCAACTCTCTCGATGATGCGATAAGGCCCAACATAACGAGGAGCCAACTTGCCCTTGATGCGAAACGCGATGGCCCTTCAAGGTGAGACTTTGAGATACACAAAGTCATTGGGCTCAAAGCTCAACTCACGGCGACGACGATCCGCATAGCTCTTTATGCGGGTGGGCGTGCGCGGATGCTCGCGGATCAACGAACTTGACTTTCGCCTCATTGATCGAATCGGCCGCAGCGCCGCTCACGATCTCGACCAGTTCAACGGGTTGCACCTTCTCCCATACAAAGCCTCAAATGGTGCCATGCCAAGGCCGCCTGAAAGCATTTGTTGTAGGAGAACTCCGCAAATGGTAGACATTTCTCCCACTTCTTCCCATAGGAAAGAACACAAGCACGAGCATGTCTTCCAACACTTGGTTGACTTCGCTCCGTCGGCCATCGATCCCGAGGATGAAAGGTCATCTTGAAATGAAGGCGGGTCCCCATAGCCGCTTGCAGACTATGCCAAAACCGCGAGGTGAAAAGCGCACCACGATCAGAAATAATCGTCTTTGGTACACCGTGAAGACTCACAATCCTCGAGACATAAAGTTCGGCCAAGGGCCCCACACGAAGCTGAGTCTTGACGGGAAGGAAATGTGCCACTTTAGTCAACCGGTCAATGACGACCCAAATAGCATCATTCCCCTTGGACGAGCGGGGCAATCCGGTGATGAAGTCCATGCCAACGGAATCCCACTTCCACTCTGGCACTGGCAAAGGCTGAAGAAGACCTGCTGGACGCTGATGTTCGGCCTTCACACGACAACACACGTCGCACTCGGCGACGAACTTGGCAATCTCACGCTTCATTCGGGTCCACCAGAATCTATGACGAAGGTCCTGATACATCTTGGTAGCCCCGGGATGAATAGACAAAGGAGAATCATGGGCTTCGCGGAGAATCAATTCCCGCAATTCCATGACCTTAGGAACCACAAGGCGCTGCCCAAACCACACAACGCCATGCTCATCCTCCAAAAGCACTTGGCTATCCATCCTTGATGTTACGCTTGATCCGCTCACACGCGTATCATCTCATGTGTCGCCTTGATTTGGTCCACCAAGGTTGGTGCACAACCAAGTTAGCAAGAGAACCGTGCTCGATCAAACCTAAATTGAGTATTGGAATTTCGAAATGAGGGTAGGCTGCTGCTCTTGGAGCATCAACATGTTGCAATACACCTTCCGACCGAGTGCATCCGCAGCGACATTGGCCTTGCCGGATGGTGCTTGAATGCCCATGTCATAGTCCTTGATCAATTCCAACCATCTTCTTTGCACGAGGTTCGGATCGGTTTGGGTGAACAAGTACTTCAAGCTCTTGTGGTGAATACACCTCTAACGGTTACCAATCGATAATGCCGCCAAATCTTGAGTGCATGGACCACAAAGACTAACTCCAAGTCATGAGTAGGATAGTTGAGTTCATGAGGCCTCAAGCTGCCGCGATGCATAGGCCACAACCTTGCCTTCCCGCATAAGAACACAACCTGGACCACGACGAGAAGCATCACAATAGATATCAAAACTCTTGTGAATATCGGGAGAACAAGCACTGGCTGAGGTCGATCGCTTCTTGAGTTCTGAAAACTCACATCACAAGTAGCGGACCACTCAAACTTCTTGTCTTTCTTGAGCGGTTCATCATAGGCTTTGCAATCTTGGAGAAGTTCTCGATGAAGCGCGATAGTAGCCACCAAACCAAGAAAACTCCGCACATCCGTGGTCGACTTGGGCTGACCCCAAGATAGCACATCAACGACCTTGCTAGGATCCACACCACACCTCCCGCTGAAAGAACATGGCCCAAAATGCCACTTCCTCCAACGAACTCGCACTTGCTGAATTTGGCATACGGTGGTGCTCACGCAGCTGCCCAACACCCGACAAGATGCTCGGCATGCTCTTCTTCACTCTTGGAGTAGATAAGGATATCATCGATGAATACCACCACAAATCTATCCAAATACTCCATGAATACCGAGTTCATAAGATTCATGAATAAAGCGGAGCATTAGTCAAACCAAAGACATGACGGTGTACTCGTAAAGGCCATAACGAGTAGCAAAAGCCGTCTTAGGAATATCCTCGCCCGATCGACTTGGTGATAGCCCACCTCAAGTCAATCTTGGAGAAGACTCGTGCTCGGTCAAGCGATCGAAAAGATCATCAATACGGGCAAAGGATACTTGTTCTTTACCACACCTCATTAAGCGGACGGTAATCAACACACATGCGCAAGGTCTTGTCCTTCTTTTCACAAAGATAATCTGGACAACCCCAAGGAGATGAGCTAGGGCGGATAAAACCCTTCTCTTGCAGCTCACCCGGTTGCTTCTTCACTCCTCCAACTCATTAGGAGGCATGCGTCGGCCTCTTAGAAATAGGGGCGTGCAGGGCAACAACTCGATCACAAATTCCGATCTCGAGCAGGAGGCATCCTGGCAAATCTTCGGAAAGACATCCGCGAAGTCACACACCGTGGGGACGTCGTGAATCTCAAGGCGGCTTTGCTTCAAGGGCATAAAGATGGGGCTCTCAACTGCGGCGAAACCCAACCTGTTCACCGACGGGCCGGTGAGGTAGACAATCTTCTGGCACAATCGATTTGCCCCAAGTGTTGGGACAACCAATCCATGCCAAGAATCACATCCAAGCGCGAGTCGAGTAGGATAAGATTCGCCAAGAATCCCACTCCCGGCGTGGATAGGAACATCCGGCATACTTGGTCGACTCTCATTTCCGAACCGGAGAGCGAATCGCGATGGGATCCCAGAGGAACACGATGAAGCCCACAATCAACAGCAAAAGACCTCGAAATAAAAGAATGCAAGCCCCGAGTCAAATAAAGCGTAGCGGGGCGCAAATTAACAAGGAGCGTACCCAACACCACGTCGGGCGCCTCCTGTGCCTCCTCGGCCGAGATGTGGTTGACTCGGCGCTCCCAAGCCGGGGTCTTACGTGGTGGGTGACCACTCCCTTGCCGCGTCCTCCATTAGGACGAGGGCGCTCGATCTTCTTAGGACAACTACTCGCGTAGTGGCCCTTGTTGTGGCGATAGAAGCGGTGGCGTCGGCCGCGGGGTTGCGGGAACACCTGCTGCTGGGTCGCGGCGCGCGTGGTAGTCACAACTGCGGAGGGCGTGGAGCTGGTGCCGAAGGCCTCGGCGGTGGTGAAGCCAAGGCGGGCCACCGGTGCAGCCCAACTTCGGGACGAGCGAGGCCAGCTGCGCGAACCATTGGGCCTCCCACTTGCGCTGCGGGACTCGCCAGCTCTCGCCTTGTGCTCGGCGATGATGGCCTTGTCCACCAAGGTGCGGAAGTCGAAGTCCACAATAGAGAGCTTGTCACGAAGCTCCTCGGACAAACCCTCCATGAACTTCTCTGCTTGGCCTCATCGGTGGCCACCTCGGCGAGGCGTACCTCGCCAAATGGTTGAACTCATGGAGGTACTCGGTGACAGATTTGCGCCCTGTTTGGCGCAAGGAACTCCTTCTTCTTGACTTCATCGGTGGCGGGGACATGGGCCCGACGGAAGCTGACGGAACTCCTCCCACGAGACCACGTGTCCGCGGGCTGCATGGCGAGAAATTCTCCCACCATGAGAGTGCCGCACCCTCCGGTGATGGGATGCGAAAGTGCGCTCCTGCTCCTCGGCGAGCAACGTTGAGCTTCGCTCAGCGGCACGCAGCCGATCGTCTGCGTCCAAGGGATCCTCGGACCGGAGAAGGTAGGAGGCTGCGTGCGGAGGAACTCCAAGCCCCCACGCGTCACGTGCCCACCTCGGATCCGAGGCACGGAGGAGTGGAGGTGTTCTGGCGATAACCTCCAACACCTGCGGTCCTCCGAGCGATTGCGTTCGATTTGCATGAGGACTTCCGCCATGGTCGGAGGAGGGGAAGCTCCTCATCGGAACTACGGTGATTCGGCCACTCGTGTCCCACCACCATCCCGATTTACTAAGACAAGTTAGATCTGATTCAAGACCCAAGAGCACGAAATCCAAACTTAGTCAAAATGACCAAAGAATAGCCACAAAAGAACATGAGACCATAAGTCACCGAATCAACTTTCCGAAACGACCAACCCGTATGGAGGAACGAGCAATCGTTTAAGAAGGCCCAAAATTCCAGCATTAACTTCCAGCTCAAAACAGTCCAAAAATCAAGGTATAACCACCTAATAGAGTATAGGCATTAGCTAATCTCATATCACTTCTTACCCTTTTATTCCCACAAGTTTTAGTCGTATTTATCTCTCATTTCCTACCCTAATTACTCACCACTAGCTAGCTGTCCTATTTTCTTTCTCCAAGCCCTCTCATGGTTCTCCCAAAGCCAAGTTAATCGATAGAGGCTAATTTTTGAAAGGGAGAGAGGAACAACTTTTTCAAACTTAAGTGAGAGTAAGGTGAGATGAGCAAGCTAAGACAGGTAAGGAATAAAATTAGAGAACTTACTTAAGTTTTCATAAACTATTTGAAAGTAAGTTTTCAAAATATCCTAAAGCGACCAAGCTAGGGGTTTCTACAGTCAAGATGGCTCGATACCAACTTTGTGAGGACCGGAATATTTAACTAGTAACACTTAACCTCCAATTGGTTCTAGCGTTACTAATTAAACATTCTAAGCCTCGATGGACATATGCTTCCTGAATTGCAGCATATGTACATCATCACAAAATACACATCAATTCCATACACATACATCACTAAGTTCAACAACGACATACATAAAGTAAAGTTATTACAAAGAGAGCCGACCGGCCAAATAGAACAATATACAAGAATGACAATGAAGCAAAAGCGCCATAAGATGGCTAGAACAAAAGTCGGCCGGTTAGCCAACATAACCCACAAGGCAACCGACCAGGCCGCCAAGCTAGTCGCCCATAGCTACCACAACACAACTTCGCAAAAGTGAGGCCCTTGAGCTCACCTTCCTCCTCTGCAACAAAACAATTAAGCAGCAACCGAGTACAAAGATTGTCTTTGTACATAAGACCGACGTGTGGAATAGCAGGACCTATTCATAAACTACATGCAAGCTTATTTAGGTGGAGGTCATATGTCTCATTTGCATAAGCCAACTTTATTTGCAATAATGTAGTACCTTTTAAAAGCAAGTTTGCAAATTTATTTTGTTATCAAAGTAACATGAAGTAAAGATACATACAAGTAACCACACAAGTGACTATCCCAATAGTCACCACAACATATACGAATCCCGATTCATTACCACCCATCAAGTTTTAATTTAAAGGTTGTAGTCTAACTCTTGAAAGACCTTGCCAAGCGTGTCCATAACCTAGGACGAGGCTATTCGAATAGTTTTAACCCTGCGGGTGTACCAATGTACCCACACTTGGACCGCCTTCAAGCCACAAGCACACTACAGAAGGTATGCCGCCCGGCTAAGTCCTCGAGACGTTTCCAATCTTGTGTATTAACTACGAGCAGCTCGTATGGGTAGAAACACCATACGCTTACATTGCAAGCGAAAGACAACCACCGTTACGGGAAACCTTCGGACACTACAATGCTCCCACCTCCATCCCTCCTGCGACTCCTGCGACCGGAGCCAATACACGCCAAAGTACTAAGTCAAGAGAGGTCCCATACCCTCTAATGTGGTTAGCACGCTAAAATGCTTGGTTTAGTGTAACAAGATGTTCGGTCCTTGTTGACCGGGCACCATTCGATCACACCCAAAAATCACACCATCATACCATTGTGCCCAAGTCTAAATCATTTTGTTTTCAGTTTTAGTTTTCATAAGTAGACATAGCACAAGGTGGAAATCATAATCATAATAAGTTTGATGTGATCAAGGTTATCGACAAGTCGATAACCGCCCATTTCTACCGGCTAGGCATGGCTAAGCAATTAATTCGCAACTACTAAGTGACAAGAGCCCATCCACGAACTCTAAATCACAGCAAGTAACCTAGGCTCATGGTAGTAGAGGATAATCATTTGCTAAGGAAATGCATCTACTAGGCCAACTATTAAAACAAAGTAGCAATGCATACATAGAATTTGTAATCAACATAAATACTTAAAATACTGGGATTAACATGATCAAACTGCTTGCCTTCTTGCTGTTGCTCAATATGTTGCGGAGGATCGCTCTGGGTTACCGCAAATGTCGAATCCTAAGCGAAAGGCAAAGAGAACCAAGAACAACCAATAAGACTAGCAACACTTAAACAAAAGAGCAAGCAAAAATTAACCAAATACAACGAAATTTATACACAAGGTAGAATACAAATATACCAAGACATAGAAACTGGAAAAACCTAATTTGGATTTGTGGTGCAAAAGATATTACTTAAAAACTCATTTTCGGCCATAATTAGCACTGTAGCAAAAATATTTTCTAGAAAGGTTTTGAAGCTGAAATTTTTATGGTAGCTACCTACTGGTATTGTGGTAACCCATATAAAATTTTAGGTCATTTGGAGTTAAGATGATTTAGTTATGATTTTTCTAAGTTCTACAACTAGCACATATCATTTCTCAGGAACATGGATAAAGACAAAGCCTAGATCAAATTAAAGCATGGCTACAGACCAAATTTACCAGGTTGAGTTTGCTCACTTTGCAACTACAGAGAGGAAGTTATGTGGTTTACAATTTTTTTCATGAATTTCTAGACCTCAGTTTTCATTAAACAAGATCATGCTATTTAAATCATTTTCGCTACAAAGCAGGCCTAATTTCATTCTCAGTTAAAGTTCATACTATAACAAAGCTACAGCAATGGAATCAGTCAAAAGGGTTAAAATGACAAAGTTATGCACTTTTGAAATTTGAAACAACAAAAGACTTAGGAGACTTTGAGCTCTCGGAGGTCCAACGAGAATCGAAGACAAGGGAGAGGTCGTGGGCGTCGATCTTGCATCGCAGGCCCGCACCTCAGCACAGCAGCGCGCGGAAAGACCTCCTCCGCTGCGGGAGGTGCGGACCGTTGAGATCGATCCAACGGCCACGACCGGTGCATGCACAGCGCGACGCAGAGGAGGTCTTCGCGCTAACTGAGGTCGTGGCCGTCGGATCAAGATCCGGCGATCCCGAGCACTAGGAAGTTCCTAAGACTAAGCCTACAGAGGAGGCCTGGCCCGTTAGATCTAGATCTAACGGTCCCGAGAGCCGAAGGAGGTCCTAAAGCTACGGATCTAAACGGAGGAGGTCCTCAACGGTTTAGATCTCCGAGGGGAGGTTTTTAACGGGACGCGATCGGCGAGGGAGGTCCTGGGCGGTTGGGATTTAACCGAGGAGGTCTTGGATGGCCAAGATCTACTCGGGAGGTCCTAAGCGGTAGTGATCTAACGGGAGAAGATGCGGGCGGCTCGGTCGAGCCTAAGGAGGTCTGAGCGGTTCGGTCGACGCGGAGGGAGGTCTGAGCGCTAAGGATTTTACAAACGAGATCTAACGCTCAGATCTAAACCGGGGAGGTCGTGAACGGCTAGGATTGAGCCTAAGAGGTCTGAGCGGGGTTGTCTTTATAAAAGACCCGGGACAGCTTTTTACAAAGAGGACCCCAAGGGTGGTCCTGAGGTGGTCTTTGCAAAAATAGCCAAGGAAGGTCTTTTGCAAAGAGGACCTCGGTGGAGGTCCCGAGGGTGGTTTTTACAAAAATGACCTCGAGGAGGTCTTTTTGCGCAAGAGTGGTCCTAGCGGCTAGGATTTAACCAAGGTGGTCCTAGACGGCTAGGATCACTCAAGGAGGTCCTAGACACCGAGGTTTTGCGGAAAGAACCTAAGGCCCATATCTAATCTTGGAGAGGTCGTGAACGGCCAAGATTAGTCCGAGGAGGTCCGGGGTTTTCTTTTAATGGCGCGGGACCACCGGACAGCGACAAAAAGGGGGCGGCTAAGACAAATTTATTGCTCCTGAAGATTGGCAATGAATGAACCTAAAAGGGGCACCAAAAGACTTCCGGATTTAACTTCTAAGCCCATGGCCCACATGTCAGTGACACAATGGCACAGCTTAAGACAGGATTAATGCACCCAATGATTAGCAATAAATGGGGCATTGATGATGTCCTAAGAAAGTGACGAAAACGGGAGTTTTGAACCTGCAAAATCCCGAGCGGGCTCAACGGCTTGCCGCCGGCGATGGGGACCTCGCCGGCGCCGACCAAGGGCACCGATATACTCGCAATAGTGTCGCGGATCTAGCGGAGGCACTCTCGACGGCGGCGACGGCCTTAACCGCCGGCGTGCCGGAGAATGGCGGAGGACAAGTGTTTCGGCAAAAACCGAAAACGGTGAAACTGAGCGCTGCGAGCTAAGCTAGCTAGACCTAGAGCTCTAAGGGACTAAAACGAACTTACCCGAGTGTAGGGAAGGTCCAGGGGAAGCCGGAGGAGAGGAGGAAACCGAAGGAGACGCCCGGTGACTGGGAACTCACGAGAGCGAGGAAGAAAGCGGTCCCGACCACGAACAGCCCCCCAACTCGTCCACCCCTCCGATGGATAACCACAGCAAGTTAGAGGATGCTCGAGGTGCTCGAGATGACAAGAAAAGCAGGCAAGAACGCTGATGGAACCACTGGAGCTCGAGCTTCGGCAGGGGCCCCAAGGTGACAATGGTGACAGGGAAGGTGGTGCTCTCGGGTGCTTAGATGTGGAGCTCAAGCACAGCTAAGAACGAAGAAAGGATAGGAGAGGAAGGTCTCAGGCTATGTATAGCCAGGGAGCTTGGCAAGGGCTAGGGCAACCCACTGTGAGCAAGAACCATGCCCCTGCCAAAGGCACACTCGACAGGACAAGTGACAGAGCAGGTGGAGACTTTGGAGGCTAAAGCTGACTAGCAATAAATGCATGTCAGCAGAAAGAGTCGTTGACAAGGGCAAAAAGGTGACATCTCACTGCCCCCCCCCAACTGCTCTGACCCTGACACACGCACGGTGCGGGGAAAACCATGATGACCAGGGCTCGAGGAGGTCTAGAGGAAGAAGAACAGAGTCGAAGGAGAGGTCCTGGACGTCCCAGATGTGCTCGGGGAGGTCCTGGACGTCCAAGAATCGCCGAGGTGGGGAGGTCTTGCGCGGGCGAGGAGGTCCTGGGAGGTCGTGAGCGGCTGGATGGAGATCCAACGGCTAGAACGAGCGCGCACGAGATCGGCTCGGTGCGGCGCTGCGCACTTGGCTCGACCGAAGTCGATTGAGTTGGGCTCGGTCAGAGCCCGAGTCCGACTCAACCAGATTTGACTTTTACGGTATTAGAGAAAGGTGACATTTGGAGAATTGTTTGAGGTAGCAATTGAACTCCAAAAATTATGAAATTTTTACAGGAGCTTGCTAGCTCAAACGAGGACCTAGCATAAAATTTTCAGAGGCTTTTGTGCTATGCTTTTCCTCCAAAAATTTAACAAGGCTCTGGTCCAAGGTTTGACCAGATTTTGAATCGGTTTGATTGACCTCCAAAATATTCAAACAATTTCTAAAATTGTGAACTTTTCAGAGGGTCACATACCATCCCAAAACTTAGGAAGAGTATTCCCGGAGATGATCCAGAGGTTTGACAAGATTGTTTTGAAAGCCCAAGATTTGGATCAAAAGACTTGTGACTTCGTATTTCCATAACTTCTTGTACAAAACTTGTTTGGTACAAAAGGAAATACAGGATGTAAGAAAAAGTTTTAATTTCTACTCATTTTCTTACATTTGAAACACAAGCCTAAAATTGGGATGTTACATGTGGGGCCCGCCCGTCAGCGACAGCAAGGAAATGGTGCGAGTCGGAGTCCGGTGCGACGCGACGAACTGGTTCGACTCGATCAAGATTGTGCTGACCGCTGGATCTGAGATGGACGGTCGAGATCTCTGTGTGCATTCGGACCGGTCGAATACATACGCGACGTGGGTCGTTCGATTTGCATCGGACGGTCACGATCGATTGGACTCGCGCTGTGCAGTTAGGCGGTGCGACCGAGCCATGTGGTGCGGTCGGACTTGAGTCTCAGTCGGGTCTGAGCCACAGGAATAGTGATTCCAGATTTGAATTAGAAAGGCAGAGAAGGTTTGGGGAATTTTTAGAGGTAGCTCCTGAGCTCCAAAAATTCCGAAATTTTTATGGGAGCTAACAGGAACAGAGGACAACCTTGTGAAATTTTTCCAGGAGTTTTCATGCAATAGATTTCTCCCAATAAAATTCACAAGCTGCTGTACAGGAGTTTGACCAGATTTCCCAACTAGTTTGACTTGGCCATTTGAAATAGCAAATAAAATATATAAATTGTGAAATAATTCAGGGAGGTAGATAGGATGACCAAGATGATAGGAAAAATATTTGCAGAGGACGATCACAAGTTTGAAGGCTAAGAAATTGATGACAACAACTTCCAATCACAAGAATTAATTTCTAAAAAATTGGAAATTGCTAAGGAAAATTTGGAAAACCTCCAAATGACTTCATGGGATAACAAAAGTTTTTATTTCTCCTCAAAATGTTACATTTGAACTACAAACCCTGAGTTAGGGTTGTTACACTATTCATCCAACTCAAGGAGAAACGTTAGTTCCATAATGTGATTATCATTAATTACCACAACATACCATTAACTCATAATGGTTGGGACAAGATACCAAAATCTTTCCCTCTTTGGTAATTGATGATAACCAACACAATTACAGATAATTGAATGTAATTGGTATGCAAGGTAGTTAGAATCGCGATCCTACTCTTAGAATCTTACGATTCTACAAACCCACGACAGCCTGTCGATCCAAATCGCACCGTGAATCGGAATCAGGTAGAATCGTGGTAGAGTCGCGATCCAAATCGTAGAATCGCGTAGAATCGTGTAGAATCGCAGAGTAGAATCGTGGTAGAGTCGTTTGGACAAAAAAATTGCATTTTTTTGCAATTTTTTTTTTTTTTAGAGGTCAGGGTTTGCTAATATTTTGTTTTAGAGCAAAATTTATTGTTATTAATTTCTGAGAATGAAACTATAAATATCAGTATGGTAATGCTAGTACAAATATCTATATTATGACATGAGCAATGTTGAGCTTGATAATGATAAGCTATTTTTATTCCTATATGTCTAGTTGCTTTTAAGGAATATGCAAGTGTTGCAATTAAATATTGATTTACAAAAATTGTGAACATTTCTCATCTAATTGTAGTAAACTAGTCATGGTCATTGGCTGTTCTCCTGTAGTTCAGAACTATATCACCTATCATGTCAGTACCATTATGCTTTTCTGTTGTGCGATAAAAAGTGCTTTGTCCCTTTTTTGGATTATAAGTAAGTGGTAAACCATATAAGAATCATACAAACTTATAGTATAGATATTAAATATGTGTATTTTTACAATTTCGTAGAATCGCCGATTCTACGATTCGATACTACGATTCGATCCTACCGGAGGCAAATCGATCCAACTTAGGATCTCGACTCTGACTACCTTGTTGGTATGAGTATATATAAACTACATAAGTTATATGTATATACTCAAGAGTTATGTTTCAAAGTAGATCACAAAGATCAATACTAATGAAACAACAAGGACATGAGTATATATGAACTACACAAGTTATATATACCAAAATGAGTGTATACAAACTACACAAGTTGTATATACTCATATGAATATATTAACTACACAAGTTAAATATATTCAAGGATATATTTCAAGGTAAAGATCCTTAATATATGTGGACAAAGGATTATGGATCAATACTAATGAAACCGCAAGATATAGATTGAACTCCCCCTAGATGTGTGCATACACGAGTGTGTAAATGAAACATATGCACATATACAAGTTTTTCCTTTTTGGTGAAGTTCAACCTATATATTTGATCCGAGGAATGCAACAAGATATAATTACATGATGTCGAATGCATACCTCTTTGATCTTTAAATCCAAACAAGACTAAGCAATAGATAATGAATAAAATTGTTAGTCTCACAAATATATTTGTCATTAATGAATACATACCTGTTTGGATTTTTGCTCTTATATCCAAGCTGAGACTAAACATGATATAACAATAAGAGTGTTAGTCTCATAAGTAGATTTGTCATTAATAACCAAAACACCATTAACACATAATGGCGGGTCTAGATTCTTCAATCTCCCCCTTTTTGGTAATTGATGACAAATCCTTTATCAACAGCCACATTTGAATATTATCAACATATATTGAGTAATTAAGCTATTGAAATGTAAATCATGCATATAATGAATTCTTTAAGCATGTGAAGGAGACATGTAGAATATTTGATACACAACCAAATGTGGAAAGATATTGATCCATCATTCTCCCCCTTTTGGCATTAATCACCAAAAATTCAAATCAACCTTAAACCAAATAAAAGATTTTGCAAGATCAAGAGCTTGGCAAGAGAAGACATTTTATTGAGAGATTAAATAAACATTCTCCCCTTTTAAAGACAGGTTGGGTTCTTAAGAGAATTTTGAGAGTTTCTGCAACCAAGAACCGAACAGAGATAAAAACTCCCCCTAAACATGTGCATTTAAGATCTGAAAGGAATACATGCACAAGAAGATTTTATAAAATTTTGACGGAGTTTTCTCTAACCAATGAATCCAAGGAAGCATGACAATTTATAATCGAGATAAGAATATTCATGCAACAACAATAAGGATTCAATTAATAACATAGTTTAGACAAGGATAAGAAACAATAATCCATAACATTAACATTCACATATCCAAGAGTCTGATAGCAATTAACGATTATCACAGGGTACAATAAGGTCATAACAAATAACAAAAGATAACAATAAAGAGCTTATCCCATAAAACAAGGTCTATTGACCTACATATGAAAAGATAGAACAACTAAGATGGAGGACCCTCTGTCGAAGATGGGGCAAGAATGATGTGGATGGAAGATCATCCTGCTGAATGCCTGAAGATGTATGACGACGACTCCCAAACCTCTGATAAACAACTGGTACATGCTGCTGATGATACTCTGAGAGTCTCGCATCCATACGACTGACCCTCAAGTCCAAAGTCTCCAACCTAGCTGTAGTCTCTGCATGCATCTGATCATATCTCGCATCCATGCGATCAAACCTAGCATCCATGCTCGTCTGAAGGTGCAAGATAGCTGCCAGTACTGCATCCTGCTCCTGAGGAGCCTGCTGACCTGGAGGTCCCTGAGAGGATGATCCCTGCCCTGGATGCTGAAGAGGAGGTGGAGGGGGCACCTGAGGAGGAGGAGCATCTCTAGGTCTGTACTCCTTATGCTCCATATCATAGTCCTGATCAAAATCAATCTTACTCTGAATGAGCTTCATAATATAGGGAGCAAAATAAATGCTCTTGGTCTTGTCTCCCTTAGAAGTAGCAATCTCTCTAATGATCAGGTCCATCACATCAATCCTTGTGCCATCCATAATATATTTTATCACATTCCAGGCACGCCCATGTATCTCATCATTGTTTCCACTCCTAGGAAAGAATGATGCTCTCATGATCCTATTAATAACACTGGGAATAGGAAGGAGTCCAGTTACCTTTCCACGCACAAACAGATTTCCTGGATCATAGAACTCATCCACCTGAGTGAGGTCAAGAGATTCCTGAAGATGTACCTTTAAACCACTCGAATCTCCTAAGCTCAGGGCACTTATGAACTCATCTTTACTAGCTTCCAACTTTTGATGTCCAGTCATCCATTCAAGATGGTCATGATCAGGAGAAACATAGACTGTAGCATAAAACTGTCTGATGGCTTTTGCATGAAAGTTGCACTGTAAAGAGACTAATGATTCCAATCTGACAGCTCTAAACAATCTAAGCAGACCATTATAGACTGGATTCTTGCAACAAGATATAATTACATGATGTCGAATGCATACCTCTTTGATCATATGCACATATACAAGTTTTTCCTTTTTGGTGAAGTTCAACCTATATATTTGATCCGAGGAATGCAACAAGATATAAGTACATGATGTCGAATGCATACCTCTTTGATCTTTAAATCCAAACAGGACTAAGCAATAGATAATGAATAAAATTGTTAGTCTCACAAATATATTTGTCATTAATGAATACATACCTGTTTGGATTTTTGCTCTTATATCCAAGCTGAGACTAAACATGATATAACAATAAGAGTATTAGTCTCATAAGTAGATTTGTCATTAATAACCAAAACACCATTAACACATAATGGCGGGTCTAGATTCTTCAACATCATATCCCGGAGAAGCGCCCGGTATCCATCCACGTTCTCAGCTTGAGTTTCTTTGACCAGGTATTGACGACTCATCTAAAGCCAAGAAAAACAAGGTAAGATTTCCATTTCAAATCCAAACAAGAGTAAGGTAAGAAAAGGCACTAAGAGGGATGAGGAATAAAAGATATTCCTAACTTATATTTTCTGAAATTAACTTGATAATTTTAAAATATTTTGACTCAAGAAGACTCACTAACTCTAACGCCAGTGCTATCTCTAACTTACAGTCAGTATGGCTCTCATACCAACGCTGTGGGGACCCCGGAGTTATCTCCGTAAGACCGAGACTAATCAAGGTCTTAGGGACATAACTCTAGATCTCCAATAAATGGATTCCAACTTAACTCGATCCAAATGAGAGGCTTAACTAGTGTCAGAGCCCCAACGATCATGCGCGCCGCTCCTCTGCGAGCACTACATGATTGTCGGTTCTCCAACAAGTCGAGCACTACACTTAGTGAGTTAAATAGGAAGCCACGAACAACGAGTACGACTTATATTGGCTCCCAAGATCAGCGACCAATATAATCATACTCTCATACAACGTTGCTCACATCCATACAACATTCATACATAAATAGTACAAAGGTGATACATCAAGTTTCAAGTTTACAACTACATAAGGGGCCGACCGGCCAAATTAAATAAGTTCATAGCGGAAGCAAGTAATTAAACCAAAATGCCTGCAGTGGTATGCCACACAACCCATCGGCAACCGACTGGGAGTTAAAGATAGCACACTACTCATCGGTGTCGCCTAAATCGACACCGACAAGCTCGTCAGTCTCATTATCTTCCTCACCTGTAAAAGCTAGCAAACATCTGGCTGAGTACAAAAGGGTACTCGCAAGTCTTACACAAATAAAAATAGTTATGCATAAGGTCATTCAAGGGAAGGCTCATATTGGCTTAATTTTTTTTTTGCGAAAACGACGCAATACAAAACAACCTACACATACTAGTTTTTCGAGTGCCATTTAAAAATCAGATTTGAAGTGGAAGTAAATCATGTGAATAAGTAATACATTTGATAACAAATGAATCATACCAAAAACAAAGTGGCGGTCCACTTTGATACAACAACAAACATGAATGTCCCATTCATGGTAATACCGAGTTTAACCACAATTTTAATTTCAAGTCTAACAATAAGCAGCCACAAATTTCAAGCGGTCGTCCATAACCGCAGACACGGCTATTCGAATAGATTTATACCCTGCAGGGGTGTACTACTTTACCCACACGACTTGACTAGCCCGTAAGCCTCCAGATGCCTCCGAATATAGCATACTTCCTATGGTATGCCGGCCGGGTAAATCAAGATACGGTCGTTTTTAGCAAGAAGATCCCATTGAGCTAAGTCCCTCAACCCATGGCTCCTAGGAAACACAAGACGTTAACGCTCCCATCCTATCGGCCCAAAAGGAACACGGGATTTCACGGTCACATGCCCTTACAATTTCACCACCGTGGGACTCAACACAATAAAACCTTCCCCCTACTTAACCATACGGCACCCATATACCGCGTGTGATAGCACGAGTGTTGCTTGAACAGCAGGTACCCAAAGTTCGGTCCTTAATTGTCCAGACAAGTCCACCACTTACCCAAAACTCGTGCACAAAGCACCATCACTAACCAACACTTGTCCAGACCAAAAGCTCATTTAAAATGACAAAATTTAACTCATAAAACAGATACAACGATCTGAAATCAATGTATATAAAGAAAGTTGTGTTTATCCCATAATTGTCGGGTTATTCCCGACAATCAGACTACCGTTTCTAGACTTGCATGGCTAAGCAAACCCGCATAATATGCTTTCACACAGCCTATCATAACATTTCAGTACTGGAATAATTCATGGATAGCCACAATGACAAGATAATAGGATGTGTCTAACTATTCATCACAAAAATAGTTACAATATCAACATAGCATGCAAGCAATTATCATTGCATCTATCCTAACAAAACTGGGATCAAATATGATGCAAAAAGAAAGTTCAAAGGATGCTTGCCTTGCTGGTAGGCTAATTGCTCTCCTTCAGTAGCGTAAGAATCAATATCAACGAGCTAGGAATCTATATAAATACAATACCGAATGAACATCGAGAACTACTCCAAAAATCAAGATGTTCAAAAATGCATGATTTTTCTACAGTAGCCATGTCATGATTTTAGACGAATTTAGGTGAAAAAATTATTCCATTTGGATTTAGTATGTGAAAGTTATGGTAGTTTGAATTTCAGTTTGCTGGAAATTCCAATTTAATTAGAATCTGTCACTGTTCACAGATTTTAATTATTTGGTGAAAATTTGCAGAGCAGTGGTGGTTATAAGGATTACATAGTTAAATAGTGGTTACAAGATAAACCTAAATTGATTTGGTTCATCTCTTTTGGAGTCTTTATGAATTTGTTACGCATTTTTAAAGTTATCAGCCTTTTCCTATTGTCCAATTAATGCTGTTAATATAGAATTTTCCAAAAGTATAATCTCTATTACCTAGACCAGTTTAAAACCTATTTTAAAATAAAGTACATTGAAAATGAAAATTAACAGAAGTGGTTCCACTCAATATGGAGTTAAATTGAGGGAGTTATGAATTTATCAACTTTAAACAATTTTCTGTGCACAGGAAAAGAACTGATGGAGGTCTTGAGGGTGGTCTTAGTAAAATGGTCACGAAGTGGTCTTTAGGGTGGTCCTGGGAAGAGAGCCACAAGGAGGTCCTGAAGGTTGTTATTGTCAAACAACCACAGGGAGGTCCTTGCGGTAGGTTTGAGTAAAGAGGTCTGGGCTACCGAGATAAACTCAAGGAGGTCCTGGACGGCTGAGATGGACTCTAGGTGGTCCTGCGGTCGGAATAGGACTTAGGAGGTCCTAGATGGCTGAGATGAACCTTGAGAGGTCTTGGATGGTCCAGATGTACCTTAGGGAGGTCCTAACGGCCGAGATAGACTCTAGGAGGTCTGAGCGGTGATAAGAGATTCGGGAGGTCCTAGCGGTCAGGATAAACCTAAGGAGGTCTGAACGGTCCAGATTAAATAGGGGAGGTCCTGCGGGTGAAACTTTTGCAAAGACGACCCCGAGGGAGGTCCTTTGCGGGACAAGTGCAGGGCGCGGGGCTTAAGACTTCTGTTAGGACAACACTTAATGCTAATGATTACCTCTTAAGTCCAGATCTCCTGCTACAGTACTTGTCCGAGTACGATAACGGGAATCTGGTACAGTGGCTTGCTCGGCGGCTCACCGGCGTTACGCACCACGGCGGAGCCGGCTAAGGGCCGCCATTTCTAGGCAATAGCATTGCACACCTCCTGGTGACAATCTCGACGGTGGAGCCGGTCGTTACCGACGGCTAGCCGGAGTTGAGCAACATTAACAAATACGGCAAAAGTGCAAAAGACAAAGTGAAGCTCCGCATTGCTAACCAGCGAGTGCCAGGGGTCCTAGGGACTAAATGGAAAGCTACCTGAGTGAAGCAAGGTGCTCGAGGAGCTTGGGGCTGGTCGGAGCAATGGCGGCACTGGAGAACAAGATGACGATGACACGGTTTTGCAAAAAGAAGAAATCCTGCGAAGAACACAAAGAGTAGGTGTTCTGGGTAACTCGAGGATCTTAAGGACATGCCAGAGGAGCAAAGAACATGATAAACTTACCAAAACGAAGTGGGAGGTGAAAAGGTTGCTCACGGCCGATAATGGTCCAAGCTCCAAATTCACCAGATTCGAGGTTGACAAATGTGAAGAAGAGGTCCTCGGGTGCGTTCTTCGAAGAACCAGAGGAGCTCAACTAAGAACCGATTGCTACAAGCAAAAGTGAGAGCTCAAGTTAGCAAAAAGGAAATTGTTCAGAGCTTGAAGCAGGGAGGAACCATCAGCCTTGAACTTACCCAAGAGATGAACACAACAAGCTCCCCTCTCCTCAGCTGAAAAGAGGAGAAGTGAGGGAACTAGGGTTCGTAGGGGTTTCTTTATGTCCGGGACACCACGGCAAGGGTGGCTGCGTTAAGTGAGGGAGCTCCAGGATAGGTCAAAAGGGGCGGTGGATTGACGGCATCCACTGGCGTCGTTCTGAGCACGTTGGAGAAGCTCAGACACATGGCGAGGAGCTCCTGTGCGAGGTCAGAGACGGATCTGACAACGCGGGCCCGCAGCGACAGTTTCTCAGTCGTGCGCGCGCGAGTCAGAGGAGAAGGGGTGGTCGTGGGCCGTTGGATGGCCATCAAACGACTCACGATCACCAAGGTGGGATCGAGAGTCATAAGGCAAGGAGGTCGTGGGTCGTTGGATCTGCATCAAATGGCTCATGACCTCTTAGGCGGGAATGCTGGTTGAAAGGCACGGGAGGTCGTGGCCGTTGGATTTAGATCCAATGCTTGCATGTGATGTGCGCTTTTAGGAAGTAGGGCTGAGCCAGTTTACTTAGCCAGGCTCGAGCCCGAGGCACAGTGGTGGTCGGTTAGGGTTGGGGTTTGACTGAGAAACAATTCAATCTCCTCCACTTTGACCAGAGCTTTAAAATTAAAAATAAATTTTAGAAAAATATGAAATAAATCACAGAGGTTCCTGGGCTATCCTAGTGTCCATAAAAATTATTTAACCCTACTGTTCATGATATAAAGTGTACAATATAAATTCAACATAATGTTGGTCTTTAAATTGTTTTTGAATTTTTATAGGATTCAAACCAGTCCCAAAAATTTGGAAAAAATTATATTAATTCATGATAATTAATATAGTATTTGAATAAATTATCTCCAGAGAATCTTTAGTAGCATTTATTTCAGTTTTAAGTTTGGAGTTCAAATTAAAGCGTATGTTTCATTTGTATTTGGTGATTTTCCAATATTTAAATAAAAAGTTTAAAAACATGTTGCATGCTAATGAGATGCATAATAAACCTCTTTATTAATTTGGGGATGTGAAAACATGCAACTAGAGACCTCTCTCCTTGCTCACAAAGTGCAACACATGCACAATTGAGAGGAGAGGCTCACACTAGCTTAAGAGAGTGAAATAAAGTGGCAGATACTCAACGTGAACTGCTCTGGGTACTGCTTGCGCATGCGAGGCTCCAACTCCCAAGTCGCTTCTCGCTCATCCTGATGCGACCATGGCACATCGACATACTTCAACGTCTTGTTTCGCAAAACTCGCTCTGACTCTTCCAGAATTTGCATCGGTCGGGATTCAAAGGTAAGATCTTGTTCAATGATCAGAGGTTCTAGCAAAATCACATGTTAGCGAGCTCTCAATTACTCACTCAGTATCGGAACATACCAGATGTTGCGTACCTCATGTATAGACCCGAGACGGCCCTTGCGATATGCTAACATCTTAATTCTCACAGCTGTCGAAAACAACCCAATGTACCTTGGGCCTACTTCTCCTTTGGTACCAAAAACACATAACATGCACATAACACACAGGACTCTCTTCCCAATTCTCAATCGATCTCTTAATATTAACAAGGAACACCAAAAACTCACGAAAGAACTCGCTTTAAACAATCCCTTTTATAAATGGAACCCAATTGAGAGTATTCTCGTCGCAACCATGAAATGGCAACTGCACACCAAAAGGGTCAACTTCAAAAGCAAAAATTCATCATGAAATCCCTTCCGCTTTCCAAGTAGGCAGTTTACAAATAAACAGCACATAGGCCAAAAGAGAAACCACTTAAATACCCAAATCAAATACTTCCTTTATTATTTTTTAATTGATAAGGACCACACATGCCATCATAAAGACAAGCTCAATTTGCGAAAGACATGCGTCAAAACACATAGCTCAAATAAGAATCAAGAAAACATTTCAGTACTCGAGGAAATATCTTTTTCTCAGTTTCTCTTTTATGAATAAAATTTCTCTCAAACTTTAGAATTCCAATTCATCGCATACAACACTAGCTCATATCTCTTAAAATGGCATCCTCAAAGCTATGCTCAAACCGGAATACATTATCCACACCTTTCTAGAGAGGCTCTATTGAC
This sequence comes from Ampelocalamus luodianensis, assembly GCA_036346255.1. Lineage (NCBI taxonomy): Eukaryota > Viridiplantae > Streptophyta > Magnoliopsida > Poales > Poaceae > Ampelocalamus > Ampelocalamus luodianensis. Next base: position 31,909,893 of record CM070636.1, read on the forward strand.
CCCACCAAAACACTCCTGACAACTCCTCTACCGACGAACTTAATTTGACAGATGACACACAATGCATCTCAAAATAGATCTCACGCAATCATATCACCTCAAATTTTTAAGAATAAATGTCAGGACCCGAAAATACATCTCAGGAACCCTCTATGTATTCTGAACTAGTCCCAGATCAGTAGCTAGCTCACATAGGAAAACAGTGATGAAATACCATGCATTTATTCGATTTAACTAAAAAGATCCCAAAGTAACAAAAAGATCTCAACGTTTACCACGCAGGGCTAAAGAAACAAATAAACTCTTGCAGCAGAACGGAACTCTTCAAATGGCTAATCAACATGCCCACAAGCAATCGAGTGGAGAACACATCCTAATCTGCAAAACCTTCATGGTACTCTTCCTGGTAGAACTCGGAGTTCCCTGGTTCTTCTGTGGAGATTAAGCAACACAGGGCGCAAAGCCATGAGTACTTTGAATGTACTCAGCAAGCCGTGGGGAAATGTATGCAACTAGTATTCATGCAGGGCTTGAACAAATGTTAGTTGTATAGCTCTTTTGCGGAAAACATCATTTACGATAAATACAATAAATAGATTGAAATGTGTAATTGAAAACAATAATAAGTAAGTAAATAGTTTCTTTGAAACAACCAGTGAACTTCCCATTCACTTCCCAACCAAACCAAAGATAAGTGAATTCCCCATTCCCCCATCGACACAACCCACCAAGTGAATGACCTATTCACCAAACGAACATTATATTCATCAAGTGAACTTCCCATCCACACTTCGACACATTTTTGAAGAAACTCTATCTCCCGCGTGAAATCCCCGAGCACGTCCATAACCGCGAACACGGCTATTCGAATAGTTTTACACTCTGCAGAGGTTGTACAGCTTGACCCACAAGAGATAGATCAACTTATAATATCCATTTAACACACTTCCGAGGTGTGCGACTAAGTGATCATCACAAGGCTTTTACAAAGCTCCTTCTTAACCCAGTTCTGCCCGCTAAGGTTTCAACACTAAATGTCTTTCCGACCAGACAGGGCCCCCCTCTTGCGCCACCGTGAGAATACGTTTCCCACGACTCACACTTCACGTGACAAAACCAAAATTAAGACATTGCTAATTAGTTAGCTAGGCCCGTCCCATCGGGCATGTGGTTGTACGGTTAAGGCCCAGTTCAATGGCGCACAAGATTAAGTCCTTGACAAGTTACTCAGGCGAGTCTACCACAAACACACAACATGTTCAATCCACATCCCCACTATCCACCAACCACTCGCCCAAGCAAAAACCATTTTAGTTAACCAAAACGAATGACATACCCTGTCATGGCTCCCAAATTTTAACAAGAGTGGCTTACCACCACGATTCCATAAATCATTAAGTCAAAATTAATTATTAAGACACATGTGATGACAAACCCATCGTAACTAAACTGAACTAAGCATTAGTACGATACCCATGTTGGCAATACAAATATGTCCAACTAAAAATTACCCATGCTAAGGTGACAAAGGATTCATGGCATTCAAATAATCAATGGAGATATAATGACAACAGGTAACAACTATACCCAAAGCAATTTATATAAAGATAGTATGCAATTGTATAGAACAATATACTTTTGAAATCATGAGTTCTATATGATCAAAGGACCATGACTTTCCTGGGAATAAATTATGTGATTGATCTTGATCTTGGTATGCTACTCCTTGCTCAAAGCTTCCCGGAGTATCAACGTCTACTCGCAAAATAAGTAAATAAACCAAATAAATAAATAACAGAGAAAAACAAACTCCAAAAATTAAATAAAAATCTCAGATAAATAGATCTCGAATTTAGATGGATTTAGGAATTTGAATGGACTCAATCGGAGTTCGGATGCAAAAGATATGGGCTTTGTAAGATTGAAACCCTAAAGAAATACCCTAATAGGATTTTCTAATTATCCCAAATTATTTTCCTATTGGAAATTCCGGAATATGACGCACGGCTGACGTCAGCGAGGGGCGTTCTGTAACATCCCAATTTTGGGCTTGTGTTTCAAATGTAAGAAAATGAGTAGAAATTAAAACTTTTTCTTACATCATGTATTGCCTATTTGTACTGAACTAGTGTTGTACAAGAAGTTATGGAAATACAAAGTCACAAGTCTTTTGATCCAAATCTTGATCCTTCAAAAACAATCTTGTCAAACCTTTTGAGCATCTCCTGGAAATATTTTTTTTCCTAAGTTCTTGGGAGGGTATGTGGCCCCTCTGAAAAATTTCACAATTTTAAGAAATTGTTTGAATACTTTTAGAGGGTAGTCAAACCTGTTTGACTCTCAGTCAAACCTTGAACCAGTACCTTGTAGAATTTTTGGAGAAAAATGCAATGCATAAAAACCTCTGAAAATTTTACACAAGGTCAATGTCTAAGTCAGCAAGCTCCTGTAAAAATTTCAGAATTTTTGGAGTTATTTTGCTACCTCTAATAATAAATCCTCAAAAGCCTCTGTCTTTTTAAAACCTAAAACCTGGTTCACTGTTCCTTGGGTTCGAGTCGGACTCGGGCTCGAGCCACATGGCTCGGTCGAACCAACTAATTGCACCTGGTTCCCTTCCTAGCGCGCGCTCGATATCAGCCGTTGGATTTAAATCGCTCGGCCCCCGTTCGCGCGAGCATTCGGACCGTGCGGATGCGCTATTCAATTTTTACCGTTGGATCTCGATCCAACCGTCCAGATTTCTGAGGGCATTCGGACTGTCCGCGGACCCATTTAAATCGTGACCGTTCATCTCGCATCCGACGGTCACGGATTCTCTTTCTGTTCTTCTTCCTCCTCTGCTTCTCCGTGCGCGCGTGCGGCAATGGCAGAAAGAGAGAGAGTGCGAGGGCGGCTTCGATGTGTCACTTCAAGCTTGCTTTCGTCAACGTCTCTCTACGGGGCATTAAATGCGCATCAGGATTTCTCCTCCATTGTCCCGAGTCTCAGCTGCTCCCATCATTTCTTGGTCCATGGCCGTAGCATGAACCGAGCCCACCATGGACTCATGTTCATGCTCGAAACCCTAATCCTTCCCTATATATTGCCCCCTCTAGGTCCTCCTGGTGTTCCTTTACACCCCACTTTGCCCACTCTCTATGTTTGAGCTCAAGACCATTTCAAATCCTCAAACCACCATTGTTGACCCGAGAGCTCCAATGGCGATCTTGGTGTCCAATGGTTCACCTTCAATCTTTCTTGTACCCTTTCGAGCTCCTCAACTTCCTTTATATTTCCCCTAACTTAATTTTGGGTTGCATTCATAGGAATCACTCAATTTTAAGTTTGGAGATTTTCGGCCGATTTCACCCCCTTTCTTCTCCAACTCCGGTAAGTGAATCTTTTTGCAATTACTTACTCGTGGAGCTTATGGGAACCAAAATGAAGCTATTTTGATCACCCATTGGTGTTCATTTTGCTCAGGTTGCCATTTTCTTCTTCATCTTCCTCGGCTCCGGTGGACTTCATCATGTTCGAGTCTTCCCCGGCCATCTTCAAAGCTCATCTTGGCCGAGGTAGCTTCTTATTAGTCCCTAGAAGTTTTGGCACTCGCTTTCCTGGACCGCAGCGGAGCATTTTGCTGTTTTCATGTTTTGCCGAAAAGGCCTCCTTCTGTGTTTTCCGGCTCACTGGCGTTCTAGACCTCAACCGCCGGCGAGGTCATCACCATTAGGTTCGCATCGCTATTGCGAGTCCATTTTGATGTTTTGTGGGCGCCGCCGCGGCCGGAGTCGCCGGCGACAAGCCACTATTCTCGCTCGGGGTTTTGTCGGGTGTAAACTCCCGTTTTCATCATCTAATTAGGACACAGTTAATACCCAATCATTAGTAGTATTAATGTTGTCTTAATCTGGCCAGATGTCTCACTGACATGTGGGCCCGTAAGCCTAAAACCAAGAACCAGAAGTCATTAGGGCTGATTTTGAGTTTATTTATTGCCAATCATTGTTAGCGATAAATGTGTCCGAAGCCGCCACTGTGCCACTGCCAGGTGGGCTCTCAGTCCCTAAGTCCATCTCTGTGTAAATCATTAGGACACTTTAATTACTAATCATCACTAATCATTGGTCATTAGTAATTAATTGCCTGTCCTAAAATATTCTTGTGTCTCGCTGCCCTGTGGACCCCGTGCACTGTGCACGTGTGTTAAAGCTCGTGTTTGTGACTCACAGTCACTGACATGCGGCCCCACGTGCCAGCGCTCCTGGTTGCACTACGATCTTGGACCGCCGTCCATTTTGCGATCTGCGGCCCAGATCTGGTATGCGTTCGAACCATCCGGTTCCCCTCTTCACTCTGGACCGTCCATCTCACGATCTGGGGCTGAGATCGTGTGTGCAATCGGACTCTCCGATTAGATATGTGCTCAGAGCCGTTCATCTTTAGATCTGCGGTCGTGGTTAGTCGAGGCAACCGCACTGTCCGGTTGCATCCTTCCTCGTGAGTCGTTGGATCTTGATCCAACGGTGGGCTCTTTAGGGATCGCGCGTGTGCGCTGTTTTCCGTGCGTGTGGCTCGTTGGATTTCGCATCAACGGCCCACAAGCGTCCACATCGTTTATTTCCGATTAAGTTGGATTTCGTTTCTGTAAGTATTTATTTATCAACTAAAAATTGTATGAGAACTTTAGAAATTCATAACTAAATCATTTTAACTCCTTTTTAGATGTTTCCAGCTGTAATAAATTTTTATGCCTCTGCAGTTTAATATAAAAATGTAATTGAGCATGTTCCTGTCACAGAAAATTGTGTAACTCAAATAGCTTGATTTCTGCCAATTTTGAATATCCCAAAAATAGATTTAAACTTGTTAAATGCATATCTTTTCCTGTATAACTCCAAATTGTGCAAGATCAATTTTGTTAAATTTCTCTATTAGTGTACTTTAATATAAATAGGTTTTGAACATGTTTATGTCTCTGGAAAATGTATTGTGTTAGTTTTGCAACTTAGAAAAATCATAGGTAAATCATTATAACTCCAAATTTAGTAAACTCAACTTTGCTGTTATTAGGATGTCATATTATACCTGCTATAAAAATTTTGGACCTTAGATCATTCTAGAAATTTTCACCATGAACAGTACCTATAATTAATTTAGTTGATTTTAAGAGGCTGAGAAAGAGTAAATTGACTGTAACTTTTGCATCATAGATCCGAATTGCATGATTCTTGTTCCTAAATTTGTATAAAATCATCCTCTTGTTGCTGTATAAATTTCTTGGGATTTGGATGTTCTTTGCTGTTGAGTTTTATTTGGTGTTCTTCGTTCTTATTGGTGTTATCGAATTTTCGCGTTAGGTTCTGAAGAATATATTGAGCCTGAGAATCCTCCTCTGCAGCAAGAACAACCCCAGCAAGGAAAGCAGTTTGATCATGTTAATCCCAGTATTTTAAGTATTTATGTTGATTACAAATTCTATGTATGCATTGCTACTTTGTGTTAATAGTTGACCTAGTAGATGCATTTCCTTAGGCAAATGATTATTCTCTACTACCATTGAGCCTAGGTTATTGCTGTGATTTAGAGTTCGTGGATGAGCTCTTGTCACTTAGTAGTTTGCGAATTAATTGCTTAGCCATGCTTAGCTTCCGGTAGAAATGGGCGGTTATCGACTTATCGATAGCCTTGATCACATAAAACTTATTATGATTTATGATTTCAGCTTTGTGCCATGTCTACTTATGAAAACTAAAACTGAAAACCAAAAATGATTCAGACTTGGGCACAATGGTATGATTGGTGTGATTATGGGTGTGACTAGAATGGTGCCTGGGTCAACAAGGACCGAACATCTTGTTACACTAAACCAAGCATTTTCACGTGCTAACCACACTAGAGGGTATCGGACCTCTCTTGACTTAGTACTTTGGCGTTTATTGGCTTTGGGTCGCAGGAGGTTGCAGGAGGGATGGTGTTGGGAGCATTGTAGTGTCCGAAAGGCTTCACCCGTGATGGGATTTGTCGTCTTTCGGCTTGCAATGTAAGCGTATGGGTTTCTATCCATACGAGCGGCTCGTAGTCAATGCACAATATTGGAAAGCGTCTCGTAGGACTTAGCCGTGCCGGCATACCTTCGGCAGTGTGCTTTGTGGCTTAAAGGCGGTCTGAAGTGTGGGTACATTGGTACACCCTTGCAGGGTTAAAACTATTCGAATAGCCTTGTCCTAGGTTATGGACACGCTTGGCAAGGTCTTTCAAGAGTTAGACTACAACCTTTTAATTAAAACTTGATGGGGGGTACGAATCGGGGATTCGTGCTATGTTGTGGTGGCTATTGGGATAGTCACTTCCAGGTGATTACTTGTATGTATCTTTACTTGCTGTTATTTTGACAACAAAACAGATTTTGCAAACATGCTTTTAAATGTATTACATTATTGCAAATAAAGTTGGCTTTGTGCAAAATGAGACATACAACCTCCACCTAAATAAACTTGCATGTAGTTTATGAATAGGTCTGCTATTCCACACGTCAGTCTTGCGAGTACCGTGTGTACTCAGTTGTCTTGCTTAAATGTATTTGTTGCAGAGGAAGAAGGTGAGCTTGAGGGACCTCACTTTTGTGAGCTGTGTTGTGGTAGCTTGCATGGGCGACTAGCTTAGCGGCGGTCGGTTGCCTTGTGGGTTGTGTGGCTAACCGGTCGACTTTTGTTCTAGCCATCTTATGGCACCTTTTGCTTCCGCTGTCATTCTTGTATATTGTTCTATTTGGCCGGTCGGCTCTTTTGTAATAACTTTACCTTTTCGTATGTTGTTGTTGATCTTAGTGATAATTGTTGTATGGAAATGATGTGTAATTTTGTGATGATGTGCATATGCTGCAATTCTGGGAAGCATATGTCCATCGAGGCTTAGAATGTTCAATTAGTAATGCTAGAACCATTTGGAGGTTAAGTGTTACTAGTTAAATATTCTGGGTCCTCACAAAGTTGGTATCAGAGCCATACTGACCGTAGAAACCCCTAGCTTGGTCGCCTTTAGGATATTTTGAAAACTTACTTTCAAAAGGTTTATAAAAACTTAAGTAAGTTCTCAGATTTTACTCCTTATCTATCTTAGCTTGCTTATCTCACCTTATTCTTGGTTAAATTTGGAAAATTGTTTTCCCTCTCATCTTCTTTCAAAGATAGTTGTTAAATCGATTAAATTGGTTTTGGGAGAACCATGAGTGTTGTCATTAAAAGGTTGGCTGTCCATTAGTGAAATTGGGAGATGCTGGAAGTGAGGATTTCGGCCAAGAGCTTGGAGAAAAAAAATCTGGACAGCAAGCGAAAATTATGGACAGCTAGCTTGTAATTAGTATATAATGTTGAAAATGAGAGGTTAATTCAACTAAAACTTGAGGGAATAAAAGGGTAGGAAGTGATATGAGTTAGCTAAATGCCTAATACTCTATTAGGTGGTTATACCTTGATTTTTGGGCTGTTTAGAGCTAGGATTGAGTTCTGAAATTTTGGTCTTCTCAAACGATTACTCGTTCCTTCCATACGGGTTAGTCGTTTCGGGAAGTTGATGTGGTGACTTATGGACTTATGCTCTTTTGTGGTTACTCTTGAACCCTCTTTATTGAGTTGGATTTCTGTGCTTTTGGGTCTTAAGTTGTAGCTAACTTGCCTTCGTGAAACGGAATGGCTGGAGGGACCCGTAGTGGTCGGAATCAGCCAGGTAGTCCCGATGAGGAGCTTCCACCTCCTCCGACCATGGCTGAAGTCCTTATGCAGATCGAACGCAACCGTTCGGAGGACCGTAGGGTGTTGGAGGTCATCGCGAGGAACACCTCCACTCCCTCTGGTGCCTCTGGATCTGGAGGTGGTGGGCATCAGACTCGTGGGGGGCTTGCGGAGTTCCTCCGTACTCAACCTCCTACCTTCTCCCGGTCCGAGGATCCCTTGGACGCAGATGACTGGCTGCGTCTGGTTGAGCGGAAGCTCAACGTTGCTCAGTGCCAGGAGCAGGAGCGAGCACTTTTCGCATCCCATCAGCTGAAGGGTGCAGCACTCTCATGGTGGGAGAACTTCCTCGCCATGCAGCCCACGGGACACGTGGTCTCGTGGGAGGAGTTCAGGTAAGCTTTCCGTTGGGCCCATGTTCCCGCTGGCCTCATGAAGCTGAAGAAGAAGGAGTTCCTTGCGCTCAAACAGGGGTGCAAGTCTGTGACCGAGTACCTCCACGAGTTCAACCATCTCGCGAGGTACGCTCCTGCTGAGGTGGCCACTCATGAGGCCAAGCAGGAGAAGTTCATGGAGGGCTTGTCTGAGTAGCTTCAGGACAAGCTCTCTATTGTGGACTTCCCCGACTTCCAGACCTTGGTGGACAAGGCCATCATCGCCGAGCACAAGGCGAGAGCGCTGGGCGAGTCCCGCAAGCGCAAGTGGGAGGCCCAGCGGTCTGCAGAGGCCGGCCTCATTCGTCCCCGTGTTGGGCCTGCACCAGGAGCCCGTTCTTTGGCTTCACCACCGCCGAGGCCTTCGGCACCAGCTCCTCGTCCTCCGCAGGTCGTGACTCAGTCACGTGCGCCTGCTGTGAGGACCCCAATTTATTTGGCTTGTAATGCTTAACCAACCACCTGGTCCTAGCATCACAAATCAAATAAACTGATCCTCGAGATATGTATACTTCGAGCGATATACACACCTCGGTACAAAATTAGACATCAACTCCATTCCAAACATAGAGTCCAAACACTACACTACCAAACGGAAGATAAACAAATAGTAGAGTTATTACGGACAAAGGCCGATGTGCCAAGATACACAAATAAACAAGAACGACAATGAAGCAAAAGTGCCATAAGATGGCTATAAACAAAGTCAATCGTGCCTCCAACCCACAAGGCATCGGACCGACCGCCAGTCTAGTCGTCCACGAAACGGCAACACAGCTCACAGAAGTGAGGCCCTTGGGGCTCACCTTCTTCCTCTGCAACAAAAACATTAAGCAAAGCAACTAAGTACAAAGATTGTCTTTGTACTCGCAAGACTGACGTGTGAACTAGCAGACCTGTTCATATGCTACATGCAGGCTTATCTAGTGGAGGACATATGTTTCATTTGCATAAAGCCAACTTTATTTGCAATAATGTAATACAGTTTAAAGGCAAGTTTGCAATTCATTTTTAATGTTGAAATAACAGCGGAATAAAGATAGATACAAGTAACCACCTAGAAGTGACTATCCCAATAGTCACCATAACGTAGTCTGAATCCCATTCGCACCACCTACAAGTTTTAATTTAAAAGGTTGCGCCTAACTCTTGAAAAGCTTACCCAAGCGTGTCCATCACCTAGGGCGAGGCTATTCGAATAGTTTTTAACCTGCAGGGGTGTACCACTGCACCCACACTTGAGCATCGCCTTTAAGCCAAAGCACACTTCGAAGGTATGCTGCACAGCAGCTAAGTCCTACGAGACTTTCCAATATTGTGTATTAACTACGAGCCGCTCGTATGGATAGAAATCCATACGCTTACATGGTAAAGCCGAAAGACAACTACCCACTCGGATAAAGCTTTTGGACTACTACCATGCTCCCAACACCATCCTCCCGCGACCTCCTGCGACCGGAGCCAATACACGCCAAAGTACTAGGTCAAGAGAGGTCCCATATACTCTAGTGTGGTTAGCACGCCGAAATGCCTGGATAAAAATTCACTCACAAGATGTTCGGTCCTTAATTGACCCGGGCACCTTTCCAGTCACACCCAACAGATCACACCAATCTTACCATTGTGCCCGCGTCTAAATCGTTTTTGTTTTCAGTTTTAGTTTTGCAATGAACATAGCACACGATGGATCATAAGAACAATAATAATTTTATGTGATCAAAATCATCGACTAAGTCGATGATCGCCCAATTCTACCGGAAGCTAAGCATGGCTAAGCAACTGAACTCGTAATCTACTAAGTGATAAGAATTCATCCAACGAACTCTAATCACAGCAAATAACCTAGGCTCAGGTAGTAGAGATCAATATTTCTCCTACAGGATATGCAGCTACGGATTTAACTAATCAATTTAACACAAATTAAGCAATGCATACATACAGCTGAAACAAAATATTAGATTTTAAAATACTGGCTCGCGACGGCCGGAAGCGGAGACGAAGAAGAGGCTTCCGAGGGCGAGCCACTATGGTCCACGAGGAGACTTGGGGAGGCGCGCCTAGAGATCGCGATGGCACCTGGAACGATACGCCCACGATCCTCATGGCGGAGGAGGACGGTGGCGCCCGGAATTGATACGGCGGCGGATCACCGTGCTCGGAGAAGAAGGGGTCGCACACCCTCCATGATGCATCAAAGACAGAAACGAACCCACCTAGAGCATCAGTGGAGCATTGCGATCAAGTGGAACCAAACGCTGAGGCTTGAGACTTACGAGCGCTAGCAAGCTCGCGGGGCGAGCTGCGGAGCGAAGACGATGAAGTTGCTCGAGCGATCCACCGGATCGCGATGATCCGGGATGGGCAAAATGGAGGCGGCGAGTAGAGTGGATCACGATGGTGCGGACGCGGGCTCAAAGGCGGCTCCGATTAGGCGGTACTACGCTCGGGTTCTTCTCCGGCCGCGGAGGAAATTTGGGCGGAGAAGGCACGAGAATGGACGCGAAGGATAGTGGATGGACTCGGTGGGTAAATGAGACCCCGGCGATGCTTCTCGGACTGACACGAGGACAAAAAGGTGGCAGCGACGAGGTACGTGGCGAGCATGCGCGCGCGGCCGTGAGCTCCGGTGAGGTGCGGAGAAGACGAGGGCGGGCCTGACAGGTAGGGTCCACTTGTCAGCGACTGTGACAAAGCGGTGCGAGCCGGAGTCTGACGCGGTGCGATTAGGTGGTTTGACTCGACCCAGACGGTGCTGAACGTTGGATCTAAACCAGACGGTCGAGATTGATGCATGCATTCGGACAGGTCGGTTGATTCGACGCACGCGAGCCGCACGATCTGCATCGGACGGTCGACACTGATCGGGCTCGAGGCGGTGCAGCTAGGCGGCTCGGCGGAACCAAGTGGCGTGGTCGGACCCGAGCCTGAGTTGGGTCCGAGCCCGAGGAACAGTAACTCCAGAGTTTGAATTCAATAGGCTGAGAAGGTTTGAGGAATTTTTAGAGGTAGTTCCAGAGCTCCAAAAATTCGGAAATTTTTATGGGAGCTAACTGGAACAGAGGACAACCTTGTGAAATTTTTCCAGTAGTTTTCATGCACAAGATTTCTCCCAATAAAATTCACAAGCTGCTGTTCAGAGGTTTGACCAGATTTCAAACTAGTTTGACTTGGCCATTTGAAATAGCAAATAAAATCTAAAAATTGTGAAATAATTCAGGGAGGTAGATAGGATGATCAAGATGATAGGAAAAATAATTTCAGAGGATGATCACAAGTTTGAAAGCTAAGAATTTCTTGTGACAATTTCCAATCACAAGAATTAAATTCTAAAATTGGAAATTGCTAGGAAAATTGTAGAAACTCTCAAATGATTTCATGAGTAATCAAAGGTTTTATTTCTCCTCATAATTTACATTTGAAATACAAACCCTAGGTTAGGGCATTACAAATCTCCCCTTACAGAATCTCGCCCAGATTCGATCACAGGAGAAGAAGGACTGTAATCTGCTCGAGACGATCTTCCCGCTCCCAGGTGGCTTCATCCTCGGAGTGGTTCGACCACTGAACTTTAAGGAACTTGATCACACGGTTCCTTGTTCTGCGTTCAGCTTCTTCGAGGATACGAATGGGGCGCTCACGGTAAGATAGATCTTCCTGCACATCAATATTTTCCAAAGGCGTTTCCTCAACTGGAACGCGGAGGCACTTCTTCAATTGCGATACATGGAAAACATCATGCACCCCCTCAAGTGTAGCTGGCAATTCTAACTTGTATGCAACAGCTCACACGTTCTTGATGACGCGATAAGGCCCGACATACCGAGGAGCCAGTTTGCCCTTGACACCGAAACGACGATGACCCTTCAGAGGTGAGACTTTGAGATACACAAAGTCATTGGGCTGGAAACTCATCTCACGGTGTCGCCGATCTGCATAGCTCTTCTGCCTGGACTGAGCTACGCGCAAGTGCTCACGAATCAACTGCACTTGACTTTCAGCCTCATTGATGGAATCGGACCAAAGAACCGCTCTCCCGCCGACCGGTTCAATGGGGTTCTGCATCGCCTCCCATACAATGCCTCGAACGGTGCCATACCGAGACTAGCCTGGAAGCTGTTGTTGTAGGAGAACTCTGCAAGCGGCAAACTCTTCTCCCAGTTCTTCCCATAGGAAAGAACACAGGCACGAAGCATATCTTCAAGAACTTGGTTGACTCGCTCCGTCTGACCATCAGTCTGAGGATGATTGTAACATCCCCATTTTGGCTTGTGTTTCAAATGTAATAAAATGAGGATAAATTAAAACTTTTCCTTCATCCTTTTACTTTTGAAACTTTTCTGAAATTCTTGTAAAGGAATTTTGGGAAATTAAAAATCAAAATCCTCATTTATCTCAAGTCAAAACCTTCTGGGTCAAATCTTCTGTTAAACCCTTGGAAATAATTTTCCCTGGTCCTAGGGTGGCTTGGTAACACCTCTGAATTATTTCATAATTTTTGGAAATTATTTGAAATATTTTAGAGGAAAGTCAAACCTTGGTCAAACCTCTGTCTTAACATTCTGCAAATTTTTAAGAAAATTCCAGTGCACAAAAACCTCTGGAAATTTTATGGAAGGTTAACCCTAAGGTCAGGAAGCTCCAGTTAAAATTTCATAAATTTTGGAGTTGTTTTTATGCCTCAATTAAATCCCCAAAGTTTCAGTTCAAAAATCAAAACCTAACTGGTTTGCACTGTTCCTCGGGTGCGAGTCAGACTCGGGCTCGAGCCAACTGACTCGGTCGAGTCAACTAACAGCACTCGGCGCGGTCGAGCGGGCGCGCGCGTTATCAGCCGTTAGATCTCCATCGAACGGCTCTCATTCGTGTAAGCATTCGGACAACTCCGGTTGCCCTCGATTCTCGGTAGTTGGATTTCAATCGGCGGTCGAAGTTCGCGATGCCGTTTCAACGCGATCGCACGCTAGCCCTTGGATGCAATCGGACGGTGGCGTCGTCGCCTTCCTCGCGCGCGCGCCGCGCCATGGCGGAGCCGAGCGTGGGCGCGCAGTGCCTTGTTCCATCCGGCGACCTCGCAACAGGTGTCTGCAGCGCATTAAATGCCCGTCACTCCACCGCCCCGTTTAGTCGTCATCTCAACTGCTCCCGTCGCTCACGGCGACCGCAGCGGCAGCGGGAACCCGAGGCGGAGCAACGGTGCTCTCGTGCTCCTCAGGCCTACTTAAGCCCCCCTTGTCCTCCTTTATCCTCCTTTACACACCCCTTGAGCTCTCCCATGCACCCACTGCCCTTGTGAAGCTCCCGAGTGCTCGAAATCTCCTCGCCGCCATTGTTGCCCGCGGAGCTTCTTGGTGAACCCAGTGCTCCAGTGGTTCCCTGGCTCCCTCCTTGCTCCTGTTGCTTCCCCTCACCTCGGTGGTGCTTAACAACCGCTCCATTTCAGGTTGCTTCAACGGGAGCACCGGGATTTTGGATTTCCCCCAATTCGGCCGCGAGCACCCTTCTTCGTCTCCAGAGCCGGTGAGGCCTTCTCTCTCCAATTCCTCCCTCTGGTAGCATCAGTGGGGGTTATGCGACCTATCTTGATCACGCGGGCCCCTTATTTTGGCTCAGGTGGTCTTCCCCTCGTTGCCGCCATTGTTGCCGTCGCGGAGCTTCGTCGCCGGAGCTACTCCGACCACCTCTGCACCTCCGCGTCCGTCAGGTAGCTCCCTGGTAGTCCCTAGATGCTCGGGCACCGCTTGAATGGACCGCTGCGGAGCTCTTTTGTTGCTTATCGTCATTGTCATTTTTACCGCGCCGCCCCTCGTCGTCGCGCCGCCGCTCTGGTCCACCACCGTCGGTGTGGGTGGTACCAAAGGGTGCGCGATGCTATTGCGCATCCATTTCTGGCATTCACTCCCGCCGCCGTGCCTTTGGTCGCCGGCGCTTTGACCGGTGAAGCCATCGGGCCCGTTGCCGGACGCGCCAGGCGCGTGCGCGACGTGGCCCGTTGTGCGCCGTCCGTCCCTAGATCTGCGGCCGGGATTTTCGTTAGATCTGTGCTGTGTCCTATGTCGCGTTGCTTGTGAGCCGTCCATCTTGAGATCGACGGTCCACAGCCACTGTTCCGCCACACGCGCGCGTTTTCAAACGCGTCAGCGTGGTTCAATCGGGATCGTTGGATCGGAGATCAACGGCCCACGTTTGCTACCTCCGTGCGGGCGCGAGCGCTGTGCTCCCGGTTGCTCGCGCCGTCCGATCAGAGATCAACGGCTCTCAATCGCCCACGTCTCCGGTTGTTAGGAAAAGCCCCGAAAATGCTAAGTCCAAAAACTGAAGAACTTTAGGGTCTTGTCATTTTTGTATCTCTGTAACTATAGATCCAAATTAGATGATTCCAATTTTGTTAGCTTCCTTATAACTTGAACTTAAACAGAAAAATAACTTGAGACCATGATAAAACCTGGAAAACCATTTTCAAAAATAGTAAACAAGTGAACTTAATACTGTTTTTCAGAACTTTAGCAAACTTGTAAAATGCATAACCTTTAATCTATAGATCATTTTTGTATGAATCCAATTGGATTAGCTTCCACTGATAGTGTATTTGCTAGGAAAATTTGTTTCACAAATTTTACTATTTTTAGAAATCATAAGGATCATATTTTAGTTTAATACCCTAAACAATTTAGACAAATCATAACTCTTTCAATATAACTCCAAATGACCTGAAATTTTATATGGCTTATCACTATACCAGTAGGTAGCTACCATAAAAGTTTCAGCTTCAAAATCTTTTTAGAAAATATTTTTGCTACAGTGCTAATTATGGCCGAAAATAGGTTTTTAGGGAATATCTTTTGCACCACAAATCCAAATTAGGTTTTTCCAGTTTCTATGTCTCGGTATATTCGTATTTTACCTTGTGTATAAATTTTGTCGCATTTGGATAATTTTTGCTTGCTCTTTCATTTAAGCGTTGCTCGTCTTATTGGTTGTTTTCGCTCTTTCGCTTAGGATTCGATATTTGCGGTAACCCCGAGAACGACCCTCCGCAACAATTTGAACAACAGCAAGCAGGCAAGCAGTTTGATCATTTCCCATTTGATCCCATTACTTTTAAAGTCTAATATTTTGTTTAACTTCTATGTATGCATTGCTATTTTGTTGTTAAATTGATTAGTTAGACCTCTAGTTGCATAATCTGTAGGTAAATGATTATCCTCTACAACCTGAGCCTAGGTTATTTGCTGTGATTAGAGTTCGTTGGATGAGCTCTTGTCACTTAGTAGATTACGAATACTTATTGCTTAGCCATGCCTAGTATCGGTAGTATTGGGCGATCATCGACTTAGTCGGTGATCTTGATCACACAAATGCTATTATTATTTCATTATGTCCAACCCTTGTGTTTTACCATTTTTGCAAATAAAAAACTGAAAACAAAAATTATATCTTGGCTTGGGCACAATGGTATGTTGGGTGATCTGTTGGGTGTGAATGGAATGGTGCCTAAGTCCCTAAGGACCGAGTTACTTGTGCCATTAATCCAAGCAATTGTTGCGTGCTAACCACACGAGGGGGATATGGAACCTCTCTTGACTAAGTACTTTGGGAGGTGTTAATTATGAGCTGGTTGGTGGGTGTGTTCTTGTGTGTGGTGTTTGGAGGAGCATTAGCGAGACCGGTTAGGCCATCTAATGTGTCTTTCTCCGTGGGTTGCGGCTCTTAATTAGCATCGTCCATTGGAAAGCGTCTTGTTAGACTTAGCCATGCACGCATACCAAAGGAAGTGTGCTAACCGTGGTGGTGGAAAGGTGGTCTATCGTGTGGGTACATTGGTACACCCTCTGAGGTTAAAACTATTCGAATAGCCTCGTCCTAGGTTATGGACACGCTTGGTTATTTCCCACAAGAACTAGACTACAACCTTTTAAAAACTTAAACTTGACATGGGTGGTGTGAAGGGGTACTTCATGCTATTGTTGTGGTGACTATGGGTTAGTCACTTCTAGGTTGGTGTTGTTCTCTATCTATGTTATTATTGTCTCTCTTTTATTTGAATAATAAAAGTTAATTGCAAACTTGCTTTGAATCTATTACCTTATTGTAAATGAAAACTTGCTTTATGCTGAAAATAAGTCCAGAGCCTCATCCACTTAAATAAAGCTTGCATGTAGTTAATTATAGTTCTGTTATCTCACACGTCAGTCTTGCGAGTACAAAAACAAGTTTTGTACTCATCTGCTTTGCTTAATATTAATTGTTGCAGAGGAAGAAGGTGAGCCCCAAGGGCCTCACTTTTGTGAGTTGTGTTGCGGCGCCGTCTGGGACGATTAGCTTGGCGGTCCGGTTGGTTGCCTTGTGGGTGAAGGCACACCGATTGGCTTTTGTTTATCGCCATCTTATGGCCATTTTGCTTCCGCTGTGTATTTACTTATCTTTATGACTTTTGGCCGGTCGGCCTCTCTTTTGTAATAACTCTCTTTATATTACCTATGTCTTTCAGTTGTTGCTTTTGCTTCGGCTCTATGTGTATGAATGGAATTGATGCATGATTTTGTAACGGGGTGTGTATACTGCATTTCTGGGAAGTATACATATCTCGAGGCTTGGTTTATTCGATTTGTACTGTTAGGACCAAGTGGATGGTTAAACAGTACAAGCCGAATAAACCGGGGACCTCACAAAGTTGGTATCAGAGCCATTCCGACCGTAGTAACCAAAGCTTGGTCGTCCTTAGGATATTTTGAAAACCTTATTTTCAAAGTATCAAATGGTTTATGAAAGCTTAAGTAAGTTCTCAGATTTTACTCCTTACCTATCTTAGCTTTCTATCTCACCTTGCTCTAATTTGAGTTTTAAAAGTTGTTTTCCTCTCCTTCCCTCCAAAGATAGTTGTTATCGATTAATTGGGTTTTGGGAACCAATGAGTTTGGCAAATTGAAGTGTTAGCTGCCCTCTACAAGGTTTTGAAGCTTCCGAGGTTGAAGATTTCGGCTAGGATGCTTGGATGCAAAATCTGGACAGCGATCATTCAGTTTCCGGACAGCAAGCTCAAAGTTTCTAAATAGGGTAGAAAATGAGAGGTTAATCAACTAAAATTGTGGGCATAAAAGGGGTAAGAAGTGATACTAGTTAGCTAAGTATCTAACACTTATTTCGCTAGTTTAACTTTGCTCTCGAGTAATGTTAGACTTGAGGTAGTGTGCTGAAATTTTATCTTCTCAAACCATGGCTCGTTCATTCAATACGGGTTGATGACATCGAGAAGTTGAGATTTGGTTTGGTGTTCCCCTTGCTGTTTTGGAGCTTCTTTGGAAACATTT
This sequence comes from Ampelocalamus luodianensis, assembly GCA_036346255.1. Classification (NCBI taxonomy): domain Eukaryota; kingdom Viridiplantae; phylum Streptophyta; class Magnoliopsida; order Poales; family Poaceae; genus Ampelocalamus; species Ampelocalamus luodianensis. The sequence goes on from CM070636.1 coordinate 31,927,350, forward strand.
AAAGTTTGTTTACTTGCTGTTTTTGGCTTTCGGTTAGGGTGATATCTGATTCCCCTAATCGTTAGCTTTTCGCTTTCATCAACTTCTAGTATTAGTGCTTTGGTTTCTAACCTAATTTTCTTGAACCAGGATGGCTGGAGGTACTCGTAGCGGCCGTGGTCAGCAGCCTGGTTTGGATGAGGAGCTACCGCCTCCTCCGACCATGGCTGAGGTCCTCCTTCAGATCGAGCGCAACCGTTCAGAGGAGAGGAGGGTCCTGCTGGATGTTATTGCGCGCAACACCTCCGCCCTGACCGGTGCCTCAGGATTCGGGCAGGGGGGCGGACATCAGTCTCGTGGGGGTTTGGCTGAGTTTCTTCGCACTCAACCCCCCACGTTCTCTAGGTCTGAGGACCCGTTGGACGCGGATGACTGGCTGCGTCAGGTTGAGCGTAAGCTCGACTTTGCTCAGTGCCAGGACCAAGACAAGGCACTCCTTGGCTCCCATCAGCTGCAGGGGCAGCACTCTCCTGGTGGGAGAACTTCTTGGCCATGCAGCCCGCCGGCCACACTATCTCTTGGGATGAGTTCCGGACGGCGTTCCGTCGAGCTCACATCCTGCGGCTTGATGAAGAAGAAGAAGGAGTTTCTCGCGCTCAAGCAAGGCGTAAGTCGGTGATGGAGTACTGCACGAGTTCAACCACTTGGCTCGTTATGCTCCATCCGAGGTGGCCACGGATGAGGCCCGGCGAGAGAAGTTCATGGAGGGCTTGTGCGAGGAGCCGCAAGACAAGCTCTCCATTGTGGACTTTGTTGACTTTCGGGCCTTGGTGGACAAGGCCATTGTTGCGAGCACAAGGCGAAGGCGTGGCGAGTCCATAGCGCAAGTGGGAGGCCCGGTGATCCATGCGGTCGGCCTCTCGTCCCGTGTCGGGCCTACCCTAGGGGCCGTTGCGTGGCTTCACTACCACCGAGGCCGCCAAAGCACCAGCTCCTCGCTCTCCGCGAGCGTGCCCGATCACGTGCGCTGCGAACCAGCAGTGGCCCCGCAATCCGGTGCCGGGTCACTTGTTTTTCATGCAACGAAGGGCATTATGCCAATAGGTGCCCTAACGGATGGAGCGACCCCTCGTCCTAATGGAGGGCGCGGCGGGGAGGTGGTCCTCCCGAGATCGAAGGTTGTCCCGCTACCCAAGGCGTGGGTAGTGGCGCGTCAACCTCATCTCCGCGGAGGAGGCACAGGAGGCACCCGGCGTCGTGTTGGGTACCCTTTCGGTTAACTCTTTCCACCTGCTGATTTTGTTTGATTCAGTGCATCTCATTCGTTTGTTTCGAGTCTTTTCTTTGCTGTGGGAGGTCTTGGTTTACTCCATTGTTGGTCCCATGCTCATTCGCTCTCCCGGTTGGAGTTGAGAGCGAGTCCGAGTGTAGGGATGTCCTGTTGAGATAGAAGGGTAGGATTCTTGGCAAACCTTATCCTCCTTCGATCGCGAGCTTAGATGTAATCCTAGGCATGGATTGGTTGTCTCGGCACATGGGACAAATTGATTGCGCTAGGAGGCTCATCTACCTCACGATCCTTCGCGCGGCGGTGTTCGCTTTCGCGAAGGCTGCGGGATCCGCACCTCTTCGCGCTTGCGAAGCCACTCTAGATATTAGTGAAGTCGGTGGTATGTGACTTTGTTGATGTCTTCCCGACGACCTTCGGGGATGCCACGATTCGAGACCTCGAGTTTGTCATTGAGTTGGTTCCGTGCGCCCGATTTCAAAGAGGCCTTACGGATGGACCCAATTGAGTTGGTGGAGTTGAAGAAGCAACTGGGTGAGCTTCAAGAGAAGGGTTTCATCCGCCTAGCTCATCTCCTTGGGGATGCTCGGCAATCTTTGTCGAAAAAGGACAAGGCGCTGCGCATGTCGTTGATTACCGTCGACTTAATGAAGTAACGGTAAAGAACAAGTACCCTTTGCCCGTGATCGATGACCTCTTCGATCAATTAACTGGAGCTCGAGTCTTCTCAAGATTGATTTGAGAGTGGGATATCATCAAGTTCGGATTCGACCGAGGATATCCCAAAGACGCTTTTTCTACTCGTTATGGCTTGTACGAGTATACCGTCATGTCATTCGGCTAAACCAATGCTCGGCCTTGTTCATGAACCTCGTGAATTCGGTGTTCATGGAGTATTTGGATAGCTTCGTTGTAGTCTTCATCGATGATATCCTTATCTACTCCAAGAGCGATGAGGAACACATCGAGCATTTGAAGCTTGTGTTGGGCAAGCTTCGCGAGCACAAGCTGTATGCGAAGTTCAGCAAGTGCGCGTTCTGGTTGAAGGAAGTAGCCATCTTAGGCCATATTCTTTCGGCAGGAGGCGTAGCTGTGGATCCTAGCAAGATCGGCGTGCTTTCTGAAGTCAGCCCACCGGTCACGAAGTTCGGAGTTTTCTTGGTTTAGCGGGATACTATCGTTGCTTTATTGAGAACTTCTCCAAGATAGCGAAGCCGATGAGGGAGTTGCTCAAGAAGGACAAGAAGTTCTCGTGGTCCGCTAATTGCGAGGAAAGTTTCCAAGCGCTTAAGAAGCGATTGACCACCGCTCCCGTTCTTGTTCTCCCCGATGTCCGTCGAAGCTTTGATATCTTTTGTGACGCTTCTCGTCGAGGCCTCGGTTGTGTCCTTATGCAAGAAGGCAAGGTGGTGGCCTATGCATCAAGGCAACTGAGACCTCATGAACTCAACTATCCTACCCATGACTTGGAGTTGGCCGCTGTGATCCCTGCACTTATCATCTGGCGACATTACCTAATCGGTAATCGTTGTGAAGTGTATTCAGATCACAAAAGCTTGAAGTATTTGTTTACCCAACCAGATCTGAACCTTAGGCAAAGGAGATGGTTGGAGTTGATCAAGGACTATGACATGGGTATTCACTACCATCCGGGCAAGGCCAATGTCGTTGCGGATGCGCTTAGTCGCAAAGCGCATTGCAATGCATTGTTGCTTCAGGAGCATCAGCCCCTCTTCTAGAGGAGTTTCAGCGTCTCAACTTGGGTTTGGTTGAGCATGGTTCCTCATTGCCTTGGTTGTCAACCCAACCTTGGTGGATCGGATCAGTGCGCTCGTGATCGGATGTTGGAGTGAACCACATCAAGGAAAATGTCAAGAATGGAACGACCAAGTGTTTCTCCGTAGATGAGCTTGGTGTCGTGAGGTTCGAACAACGCCTCGTGGTTCCAAAGGACATGGAGTTGAGGATTTGATCCTCCGCGAAGCCCACGATTCTCCGTTATCCATTCATCCGGGGCCACGAAGATGTACCAGGATCTTCGCGAGAGATTTTGGTGGACCGAATGAAGAGGAGATCGCAAGGTTAGCTCCGAGTGCGACATGTGTCGTCGTGTCAAGGCCGAGCATCGGCGCCTGCGGATTGCTTCACCCTTGCCGATTCGGAGTGGAAGTGGGATTCGGTCGGGATGGATTTTATCAGCCTACCCAGTCACCGAGGCAATGATGCCATTTGGGTTATCATTGATCGGTTGACGAAGGTGGCGCATTTCCTTCGATCAAGACCAAGATTCGTACCGGTCACCTTGCGGAGCTCTATATCGCCAGGATAATGAGCTTGCATGCGGTGCCGAAGACGATCGTTTCTGATCGTGATTCCATCTTCACTTCCCAGTTCTGGCATAGCTTGCAAGAAGCTATGGGAACTCGCCTTTCTTCGGCCTGACATATCACCCCCAAGCGGATGGTCGGGCCAGAGAGTCAACCAAGTATTGGAGGACATGCTCGAGCTTGTGTCCTTTCTATGGGAAGCATTGGGAGAAGTGCTTGCCATTTGCGGGATTTTCTTATAACAACGACTTCCAAGCCGGTCTCGGCATGGCACCATTTGAGGCCTTATACGGGAGAAAGTGTAGAACCCGTTGAACTGGTCCGAGACCGGTGAAAGACCTTTCTTTGGCGGACTCAATTAATGAGGCGAAGGTCAAGTCCACTCATTCGTGACCGCTTACGCGCGGCTCAATCCAGCAAAGAGCTATGCGGATCGCCGTCGTCGTGAGTTGAGCTTTGAGCCCAATGACCCGTTTACCTCAAGGTTTCTCCTCTAAAGGGTCACCAGCGTTTTGGTGTCAAGGGCAAGTTAGCTCCTCGATATGTCGGTCCCTACCGTATTATCGAGAAGAAGGGAGCTGTTGCCTACAAGTTGGAGTTGCCTGCTGCACTTGCGGGAGTATATGATGTGTTCCATGTGTCCCAGCTAAAGAAGTGCCTCCGTGTTCCAACTGAGGAAGCTCCGTTGGAAACCCTTGATGTTCAGGAGGATTTGACCTATCGCGAGCACCCTGTTCGCATACTCGAGGAGGCTGAGCGAAGAACAAGGAACAAGACCATCAAGTTCCTTAAAGTTCAGTGGTCAAACCATTCCGAGGACGAGGCTACTTGGGAGCGAGAAGATCGTCTTCGTGCAGACTACCCCTCTTTCTTTTCCGAGTGAACCAAATCTCGGGACGAGATTTTTGTAAGGGGGGGAGGTTTGTAACATCCCCATTTTGGCTTGTGTTTCAGATGTAATAAAATGAGGATAAATTAAAACTTTTCCTTCATCCTTTTACTTTTGAAACTTTTCTGAAATTCTTGTAAAGAAATTTTGGGAAATTAAAAATCAAAATCCTCATTTATCTCAAGTCAAAACCTTCTGGGTCAAATCTTCTGTTAAACCCTTGGAAATAATTTTCCCTGGTCCTAGGGTGGCTTGGTAACACCTCTGAATTATTTCATAATTTTTGGAAATTATTTGAAATATTTTAGAGGCAAGTCAAACCTTGGTCAAACCTCTGTCTTAACCTTCTGCAAATTTTTAAGAAAATTCCAGTGCACAAAAACCTCTGGAAATTTTATGGAAGGTTAACCCTAAGGTCAGGAAGCTCCAGTTAAAATTTCATAAATTTTGGAGTTGTTTTGATGCCTCAATTAAATCCCCAAAGTTTCAGTTCAAAAATCAAAACCTAACTGGTTTGCACTGTTCCTCGGGTGCGAGTCAGACTCGGGCTCGAGCCAACTGACTCGGTCGAGTCAACTAACAGACACTATCTTGGTCGGCGCGCGGCGTTATCAACCGTTAGATCTCCATCGAACGGCTCTCATTCGTGTAAGCATTCGGACAACTCCGGTTGCCCTCTGATTTCAATCGGGCGGTCGAAGTTCGCCTGATGCCGTTTCAACGCGATCGCATGCTAGCCCTTGGATGCAAATCGGACGGCTGGCCGTCGTCGCATTCCTCTCGCTCGCGCGGCGCTGCGCCATGGCGGAGCCGAGCGTGGGCGCGCAGTGCCTTGTCCCATCCGGCGACCTCGCAACGGGTGTCTGCAGCGCATTAAATGCCCATCACTCCACCGCCCCATTTAGTCGTCATCTCAACTGCTCCCGTCGCTCACGGCGACCGCAGCGGCAGCGGGAACCCGAGGCGGAGCAACGGTGCTCTCGTGCTCCTCAGGCCTACTTAAGCCCCCCTTGTCCTCCTTTATCCTCCTTGACACACCCCTTGAGCTCTCCCATGCACCCACCGCCCTTGTGAAGCTCCCGGCGCTCAAATCTCCTCGCGCCATTGTTGCCGCGGAGCTTCTTGGTGAACCAGTGCTCCGGTGGTTCCTGGCTCCTCCTTGCTCTGTTGCTTCCCCTCACCTCGGTGGTGCTTAACAACCGCTCCATTTCAGGTTGCTTCAGCGGAGCACCGGATTTTGATTTCCCCAATTCGCCGCGAGCACCCTTCTTCGTCTCCAGAGCCGGTGAGGCCTTCTCTCTCCAATTCCTCCCTCTGGTAGCATCAGTGGGGGTTATGCGACCTATCTTGATCACGCGGGCCCCTTATTTTGGCTCAAGTGGTCTTCCCCTCGTTGCCGCCATTGTTGCCGTCGCGGAGCTTCGTCGCCGGAGCTACTCCGACCACCTCTGCACCTCCGCGTCCGTCAGGTAGCTCCCTGGTAGTCCCTAGATGCTCGGGCACCGCTTGAATGGACCGCTGCGGAGCTCTTTTGTTGCTTATCGTCATTGTCATTTTTACGCGCCGCCGCCGTCGTCGCGCCGCGCTCTGTCCACCACCGTCGGTGTGGGTGGTACCAAAGGGTGCGCGATGCTATTGCGCACCCATTTCTGGCATTCACTCCCGCCGCCGTGCCTTTGGTCGCCGGCGCTTTGACCGGTGAAGCCATCGGGCCCGTTGCCGGACGCGCCAGGCGCGTGCGCGATGTGGCCCGTTGTGCGCCGTGCGTCCCTAGATCTGCGGCCGGGATTTTCGTTAGATCTATGTTGTGTCCTGTGTCGCGTTGCTTGTGAGCCGTCCATCTTGAGATCGACGGTCCACAGCCGCTGTTCCGCCACACGCGCGCGTTTTCAAACGCGTCAGCGTGGTTCAATCGGGATCGTTGGATCGGAGATCAACGACCCACGTTTGCTACCTCCGTGCGGACGCGAGCGCTGTGCTCCCGGTTGCTCGCGCCGTCCGATCAGAGATCAACGGCTCTCAATCGCCCACGTCTCCGGTTGTTAGGAAAAGCCCCGAAAATGCTAAGTCCAAAAACTGAAGAACTTTAGGGTATTGTCATTTTTGTATCTCTGTAACTATAGATCGAAATTAGATGATTCCAATTTTGTTAGCTTCCTTATAACTTGAACTTAAATAGAAAAATAACTTGAGACCATGATAAAACCTGGAAAACCATTTTCAAAAATAGTAAACAAATGAACTTAATACTGTTTTTCAGAACTTTAGCAAACTTGTAAAATGCATAAACTTTAATCTATAGATCATTTTTGTATGAATCCAATTGGATTAGCTTCCACTGATAGTGTATTTGCTAGGAAAATTGGTTTCACAAATTTTACTGTTTTTAGAAATCATAAGGATCATATTTTAGTTTAATACCCTAAACAATTTAGACAAATCATAACTCTTTCAATATAACTCCAAATGACCTGAAATTTTATATGGATTATCACTATACTAGTAGGTAGCTACCATAAATGTTTCAGCTTCAAAATCTTTCTAGAAAATATTTTTCCTCTGATTGCTAATTATGGCGAAAATAGGTTTTTAGGGAATATCTTTTGCACCACAAATCCAAATTAGGTTTTCAGTTTCTATGTCTCGGTATATTCGTATTTTACCTTGTGTATAAATTTCGTCGTATTTGGATAATTTTTGCTTGCTCTTTCATTTAAGCGTTGCTCGTCTTATTGGTTGTTTTCGCTCTTTCGCTTAGGATTCGATATTTGCGGTAACCCCGAGAACGACCCTCCGCAACAATTTGAACAACGACAAGCGGGCAAGCGGTTTGATCATTTCCCATTTGATCCCATTACTTTTAAAGTCTAATATTTTGTTTAACTTCTATGTATGCATTGCTATTTTGTTGTTAAATTGATTAGTTAGACCTCTAGTTGCATAATCTGTAGGTAAATGATTATCCTCTACTACGAGCCTAGGTTATTTCTTTGTGATTAGAGTTCGTTGGATGAGCTCTTGTCACTTAGTAGATTACTGAATACTTATTGCTTAGCCATGCCTAGTATCGGTAGTATTGGGCGATCATCGACTTAGTCGGTGATCTTGATCACACAAATGCTATTATTATTCCATTATGTCCAACCCTTGTGTTTTACCATTTTTGCAAATCAAAAACTGAAAACAAAAATTATATCTTGGCTTGGACACAATGGTATGTTGGGTGATCTGTTGGGTGTGAATGGAATGGTGCCTAAGTCCCTAAGGACCGAGTTACTTGTGCCATTGATCCAAGCAATTGTTGCGTGCTAACCACACGAGGGGGATATGGAACCTCTCTTGACTAAGTACTTTGGGAGGTGTTAATTATGAGCTGGTTGGTGGGTGTGTTCTTGTGTGTGGTGTTTGGAGGGGAGCATTAGCAGACCGGTTAGGCTTTCTAATGTGTCTTTCTCCCGTGGGTTGCAGCTCTTAATTAGCATCGTCCATTGGAAAGCGTCTTGTTAGACTTAGCCATGCCTGCATACCAAAGGAAGTGTGCTAACCGTGGCTGGTGGAAAGGCGGTCTATCGTGTGGGTACATTGGTACACCCCTGCAGGGTTAAAACTATTCGAATAGCCTCGTCCTAGGTTATGGACACACTTGGTTATTTCACACAAGAACTAGACTACAACCTTTTAAAAACTTAAACTTGACATGGGTGGTGTGAAGGGGTACTTCATGCTATTGTTGTGGTGACTATGGGTTAGTCACTTCTAGGTTGGTGTTGTTCTCTATCTATGTTATTATTGTCTCTCTTTTATTTGAATAATAAAAGTTAATTGCAAACTTGCTTTGAATCTATTACCTTATTGTAAATGAAAACTTGTTTTATGCTGAAAATAAGTCGAGCCTCATCCACTTAAATAAAGCTTGCATGTAGTTAATTATAATTCATTATCTCACACGTCAGTCTTGCAGTACAAAAACAAGTTTTGTACTCATCCGCTTGCTTAATATTAATTGTTGCAGAGGAAGAAGGTGAGCCCCAAGGGCCTCACTTTTGTGAGTTGTGTTGCGCGCCGTGCAGGGCGATTAGCTTGGCGGTCCGGTTGGTTGCCTTGTGGGTGAAGGCACACCGATTGGCTTTTGTTTATCGCCATCTTATGGCCATTTTGCTTCATTGTGTATTTACTTATCTTTATGACTTTTGGCCTCGGCCTCTCTTTGTAATAACTCTCTTTATATTACCTATGTCTTTCATTTGTTGCTTTTGCTTTGGCTCTATGTGTATGAATGGAATTGATGCATGATTTTGTAACGGGTGTGTATCTGCATTTAGGAAGTATACATATCTCGAGGCTTAGTTTATTCGATTTGTCTTGTTAGGACCAAGTGGATGGTTAAACAGTACAAGCCGAATAAACAGGGTCCTCACAATGATAGGTCGAAATGAAAGAAAGACGGGTCCCATGGCCTCTGTAAGCGTGCCATAGCGAAGTGAAAAGAGAGCCACGATCTGACACAATCGTTCGTGGCACACCATGCAAGCTCACAATGCGGGAGATATAGAGTTCTGCCAATCGACTGACACTGAGAGTGGTAAGTACTGGCAGGAAGTGTGCTACCTTCGTCAATCGATCGATAACAACCAAGATAGCATCCTTCCCTGAAGATGTACGGGGCAGACCAGTGATAAAATCCATGCCTACAGAATCCCACTTCCACTCTGGTATAGGCAAGGGCTGAAGAAGACCTGCCGGACGCTGATGCTCAGCCTTGACTCGACAACATACGTCGCATTTGGCAACAAACCTGGCAATCTCGCGCTTCATGCGAGTCCACCAGAATCTCTAACGCAGATCTTGGTACATTTTGGTGGCCCCGGGATGAATAGACAAGGGCGAATCATGGGCCTCATGGAGAATCAAATCCCGCAATTCCGGAACCTTTGGAACCACGAGACGCTGCCCAAACCACACAACACCACGCTCATCTTCTGTGAAGCACTTGGCTGATCCACTCTTGATGTTCTGCTTGATTTTACCCACACCATCATCTGATTGCTGTGCTGCCTTGATTTGATCCACCAAGGTCGGTTGCACAACCAAGGCAGCAAGGGAACCATGCTCAACCAATCCCAAGTTGAGACGCTGAAATTCTGCAAGAAGTGCAGGTTGCTGCTCTTGGATCATCAAAGTATTGCAATACACTCTTCGGCTAAGTGCATCAGCAACCACATTGGCCTTGCCAGGATGATACTGAATACCCATGTCATAATCTTTGATCAATTCTAGCCATCTCCTCTGCCTGAGGTTCAGATCTGGCTGAGTGAACAATTACTTCAAGCTCTTGTGATCAGAATACACCTCACAGCGGTTTCCGATCTAATAATGCCGCCAAATCTTGAGTGCATGCACCACAGCAGCAAGCTCTAAATCATGGCTGGGATAATTGAGCTCATGAGGTCTCAACTGCCTAGATGCATAGGCAACTGCCTTGCCTTCTTGCATAAGAACACACCCGAGTCCCTGACGAGAGGCATCGCAATAAATATCGAAGCTCTTGTGGACATCGGGAAGAGTAAGAACTGGAGCTGAAGTCAACCGCTGTTTGAGCTCCTGAAAGCTCTCATCACAAGCAGAGGTCCACACAAACTTCTTGTCCTTCTTGAGCAATTCAGTCATTGGTTTTGCGATCTTGGAGAAGTTCTTGATAAAGCGGCGGTAGTAGCCCGCTAAACCGAGAAAACTCCGTACATCAGTGACTGACTTGGGCTGGCCCCAAGATAGAACATCGCTGATTTTGCTGGGATCCACGGCTACGCCTCCAGCTGAAAGAACATGGCCCAAGAATGCCACCTCCTTCAACCAGAACTCACATTTGCTGAACTTTGCATATAGCTGATGCTCCATAATCGCCCAAGACAATCTTGGATGCTCGGCATGCTCGCTTGATCTTGGAATAGATAAGAATATCATCAATGAAAACCACCACGAACTTATCCAAATATTCCATGAATACCGAGTTCATGAGGTTCATGAAATATGCTGGAGCATTGGTTAAGCCGAAAGACATGACAGTATACTCGTAAAGACCGTAACGAGTAGTGAAAGCCGTCTTCGGAATATCTTCAGCCCTGATCCGGACTTGATGATATCCCAATCTCGAGTCAATCTTGAGAACACCGAGCTCCAGACAACTGGTCGAAAAGATCATCAATGCGGGGCAAAGGATATTTGTTCTTCACCGTCACTTCATTGAGCGGACGGTAATCAACACACATGCGCAAAGTCTTGTTCTTCTTCTTCACAAAGATCACCGGACAACCCCAAGGAGATGAACTGGGACGGATGAAACCCTTTGCTTGGAGCTCACCAAGCTGCTTCTTCAATTCTTCTAGCTCATTGGGAGGCATCCGATACGGCGCCTTCGAGATAGGGGCGGTATCGGGCAGCAACTCGATAACAAACTCCAGATCTCGAACCGGGGGCATCCCAGGTAAATCATCAGGAAAAACATCCTCAAAATCACAAACGGTGGGAACCTCCTGAATCTTCAAAGCTGGCTTTGCTACAAGTGCACAAAGGTGTGACCCTTGCAGCTGCGGGGAAAAGCCAACCTGTTCCCCATAAAGGTTGGTGAGGAAAACCATCTTCTTGGCACAATCGATCTGTCCCAAATGTTGGGACAACCAATCCATGCCAAGAATTACATCCAGGCTCGCTGAGTTGAGTAGGATGAGATTCGCCAAGAATCCCACTCCTTTAACTTCGATAGGAACATTCCGACATTCTAAACCAGCTCTCATCTCCGATCCCGGAGAGCGAATGAGCAAAGGAACCCTCAAAGGAACACAGTGAAGACCACTAGTCGCAGCAAATGATCTTGAAACAAAAGAATGCGATGCTCCAGAATCAAATAATACTGCAGCAGGACGAGAATTAACAAGAAGTGTACCCATCACGACATCTGGCGCCTCCTGAGCCTCCTCAGCTGAAAGATGGTTGACTCGACCGCTGCCCACACCCTGGGGCTTCTGGATCATCTTCTGGTCAGGCGGGTGACCACTCCCATGCCCGCGTCCTCCATTAGGACGAGGGGCTACTGCAACACTCCGAGGTCAAGTGTTGGTGTAGTGGCCCTTGTTGTGGCAGCGAAAACAAGTAACCTCGGCCGCCGGATTGCGGAGGCCACCCTGCTGCTGGATCGCAGGCGCACGTGGCTGAAACACGGCCTGCGGTGGGCGAGGAGCTGGTGCTGACGGCCTCAGTGCTAGTGGAGCAAAAGAACGGGCCCCTGGTGCTGGTCCAGCCCGAGGACGAGTGAGGCTGGTGTGAGTAGACTGATGCGCCTCCCATTTGCGCTTGCGAGACTCGCCCAGCGCCTTTGCCTTATGCTCAGCAACAATGGCCTTATCTACAAAGGCCTGAAAGTCAGAGAAGTCCACAATAGATAGCTTGTCCTGCAACTCCTCGGACAAACCATCCATAAACTTCTCCTGCTTAGCCTCATCTGAGGCCACCTCCCCCGGAGCATAACGAGCCAGATGATTAAACTCGTATAAGTACTCCGTCACAGATTTGCGCCCTTGCTTGAGTGCGAGGAATTCTTTCTTCTTCAGCTTCATCAGGCCATCCGGGATGTGGGCCCGACGAAAAGCTGACCTGAACTCCTCCCACGCGACCACATGGCCCGCGGGCTGCATGGCGAGGTAGTTCTCCCACCATGAAAGTGTTGCGCCCTCAAGCTGGTGGGACGCGAAAAGTGCCTTATCCTGCGCCTGACACTGAGCAATGTTGAGCTTTCGCTCAATCATGCGCAGCCAATCATCCGCATCGAGAGGGTCCTCAGAGCGGGAGAAAGTCGGCGGCTGTGTACGGAGGAACTCTACAAGTCCCCGCGAGTGCGGTGGCCGCCACCACGGCAGGAGTGGAGGTATTCCTAGCAATAACCTCCAAGATGCGCGTCGATCCATGCGGTTTCGCTCGATCTGGGCGAGAACCTCAGCCATGGTCGGAGGAGGGGGAAGCTCCTCATCATGACCAGCCTGCTGACTGCCACGCGTTCTCCTGGCCATCCTGTTTCACTAAGACAAGTTAACAATAGCCGGAAAACACGAAGTCGACAACCCACTGCAAATAACTTACTAACGGCACAAAACAAACACAAGACTTTTAAGTTACAAAACCAATTGACAAAAATCAGACACTTAGCAAACTCATACATATCTTACCCTTATGCCCCCACAAATTTTAATTAGACTAATTCTCTATGGTTCTCCCAAAGACTAATCCCACCGGATAAGTAACTATCTTTTGAAAGGAAAAAGAGAAACCAAGTTTCAAAGCTCAAATTAGAGTAAGGTGAGAGTAGAAAGCTAAGATAGGTAAGGAGTAAAATCTGAGAATCTGCCTAGGTTTTCATAAACCTTTTTATAATTTGGAAATAAACTTTCTAAAAGTGACGACTTTTCTAAAATAAACCGGTTAACTTTTCTAAAATAACCTAAGGACGACTATGCTTGGGTTACTACGGTCAGAATGGCTCTGATACCAACTTTGTGAGGACCCCAATTTATTTGGCTTGTAATGCTTAACCAACCACCTGGTCCTAGCATCACAAATCAAATAAATTGATCCTCGAGATATGTATACTTCCCAAAAAACAGTATACACACCTCGGTACAAAATTAGACATCAACTCCATTCCAAACATAGAGTCCAAACACTACACTACCAAACGGAAGATAAACAAATAGTAGAGTTATTACAGACAAAGGCCGACAGGCCAAGATACACAAATAAACAAGAACGACAGCGGAAGCAAAAGTGCCATAAGATGGCTATAAACAAAGCCAATCGTGCCTCCAACCCACAAGGCATCGACTGGACCGCCAAGTCTAGTCGTCCCACGAAGCGGCAACACAGACTCACGTAGTGAGGCCCTTGGGGCTCACCTTCTTCCTCTGCAACAAAACATTAAGCAAAGCAACTAAGTACAAAGATTGTCTTTGTACTGCAAAGGCGACGTGTGAACTAGCGCACTGTTCATATGCTACATCTTTGGCTTATCTAGTGGAGGACATATGTTTCATTTGCATAAAGCCAACTTTATTTGCAATAATGTAATACAGTTTAAAGGCAAGTTTGCAATTCATTTTAATGTTGAAATAACAGCGAATAAAGATAGATACAAGTAACCACCTAAGTGACTATCCCAATAGTCACCATAACATAATCTGAATCCCAGTTCGTACCACCTACAAGTTTTAATTTAAAAGGTTGTAGTCTAACTCTTGAAAAGCTTACCCAAGCGTGTCCATCACCTAGGGCGAGGCTATTCGAATAGTTTTTAACCTGCGGGTGTACCACTGCACCCACACTTGAGATCGCCTTTAAGCCAAAGCACACTTCCAAGGTATGTCGGCACTGACTAAGTCCTACGAGACTTTTTCCAATATTGTGTATTAACTACGAGCCGCTCGTATGGATAGAAATCCATACGCTTACATGGTAAAGCCGAAAAGACAACTACACACTCAGGATAAAGCTTTTCGGACAACTACCATGCTCCCAACACCATCCCTCCTGCGACCTCCTGCGACCCAGAGCCAATACACGCCAAAGTACTAGGTCAAGAGAGGTCCCATATACTCTAGTGTGGTTAGCACGCCGAAATGCCTGGATAAAAATTCACTCACAAGATGTTCGGTCCTTAATTGACCCGGGCACCTTTCCAGTCACACCCAACAGATCACACCAATCTTACCATTGTGCCCGCGTCTAAATCGTTTTTGTTTTCAGTTTTAGTTTTGCAATGAACATAGCACACGATGGATCATAAGAACAATAATAATTTTATGTGATCAAAATCATCGACTAAGTCGATGATCGCCCAATTCTACCGGAAGCTAAGCATGGCTAAGCAACTGAACTCGTAATCTACTAAGTGAAAAGAATTTTCCAACGAACTCTAATCACAGCAAATAACCTAGGCTCAGGTAGTAGAGATCAATATTTCTCCTACAGGATATGCAGCTACGGATTTAACTAATCAATTTAACACAAATTAAGCAATGCATACATACAGCTGAAACAAAATATTAGATTTTAAAATACTGGGATAAACATGATCAAACTGCTTGCCTGGCTGCTGTTGCTCAATTTGTTGCGGAGGGTCGTTCTCAGGGTTGCCGCAAATATCGAAGCCTAACGATAAAACAAATAACAGCGAATAAGAGCGAATAACACCGACAAAACTCAACCACACAATAACAACAAAACATACCAAACTCACACAGCAACCTAAGCATGATATAACAAAATTTTAGAAACAGAGAACAAATCATTTTAAGTTATTAAGAATTTTCTAAGCTAAAAATACAACAAAACACTAGTTAATTGCTTAACAAATTTTCATGAACAGAAACAGTATCTAAAACCTATCCTGATAATTAGTATACTAAAAATGAAATTTTACAGAATTGGTTTCACTGGATTTGGACAATTATTGAAAGAGATATACATTTTCTAATTTAGAAGATACATAAAACATCCTTTAATTAATTAACAGATTTTTGCTACAGATACAAGGTTGAAACTAATTTTAGTAAATACCACATTTAAAATGAAAATTAACAGCACTGGATTCATGCGATTTAGATAAAAATTGAATTAGTTATGCACTTTCTAAGTTTAAATGAATTAACAGTGCAACAGAAAACACATTACAGAAATACTAAAGCATTTATTCCTTTTTCTACCCACAGCGAGCTAGCCACAGCCACAGACAGGTGGACCCGCGCGAAAAACGGAGACCAGGTCAAACTTGACTCAGCAGCGCAAACGGTGACGTCGAAGGCGTATTCTAAGAATACGTCTTCGGCTTATCAAAGTGCAACCCTAACCAATACATACAGAGAAATACGTTTCCCGACAGAGAAAACGTATCACCAAGGTTTACACACCCACAAGCTGACAGCATGGGCCCATATGACAGCGACACAAAGGGGTTTTAAACCGGTGCAGGTTAAGATTTTAACCACGTTTTATCTCTGGGGGCAAGTTGGCTCCTCGTTATGTTGGGCCTTATCGCATCGTCGAGAGAGTTGGGGCTGTGGCATACAGATTGGAGCTGCCAGCTACACTTGAGGGTGTGCATGATGTGTTCCATGTATCACACCTAAAGAAGTGCTTTCGTGTCCCAACGGAGGAAACTCCATTGGAGGTTCTCGATGTACAAGAAGATTTTGAAGGATCGCGGCAAGGCTACGATAGCACAAACAAAAATTTACCGCGCAACCAAGGAACCACCGCAAGTAATAGATCACGAGATTACCACTAGACGCGCCGACTCGTAGCGGAAGTAGAGTCGATGTAGCGAGTTGATGCAGTCGTAGTCGTACTTGCTGCGCGTCTTCTCCTCCTACTCCGACGAACGTCGCAAGTTCTCCTCCAGCTCCTGAGGTCGTCGTGAGTCGCGGATCGTCCTAGTCTTCGCTGCCGCAACAAAGACCTCCAAGGTATCCACACGTGCGGGCGGGCACACCACGCGCAGAGTGCTAGCGCCGACGGCGTGGTTGAAGAGAGCGTGGCTATTAGGGTTTCGGGATTTCTTCCAAAAGGATTCATCCATCCCTTACCCCATGCCACCGCCCCTCTATATATAGGCATCCATAATGGGTCCCGACCAGGAGGCCCATTAGGAACTCGTGGCCTATAAGAATTCGGATCACCATCCAAATCAAATCCTAGCCCTTTAAGTGTGTGACCCTATAGGTTCGTGTGTAAGCGGTTGTGACTCGGAAACTCTTTCCCGATCACGAGTCGTCAGCGGTACCTAGCAGCACATAACGATTCCCGAACACACACAGAATATATCGGACGAACCTTAATGCAATATGATCTATGACCAGGTCCTTATCACTTACGACCAGCTCGTACTTAGTCACGACCAATTCATAATAAGTTACAACCAGTTCGTAACTCCTTACGAGCAGTTAGTATCTAACTACGACCAGTTTGCAACTCCTTACGACCAGTTGGTGATTATGTCCGAGTAGTCTTCGACTAGGTCGTATCTCCATACGACTTCAACCAGTCTACGACCTCGGCAACTGAATGACCTGCTTGTGTATTCTCCCTTTGCCTCACGACATCTGGTTGAACTCCAGGTGAGATAATATGTCATCCATGGACGGTTCAATACTTTCTCGATCAAGTGTCGAATAACTTCATGTGGTCGATACTTCGACCACTAGTGGCATGGCCATGCACTTACTTTATTCGACCACAACGAGGGGCCCAGAGATATCTCTCCCGTTATGTTAGGAGGGGCAAATCCCATATCCGACCAGTCACATTCCTCCGCATGTTTCATAGCATACCCGAAAGCTACCTTTATAACTACCCGATTCACGAGTAGCGTTTGGCAACCCCTAAGAGTGCTATTACACATGTAGGAAACCATGCTGATCTCAGGTCTAAGGATTATACATCATCATTGCTTGAGACCAACTAACGACACATAGAATCATAACAATCTCAATAGTGTCTCAAGGTGGGTCTTATCCAATACTATGTTCTCTAACATGTGTCCACATTATTGATTCGATATCTCTATATCCATGACCGGTGAAACATGGTCATTAATCAATACATGTACTGGTCGTAGAGTCACTGGTGTTCCGACCAGTGACATTCGACCAGGGATACTTTTAGAACGATATCATATAAGATAAAGAGTTTCACCAACAAGTCACATACTCATTGATCTATATAATTGATGATTCATTCAAGGAACAAGATAACATATTATCATATGTTATGAACATAATGAAATACAATCATCTCTATGATTGCCTCTAGGGCATATTTCCAACAGATTTGACCTACTGCGAGCATCCTGTTCGTATTCTCGAGCAATCTGAACGAAGAACAAGGAACCAGGTCATCAAGTTCCTTAAGGTTTAGTGTTCAAACCATTATGAAGATGAAGCAACTTGGGAGCGAGAAGATCGCCTTCATGCAGATTTTCCTTCTTTCTTCCCCGAGTAAACGGAATCTCGGGTCGAGATTCTTGTAAGGGGGGGGGAGAGTTGTAACATCCCAATTTTGGGCTTGTGTTTCAAATGTAAGAAAATGAGTAGAAATTAAAACTTTTTCTTACATCATGTATTTCCTATTTGTACTGAACTAGTGTTGTACAAGAAGTTATGGAAATAGAAAGTCACAAGTCTTTTGATCCAAATCTTGATCCTTCAAAAACAATCTTGTCAAACCTTTTGAGCATCTCCTGGAAATATTTTTTTTCCTAAGTCCTTGGGAGGGTATGTGGCCCCTTTGAAAAATTTCACAATTTTTAGAAATTGTTTGAATACTTTTAGAGGGTAGTCAAACCTGTTTGACTCTCAGTCAAACCTTGAACCAGTACCTTGTAGAATTTTTGGAGAAAAATGCAATACATAAAAACCTCTGAAAATTTTACACAAGGTCAATGTCTAAGTCAGAAAGCTCCTGTAAAAATTTCAGAATTTTTGGAGTTATTTTGCTACCTCTAATAATAAATCCTCAAAATCCTCTGTCTTTTTAAAACCTAAAACCTGGTTCACTGTTCCTTGGGTTCGAGTCGGACTCGAGCTCGAGCCACATGGCTCGGTCGAACCAACTAATTGCATCTGGTTCCCTTCCTAGCGCGCGCTCGATATCAGCTGTTGGATTTAAATCGCTCGGCCCTCGTTCGCGCGAGCATTCGGACCGTGCGGATGTGCTATTCAATTTGGACCGTTGGATCTCGATCCAACCGTCCATATTTCTGAGGGCATTCGGACTGTCCGGCGGACCCATTTAAATCGTGACCGTTCATCTCACATCCAACGGTCACGGATTCTCTTTCTGTTCTTCTTCCTCTGCTTCTCCGTGCGCGCATGCGGCAATGGCAGAAAGAGAGAGAGTGCGAGGGCGGCTTCGATGTGTCACTTCAAGCTTGCTTTCGTCAACGTCTCTCTACGGGGCATTAAATGCGCATCAGGCTTTCTCCTCCATTGTCCCGAGTCTCAGCTGCTCCCATGATTTCTTGGTCCATGGCCGTAGCATGAACGAGCCCACCATGGACTCATGTTCATGCTCAAAACCCTAATCCCTTTCCTATATATTGCCCCCTCTAGGTCCTCCTGGTGTTCCTTTACACCCCACTTTCCTCACTCTCTGTGTTTGAGCTCAAGACCACTTCAAATCCTCAAACCACCATTGTTGACCCGAGAGCTCCAATGGCGATCTTAGTGTCCAGTGGTTCACCTTCAATCTTTCTTGTACCCTTTCGAGCTCCCCAACTTCCTTTATATTTCCCCTAACTTAATTTTGGGTTGCATTCATAGGAATCACTCAATTTTAAGTTTGGAGATTTTCGGCCGATTTCACCACCTTTCTTCTCCAACTCCGGTAAGTGAATCTTTTTGCAATTACTTACTCGTGGAGCTTATGGAAACCTTAATGAAGCTATTTAGATCACCCATTGGTGTTCATTTTGCTCAGGTTGCCATTTTCTTCTTCATCTTCCTCGGCTCCGGTGGACTTCATCGTGTTCGAGTCTTCCCCGGCCATCTTCAAAGCTCATCTTGGCTGAGGTAGCATCTTATTAGTCCCTAGAAGTGTTGGCACTCGCTTTCCTGGACCGTAGCGGAGCATTTTGATGTTTTCATGTTTTGCCAAAATGGCCTCCCTCTGTGTTTTCCGGCTCGCCGGCGTTCTAGACCTCCACCGCCGGCGAGGTCATCACCATTAGTGTAACACCCCAGCACAGCATTGAGCCTGGAATGCTACTAAAATTAAACTAAACTAAACTAAACTAAGACCGATTACAATTTTTCGGCAAAACCTCCTTTGTATAGTCAACTATAACGAGGTTCCAACAATTAATCATGGCATTTATCAATATCTTCATAATCAAGTTCACACAAGCATGCAAGATGATCGAATAAACCTAATCAAGACTTGCTATTCTCAATATCACAATTAACATAATACTCAAAACCATCTATGAGTGATTCTCAAGCAGTTTACTTATTCCTGAAATAAAACTAAATGGCAAACGCCTTAAGGTCGTGAGGTAGTGAGTGCATCCAACTTCTACTCCCTCCCATGCATGTCGTTCCTGCCAGATGTAACTAAAACATATCAAAGCAAGAGTGAGCCCAAAGACTCAGCAAGTATCAACAAGGCTAATACAAGTTCGCAGTCATAGCATCATTAATCCACAATAACAATACACTAATCATAGCTTTCATACTTAAGGAATGCTATCAATGCAATGCACCTTTTGAACTTTATCTCTTTTCGCATTTTACCGGTAATGCGGGGTAGACATCCGTCGATGTGTACCCTTGCCTGTGCCCTCTGGCACAGGGACCAATAGCCTATACACCACATGTATAGGGGCCTTTTCCCATAATCTTAATGATGGGGACCTCTTTACTCATTGCCCACATTCCACGAATGTGGGGACCTCAAGCCCATCATCTACATGACGGGGACCTCAAATAAGCATAGTCACCACGTGACCAAGCCTCCAATATGATAGCACGATGCACATGAACAAACTTTAAACCATCATACATATGTATTCACAACAACGTCATAAAAGAATAATCTTATTCATACTTCTAGCATTTCTCATCATTGATATTCATAGCATTCTAGCATCCATGAATAGCACATATATTCATAATACTAGCAAATATGAACAATCCCTCGTGAATAACAATTAATCATATCTCAAGTATTCATCATCCTTAATCATACATATCACACTATCAACCATGCATGGTTATTACGCATCAAAGTACTAGCATCCTCTATCAAACATTCATAATTATTCACTCAATCAGAGTACTTGCATTCACCAAGATAAATTGGAACTCATTACACTAACATCCATACATGGCTATTATGAGCCAAACACAAACAGTCACAACATACAAGCATAATTATACGATAACCCGAATACTTGCCTCAACCGTGCGAGAACGGTGAACACGAAGAGGGTGCTGCCCCTGGGATCACGCTCCCACCCTTGTAGAATCGCAGCAAGATGATGAACTCTCCCCGCGAAGTTGATCTCCTCTCCTTTCTTCACTTGATCGGCAGTAGGGAGCACCAACGGCGAGGAAGGGAGGCACCAATGGAGGGGAGCACCACCATGGAGGGGAGGGTTAGCTACAGTGATGGCGGTGGCACTGTAGCTACAGTGCATCTAGGGTTTCTTCCTTCCTTTTATTGGTGGCCAACCCCTCATGGGCCTCGTAGGCCAAGGCCCGAGGGCCAAGTTGCCAAAAAACTGCAGAAATCCTCCTTTTTTTATCTCTAATTTCTCTTTTGAACGCTTTCTTTCGTAGAATAAATCGGAGTATTACATTAAAACCCCTCTTTCTCCTATTCAATCGCTTTGCTAAAAGAAATATTCTCTCGATTTAATTATTCTCTCCCGATTTAATTTTTGGGGTATTACAATCTACCCTCCTTAAACAGAATTCGACCCCGAATTCTATTCAACCTCAACACCAAAAAAAAAACCACTGCTAAAAGATTTACTAACATTACTATGTACCTGCCGTGAAAAACTTTGGATAAAGCTCGCGCATGCGAGACTCCAATTCCCAAGTCGCCTCCCTCTCGGGCTAATGGTTCAAAGGCACCTTGACACAAACCAACGACTTGTGCCTCAACACTCGCTCTGACCTCTCTAACAACGCATAGGATGCTACTCAAAGATCAGCAGCTCTCACGAAACTTCAAACTTCGGACCTCTCTGGTACTCACTCAGCACTGGGACAAACAAGACGATGTGTACTTCGCGCATGGACTCACTACGGTCCTAACGTTTTGCCAACTAGCGAAAACAACACAATGTACCTTGGGGCAACCCCCCCTAGTGGTACCAAACCACGTAACATGTGCATAAAACACTGAACTCTTGTTCCACCTCAATCGAACTTTTTCACCCAAAAAAAGATCACCTCCTTTAACGAGGGGCACACAACAGAACTCGCTTTAAACACACTCTTTTACCGACAAAACCCATCTGAAGATGAAAGACTCACATCGTAACTATGCGTTACCAGCTCGGTACTGAAGAGTCAAATCCAGAAATAGGAATTTCATCACGAAAACCATTTCCATTTTCCAAGTGGCAGTTTGCGAATAAACATCACGAAATCCAAATGAGAAATCACTCGAATGCCCAAATCAAATACTTCTTTTATTCCATCTGAACTGGAAAGAATCACACACGCCAACGTAAATGCCGAGCTCAACTTACGAAAGACAATGGTCAACAGCACAGAACTCAAATGAGAATCAGGAAAACGTTTCACTTCTTGAGGAAGCATCAAATTATCAGTTTCTCTTTTAAGACCAAAATTTCCTCAAACTATGGAATCCCCAATCATCGCACAACACACTAACTTGTTACTCTTAACTTAGTGATATCAACGCCAAACCCAAATCGAAACACCTTGTCTACACCTTTGAAGAGGGACTCTAATGATCTCACAAAACATTCTCTAACCGATTTCCTTTACTGACAGAATTCATTTGACCGATGGCACTCAAAAAGTATCCCCAAATTAGATCTCTCACACAGTCATATCACCTCAATCCTTTTTGAGAACAAACATCTCAGAATTCACATCACACACTCTCATGTACTACATCAGAAGGGTGTTATCAACGATCATCCCACTGTTTGCAATCCACCTTTATTCTACTTCCTCTACACATAATCTTTGGGCGACTCAAAGTTCTAGCATAACAATGCAAAGTCCACATTTAACCTCCAAGACTCTTGCAACTAACTTCTCATATAAAAGATAGGGAAATCCTCAGATTAAATCCCTAAAAATCCATAATTCCCACAAACTCACTCATTAACATCATCATAAAAATATTTTCTTGACCCGTTTACCTCTACAAAGATTATAACTCTCAAAAGGTTACTCATTAAAGCCAAATCATTCTTGATATTAACTCAACATTTTCCATTATCCCATTAATTGACATGACGATTTGATTACTTTATATTCCCACTCTCATTAAACCACATCTTCAAGAATAACTTTCATAGCCTTACAATACTACCAAATTGGGATACTCTATAGAATTGATCAAGATTTTCATACATTCGATAATTCTAATGTTCCACTCGAAGTGAAACAAAGATATTGGATCACAATCACTATAGGTTCTACTAGTTGTAATAATGCAATCAGTTTAACCTCCAAATATAATCTTCTATTGAGATAAATTTCTCTCAAGGAACTATATTACGAAATTATTTCATCCTCTAATTCTCATCGAATAACTTACAAACCATAGTTTCACAACTACAATTATTAAACACTTCAAAAAACTCAGGTGAAACGAATAGGTTGATTCTTTCTCAAAAGAAAGAGCGAATGTAATCAATTTTCATCAACTAGGAAAACATGTGTCACCCGTAGTGAACACAGGACCAAGGAAAATAGTCACTTAAGCAAGGTACTCAGGAAACATAAGGGAAAGTCAACAATCGAGGGCTCAAGACCTACTGAAAGCGAATACCAAACCACCAATGAGAAGAAGGTAATGCCCTTTGGAAATTGATAAACTCATATGGAACAACTGCATAAGGTTTATGCACACTCAAATAAACTGCAAGATGCGAAACGTGACTTAAATCTCAATTACTTATACTTCACTCCTTCCTTTAACAAGGAATGTTATTTTCTGTTATTACTACATCACTTTGCTAGCTTAAACAAGATAAGGTCTTAAAACCCAAATCACAAGAACCACTTAAGAACCAATAAAATCTTTCAGCAAGTCACTTTGCTCGAAACAAATTCAATGACCACATAACTCAAGAGATCCAATTGAACACAAATGCAAAACTCGAAACACTTTTACTAAATGAAAATTACGAAAGACGATCCAATTACTTTATTCCTAAAAGAATCATCACCACACACACAAGTCACAATCTCTTGCGATAATCCTACTAACATGAAGAATAATATGCTCAAACATGAATCTTTATCATCAACTATTCCATTAGAAAGCCCCCAAAGTTTCACCAAATTGTTCCCTACTACCTTTTCATCCCATCTTCAAAACAACGGTATTTACCAATTAACCATAACACGGCATCGTAATGCGGGAATACATAGAGCCAAAGTATACATCCGTCAATGTAAATGTCATTATTTGCCAAAGAGAAAGAAGGAACAACTATGGAATTATCCATATTGCCAATTGACGAGGATCTTCAACAATGGAAAACAATAATTGTTTCAAAGAACCATTAGAGACCATTGAAACACAACAACTACCATGAACCACGAACCTAAGAGAAATTCATCATGGTCCAACTTTCTAAAGCGCACGACAAAGTCAAGGACCAAGAACACACATAAACCTATACACCACATGTATTCAGGATCTTTTCCCATCATCTTAATGATGGGGACCTCTTGAGCCCGAATACTCATTGCCCACATTCCACGAATGTGGCATGCACCTCAAGACCCATCATCTACATGACGGGACCTCAAATAAGCATAGTCACCACGTGACCAAGCCTCCAATATGATAGCACGATGCACATGAACAAACTTTAAACCATCATACATATGTATTCACAACAACATCATACAAGAATAATCTTATTCATACTTCTAACATTTCTCATCATTGATATTCATAGCATTCTAGCATCCATGAATAGCACATATATTCATAATACTAGCAAATATGAACAATCCCTCATGAATAACAATTAATCATAACTCAAGTATTCATCATCCTTAATCATACATATCACACTATCAACCATGCATGGTTATTACGCATCAAAGTACTAGCATCCTCTATCAAACATTCATAATTATTCACTCAATCAGAGTACTTGCATTCACCAAGATAAATTGGAACTCATTACACTAACATCCATACATGGCTATTATGAGCCAAACACAAACAGTCACAGCATACAAGCATAATTATACGATAACCCGAATACTTGCCTCAACCGTGCGAGAACGGTGGACGCGAAGAGGGTGCTTCCCTTGGGATCACGCTCCCACCCTTGTATAATCGCAGCAAGATGATGAACTCTCCCCGCGAAGTTGATCTCCTCTCCTTTCTTCACTTGATCGGCAGTAGGGAGCACCAACGACGAGGAAGGGAGGCACCAATGGAGGGGAGCACCACCATGGAGGGGAGGGTGTGCTACAGTGATGGCGGTGGCACTGTAGCTACAGTGCATCTATGGTTTCTTCCTTCCTTTTATTGGTGGCCAACCCCTCATGGGCCTCCTGGGCCAAGGCCCGAGGCCCAAGTTACCAAAAAACTGCAGAAATCCTCCTTTTTTTATCTCTAATTTCTCTTTTGAACGCTTTCTTTCGTAGAATAAATCGGAGTATTACATTAAAACCCCTCTTTCTCCTGTTCAATCGCTTTGCTAAAAGAAATATTCTCTCGATTTAATTATTCTCTCCCGATTTAATTTTTGGGGTATTACAATTAGGTTCGCATCAATATTGCGAGTCCATTTTGATGTTTTGTGGGCGCCGCCGTGGCCGGAGTCGCCGGCGACAAGCCACTGTTCTCGCTCGGGGTTTTACCGGGTGTAAACTCCCGTTTTCGTCATCTAATTAGGACACAGTTAATACCCAATCATTAGTAGTATTGATGGTGTCTTAATCTGGCCAGATGTCTCACTGACATGTGGGCCCGTAAGCCTAAAACCAAGAACCAGAAGTCATTAGGGCTGATTTTGGGTTTATTTATTGCTAATCATTGTTAGCAATAAATGTGTCCGAAGCCACCAGCCTGTGCCACTGCCAGGTGGGCCCTCAGTCCCTAAGTCCATCTCTGTGTAAATCGTTAGGACATTTTAATTGCTAATCATCACTAATCATTGGTCATTTGTAATTAATTGCCTGTCCTAAAATATTCTTGTGTCTCGCTGCCCTGTGGACCCCGTGCACTGTGCACGTGTGTTAAAGCTCGTGTTTGTGGCTCACAGCCACTAACATGCGGCCCCACGTGCCAGTGCTCCTGGTTGCACTTCGATCTTGGACCGTCGTCCATTTTGCGATCTGCGGCCCAGATCTGGTATGCGTTCGGACCATCCGGTTCCCCTCTTCACTCTGGACCGTCCATCTCACGATCTGCGGCTGAGATCGTGTGTGCAATCGGACTCTCCAATTAGATATGTGCTCAGAGCCATTCATCTTTAGATCTGCGGTCGTGGTTAGTCGAGGCAACCGCACTGTCCGGTTGCATCCTTCCTCGTGAGCCGTTGGATCTTGATCCAACGGCGGGCTCTTTAGGGATCGCGCGCGTGCGCTGTTTTCCGTGCGTGTGGCTCGTTGGATTTCGTATCAGCGGCCCACGAGCGTCCGCGTCGTTTATTTCCGTTTAAGTTGGATTTCGTTTCTGTAAGTATTTATTTATCAACTAAAAATTGTATCAGAACTTTAGAAATTCATAACTAAATCATTTTAACTCATTTTTAGATGTTTCCAGGTGTAATAAATTTTTATGCCTCTGTAGTTTAATATAAAAATGTAATTGAGCATGTTCCTATCACAGAAAATTGTGTAACTCAAATAGCTTGATTTCTGCCAATTTTGAATATCCCAAAAATAGATTTAAACTTGTTAAATGCATATCTTTTACTGTATAACTCCAAATTGTGCAAGATCAATTTTATTAAATTCCTCTGTTAGTGTACTTTAATATGAAATAGGTTTTGAACATGTTTATGTTTCTGGAAAATATATTGTGTTAGTTTTGCAACTTAGAAAAATCATAGGTAAATCATTATAACTCCAAATTTAGTAAACTCAACTTTGTTCTTATTAGGATGTCATAGTATACCTGCTATAAAAATTTTGGACCTTAGATCATTCTAGAAATTTTCACCATGAACAGTACCTATAATTAATTTAGTTGATTTTAAGAGGCTGAGAAAGAGTAAATTATATTGTAACTTTTGCATCATAGATCTGAATTGCATGATTCTTGTTCCTAAAATTGTATAAAATCATCCTCTTGTTGCTGTATAAATTTCTTGGGATTTGGATGTTCTTTGCTGTTGAGTTTTATTTGGTGTTCTTCGTTCTTATTGGTGTTATCGAATTTTCGCGTTAGGTTCCGAAGAATATATTGAGCCTGAGAATCCTCCTCTGCAGCAAGAACAACCCTAGCAAGGCAAGCAGTTTGATCATGTTAATCCCAGTATTTTAAGTATTTATCTTGATTACAAATTCTATGTATGCATTGCTACTTTGTGTTAATAGTTGACCTAGTAGATGCATTTCCTTAGGCAAATGATTATTCTCTACTACCATTGAGCCTAGGTTATTGCTGTGATTTAGAGTTCGTGGATGAGCTCTTGTCACTTAGTAGTTTGTGAATTAATTGCTTAGCCATGCTTAGCTTCCGGTAGAAATGGGCGGTTATCGACTTGTCGATAGCCTTGATCACATAAAACTTATTATGATTTATGATTTCAGCTTTGTGCCATGTCTACTTATGAAAACCAAAACTGAAAACCAAAAATGATTCAGACTTGGGCACTGTCACAGCCCCAACTAATTAAATTGGAATAATATGTATTTCACTAACAAGCATTATCAAACTCAAATCATTTCATAATATATTGTACTTGGAAAATCTAATTTGAGGTGAACATACACATCAAGATTCAGATTCCACTTCAAATCAGTAATAAATAGTTTTGATCATCATCTGAAATCAATTTATTTAAATACTACATTAATTATCAGGAATTAATATAATTTTTCCCAAATTTTTTGGGACTAGTTTGAACCTCATTAAAATTCAAACAACATTCATAGACATACAACAAGTTTGAATTTAAATATCACAAACTATTTTATGAACAGTAGGGTTTTATAATTTTTATGGGAACTATATCATCCCAGGAACCCCCACGAATTATTTCATGATTTTATGAAATTTATTTCTATTTATGAGGCTCTGGTCAAAGTGGTAAATCTAAATTAATTCTCAGTCAAACTCAACCCTGACCGGCTAGCACTGTTCCTCGGACTCGAGTCCGACTCGGCCACATGACTCAGCCAAACCACCTAAACGCACCGTCGCATGCAACCGTTAGATCCTCATCCGATGGTCCAGATCTCGCCAACCTGTCGACCTGTCCGAATGCCACCACCAATATCATCCGCCCGATCCTGATCTAACGGACTCAAATCAGCCACGTAGTGGTGCATCACCTCCGCGCTGAGTCGCTGTCGTCGCGGCCCGCTGTCGAGCCTTTCTTCTTCCTCGGTGGCCGCGCGCGAGCTCCTCGCCACGCGGTCGCTACGTCCTGAGCCGCCATCACCTCACCGCACCCGTTGGCCTATCCCCGAGCTCCCCCTCTGCACACCGCACCCACCCCCAACGTCTCTCTGGTTTTTAACACCCCTCGCAACCCTCCTTCTCCCTCACTTCTCCTCGGTTGTGAGAGGAGAGGAGGCTTGCTTGAAGCTCTCTGGGGTAAGTCACCTCCGCGTGATTCCTTACAGTTCTAGTTTCCATCCGTCTCCATTTTTGCTCACGCGAGGTCTTGTTTTTGCTTGTAGCAGCCGGTTCATCCTCGTGCTCTAACCCACCTCCGGAGCACGCCCCGAGTGGCATCCGTAGGTCTTTTCTTGTCTCCAGGAGGTATGGTCCTCGCTCCCTCGTGTCACTTTGTGCGCCTTAGCTCTCTAATCGAAACCCCTCAACTTATTTCAGGGTTGCACGGCAAGACCTTGCTGGATTGAGGGATTGCACCATTTAGGCCGTGACACAACCTTTCCTCTCCCACTTCACTTTGGTAAACCATCCTTCGATTCCTTGCTCTTATAGCTTGACCTTGAGTCCCTGGAGCTGATCCAAGCACTCACTAGTCTTGGTTTTGCTCAGGGTTGCCTCTCCTCGCAAAGCCGCATCGCCGCCAACTTTCTTCTCCGGCTCCGACGAGTCTCCTGCCGCTCCGAACCTCCCCAAGCCCTCTCCTAGCTGCAGGTAACTCCCCTAGGCCCTTAGATAGCATAAGCAACCGCTTGTTTGCGCTGCGGAGCGAAGTGTTGCCATTTACGTTTTTGCCGTATAGCTCACCGCCGCCCAACTCGGCTAGCGCGGTGCGATCCACCTCGAGCACTCTAACCACCACCCTTAGACGCGCTTGCTATTGCGCGACTATTCTTGCCCTTATTGGCGCCGCCGTGAACCGCCGCTCCGGCAAGCCGCGGGAAAGCACGAACGACGTCATTGTTGTCGGTCGTCCGACAAGAAATCTTCAGTAGCGCAATTAAAGTCAATAATGTGGTTAAGTCTGAGATTAAGTGTTAATCTATCGCTTACATGTGGGGCCTCATTTAGAAAACGGTTGGGATAAGTAGAGGTTTGTAGAGTATGACATGTGGGCCATACGGCCATAAGTGGATGCGTAAATTACAGAGTACGTTTTCGTTAAGTAGAAAGCGTATCCCGAACATGCTTAGAATGGTTTTACGTTTAGAGTTTTGAAGAAGCGTGTCGAGAATACGCCTTGAGTGTTGCGGCGGGACCGAGTCAGTCGTTGATCGGGTCAACGATGTGTTGTCCCAGGTCCATAAGTCGATGGCTTTGGTGGAAGCGCTCGGTAAGAAAAGTAGTAGATACTTTAGTAAATTCGAAATCGTATATTTGTACACCTAAAATTGATAATAACTTTAGAAATGCATAACTATTTCGTCTCAACTCCAAATTTAACGAAACCATTTCGAAATTTACATTTTGATAGACTTAATATGAAAAATAGTTTCAAACGTGTCTCTGTGTGAGAGGGCTTTAATTGGGAATACATTCATTAAAATCATTACCTTTACAATCGAAAATGGTAAAATCCTTAAAAATGCATAAGTAAATATTGGAGCATCCAAAAACAATGAAACCAACTCGTAATTTTTATTTTCAGTATATTTATTTCTAAAAATGGTTTCCTGTTGCCTCATCACAGAGAATGTGTTTTAGCAAAATATATCTTTACTCTATTATTGTTACACTATAAAAGGTGATAACTTTGAAATTACATAACTAAATCATAAGAACTCCAAATGGGACAAACTCAACTATTCTGAACTTGTATTAATGTTACCTATTTACCTATGTAATCCTTTACCCCACCACTGCCCTACAAA
This sequence comes from Ampelocalamus luodianensis, assembly GCA_036346255.1. NCBI lineage: Eukaryota > Viridiplantae > Streptophyta > Magnoliopsida > Poales > Poaceae > Ampelocalamus > Ampelocalamus luodianensis. The sequence continues at coordinate 31,957,047 of CM070636.1, forward strand.
TTTTCACTTAGTAATTAAATTACTCAAAACGGGCATATCGAAACTGAAATTCAAAATGGCATAACTTCCAATTCATAACTCCAAATGGAATAACTCTTTTACCTAAATTCATCTAAAATCATGACCTAACTATCTGTAGAAAAAATCATGCATGTTTGAGCATTTTGATTTTTGAGTTGTTCTTCTCGGTATTTATTGGATGTTATAATATAGATCCGAGCATATTGATATCGACACTTACGCGATCGAGAGTGAGCAGCTCTTTGTACCAGCAAAGCAAGCATCATTTGAACTTTTTTGCATCATATTTGATCCCGTTTGGTTAAGATAGTGCAATGATAATTGCTTGCATGCTATTTTGATTATGTCGATATTTTTGTGATGTGTAGTATAGTTATGTCCTATGCTTGAGGTTAATCTTGAATTATGCCAACTCCTATATGCTTAGGATAGGATGTGTGAATTATGGGTTGTAGAATTGCTTAGCCATGCAAGTCTAGATACGGTAGTTCGATCGTCGGGAATAACCCGGCGGTTTTGGGATACACACAACTCTTACGTTATGTTTTTACTTCAGATCTTTGTAGCTATTTTATGAGTTAAACTTTGTCATTTTTAAATGAGATTTGGTCCGGACAAGTGTTGGTTAGTGATGGTGCTTTGTGCACGAGAATTGGGTAAGTGGAAGGACTTGTCTGGACAATTGAGGACCGAACTTTGGGTACCTACTGTTCAAGCAACACTCGTGCTGCCACACGCGGTGTATGGGTGCCGTATGGTTAAGTAGGGGGAGGGTTTTATTGTGTTAAGTCCTTGGTGGTGTAAGGGGCATAGCGACCGTGAAATCCTATGTTCTTTGAGGAGCCGATGTAATCCTTATAGTGTGCAAAGGAGCACCAATTCTTTTGTTTTGATTGCATCGGTATTTCCAATATAACTTGTGAGCCCCCTAGCAAGTGCTATCCGACGCTTGTACTAGGCAAGGAACCATCTCACAAGGGAACTTAGCTCAATAGGGCTTTCTTCTTGAAAATGATCAGATCTTGATTTACCCGCCGGCATACCATAGGAAGTGTGCTATTTCGAGGGCCTCTGGAGGTTTACGGGCTAATCAAGTCGTGTGGGTAAAGTAGTACACCCCTGCAGGGTATAATCTATTCGAATAGCCGTGTCCACGGTTATGGACGACCGCTTGAAATTTGTGGCTGCTTATTGTTAGACTTATAATTAAAATTGTGGTTGAACTTGGTATTCGTCATGAACGGGATGTTCATGTGTTTAGTACATCAAAGTGGGCTGCCACTTTGGTCTTTGTATGATTCAATTGTTTATTACTGAAATACTTTACTACATGCTTTACTTCTACTTCAAATCTGATTTTGAAATGGGCACATGAAAACGAGTATATGTAGGATGTTAATTGTTGCGTCTCTTTCGCAAAACTAAACCAATATGAGTCATCCTTTGAATGACCCTTATGCATAACTATTTTTATTTGTGTAAGACTTGCGAGTACACTTGTACTCAGCCAGATGTTTGCTGGCCTTTTCAGGTGAGGAAGGTTATGATTATGATGATCTCGCTAGTGTTGACTTGGGCGACACTAATGAGTAGTGTGCTACCATTTAACCCCCAGTCGGTTGCCGATGGGTGATGGGCATACCACTGCTGGTCTTTTGCTTTATCTATTTACTTCCGCTGCTACTTGATACTTGACTTGAATTTGGCCGGGCGGCCGTTTGTAATAGACTGTAGACTTTAACTATTATGCAGTATGTCTTTTAATCTCTTGTTGTATGTGTTGTATGGATGTAACCAACGTTGAATGAGGGTATGAGTATATTGGTCGTTGATCTTGGGAGCCAATATATGTCATACTCGTTGTTTATGGATTCCCATTTAATTCGCTAAGTGCAGTGCTTTGAATCAAAAGAGAATCGAAAATCATGTAGTGCTCGCAGAGGAGCAGCGCGCATGATCGTCGAGGCTCTAGTATTCGGAAAAGCCTATCACTTGGATAGGATTAAATTGGAATTCATTCACCGGAGACCCGTATTTATGTCCCTAAGACCTTGTCTAATCTCGGTCTTATGGAGATAATTACCGGGGTCCCCACAGGCATAATGGTATGATTGGTGTGATTATGGGTGTGACTGGAATGGTGCCCGGGTCAACAAGGACCGAACATCTTGTTACACTAAACCAAGCATTTTCGCGTGCTAACCACACTAGAGGGTATGGGACCTCTCTTGACTTAGTACTTTGGCGTGTATTGGCTTTGGGTCGTAGGAGGGATGGTGTTGGGAGCATTGTAGTGTCCGAAAGGCTTCACCCGTGATGGGATTTGTCGTCTTTTGGCTTGCAATGTAAGCGTATGGGTTTCTATCCATACGAGCGGCTCGTAGTCAATGCACAATATTGGAAAGCGTCTCGTAGGACTTAGCGTGTGTCGGCATACCTTGGCGGTGTGCTTTGTGGCTTAAAGGCGATGCGAAGTGTGGGTACATTGGTACACCCTGCGAGGTTAAAACTATTCGAATAGCCTCGTCTAGGTTATGGACACGCTTGGCAAGGTCTTTCAAGAGTTAGACTACAACCTTTTAATTAAAACTTGATGGAAGTGCGAATCGGGATTCGTGCTATGTTGTGGTGGCTATTGGGATAGTCACTTCCAGGTGGTTACTTGTATGTATCTTTACTTGCTGTTATTTTGACAACAAAACAGATTTTGCAAACATGCTTTTAAATGTATTACATTATTGCAAATAAAGTTGGCTTTGTGCAAAATGAGACATACAACCTCCACCTAAATAAGCTTGCATGTAGTTTATGAATAGGTCTGCTATTCCACACGTCAGTCTTGCGAGTACCGTGTGTACTCAGTTGTCTTACTTAAATGTATTTGTTGCAGAGGAAGAAGGTGAGCTTGAGGGACCTCACTTTTGTGAGCTGTGTTGTGGTAACTTGCGGGGCGACTAGCTTGGCGGCCCGGTCGGTTGCCTTGTGGGTTGTGTGGCTAACCGGTCGACTTTTGTTCTAGCCATCTTATGGCACCTTTGCTTCATTGTCATTCTTGTATATTGTTCTATTTGGCCGGTCGGCTCTTTTGTAATAACTTTACCTTTTCGTATGTCGTTGTTGATCTTAGTGATAATTGTTGTATGGAAATGATGTGTAATTTTGTGATGATGTGCATATGCAGCAATTCTGGGAAGCATATGTCCATCGAGGCTTAGAATGTTCAATTAGTAATGCTAGAACCATTTGGAGGTTAAGTGTTACTAGTTAAATATTCCGGGTCCTCACACGTTCGGACCTGACAGGTGGGCCCCACTGGAAGTGGCTGGTTCACGGTAGACCACGTCCACCGAAGATCGGGTCAGGGGTTAAGGGTGGTCATGCCACGCACGCGCTGACAGGGACGACACACGTGCGACACACGGGCAGAGGAGATGAGGTGGCGGCTGAGCTGGTAGGACACGGTGGCTCACCGGCGAGGTTTGTCGGCCGAGTACGACAACGACGATCCTGGCCACGGCGGCGACAATGGAAGCGGGTGCTGGACTCCTTGCAACCATGCGAACCTGGTGACACGGTTGGATGCTCCCGGCGGACGGCGGTGACCAAAACTGCGGCGGCGCTCAAGGTTGGCGGCGGAGTGGCGCGGTCAAAAACAATAATGGGGCTACGGGGGCTAACCGACGAAACGGAGGCACGCACCGTGTATCCCGTGCAGCGACGATGCTAGAACACCGGTCGGAGGCGGCGGAGCGTTGACGGCGGCGGCAGAATTGACGAAGAACAGATCGGCGGCAAAAATCCTAAAGCTCCAAATTGCGGTGACGGAAGGGCTTCGGGGCTGAGTGGGTTGAGGCTTCAGGACGAGGAGGTGAGGGCGAACCCTAGGGTCCCTTTGTAACACCCTGGCTATTCGGAAGCCAAGATGTCACCTAAAACATCTAACATACATCCATAATGCAGAAGAATTTGAACTAAGTATTTCAACTAAAGACAGCATTAAATTAAACGGGACATGGTGAAGGTATCATTCCTTCACCTTCTAAGTTATTTAATACCGATCATCAATAAAGAAGGTTCACACGCAGTAATAAATCAACATCTATGTGGAGAAGGTATCCTTCCTTCACCAATTATAATTTAATTATTACAGTTCATCATTAACGAATGTAAGATAGAACTAAATTTAATCTTGAACATGAATAGGATGATGTGAGCAGTAGTGCGTGTCTACTCCCTCCCAAGTGAGCCAACATCGGGGTTACCTAAAATAAACAAACAACGCAAGAGTGAGTCCATGACTCGGCAAGTACGATGAAAGAAAAAGAACACATATACAAATAGGACATCACCATTTAAGAATGCGAACCTTGCATCGAGTGAACACTTATGAAAACATGAAATGAATGAATGTAATCAAGGATGGACTGCACACATGCATATACCGGTATAGTGGTGACACACCCGTCGGTGTTCACTTAAGCCCGCACCTTAACAAAAGTGCGGGATCCAAGTCCTATATGAAGAACGTTTCATATAGGTGTCCAAAGCTGCCCATCTTTGGAATTGATGGGTCTTACGTGCCCATCTTTGGAATTGATGGGTCTTTCAATCCACTCCGTGGGCGGGACATGACAATGTCCAAATTTGCCCACATTGGAATGGTGGGACTTACAATCCACTCCCGTGGACATAACATGAATAAAAGGATGCATGATATGAACATGAGCAGTGATAATACCATCTCTCAGTATATACTCCACATAATGAAAGAACATAACCAATTCCGCATCTCGGGTAACACAATATGTCACACTATAATCATGAAAACATTCACAATCACAGCACTCAAAAGCAACAAAGTACTTGCCTTCCGGCGTTGCGGCGCGTTAGCGAGCAACGATGGCGCTCCCAAACCCGTAGCCTCGTGGCCTAAACAATTAAATAACCGAAATAAGAACAACATAGAATCCAACCCGAATTAATAGTCTACAATACCCCTTTGAACTCCCAAGGAATCGCCATAAAACCTAATCTGAAAAACAGGCTGTAACCCAAAAGCGTGTCGGGACAGCAGCACGAAAATGACAGTAGTTAATGACGTGGGACTCGAAATGAGATGAGTCCAGATCCTACCTCATCTTAACGAACATATCTATAACATTCAAGTTGATGAGATTTCCAATTCGGCCAATAAACTTCTCTAATAAAGAAAACAAAACAGCAGCACAGCTTCTGTCTGAACAAACAGGACAGCAATACTAAAACAACCATAACTTTTAATCTACAACTCCGAATTGAGCGTTCTTTAACAATCTGAAAAGGTTATGAAATTACCTACAATAAACTAGTTGGCACAACATTCAAATTTTGCCTTTAACAAAAAGTGGCACACGGGTCAAAACTAAAGATAGAAACTGACATACAATCTGGACAGACTGATCTACAATCTGGACAGTCACAAAGAAAAGTGCATAACTTTTGATCTATAAATCCAAATGAGGTGTTCTTTATCAATCCTGAAAGCTAGTGATATCACCTTAAAAATTTGTTATGGGCAAGACCTCTGAATCACCCTCTAACTAGGCCATATATCAACCTAAACAGAGACTGCTAATTCTCGTCAGGATTCTGGACAGCAGATATTAAATCTATCATAACTTTTGACTCGAAAGTCGGAATTAGGTGATCTTGGCGGCCACCGAAAGCTAAGAACAAGACCTACATATCTCTAGGAGATGGGAAACTCAGATTCGGCCTCTAACATCACGAAAAAGTCCACGCAACAATCTGGACAGAATCAATTTCTACCCGCAGCAAATCGATCTAATCAAAATTGAACCAAAACACATCTACCACTAATCAACCGATGAGGATCGGCACTCGTTACCCTTGTAGCAACCAGGACGTAGGTGGGAGAACCTTGGAGAAGATGATCTTCCTCCTCCTTTCTCCTTCTCCTTCTTCTCCTTCCACCATGGCGCGGCACCTCGAAGCTTCTTCCTCATCTTGGTAGAGCAGCACGGAGGGGGGGCTGCTACAGTACCGCGTGCTACAGTGCGGTGCGGTACTGTAGCAGAGGGTAGGGTTTTGGGGAAGGAGACCCCCCCTTCTTGACTCCACTACAAGGCCGGCCCACTTGGCTAGGACACCTTGGGCTAAAAGCCGAAGGTCCAATCCTCTCTCAAATCCTGAATTTTCTTTCAATTTTCCTCTAAACTTTAGTGCATTCAAATTTGAATAAATTTCTCTTCCGAATAATATGTTCTCTCTATTTGATATTCGAGGTATTACACCCTTTTATACCCCCGAGATCAGGCGCAGATAAGAAATCCCCAAAACGGAAAAATCCCGGACTCAATTGATTCTGGAGATAGGAACGAACTCAGGATATGATTCCACCGGATTCGGGTGCGGAAAGGAAGGAGATAGGATTTGAAGTAAGGATTCAGAGTTGTTTAGTTGGGGATTGGATTTTGCCATACGGGGTTCAAGCTCGAGCCATTACGGAGTTGAGTGAGGCACACGTGGAGAAGACGAGTCCGGCTCGGAGATGACGCTGACGTGGCTAGGCGGGACCCACAAGACAGGGGAGGCGACTCGGTTGCGACCGTGCGTGAAACGACACGAAGGCAGCTGACCGGTGGGGCCTCTCACGTGCGCGCAGGCGGAAGTAGATGGAGCGGGCTACGACGAGAATGGGCCGGGAGCGAGGAGAGTTGGGCCGAGGCTTAGGGTTTCGGCCCAAAGGACTGTTCTGAGATTTTTATTAGTTTTTCTTTTTAGAAAATAGCAGAAACTCCAAATAACACTTAGAAAATGGCAAATTCACTTAGAAAAAATTTAGAAAATTCTAGAAAATATATCCAAGCACGCAGAACCCAAATAAATTAATTTTTATAATAGTTGATGTTGACATTAATCATATTAAATTATTTTTGAACTCTGAAAATTCATATTAAGCTTTTAACTTTAGCAGAAAAATCCAAATGGTTATTTTTCTTTTAAAACTTAAAAAACAGACCAAATTTTGGGATGTTACAATAAACAACTCATAATTCTCAACACGGACACTCATGTACTACCTCAAAAGTGTTCTATCAATGATCATCCCACTGTTCGGAATACACTCTTATTCTATTTCCTTAACACACAATCATTGGGCGACCAAAGTTCTAGCATAAAAATGCAAAGCCCAAATTTAACCTCCAAGACCTCTACAACGAACTTCTCATATAACAGTTAGAGAAATTCTCATATCAAATCCCTAAAATTCCCACCATTCCAACATACTCATTCATTAACATCAACATGAAAACACTTTCTTGACCAAATTACGTTTACAAAGATTATAACTCTTAGAGGGTTACTCAACAAGTCATTCTTGACATTAATTCAACATTTATCACTATCCCATTAATTACCATAACGATTAGATTACTTTGTAATCCACTCTCATTAAACCACATCATCATGAATCACCCACACAACCTCGCAATATTACCCAATTACGCTACTCTATAAAATTGATCAAGATTTCCATACTTCCCAACATTTCAACATGAACTAAGGTTTTGGAATTACACTTTACCATAGGTTCTACTTAGTCATAACACCAATCAGTTTTACTTCAACAATAATCATTCAATTTGAATCAAATTTTCTCCAAGAGTTATAGGTCAAAACCAATTCATCTTCTACTACTCCTCCAATAACTTGGTACCAAAATCTCACCACTACATTTACTTGACCACCACCAAACAGTTGCCAGACTACGCTTTATAATACTTTGCAACACAAATCTGATGATTGTTTCTCAAAAGAAAGAGACGAACAAAGACAAGTTTCGGCACATAGGAAAACGTGACTCCTCACAGTGAGCACGAGACCAAAAGAAATAATCCAATAGCGATGATCTTAGAAAACAAAAGATGAGATCACAGTTGAGGGTACATAGCCCTCAAAAAGAGATTATCAAATTTCAACCAATAAGAATACGACATTTCTATTGAAACTTGAGAAATCTTGCACGGAAAAAGCATTAAATTTAAGCACACTTCAATTAAATTGCAAGGTACAAAACTTGTCACTAATCGTCAAATACTCCTACTACACTCTTTCCTTTAACACAGAAAAAAATCCTTTGACTACAACAACTCTTTGCCAACTCGAACAAGATAAGTTCTTAAGACCAAACCACATGAACCACTTAAGAATCAATAAAATCTTTCAACACGTCATTTTGCTCGGAACAGTTTCAACTACCACATGAATCATGAGGTCCAAATGATCACAACCGCAAAACACGAAACATTTTCGTTTACGGGATATCACAAAAAAATAGTCAAATTATTCCCTTCTTAAAGGAATCGACATCACTCTCGCAACCATATACTATTAATCTTTCTAACATCATATAATGTACTCCTACCATGAACCAACATACCTTACTATCCCATCATCAACATTTCCAAGAGAAACACAACAACTTATATCACATATATTTTTTTATAAGGTTGTAATACTTAACTTGATCAAGAGAATACCTAATGCACAAACCACAATATCGAAGTTGTAACATCCCAAAAATTTGGTCTGTTTTTGAAGTTTAAAAAGAAAAATAACCATTTGAATTTTTCTGTTAAAGTTAAAGCTTAATTGGAATTTTCAAAGTTCAAAAAATAATTTAATATGATTAATGTCTACATCAATTATTATCAAACCTATTTTATTTGGATTTTAGGTGCTTGGATATATTTTCTAGATTTTTCTATAATTTATCTGAGTGAATTTGCTATTTTCTATTTGCCTTTTGGATTTTCTGCTATTTTCTAAAAAGAGAAAACTATTGGAAATCTCAGATTAAATATTCGGGCCGATTCTTTAGCCTCGGCCCATTTCCATTTCATTGATCTGACTGCATTTGCTATTTTCTATTTACCTTTTGGATTTTCTGCTATTTTCTAAAAAGAGAAAACTATTATAAATCTCAGATTAAATATTCGGACCGATTCTTTAGCCTCGGCCCATTTCTATTTCTTTGGCCCACTCCTTTTCTTCCCGTCGGCCGACGTGCCAATCCTTTTCTCCAGTCCGATCCGCTTCTCCTGCTTGGCCTGCTTCCGCTCCTTCCTTGCGCGCGCGAGAAGCCCAGCCAGCCGTACCATTTCCCTTGCCTTTCTTTCGCTGCCGGTGGTCCCGAGCAATAGCGCACGTGCTCTTCGTCCCAATTGGTCCCGAGCTAGACTCCCTGGATTCTAGGTCTTGCACGCTCAGCCGGCGCCGGCTCCAACCCTAATACCCCATCTCCGGTGCTATATAAAGCAGAGCGCCCGTGTCATTTTGTTCGACCGTGCCTCCTCTTCCAAAACCCTAAAATCTCCAGCACTAGCTTGTCCTCGTTACGCCGCAATCGCCGAAAAATCGAGGATGCCCAAAGCTCCGTTGCTGACGAATTGCTCCGCCATCCGTGCATCTCCGGTCGTGCCATCTTCGCCTTTGGGTCTGCAATAGCGAGTGCTATGTCGGGCTTCCACCAACTTCGATCGCGTACCCCTCCTTCACCGTTGTCATCTTCGTCTGACAAACCAACCGCCGCTGCCCTTGATCGATCTTTATCCTAGTGAGCTCCTCCATCGTACCTAGCGCGTCATATCGTGCACAATGTTGTTCTCATCTAATCCCTCATCTCCTCCTTACTCTTTTGCCACTGAGGTGTCGCCGCAGTCAACATCGTCATCTCTGGTCATCTTCGAATTGTCGTTGCTCCGGTCAACTTCGGTCCTCCCCGAGCGTCCCATGGTGATCCCCTCGTTGTCATGGTAGCCATGCTCACCTCCAGTCTCCTCAGGTGCCTTTACTTCATCATCACCGTCAACAACCGTGAGCACCCCACCGCTCAAGTCATCGCCTCCGACGAGCCCTTGTTGCCCTTGCCGCAGAACCTCTTCCTAGAGCACCACCATCTCCTCAGCATCCCATTTTGATACTTTGCCGGAGCTCCCTCGCTGTGGTTCGCCGTCGACGCTGTCAGCTCCACCGCCGGCCATGTCTCTCTATGCTCCGCTTCGGTTTCTCTCTCTGCTGATGTGGCCTCCACTTCATCTCCATCTCAGTGCCACCTCCTCTTATTTGCTTAGGTGGCAGCCTTGTCAACCTCCTGGTCATCTGCCATGTGGCGTATCCAAATCCCCACCTAAGCCAAAATTCCATAGACTCAATCCATGATACACCATCTCATTGATAGTGGGCCCTATGTGTCAAATTCAATTTTCTTTTATTTTTTCAGCCAAAATTCCCTTGATGACATCAGCTTACATCATAATTGTCTTTTCCTTCAGAAAAGTAATTCCAATAAATCCATAAATTATGATTTTCATGATTTTATGTGATTTCAATTTTCCAGAGACCATATCTTTTGCATCCGAACTCCGATTGAGTCCATTCAAATTCCTAAATTCATCTAAATTCAATATCTATTTATCTGAGATTTTTATTTAATTTTTGGAGTTTAAACCTATGTTATTTATTTATTTGGTTTATTTGCTTATTTTTACGAGTAGACGTTGATACTTCGGGAAACTTTGAACAAAGAGTAGCATACCAAGATCAAGATCAATCCTAGGATTTATTCCAAGGCAAATCGTGGTCCTTTGATCATATTGAACCTATGATTGCAAAAGTATATTATTTTATACAATTGCATGCTATCTTTATATAAATGGTTTTTGGATTAGTTTTGATCTGTTGTCATTATGCCTCCATTGATTATTTGAATGTCATGAATCCTTTGTCGCATTAGAATGGGTAATTTTAGTTGGACATACTTGTATTGCCAATATGGGTATCGTATTAATGCTTAGTTCAGCTTAGTTACGATGGGTTTGTCATCACATGTGTCATAATGATTAATCTTGACTTAATCAAATATGGAACCGTGGTGGTGAGCCACTCTTGTTAAAATTTGTGTACCATGACGGGGTTAGTCATGGGTTTTAGTTGAACAAAATGGTTTTTGCTCGGTCGAGTGGTTGGTGGATAGTGGGGGTGTGGATTTAACACATTTTGGTTGTGGTGGTCTCGCTTGAGTAATTTGTCAAGGACTTAATCTTGTGCGCCATTGAACTGGGCCTTAACCGTACAACCATATGCCTGATGGGACGGGCCTGGCTGATTAATTAGCAATGTCTTAATTTTGGTTCTGTCGTGTGAAGCGTGGTTATGGGAAACGTATTCTCACGGTGGCGCAAGAGGGGGGCCCTGTCTGGTCGGAAAGACATTCAGTGTTGAAACCTTAGCGGCCAAAACTGGGTTAAGAAGGAGCTTTGTAAAAGCCTTGTGATGATCACTTGGTCGCACACCTCGGAAGTGTGTTAAATGAACATTATAAGTGATCTATCTCTTGTGGGTCAAGCTGTACAACCTCTCCATAGTGTAAAACTATGCGAATAGCCGTGTCCGCGGTCATGGACGTGCTCGGAGATTTCACACGGGAGATAGAGTTTCTTCATAAATGTGTCGGAATGTGGATGGCAAGTTCATTTGATGAATAAAATGTTCGTTTGGTGAATAGGTCATTCACTTGGTTGTTTGTGTCAAGTAGTGAGTAGGGATTCACTTATCATTGGTTTGGTTGGGAAGTGAATGGGGAAGTTCACTGGTTGTTTCAAAGAAATCGTTTAATTACCTATTATTGTTTTCAATTCAGCATTTCAATCTATTTATTGTATTTATCGTAAATGTTGTTTTCCGCAAAAGAGCCATACAACTAATCTTTGTTCAAGCCCTGCATGAATACTATTTGCATACATTTCCCCACGACTTGTTGAGTACATTCAAAGTACTCATGGCTTTGTGCCCTGTATTGCTCAGTTAAAGAATATCAAGCTGCTCAAGAGTTTTTCGCACAGGAGGGCCATGAAGGTTTTGCATATTAGGATGCGTTCTCCACTCGATTACCTGTCGGTGTGTTGATTGGCCATTGAAGAGTTTCTTTCCGCTGGAAGAGTTTATTTGTTTCTTTAGCCCTACGTGGCAAGTTAAGTAAATGTTGACCATAAGGTCCAGTTATTATTATTATTTGTTATTTTGAGATCTTTTTAGTTAAATCGAATAAATAGATGGTATTTCATCAGTGTTTCATGTGTGAGCTAGCTTGTGATTTGGGACTAGTTCAGAATACACAGAGGGTTCCTGAGATGTATTTTCGTGTCCCGACAGAAGTAAACCATCTTTTAACAAGGGCATGCTACCCCAGGTCATCCTCGCAAAACACACATATGATCACCCTTAAATTCCAACCATTCACCTATTAGTAATGCTCAACATCAATTTAGTGCACAACAATTCCAATCTAGTGATTACCATAGACATTTGACGATTATTCAGTCATGGAAGAATTTGTGGTCCTTTACTCTATTTGCATTCCACTAGCAAATATAAGATCATCAAGCAGCTAATTAAAGGAAAATTTTAGATTATCATTGTAACATCCCAAGTATTGGCTTGTGTTTCAAATGTAAGAAAATGTGTAGAAATTAAAAACTTTTCTTACATCTTGTATTTCATGTATATTCTGAAATTTTTTGTAAAGGAATTATGGAAATACAAATCACAAGTCTCTTTTGACCTAAATCTTGGCCTTTCAAAAACTTTCTTGTCTAATCTTGTGATCATCCTCTGGAAATATTTTTCCTAAGTTCTAGGGAGGTTGTGTGACCCCTCTGAAAAATTTCACAATTTTTAGAAATTGTTTGAATATTTTAAGAGGCTAGTCAAACCAGTTTGACTTGGGTCAAACCCTAAATCAGTACCTTGAGAATTTTTGGGCAAAAATGCTATGCATAAAAACCACTGTAAAATTTATACAAGGTCAATCTGAAAGTTAGCAAGCTCTTATAAAACTTTTAAAATTTTTGGAGTTAATTTGCTATCTTTAAAAATCCCTTAATGTTTTCAGCTTAATTGAAAACCCTAAGTCAAACAAGTTGGGTTCGAGCCAGACTCGAGCTTGACTCAAGTAGCGCACTCGGGCCCGTTCTATAACGCACCTTGATTCTCAGCCGTTGGATTGCAATCTAACAGCCCACGTTGATTGGGCCGTTCGGACCTCCCAATTTCAACCTTTGGATCTTGATCTAACCGCTGTGGGTCGTTTTGAGCAAAGCGACCGAGCCAGGCTTGAGTCGTGGTTGAACCAGACCAACTAAACGTACCGGTTCACTTTTAAAAGGGCGTGTCCATTTGAGCCGTTGGATTTCTCAGCCGTTGGATCCCAATCCAACTGTCATCCTGCACCTCGGGCTCACTTAAGAGGTGCACTCCTTTTTCAGCCATTGGGTTTCCATTGGGCGGCCTCTGTTCATTGGGCCGTTCAGACCTGCGATTCTCAGTCGTTGGATCCCAATCCAACCGTCATCCTGCACCTCGGGCTCACTTAAGAGGTGCGCTCCTTTTTCAGTTGTTGGATTTCCATTGGGAGGCCTCTGTTCATTGGGCCATTCAGACAATCAATCTCAGGTGCTCATCTCTTTTAAATCTGGGCCGTCCGTTTTTAATCCAAGGGTTGAGCTGTGTTGACTCAGCTTTTGAGTCTTAACCTAACCCTTCAATCCTTTTTCATCCCGAGCCATTTTAACCCTCTCACTGACTGGTGGGCCTTCGACCGAGTCCTGATCATCTTCTTCCTCGCATGCGTGGGAGAGCTGAGCTGAACTGAGCATGGATTAACCCCCATGCGTGTGGCTCTTGATTAGCTCAATCCATTGGAAAGCATCTCGTAGGACTTAGCCGTGCCGGCATACCAATGGAATTTTGCTTAATAGCTTGGCAAAAAGGCGGTCTGAAGTGTGGGTACATTGGTACACCCCTGCAGGGTTTTGAACTATTCGAATAGCCTCATCCTACGTTATGGACACGCTTGATTAGGTTTTGCAAGAGTTAGACTACAACCTTTTTAATTAAAACTTGATGTGGGTGGTACGAATGGTTAATTCGTGCTATTGTTGTGATGGCTATTGGGTTAGCTATCTCCAGGATATCTTTATGTTTATTACTTATTGTCTCGCTGTTATTTATGCAAATAAAATTCAGATTGCTAAAACAGCCTTCAACATATTATCTATTGCAAATAAAATCTGCTTTATGCTGAAAATAAACCTTGAGCCTTCTCCTTTGATTAAAGCCTACATGTAGTAGTATCTAGGTTTGTTACTCGTAAGTCTTGCGAGTACATTTTTGTACTCATTTGCATTGCTCATTTGTTGCAGAGAAGGTTGATCCCCAACGGATCGACTTTTGGGAGTTTTGCTGCGGTATGGACGACTAGCTTAGCGGCCCGGTCGACTTGCCTTGTGTGTGTATGGCAAACCGGTTGGCTTTTGTTCATAGCCATCTTATGTCATTTTGCTTCCGCTGTTGTTTAACTCTTTTAGCTTGTTCTTGGTCGGTTGGCTTCTCTTTTGTAATAACTTTACTATATGTCTTTTGCTTGTAAAGTTTAAGCTTTGGTTCTGTGTGTTGTATGGAATTGATGCAATGTTTTGTAAAAGGTGTGTATACTGCAATTCTGGGAAGTATACATTTTCCTGAGGCGCGGTATATTTTATTTGTGATGTTAGAGTCAATGGAAGACTAAGCATTACAAGGTAAATACATCGAGGTCTCACAATCATCCACTAAGACAATAATCAAATACATCCTTATCTCTTCCTTTCTACACCGTTAAATCAATCCATTGAGATCAAATAATCCAACAGGTTTAGCAAACTAAATAATTTTAATGATCAACCTTCTCATCAAAGACATAATATTATCCTACCGCTCCACCATTATGTAAACATGGATTACCAACTGCATCCCATTAGTTCATCTCTTAGTGATGCTCAACACCATACTTCGATACATAATAATTGCACCTAGCAATTACATATGATCACTACATATCCATAAAACATAACTCTAAGATTAATATCTACTATGACAATAATCTAACACTTTCTGGACTTAACCATCTCAAAGGGTTAGACTAACATGTTGAGATCCTCAAATCCAATCTACCCAAAAAGCTTACCAAAATTATCACCTATAGTGATCAAACTAGCTCTTTAATGTTCCATACTTGTAAATACTCTTTTGACTCCATTTAGGTATGGACATTCTCTTAGTCACTACTCATCAAGTAATTACTCTATAACAACATCAAGTTTATCAACTTCAATCCCAAGGATCTGGGTTAAGACTAATCATGCACCATGGTACAGATCCGACTTGTTAACTCATACCTTAACAATGAACTTCTATGTTTACCACTTACCATTAAACATAGTAAGACATCGCAAAAGGATTTTAACTTCTTTCAGAAAAAGAACCATTAAATTTCAACACTTGAAGTAATCTCAAAAGAAATATATAAAGCCAAAGCTTCCACATGTTAAGTAATTTGCAATAGAAAACTTTTTTTGTCGAAAATATCAAATGAATAAACGTGTCATGTTTTTCAACAAGAAAGAATGGAAGCAACCATGGAAATTTTAATCTCTCCATTGAACAATGTTCATAAGTAGAAAGAGCTACTCAATATTCGAAAGAGCCAATAATTACTCCATAACCCAAATAAAGACCAAGTGAAATCCCAACAACTACCTTGAAACCAATCTCCCAAGCAAATTCATCATTCGCAACTATACTTAGAATTGGCCTAAATCAAACTCAAGAAGAGAAACAACCTTTCTAAAGAAATTCACCCTCAACACCTGAAACGATGGTAAGGGTAACACTTTACTGATTTCATATCCCAAACGGTGGTGTACCCTCGCAAAGCCTAGGGCCACAACCACAATATCTACCTCTCGACCTCGACTATCACCACATATAGCAATCATATAATCGTATCATAAGCATTCGATAATCAATTCATATTAGCAATCATCAATACGACATAACAGAATCGTAAATGCAATGCTTTGCCCATTCCCATCCTACTGTGCACCAGTGTGTCAAATTTTAAATTATTTGACCATTCGCAAATTTTAACCGATTAAGTTTACCTAAGTTGTCAATCTATTTGATGAGGACATCAACTCTAAGGATGCAACCACTACTTCGACTCGCTGCATGGCATTCTCTACTTCCACCACATCCTCTCCGATGGGACTTTCAGCTACTGCACCACCATATTCCCCAATTGGACGGAGCCACGTCTACTCATACAAGCCAAGCGTCGTCTACATGCCATGGTGCTACGTCTACATGCCATGGTGCTGCATCACCAATTATTGGCCTACAGGCTATGTAATGTATTGGTCGACAACTTGGCCCATCTGTTGGATGACCTGGCCCATCCACCCTCTAGACCCATACTGTTCACATGGGCACTATTCATGCATGAACAGTACTATGAACAGTACCACGGCCTAGGGTTTCCACCTTCCGGCCGCCTCCTCATATAGGAGCCATTGCCCTTTAGTTTTGCTTGGGTTTTTCTTAGATTATTCTGCCACTTTGCAGTTTCACCATTTGTTCGGTTTGAGGAACCACACTCTGTGAACTTCATTATTATTTGCACGAGATTGGGAATTGTGGTGGACTTGTCCGGGTTAATTAAGGACCGAACTCTGACTATTCAATTCAAGTCCCCCACGTACTTCCACATGCGATGTATGGTATTGTTTGGTTAAGTAAAATGTTAAGACTATTGGGTTGGAAACAGGAAAGTAAGAATATGTGTATTGACCTTGTATGGCATAGATGCTTAGGTCTTATGACTGCGTTATATGCCATGTGAGCTTGTATGTCAGTATCAGATGTTCTTAGAAGGGTGAGGGCGTATATGTGCTCCGTAGCATATACGTACCTTAATGGTGCCGATTGCATCCTAATATGGGTAGTGAGCCCAGTTCGCATTAAATTGTTTGGATCGGCATTACTGACGCAACATGTGTGCCCCGGTTAAGCAGATGCTATCAGTCATTGTTTAAGCGAGATCAGTTCACACATGGGGGTCCAACTCAATAGTGTTAGCTTGTTGAAAAATACCAAATCTTAGTTTCCCCGGTCGGCATACCAAAGGAAGTATGTCATCATTCGGAGGCATCCGAAGGCAACGGGCTAGCTAAGTCATGTGGGTAAAGATGTACACCCCTGCAGGGTATAAACTGTTCGAATAGCCGTGTCCACGGTCAAGGACAATAACTTGAATTGATGTCACCTGTATAGAAGTTTTGATTTACAAATCTGGTTTTGGTTTTTGGCTTTGCATGAGGGATTCATGCACTGTACTGTTTACATTTAATGTACTGTTCTGGTCCAACTTTGATTTATTAAATTGCTTTATGAAAAGTTAGCAATTGTAGGCTAAGATGTATTGCTTTATGCAAATCTGAACCTTTATACCCTCCTATTGCAACCTTATGCATATATAAATTCTACTCCTTTGTATAGGCTCTAATAACCACTTTCTTTGATTAGTTTGTGTAAGACTTGCTGAGTACCTTCCGTACTCAAGGTGCTATCACCTATTGTTGCAGGTGAGGATGGTTATCTTTATGAAGTACCCGTTAGCGCCGATCAGGGTGACGCTAACGAGTAAAGCTACTTCTTTCCTCCACGCAATTGTCTGCGGGTGGATGAGGCCATTGGTGGATGTTGCTATTTTGTTTTGCTTCCGCTGTAGACTTTTGAAGTGACCAAGTCACTTAATAATTGTAGTACTAAACCAAATGTTGTAAACTTATGTTTAATTATGTCAATGTATGACTTGTATGTATTTGATGCAATGTTGTTAAAGGATATATATGCAATGGTCGTTGATCCTGGGAACCATTGTGAAATATATATATCCGGGAATCCTGTTTATTGGATTTGTCACTTGTTAAATTTATACCTTTAGCATGATCTTTAATAAAGGGGCAGCACTGTTCCTTAATTAAGAGTTGTGCTACAGTATAATTTTAATTAAGTACATTTCCAATAACCGGGTGTCCTCACAAATATGATCAAAGGACCACAACTGGCCTTGGAATAAATCCTAGGATTGCTCTTATCTTGGTGAACTCCTCCTTGCTCAAAACTTCCCGAAGTATTGACGTCTACTCGCAAATAAGCAAATAAACTAAATAAATAAATAAAAGATACAAAACAAACTCCAAAAATTAAATATAAATCTAATATAAATAGATCTCGAATTTAGATGAATTTAAAATTTTGAATGGGCTCAATCGGAGTTCGGATGCAAAAGATATGGGCCTTGGAAGATTGAAATCACATGAAATGCTGAAAATCAGAATATATGGATTTACTAGAAGTATGTTTCTGAAGGAAAAGACAATTATTACGTGAGCTGACGTCAGGAAGGAAAATTCGGCTAAGAAAGAAATAAAGGAAATTGGATTTATCTATGGGACCCACTACTCATAGGGGGAGGTCCATGGTGGAGCGAGTTCATGGATTGTAGGCTCGGCTGGAGTCTGGTTGAGCCACATGGCATTGCCACATGAGACAGAGGGGGTGATATGGCACAAGAGGAGGTGGTTTGCCACGCGAGCGACACATGGGCGGAAAGGATGAGGAGGCACAAAGCCAGCGTCTGAGGTGGCTTCCACGTCGAAAGTGACGACAACGGTGGTGAGGTCTTCGATTCGTCTGACAACGGTGCTACAAAGCTCGCCAGCAACAGCGGATGGGCGCAACGGGTAGGGAATGCTATTGCGCACTACCTGGTACCGGTTTGGGCATGAGAGATCGACGGGGTTGCCCGAAATTGACACCAGAGCGGAGGATGAAGTACTGCTCTTGTCGGTGACGTACTCCGGTGGCATCCTGGGGTCGCGAAGAGGTGTGCAAGGTTGTCCAGGCGACGGTGAAGATGATGGTGTCATCAATGAGGGCAGAGCACGGCTGACGGTGGCGAATTTTGAAGATTGGAGCTTCGGCACCGAAACCCTAATCTGCAAATTGGGGCGACGCTGGAGCTTCGGGGTTGAGGGGAGTTGGGGCTTCGGAACGAAGAGGTAAGGGCGAACCCTAGGGGCCCTTTATACCCCGGGAGCATGTCGGATTTAGTAGATCCAAAAGGAGTCCGAGATAGCAATGAAATGATTTCAGAGATTGAAAGAGATACGGGGTCTGATTTGGTTGGATAATGATGTGGAAGGACAAAAGAGATAAGATGACAGAGATCGCGTAAGAGTTTCACGGGATGTCAATGGCATTGTCGGGGTGAACTTGCGCGAAGGAAACCGAGGTTGACGATGACTTGCGCGGGGCTCCCCTGGCAGCGGAATAAGCGAACAGGTGCGCTTGCTGGGCCGCACGAGCGAAAAGGCTAAGCGGGCTGGGCTGCGCTGAAGGATAATTGGGCTAGAAGTTAAGGATTGGGCCCAAAGGACTGATTCGAGGTTTTTAATTAGTTTTGTTTTTAAAAAATAGCAGAAAACTCAAATAAAACTTAGAAAATAGCAAATGCACTCAGAAAAATTCTAGAAAATATATCCAAGCACATAAAATCCAAATAAAATAATTTTGATAATAGTTGATATTGGGATTAATCATATTAAATTGTTTTTGAACTCTAAAAATTCCAATTAAGCTTTAAGTTTTACCAGAAAATCCAAATGGTTATTTTTCTTTTAAAAGTTAAAAATAGACCAAATTTTTAGGATGTTACATGACGTTCACATCTGGATCGACAGCCACAATCATGGTAATACGCCTTGCAATGAAATTTACGGTCGCTTGGAGGTGCTCCCCGGACACTTGTGTGGTCCCACAAGAGTGAGGCTGCTTCACATTCGCTATTTCCCATTGCTTGTCCCTTGTTTTGCGCCCCCATACCATCCATCCACACCCCCTTCGCACCTCACGGTGTACCTCTTGTTCACATCGGAGTGTTGCACTATGAACGGACGATGGTACCACACTGAGTATTTTTGCTGCCAAACCTTCATGTCCTCCATGGATGGAAACAATATGTTCTTCCGTATTATGTCATTCTCTGGGTCCGCAATGCCGTTCCTGCTCTTCAACCCATTAGCACAAACCGCCTTATCAGTCATACTGACATCATCGAATGCATGCACCAACGGGGCCTCACCCATTACACTGCAAAGAACCTGGGCTTCCTCTGAGGAGAAAAGTCGTGCGGGGGCCTTGTTTTCAATCGAGCTCCATCCTTCGCCGGACTCCACTTCACGTGTTGTTCCTTCACAAAACAACTCCTACTCAAGCTCATTGTTCATTACAGCACCATTGAAATCAGTCACGAGGTCAATAACATGTTGCGGGGAAGATACAAGAAGATCCACCAACAAGGGGGCATGGTTGGTAGGACTCACGTCAACAAACTCTTCGGAAGGTTGCTCCTCCATTTAGGGGCCTCGCAAAAGATGGAGAGCAAGGTCTAGTTCCTCTATGTTGCCATTCACCACATCCAAATTATCTGGTAAATCGTCAATAATGATTGTCATCTCCACCACCACCTCCAACAACCGGACCTGAGATGCGAGCACAATATCCTTGTACATATCCCAATCATCAACGGACAAGATTGACACCAACAGGGCATGCACCTTAGAACCTAGCCCTGCATCATATTGCCCCTGCATTCCAACAACGATCCCGGGCTCATCGCATCCAAAGGTCGACTTAATCCTAGTCACAAGAGTTTGAAAGTTAGGTGATTCATGAAACAAAAGAATCATCGCTTCCATGCCACCAAAGTTGACAGAACTATCTGTTTGGCTAATCGGCCCACCAGTAAAAACATGTACAACTTTGTCCATCTACATCCAACAAAATATTGCAAAGTCAGTACCACATCCATACGTATGAAATATCACAATCAACATTGTACGCTTTATTGAGGTGTGTTAAGCCATACACAGTGCACGAATAACACCAAGAAACAATGAGATGCAAAAAGATCCAAATCCTACACTATCTGAGTCTCTTGTGCTCAGTCACACTCAAGATCCTGTTCTCGAGACTGCCCAAACAACGTGTTTGGGACATCTCAGAGCTTGCCTCTGAGTGCGACCTACACTACCATGGATCCATGTGCCCAGGTACGCTCGAGATCTCGTTCTCGAAATCACCCAAACCACGTGTTTGGGACCGCTCAGGGCTCATTCCTGAGTACGCCAAGGACTTCGCTCCTAGGTAGCCAGAGCTACACGCTCAGAGTGCCACGAACCACTTGTTCGGGAAATCTTATATGAAGAAAGAAGATAAGTCACATGTTTTCGCCTTCAGCCTATATTTGATTTCTTTAATTACACTTGATTACTTTTAGAACGCTGATGGGCAAATTTCTGTCGAGTTTAGTTTTTGCTGATATCTTACCTGCATTTGCTTGTAGATCTTGTTTTCCGCACCCACCCTACCCCACCCCAAACATTAGTTCACTGCCCGACAGAACTGTAGTGAAACATATGCAACAATACAAGTGGCTGGATTTTTTTGTAACATCCCAAGTATTTGGCTTGTGTTTCAAATGTAAGAAAAAATGTAGAAATTAAAAAAAAATCTTAAATCTTGTATTTCATGTATGTTCTGAAGAATTCTTGTAAAAAGAATTATGAAAATACAAATCACAAGCCACTTTTGACCTAAACCTTGCCCATCAAAAACTTTCTTGTCAAATCTTGTGATCATTCTCTGGAAATATTCTTTCCTAAGTTCTAGGGATGGTGTGTTACCCCTCTGAAAAATTTCACAATTTTTAGAAGTTGTTTGAATATATTAGACTGTTAGTCAAACCCTAGCTTAGCACTTTGCAAAATTATTGGAGGAAAATTCACTCCATGAAAACATCTGAAAATTTTATACAACGTCAATATCTAGGTTAGCAACCTCCTATAAAAATTTCAGAATTTGTGGAGTTACTTTGCTACCTCAAATAATTCCTCAAAGATCTCTATTTTAATTCTAAACCTAGGGTCGAGTCAGACTCGGGTTCGAGTCAGACCCTAGCCCAAGTCAATTGACTCGGTCGAGCCAAGTCGCCTAAGCCGCACTCGGGCTCGGCATTAGGGCGCATGCGTTTCGGCCGTTGGATCTCCATCGGGCGGTCCACGTTCACAGGAACCTTTGAACCTCCCGAGAGCCGCCTCAAACCGAAGTCGTTATATCTCCATCTACCGCTCACGACCTCCCCTATCATTTTGAACCTTCGGTGGTCGCGAGCAATCCCAACCATCGATCTCAAATCCTACCGCCCACAACCTCCCTGACCTCCTCCTATGTTCTTCTTCTTCCTCGGCGCGCCCGTACACGCGCGTGCGCCATGGCAGGTGGGCGGAGCAGTGCCTGGTCACCTCGTGGGGCCTGGTAATGGCTCTGAACCCTTTTGTCCCATCGCCAGTAAACCCGAGTCCTTGTGCGGCCGTTGACACTTGAGCTACTTGAGGGCCTCCGAGCTCTCCTTGGGTTCCTCTTCAGCACTCGTTATCACCCATAGCCCTCTCTCTTTGTGTTGTGCGCAAATCCCCTAAAGCACCATTTCCGCCATTGTTGCCGCTCGAGCTCCTCATTGCCAGCGGTGCTCCTGTGGCTCTTCACTCCTCCTTTTCTCTTCGTCGGGCTCCTCTCATCATCTTGAGCAGGTCCCCTAACTCGACTTTGGGTTGCCTTCGCAGGTGCAGCCCCAGATCGAGATTTGGGATCTCTGCGGCCGAAGCTATGCCTTTCATCCCCATCTCTGGTAAGGGCCTTCTCATCTCAATTGGTTGCTCATGGACCACCCCTGGGTCTTTGCGACACTGCCCTTACCATCAGTTTGCCTTCACCTTGCTCAGGATCACTTGTCCGTGTTATCTTCCCCAGCTCCGGCGTCGGTCTCCGCCGCCAGGACTTCTTCGAGCTCCTTCGGACCTTGTGAGGACCCCAATTTATTCGGCTTGTAATGCTTAACCAACCACCTCGTCCTAGCATCACAAATCAAATAAATTGATCCTCGAGATATGTATACTTCCCAGAAAGCAGTATACACACCCCGTTACAAAATTAGACATCAACTCCATTCCAAACACAGAGTCCAAACACCACACTACCAAGCGGAGATAAACATATAGTAGAGTTATTACGGACAAAGGCCGATAGGCCAAGATACACAAATAAACAAGAACGACAGTGAAGCAAAGTGCCATAAGATGGCTATAAACAAAGCCAATCGTGTGCCTCCAACCCACAAGGCATCGGCCAGGACCGCCAAGTCTAGTCGTCCACGAAACGGCAACACAGCTCACAGAAGTGAGGCCCTTGGGGCTCACCTTCTTCCTCTGCAACAAAAACATTAAGCAAAGCACCTGAGTACAAAGATTGTCTTTGTACCCGCAAGACTGACGTGTGAACTAGCAGACCTGTTCATAAGCTACATGCAGGCTTATTTGGTGGAGGCCATATGTTTCATTTGCATAAAGCCGATTCCATTTGCAATAAGGTATCTGATTTTAAAGGCAAGTTTGCAATTCATTTTTAAGATTGAAATAACAGTAAGGATATTAATAACAAAAGCGAAAGATAAACAACCTAGAAGTGACTACCCCAATAGTCACCACAACAATAGCACGAATCCCAGATTCGTACCACCCATCAAGTTTTAATTGAAATGTTGTAGTCTAGTTCTTGGGGGGCGTATCCGAGCGTGTCCATAACCTAGGACGAGGCTATTCGAATAGTTTTAACCCTGCAGGGGTGTACCAATGTACCCACACTTGGACCGCTTTAAGCCAAAACACACTTCGAAGGTATCTTGTACACGCTAAGTCCGACGAGACTTTTTCCAATATTGTGTATTAACTACGAGCCGCTCGTATGGATAGAAATCCATACGCTTACATGGTAAAGCCGAAAAGACAACTACCCACTCAGGATAAAGCTTTTCGGACAACTACCATGCTCCCACCTCCGTCCCTCCTGCGACCTCCTGCGACCGGAGCCAATACACGCCAAACTACTAGGTCAAAGAGGTCCCATATACTCTAGTGTGGTTAGCACGCAAAATGCTCGATCTGGTGGCGCAAGTAACTTCGGTCCTTAAGCGGCTCGGGCACCTTTCGATCACACCCAACAGATCACACCAGTCTTACCATTGTGCCCAAGTCTAAATCATTTTTGTTTTCATTTTTAATTTTGCAATTAAACATAGAAGAAATGCTAAAATATAAAGTTATAGTAAATTTTGTGTGATCAAGGTTCTGACTAAAGTCGATAACGCTTGATTCTACCGATAGCTAAGCATGTCTAAGCAAGTTGACCGGATCTACTAAGTGACAAGAGATCGTCCAATGACCTCTAATCACGACAAATAACCTAGGCTCGGTAGTAGAGATCAATATTTTGACTACAGGATATGCAACTACGGATTTAACTAATCAATTTAACACAAATTAAGCAATGCATACATACAATTGAAACAAAATATTAGACTTTAAAATCTTTGGGATTATCATGATCAAACTTGCTTTTGCCTTTGTTGCTCAATTTGTTGCGGAGGGTCGTTCTCAGGGTTACCGCAAATGTCGAATCCTAACGATTGAACAAAACAGCGAATAAGAACGAATAACACCGACAAAACTCAAACATCAAACACAAACACCAATTTATACACAGAGGCTAGACCATCACAAAAGGAGTAACAAATAAGCACTCTGAGAGATGCTTCAAAAGACATGCTTTGAGTGATAGATCTATCCACTCACTTATTTATTAGGCTAACCACAAAATCAATCTTCTTATATGATTTAAACTTTGGACGACTTTGATGGTGATTGTGTGCACATCTATTATTTAATCATCAAGTTAACACATCAAAAACAACTATTATTAGTTGAGTTCACAGAACCTACAAGAAGCTATTAACAACAATAACTAGTCAAGTATCCAACTATGAGATGCTAAACAAAATTCTAATTGAATTTAGGCTAGAATAAAATTCAGCTACTAACACACCTAAGTATCACATCATCATAAGAAAGGTTATCACAATTCGGATGCTACTACACCAAATCTTAATGTCTTGATAAAGCAAAAATCAGAGACAATAACGTGATCACTAACTATCCTAATGATCAAACATGACAACAAGAGCTTTGAAACTTAAAGATACTAACTAAATGATTTCATGCTAACCTCTACAACAAAGGGAGTCATCCAACCTAAACAAGGATCCAAAGCATGAGTATGAAATTAAAATCTAGTCACGACAACGAAACGACAACGGAAATAATTACAGAGAACAACACTAAAACTTTCAAACTCCCAAAACCAAAATGATCATGCATGAGAGTGAACTAAAGAACATTCTGATCATGATTAGAAACTAAAGCTGGTTTTGAAGGAGTGGGCCCCAGCGACAGAGAAGCAGAGAGAACACACCGAAGAACGAGCAGAGGCTCGGGCTGCTCTGGACTGAACTTGCCGGCGAGAAGTGGCGGCGCGGCTGTGCGGCGACCAAAATGGGTCGCCGCAGTTCTACCGCTAAGGGTGGTCGCGGGTTGGTCGGAGAAGACGGTGGCGGCGCGCGGCGAGCACGGCCGGCGATGGGGTGACAAGGTGCGGCGCACCGAGAGGAAGACAATGAAATTTAGCGCGCGCGAGCACGGTGAGGCTCGGGAACTCACCGGTGAGCTTGGCGGCGACGGAGAGGCACCGGAGTGGCTCGGCGGCGAGCCCCGCGGCGCGCAAAGGCGTCAATGGTGGCGAGGGCACATGGTGAACGAGAGGACGTGTGAGAGAGTGGAAAAGAAAGATGGAGTCCAGGTGATGCTCACCGAGCAAGGAATCGAGTTGGAGCTCACCGGAGAAGATACGGTGGCGGAAGAGGCGGTTTCGGCCGGACTTGGAGAAGAAAGCCCACGCGCAGCTTCACAGACGATGAAATCCGAAATTCCTTGAGGGGTTTACTTCCCAGGGAGTTGGAACACACCGTGACGCGGTCGGCGATGACCGGAGCTCACCGGAGCGGCTGAAACGCTCGGAGGCGTCGCAGCGACGCTCACGGCTCCTGGAGCTCAGTGGAGAAGAAAGGCAATGGAGACGAAAACGAGGTAGGGAAAACCCTCGTTGGCTTTTGTAGGAGTAGGCGGAGGCAGCGAGGTGAGGCGGTGGGCGGTGAAAAGACCGGTGAGGCGAGGTGGCGGGCATGCGGCGGCGGCCGCGAGCCTTGTGGCGGCGGTCTTGTTGGGCTGGCCAAGTGGCGTGGCGGGGATGACTGGCGAGGATGGCCCACAAGTCGCGAAAAGAAATGGAGCGGCGTGAGCGAGTTGGGTGCGGCGCAAACCAGTTCGACTTCGACCATTTTTGCGCCGAGCCGTTCGATCCGAGATGGGCGGTCGAGATTGATGTATGCATTCGGACAGTCGGTTGCATGCAGCGCCGCGTGGATCGTTCGATTTGCATCGGACGGTCACGATCGATTGAACTCGGGCGGTGCGATTAGTTGGCGGCCGAGTCCATTAGTGCTGATCGGACTCGAGCCCAAGTGTGGTTCGGGCCCGACAAGCGGTGTTTTAATTCGATTTAAAAGACGAGAAGTTTTGGGAAATTTTTAGAGATAGCTCGAGGCTCCAAAAATTTCGAAATTTTTAGGAAGCTAAGCTGGAGCAGAGGACCACCTTGTGAAATTTTCCAGGAGTTTTCATGCACCAGATTTCTCCCAATAAAATTCACAAGCTGGCTTGTGAATTTCTTGGGAGAAATCAGTGCATGAAAACTCTGGAAAATTTCAAAAGGTGGTCCAACTTGTAATTTTATTGGGAGAAATCTGGTGCATGAAAACTCCTGGAAAAATTTCACAAGGTGGTCCTCTGTTCCAGTTAGCTTCCTAAAAATTTCGAAATTTTGGAGCCTGGAGCTATCTCTAAAAATTTCCCAAAACCTCTCTGTCTTTTAAATCGAATTACGAAAACTTGCTTGTCGGGCCCGAACCACACTTGGGCTCGAGTCCGATCGCACTAATGGACTCGGTCGCGTCAACTAATCGCACCGCCAGTCCAATCAACGTGACCGTCCGATGAAGATCGAGCGATCCACGTCGCGTCTTAACCGACTTGTCCGAATGCATACACCAATCTCGTCGTCCATTTCAGATCCAACGGTCGGTGCGTTTCGATCAAGTCAAACCACCGGTTCGCACGCTTCGACGATCGGCCGACAGCGGTCCCACTGCAGTTGTTTCCACCGTCGTCGTTCGCCGGCTCGGTATGCGCCGCTCGCGCGCTCGCCGGCTCGCCGCTGCATGCACGCGCCACCTCGCCTCACGGTCTTTTCACCGCCGCCTCACCTCGCTGCCTCCTTTGCTCCTACAAAAGCCCACGAGGGTTTTCCTATCTCGTTTCGTCTCCATTGCCTTTCTTCTCCACCGAGCTCCGGGGCCGTGGCGTCGGCTGCGGCGCCTCGGCGTTCTGCTGCTCGGTGATCTCCGAGCCGCGGCGGCCGCGTCACGGCGTGTTCCACATCCACGGAAGTAAACCCTCTAGGAATTTCGGATTTCATCGTCGTGAGGCTGCGCGTGGGCTTTCTTCTCAAGTCCGGCGAAACCGCCTTTTCCGCGCCGTATCTTCTCGGTGAGCTCCAACTCGATTCCTTGCTCGGTGGCGTCACCGACTCCACCTTTCTTCTCCACTCTCTCACTCGTCCTCTCGTTCACCCGGGCTCCTCGTCACCGTTGATCGCCTCGCCGCGGGCTCGTCGCCGAGCCACTCCGGTGCCTCTTCATCGTCGCCAAACACACGGTGAGTTCTGGTAACTCATCGATGCCCATCGCGCGCTAATTTTCATTGTCTACCTCTCGGTGCAGCCGCACCTTGTCACCCCCACTGCCGGCCGCCGTGCTCGTCAGCTGCGCCACCTCAGTGCATCTCCGGCTGCCCCGCGACCACCCTTAGCTTCAGCAACCTCTGGGCGACCCATTTTGGCGTCGCACGACAACGCGCCGCGATCCTTCGCGTGGCGATTTAGATTAGAGCGCTCGAGACTCTCTGTTCTTGATTGTGTTCCTCTGCCTGCTCTCGACGATGGGGCCCTCCTTCAAAACCAGTTCTTTAGTCTCTAATCATGATTAGGAATGTTCTTCAGTTCACTCTCATGCTTGATTAGAAGTTGGGATTGGAAGTTTGGAAGTGTTTTAGTGTGTTCTCTGAATTTGTCACACATGTCGGTTTTGTTGTCGGTGGCTAAATTCTAATTTCATGCTTATGCTTTGAATTCTTGTTTAGTGCTAGTTGGCTCCCTTTTGTTGTGGTGGTTGCTTTGAAATCGATTAGTTAGTATCTTTAAATTTCAAAGCTCTTGTTGTCATGTTTAATCATAAGGGATAGTTAGCTGTTCATTTTATTGTCTCTGTACTTTTGATTTATCAGTGCAGTAAGATTTGGTGTAATAGCATGCTGAATTGTGTTAACCTTACAAAATGTTGGCATGTTGCTTAGGTGTGTTAGTAGCTGAATTTTATTAAAGCCCAAACTTATTTAGAACTTTGTTTAGCATCTCATAGTTGGATACTTGACTAGTTAGTGTTTTCAATAGCTTCTTTCAGGGTCTGTTCTCTCAACTGTTAATGGTTGTTTTAGAGTAGCTAGCTTGTTTTGATGTGTTAACTTGATGATTAAATAATAGATGTGCACACAATCACCACCAAAGTTTGTCAATGTTTAAATCATATAAGAAGAGTGATTTTGTGGTTAACTTTGACAAATAAGTGAGTGGGTCTCTGTGCGATATTTGTCATTCTTTTGTGATAGTCTAGCCTTTGTGTATAAATTGGTGTTGGTTTGTGATCTTTGATTTTTGCGGTGTTATTCGTTTCTTATTATTGTTTTGTTCAATCGTTTGGATTCGATATTTGCGGCAACCCGAGGCGATCCTCCGCAACATATTGAGCAACAGGAGCAGAACAAGCGGTTTGATCATGATAATCGGTATTTTAAAGTCTAATATTTTGTTTCAATTTGTATGTATGCATTGCTTAATTTGTGTTAAATTGATTAGTTAAATCCGTGTTGCATATCCTGTAGACAAAATATTGATCTCTACTACTGAGCCTAGGTTATTTCTTTGTGATTAGAGATCGTTGGATGATCTCTTATCACTTAGTAGATCCGGTCAACTTGCTTAGACATGCTTAGCTATCGGTAGAAGCTGGCGGTTATCGACTTTAGTCGGTAACCTTGATCACACAAAATTTACTACAACTTTATGTTTCAGCATTTTGCTATGTTTAATTGCAAAATTAAAAATGAAAACAAAAATGATTTAGACTTGGGCACAATGGTAAGACTGGTGTGATCTATTGGGTGTGGCTGAAAGGTGCAGTCGATTAAGGACCGAGTTACTTGCGCCACCGTCTTGAGCATTTTGCGTGCTAACCACACTAGAGTATATGGGACCTCTCTTGACCTAGTACTTTGGCGTGTATTGGCTCGGTCGCGCGGAGGTCGCGAGGAGGATGGAGGTGGGAGCATGGTAGTTGTCCAAAAGCTTTATCCCGAGTGGGTAGTTGTCTTTTCGGCTTTACCATGTAGCGTATGGGTTTCTATCCATACGAGCGGCTCGTAGTTAATACACAATATTGGAAAATGTCTCGTAGGACTTAGTCATGCAACATACCTTGGAAGTGTGCTTTGGCTTAAAGGCGATGCAAGTGTGGGTACATTGGTACACCTGCAGGTTAAAACTATTCGAATAGCCTCGTCCTAGGTTATGGACACGCTGGATCGCCCCAAGAACTAGACTACAACATTTAAATTAAAACTTGATGGGTGGTACGAATGCGGGATTCGTGCTATTGTTGGGGTGACTATTGGGATAGTCACTTCTAGGTTGTTTATCTTTCGCTTTTGTTATTAATATCCTTCTTTATTTCAATCTTAAAAATGAATTGCAAACTTTCCTTTAAAAGCGTATTATATTATTGCAAATGAAAATCGGCTTTATGCAAATGAAACATATGGCCTCCACTAAACAAGCTGCATGTAGCATATGAATAGGTGCGCTAGTTCACACGTCGAGTCTTGCGGGTACAAAGACAATCTTTGTACTCAGTGCTTTGCTTAATGTTTTGTTGCGAGAGGAAGAAAGTGAGCCCCAAGGGCCTCACTACGTGAGTATGTTGCCGTTTCGTGGGCGACTAGACTTGGCGGTCGGTCGGATGCCTTGTGGGTTGGAGGCACGCGATTGGCTTTGTTTATAGCCATCTTATGGCACTTTTGCTTCATTATCGTTCTTGTTTATTTGTGTATCTTGGCCTATCGGCCTTTATGCGTAATAACTCTACTATTTGTTTATCTTCCGTTTGGTAGTGTAGTGTTTGGACTCTATGTTTGGAATGGAGTTGATGTCTAATTTTGTACCGAGGTGTGTATCTTGCTTTAGGGAAGTATACATATCTCAGGATCCGTTTATTTGATTTGTCTGCTAGGACCGGTGGTTGGTTAAGCATTACAAGCCAAATAAACTGGGGTCCTCACAATATCTTCAAGCACTGATTGTGGCGCTCGTCGACCATCGGTCGAGGATGATAGGTGAAATGAGCGAAAGACGGTACCCATGGCCTCCTGTGGCGTGCCAAAATCGGAAGTGAAAAGAGAACCACGATCGACACTATCGTTCGTGGCACACCATGCGAACTCACAATGCGGGATATGTAAAGATCCGCTAGGCGATTCACATCAATCTTCGATCGCCTTTGGAAGGAAATGGGCCACCTTCAAATCGATCAATGATAACCCATAATGCATCCTTCCCGCGAGATGCAGGCGGACCGTGATAAAATCCATACCTCGAAATCCCACTTCCACTCTGGTATAGGTAAAGGTTGAAGAAGACTGCTTGGGCCGATGCTCGGCCTTGACACGACAACATATGTCACATCGGCAACGAACACGGCAATCTCGCGCTTCATGCGAGTCCACGAGAATCTCGGCGCAGATCTTGGTACATTTTAGTGGCCGGGATGGATGGACAAGGGGAATCATGGGCCTCTGGAGAATCAAATCCACAACTCGGGGACATTTGGGACCACAAGGCTGCCCAAACCACACAACACCGTGCTCATCTTACGTAAAACATTTGGTGATCCATTCTTGATGTTAGCTTGATTTTACCCATACCAACATCATCATTGTCTGACTTGATTTGATCCACCAAGGTTGGTTGCACAACCAAGGCGACAAGGGAACCATGCTCAACCAATCCCAAGTTGAGACACGAAGTGCAAGAAGTGCGAGTTCTTTGCTCTGGATCATCAGTATTGCAATACATCTTTCGGCTAAGTGCATCAGCAATCACATTGGCCTTGCCAGGATGATACTGAATACCCATGTCATAATCTTTGATCAATTCTAGCCATCTCCTTTGCCTGAGGTTCAGATCTGGCTGGGTGAACAGGTATTTCAATGTGAGGACCCCGGTTTATTCGGCTTGTACTGTTTAACCATCCACTTGGTCCTAACAGTACAAATCAAATAAACCAAGCCTCGAGATATGTATACTTCCAATCATTATACACACCCGCTACAAAATCATGCATCAATTCCATTCATACACATAGAGCCGAAGCAAAAGCAACAACTGAAAGACATAGATAATATAAAGAGAGTTATTACAAAAGAGAGGCCGACCGGCCAAAATTCATAAAGATAAGTAAATACACAGCGGAAGCAAAATGGCCATAAGATGGCGATAAACAAAAGCCAATCGGTGTGCCTTTACCCACAAGGCAACCAACCGGACCGCCAAGCTAATCGTCCCAAACAGCGCCGCGACACAACTCACAAAAGTGAGGCCCTTGGGGCTCACCTTCTTCCTCTGCAACAATTAATATTAAGCAAAGCAGATGAGTACAAAACTTGTTTTTGTACTCGCAAGACTGACGTGTGAGATAACAGAACTATAATTAACTACATGCAAGCTTTATTTAAGTGGATGAGGCTTTGGACTTATTTTCAGCATAAAGCAAGTTTTCATTTGCAATAAGGTAATAGATTCAAAGCAAGTTTGCAATTAACTTTTATTGTTCAAATAAAGAGAGACAATAATAACATAGATGAGAACAACACCAACCTAGAAGTGACTAACCCATAGTCACCACAACAATAGCATGAAGTACCCCTTCATACCACCCATGTCAAGTTTATGTTTTTAAAAGGTTGTAGTCTAGTTCTTGCGGGAAATAACCAAGCGTGTCCATAACCTAGGGCGAGGCTATTCGAATAGTTTTAACCTGCGGGGTGTACCAATGTACCCACACGATGACCGCCTTTCCACCACCACGGTTAGCATACTTCCTTTGGTATGCGAGGCATGGCTAAGTCTAACAAGGCGCTTTCAATGGGCGATGCTAATTAAGAGCCGCAACCCACGGGAGAAAGACACATTAAGCACCTAACCGGTGCTAATGCTCCCCTCCAAACACCACAACACACACACACGGAACACACCCACCGAGCCAGCTCATAATTAACACCTCCCAAAGTACTTAGTCAAGAGAGGTTCCATATCCCCTCGTGTGGTTAGTACGCAATAATTGCTTGGATCAATGGCACAAGTAACTCGGTCCTTAGGGACTTAGGCACCATTCCACACACCCAACGATCACATCAACATACCATTGTGCCCAAGCCAAGATATAATTTTTGTTTTCAGTTTTGATTTGCAAAATGGTAAAACACAAGGGTTGGACATAATGGAGTAGTATAAGTAATTGTGTGATCAAGATCACCGACTAAGTCGATGATCGCCCAATACTCTGATGCTAGGCATGGCTAAGCAATATTTATTCGAATCTACTAAGTGACAAGAGCTCATCCAACGAACTCTAATCACAGCAAATAACCTAGGCTCAGGTAGTAGAGGATAATTATTTACCTACAGATTATGCAACTAGAGGTCTAACTAATCAATTTAACAACAAAATAGCAATGCATACATAGAAGTTAAACAAAATATTAGACTTTAAAAGTAATGGGATTAATGGGAAATGGTCAAACTGCTTGCCTGCTTGCTGTTGCTCAATTTGTTGCGGAGGGTCGTTCTCGGGATTACCGCAAATATCGAATCCTAAGCGAAAGAGCGAAAACAACCAATAAGACGAGCAACACTTAAACAAAGAGCAAGCAAAAATTATCCAAATGTGGCTAAATTTATACACAAGGTAAAATATGAACATACCTAGCCATAGAAACTGGAAAAACTTAATTTGGATTTGTGGTGCAAAGATATTCTCTAAAAACCTAATTTCCCAAAAGCCCACGAGGGTTTTCCCTACTCGCTGCCTCCATTGCCTTTCTTCTCCACCGAGCCCAGAGCCGTGGAGCGTCGCGCGACGCCCGAAGCGCCTCGCCGCCCGGTGATTCGAGCACGGCCACCGCGCCACGGCGTGTTCCACATCCTCGAAGTAAACCCTCTAGGAATTTCGGATTTCATCGTCGTGAGGCCGCTGCGGCTTTTTCTCCAAGTCCGCCGAAACCGCTTTTCCGCGGCCGTATCTTCTCCGGTGAGCTCCAACTCGATTCCTTGCTCTGTGAGCGCCACCGACTCCACCTTTCTTCTCCACTCTCACTCGCCCTCGCTCACCCTGTGCCCTCGCCATCGCGTGATCGCCGCGGCGCTGCGCTTTCGCCGCCGAGCCACTCCGGTGCCTTCTTCGCCGCCGCCAGCACACCGGTGAGTTCCCGGTAACTCATCGATGCCCATGCGCTAATTTTCATTGTTCTACCTCGTGCAGCCGCACCTTGTCACCCCATCGCCGCCGCGTTCGCCGCCGCGCCACCTGGCATCTCCGGCTGCCTCGCGACCACCCTTAGCT
Source organism: Ampelocalamus luodianensis (assembly GCA_036346255.1). Taxonomy (NCBI): domain Eukaryota; kingdom Viridiplantae; phylum Streptophyta; class Magnoliopsida; order Poales; family Poaceae; genus Ampelocalamus; species Ampelocalamus luodianensis. Next base: position 31,990,864 of record CM070636.1, read on the forward strand.
TCAGCAACCTCAGGCGACCCATTTTGGCCGTCGCGACACCGCGCCGCCACTCCTCTTCGCCGCGGCGCTTCGTGATTAGAGCCGCTTCGAGACTTCTCGTTTCTTCGGCTGTGTTCCTCTCGTCATTCGATATGGGCCTACCCTTCAAAACCAGCTTTAGTCTCTAATCATGATTAGGAATGTTCTTCGCCACTCTCATGCTTGATTAGAAGTTGGGATTGGAAGTTTGGAAGTGTTTTAGTGTGTTCTCTGAATTTGTCACCGTTGCTCGCTCATTTGTCATGGCTAAATTCTAATTTCATGCTTATGCTTTGAATTCTTGTTTAGTGCTAGTTGGCTCCTTTTTGTTGTGGTGGTTAGCTCTGAAATCGCTTAGTTAGTATCTTTAAATTTCAAAGCTCTTGTTGTCATGTTTAATCATAAGGATAGTTAGTCTGCTCATTTTATTGTCTCAGATTTTTGATTTATCAAGGCAGAAGATTTGGTGTAATAGCATGTGAATTGTGTTAACCTTACAAAATGTTGGCATGTCGCTTAGGTGTGTTAGTAGCTGAATTTTATTAAAGCCCAAACTTATTTAGAACTTTGTTTAGCATCTCATAGTTGGATACTTGACTAGTTAGTGTTTTCAATAGCTTCTTTCAGAGTCTGTTCTCTCAACTGTTAATGGTTGTTTTAGAGTAGCTAGCTGTTTTGATGTGTTAACTTGATGATTAAATAATAGATGTGCACACAATCACCACCAAAGTTTGTCCAATGTTTAAATCATATAAGAAGAGTGATTTTGTGGTTAACCTGACAAATAAGTGAGTGGGTCTCTGTAGCAGTATTTGTCATTCTTTTGTGATAGTCTAGCCTTTGTGTATAAATTGGTGTTGGTTTGTGATCTTTGATTTTTGCCGGTGTTATTCGTTCTTATTCGCTGTTTTGTTCAATCGTTAGGATTCGATATTTGCGGCAACCCCGAGACGATCCTCCGCAACATATTGAGCAACAGCAGCCAGGCAAGCAGTTTGATCATGATAATCCCAGTATTTTAAAGTCTAATATTTTGTTTCAGCTGTATGTATGCATTGCTTAATTTGTGTTAAATTGATTAGTTAAATCCGTAGCTGCATATCCTGTAGACAAAATATTGATCTCTACTACTGAGCCTAGGTTATTTGTCGTGATTAGAGATCATTTGGATGATCTCTTATCACTTAGTAGATCCGGGTCAACTTGCTTAGACATGCTTAGCTATCGGTAGAACTGGGCGGTTATCGACTTTAGTCGGTAACCTTGATCACACAAAATTTACTACAACTTTATGTTTCAGCATTTTTGCTATGTTTAATTGCAAAATTAAAAATGAAAACAAAAATGATTTAGACTTGGGCACAATGGTAAGACTGGTGTGATCTGTTGGGTGTGACTGGAAAGGTGCCCGAGTCAGTTAAGGACCGAGTTACTTGCGCCACCGTGATTGAACATTTTGCGTGCTAACCACACTAGAGTATATGGGACCTCTCTTGACCTAGTACTTTGGCGTGTATTGGCCCGGTCGCAGGAGGTCGCAGGAGGGATGGAGGTGGGAGCATGGTAGTTGTCCAAAAGCTTTATCCCGAGTGGGTAGTTGTCTTTTCGGCTTTACCATGTAAGCGTATGGGTTTCTATCCATACGAGCGCTCGTAGTTAATACACAATATTGGAAAATGTCTCGTAGGACTTAGTGCTGGCCAAAGATACCTTCTAAGTGTGCTTTGGCTTAAAGGCGGTCTGAAGTGTGGGTACATTGGTACACCTGCGAGGTTAAAACTATTCGAATAGCCTCGCCCTAGGTTATGGACACGCTGGATCGCCCCAAGAACTAGACTACAACATTTAAATTAAAACTTGATGGGTGGTACGAATGCGGATTCGTGCTATTGTTGGGGTGACTATTGGGATAGTCACTTCTAGGTTGTTTATCTTTCGCTTTTGTTATTAATATCCTCATCTTTGTTATTTCAATCTTAAAATGAATTGCAAACTTTCCTTTAAAGCGTATTATATTATTGCAAATGAAAATCGGCTTTATGCAAATGAAACATATGGCCTCCACTAAACAAGCCTGCATGTAGCATATGAATAGGTCCGCTAGTTCACACGTCGATCTTGCGGGTACAAAGACAATCTTTGTACTCGTGTGCTTTGCTTAATGTTTTTGTTGCAGAGGAAGAAGGTGAGCCCCAAGGGCCTCACTACGTGAGTCTGTTGCCGCTTTTTAGTGGACGACTAGACTTGGCGGTCCTGGCCGGATGCCTTGTGGGTTGGAGGCACGCTGATTGGCTTTGTTTATAGCCATCTTATGGCACTTTGCTTCATTGCCGTTCTTGTTTATTTGTGTATCTTGGCCTATCGCCTTTGTCTGTAATAACTCTACTATTTGTTTATCTTCCGCTTGGTAGTGTAGTGTTTGGACTCTATGTTTGGAATGGAGTTGATGTCTAATTTTGTACCGAGGTGTGTATACTGCTCGAAGTATACATATCTCGAGGATCATTTATTTGATTTGTCCCGCTAGGACCGGTGGTTGGTTACATTACAAGCCAAATAAACGGGGTCCTCACAATATCTTCAAGCACGATTGACGCGCTCGTCGACCATCGACCCGAGGATGATAGGTTGAAATAACGAAAGACGGTACCCATGGCCTCCTCAGATCGTGCCAAAATCGGAAGTGAAAAGAGAACCACGATCGACACTATCGTTCGTGGCACACCATGCAGACTCACAATGCGGGATATGTAAAGATCCGCTAGCTGATTCACATCAATCTTCGATCGCACTGGAAGGAAATGGGCCACCTTCGTCAATCGATCAATGATAACCCATAATGCATCCTTCCCCGCAGGAGTACGGGGCAGACCAGTGATAAAATCCATACCTACAGAATCCCACTTCCACTCTGGTATAGGTAAAGGTTGAAGAAGACCTGCTGGACGCTGATGCTCGGCCTTGACACGACAACATATGTCACATCTGGCAACGAACCTGGCAATCTCGCGCTTCATGCAAGTCCACCAGAATCTCTGACGCAGATCTTGGTACATTTTAGTAGCCCCGGGATGGATGGACAAGGGGGAATCATGGGCCTCCTGGAGAATCAAATCCCGCAACTCGGGGACATTTGGGACCACAAGACGCTGCCCAAACCACACAACACCGTGCTCATCTTCTGTAAAACATTTGGCTGATCCATTCTTGATGTTCTGCTTGATTTTACCCATACCAACATCTGACTGTTGTGCTGACTTGATTTGATCCACCAAGGTTGGTTGCACAACCAAGGCAGCAAGGGAACCATGCTCAACCAATCCCAAGTTGAGACATTTGAAATTGCAAGAAGTGCAGTTGCTTTGCTCTGGATCATCAGAGTATTGCAATACATCTTTCGGCTAAGTGCATCAGCAATCACATTGGCCTTGTCAGGATGATACTGAATACCCATGTCATAATCTTTGATCAATTCTAGCCATCTCCTTTGCCTGAGGTTCAGATCTGGCTGGGTGAACAGGTATTTCAAGCTCTTGTGATCGAATACACCTCACAATGATTACCGATCGATAATGCCGCCAAATCTTGAGTGCATGCACCACAAAGAGCAACTCTAAATCATGGGTGGGATAATTGAGCTCGTGAGGTCTCAATCGCTGGATGCATAGGCAATTGCTTTGCCTTCTGCATAAGAACACATCCAAGTCCTCACGAGAGCATCGCAATAAATATCGAAGCTCTTGTAGATATCGGGAAGAGTAAGGACTGGGCTGAAGTCAATCGCCGCTGAGCTCCCAAAGCTCTCATCACAAGAGGACCACACAAACTTCTTATCCTTCTTGAGCAATTCGGTCATTGGCTTTGCGATCTTGGAGAAGTTCTCGATAAAGCGGTAGTAGCCCGCTAAACCGAGAAAACTCCGCACATCGATGGATCGACTTGGGTGACCCAAGATAGAACATCGCCGACCTTGTTGGGATCCACAGCTATGCCTCCACTGAAAGAACATGGCCCAAGAATGCCACTTCCTTCAACGAACTCACATTTCTTGAACTTAGATACACCGGTGCTCCCGCATTTGCCCAAAACAATCTTGGATGCTCGGCATGCTCGCTTGATCTTGGAATAGATAAGAATATCATCAATAAAGACCACCACAAATTTATCCAAAAACTCCATGAATACTGAATTCATTAAGTTCATGAACAAGGTTTGGAGCATTGGTTAAACGAAAGACATGACGGTGTACTCGCATGACCATAACGAGTAGTGAAAGCCGTCTTCTGAATATCCTCCGATCGATCCTCGACTGATGATACCCCATTCTCAAATCAATCTTTGAGAACACCTGAGCTCTAGTCAACTGATCGAACAGATCATCGATGCGGGGCAAAGGATATTTGTTCTTCACCGTCACCTCATTGAGAGGACGGTAATCAACACACATGCGCAAAGTCTTGTCCTTCTTCTTCACAGAGATCACCGGACAACCCCAAGGAGATGAACTGGGAAGGATGAAACCTTTCGCTTGGAGCTCACCAAGCTGCTTCTTCAATTCTTCTAGCTCATTGGGAGGCATCCGATACGGCGCCTTCGAGATAGGGGCAGTACCGGGCAGCAACTCAATGACAAACTCAAGGTCTCGAACCGGAGGCATCCCGGGCAAGTCATCAGGGAAAACATCCTCAAAATCACAAACAGTAGGAATCTCCTGAATCTTCAAAGCTGGCTTGGTTACAAGTGCACAAAGGTGCGACCCTTGCACCGCGGGAAAAACCGACTGCTACGCTGAAGAGGTGGTGAGATAGACAATCTTCACGCAATCGATTTGCCCCAAGTGTTGGGACAACCAATCCATGCCAAGAATCACATCCAGACTCGCTGAACTGAGCAGAATAAGGTTTGCCAAAAACCCCACTCCTCTGACTATGATAGGAACATCCCGACACTGAAGATCAGCTCTCATTTCCGACCCCGGAGAGCGGATGAGCAAAGGAACTCCCAAAGGAACACAGTGAAGACCACTAGCAGCAGCAAATGATCTTGAAATAAAAGAATGCGATGCTCCAGAATCAAATAATACTGCAGCAGGACGAGAATTAACAAGAAGTGTACCCATCACGACATCTGGCGCCTCCTGAGCCTCCTCAGCTGAAAGGTGGTTGACTCGACCGCTGCTCGCACCCTGGGGCTTCTGGATCATCTTCTGGTCAGGTGGATGACCACTCCCCTGCCCGCGTCCTCCATTAGGACGAGGGGCTGCTGCAACACTCTGAGGGCAGGCATTCGCATAATGGCCCTTGTTGTGGCAACAAAAACAAGTAACCTCGGCGCCGGATTGCGGAGGCCGCTCGCTGTTGGATCGCAGCGCACGTGGTCTGAAACACGCTGCGGTGGGCGAGCTGTGCGATGGCCTCGGCGCCGTGGAGCAAAAGAACGGGCCATCGTGCCGCCCGGCCGAGGACGAGTGAGGTGGTGTGAGCGCATCGATGCGCCTCCCATTTGCGCTTGCGGGACTCGCCCAGGGCCTTTGCCTTATGCTCAGCAACAATGGCCTTATCAACCAAGGCCTGAAAGTCAGAGAAGTCTACAATAGATAGCTTGTCCTGCAGCTCCTCAGACAAGCCATCCATAAACTTCTCCTGCTTAGCCTCATCTGAGGCCACCTCCCCCGGAGCATAACGAGCCAGATGATTAAACTCGTATAGATACTCCGTCACAGATTTGCGCCCTTGCTTGAGCGCGAGGAACTCCTTCTTCTTCAGCTTCATCAGGCCATCTGGGATGTGGGCCCGACGAAAAGCTGATCTGAACTCCTCCCACGCGACCACATGGCCCGCGGGCTGCATGGCGAGATAGTTCTCCCACCATGAGAGTGCCGCGCCCTCAAGCTGGTGGGACGCGAAGAGTGCCTTATCCTGTGCCTGGCACTAAGCTATGTTGAGCTTTCGCTCAACCATGCGCAGCCAATCATCCGCATCGAGAGGGTCCTCAGAGCGGGAGAAAGTTGGCGGCGCAGCGGAGGAACTCTGCAAGTCCCCGCGAGTCCGTGGCCGCCACCACCGGCAGAGTGGAGGTATTCCTAGCAATAACCTCCAAGATGCGCGTCGTCCATGCGGTTCGCTCGATCGGCGAGAACCTCACCATGGTCGGAGGAGGAAGCTCCTCATCATGACTAACTCTTTGGCGCCACGCGTTCTCCAGCCATCTGTTTCACTAAGACAAGTTAACAATAGCCTAAAACACGAAGTCGACAACCCACTGCAAATAACTTACTAATAGCACAAAACAAACACAAGACTTTTAAGTTACAAAACCAACTGACAAAAATCAGACATATAGCAAACTCATATCTTACCCTTATGCCCCCCCTTACCCTTCTTCCAAAGACTGATTCTACCGGTAGTAACTATCTTTTGAAAGGAAAGAGAGAAACCAAGTTTTAAACTCAAATTAGAGTAAGATGAGAGTAGAAGGCTAAGATAGGTAAGGAGTAAAATCTGAGAATCTGCCTAGGTTTTCATAAACCCTTTTTACACTTTGAAATTAAGCTTTTTCAAAATATCCTAAGGACGACTATGCTTGGGTTACTACGGTCAGAATGGCTCTGATACCAACTTTGTGAGGACCCCAATTTATTCGGCTTGTAATGCTTAACCAACCACCGGTCCTAGCATCACAAATCAAATAAATTGATCCTCGAGATATGTATACTTCGAGCGCAATACACACCCGTTACAAAAATTAGACATCAACTCCATTCCAAACACAGAGTCCAAACACCACACTACCAAGCGGAGATAAACAAATAGTAGAGTTATTACGCACAAAGGCCGATAGGCCAAGATACACAAATAAACAAGAACGACAATGAAGCAAAAGTGCCATAAGATGGCTATAAACAAAGCCAATCGCGTGCCTCCAACCCACAAGGCATCCGACCGACCGCCAAGTCTAGTCGCCCACGAAACGGCAACACAAATCACGTAAGTGAGGCCCTTGGGGCTCACCTTCTTCCTCTCGCAACAAAAACATTAAGCAAAGCACACGAGTACAAAGATTGTCTTTGTACCCGCAAGACCGACGTGTGAACTAGCGCACTGCTCATAAGCTACATGCAAAGCTTATTTGGTGGAGGCCATATGTTTCATTTGCATAAAGCCGATTTCCATTTGCAATAAGGTACTCTGATTTTAAAGGCAAGTTTGCAATTCATTTTAAGATTGAAATAACTGAGAAGGATATTAATAACAAAAGCGAAAGATAAACAACCTAGAAGTGACTACCCCAATAGTCACCACAATAATAGCACGAATCCCGCATTCGTACCACCCATCAAGTTTTAATTGAAATGTTGTAGTCTAGTTCTTGGGGCGTATCCGAGCGTGTCCATAACCTAGGGCGAGGCTATTCGAATAGTTTTAACCTGCGGGTGTACCAATGTACCCACACTTGGACATCGCCTTTAAGCCAAAACACACTTCGAAGGTATCTTTGTACGGCTAAGTCCTACGAGACTTTTCCAATATTGTGTATTAACTACGAGCCGCTCGTATGGATAGAAATCCATACGCTTACATGGTAAAGCCGAAAGACAACTACCCACTCGGGATAAAGCTTTTGGACAACTACCATGCTCCCACCTCCGTCCCTCCCGCGACCTCCTGCGACCGGAGCCAATACACGCCAAAGTACTAGGTCAAGAGAGGTCCCATATACTCTAGTGTGGTTAGCACGCAAAATGCTCATCTGGTGGCGCCGTAACTCGGTCCTTAATCGGCTGGGCACCTTTCGATCACACCCAACAGATCACACCGTCTTACCATTGTGCCCAAGTCTAAATCATTTTTGTTTTCATTTTTAATTTTGCAATTAAACATAGCAGAAATGCTAAAACATAAAGTTATAGTAAATTTTGTGTGATCAAGGTTACCGACTAAAGTCGATAACCGCCCAGTTCTACCGATAGCTAAGCATGTCTAAGCAAGTTGACCCGGATCTACTAAGTGACAAGAGATCATCCAACCTCTAATCACGACAAATAACCTAGGCTCGGTAGTAGAGATCAATATTTTGACTACAGGATATGCAGCTACGGATTTAACTAATCAATTTAACACAAATTAAGCAATGCATACATACAGCTGAAACAAAATATTAGACTTTAAAATACTGGGATTATCATGATCAAACTGCTTGCCTGGCTGCTGTTGCTCAATTTGTTGCGGAGGGTCGTTCTCAGGGTTACCGCAAATGTCGAATCCTAACGATTGAACAAAACAGCGAATAAGAACGAATAACACCGACAAAACTCAAACATCAAACACAAACACCAATTTATACACAGAGGCTAGACCATCACAAAAAGGAGTAACAAATAACTGCTACAGAGATGCTTCAAAAAGACATGCTTTCGAGTGATAGATCTATCCACTCACTTATTTATTAGGCTAACCACAAAATCAATCTTCTTATATGATTTAAACTTTGGACAGACTTTGATGGTGATTGTGTGCACATCTATTATTTAATCATCAAGTTAACACATCAAAAACAACTATTATTAGTTGAGTTCACAGAACCTACAAGAAGCTATTAACAACAATAACTAGTCAAGTATCCAACTATGAGATGCTAAACAAAATTCTAATTGAATTTAGGCTAGAATAAAATTCAGCTACTAACACACCTAAGTATCACATCATCATAAGAAAGGTTATCACAATTCAGATGCTACTACACCAAATCTTAATGTCTTGATAAAGCAAAAGTCTGAGAGACAATAACATGCTCACTAACTATCCTAATGATCAAACATGACAACAAGAGCTTTGAAACTTAAAGATACTAACTAAATGATTTCATGCTAACCTCTACAACAAAATGGAGTCATCCAACCTAAACAAGGATCCAAAGCATGAGTATGAAACTAAAATCTAGTCACGACAAATGAAGCGACAACAGAAATAATTACAGAGAACAACACTAAAAACTTTCAAACTCCCAAAACCAAAATGATCATGCATGAGAGTGAACTAAAGAACATTCCCGATCATGATTAGAAACTAAAGAACTGGTTTTGAAGGAGTGGGCCCCATCGACAGAGAAGCAGAGAAGAACACACCAAGAACAGAGAGGCTCGGGCTGCTCGGACTGAACTTGCCCGCGAGGAAGTGGCGGCGCGGCCGTGCGACGCCAAAATGGGTCGCCAGAGGTTACGAAGCTAAGGGTGGTCGCGGGTTGGTCGAGAAGCACGGTGGCGGCGCGGCAGACGACGGCACGGCGGCGGTGGGGGTGACAAGGTGCGACTGCACCAGAGAGGAAGACAATGAAATTTAGCGCGCGCATGAGCATCAGTGAGGCTCCAGGAACTCACCGGTGAGCTTGGCGACGACGGAGAGGCACCGGAGTGGCTCGGCGACGAGAGCCCGCGGCGGCGCAAGGCGGTCAACGGTGAGAGGAGCCTGGGGTGAACGAGAGGACGTGTGAGAGAGTGGAAAAGAAAGATGGAGTCCAGGTGATGCTCACCGAGCAAGGAATCGAGTTGGAGCTCACCGGAGAAGATACGGTGGCGGAAGAGGCGGTTTCGGCCGGACTTGGAGAAGAAAGCCCACGCGCAGCTTCACAGACGATGAAATCCGAAATTCCTTGAGGGGTTTACTTCCCAGGGAGTTGGAACACACTGTGACGCGGTCGGCGATGACCGAGCTCACGGAGCGGTGAACGCTTCGAGGCGTCGCAGCCGCGCGCCACGCTCTCGGAGCTCGGTGGAGAAGAAAGGCAATGGAGACAAACGAGGTAGGAAAACCCTCGTTGGCTTTTGTAGGAGTAGCGAGGCAGCGAGGTGAGCGGTGGGCGGTGAAAAGACCGGTGAGGCGAGGTAGCGGCGTGCATGCGGCGCGCGCCGCGCGAGAGCGCGCGGCGAGCGGTCGCTGGGTGGCGAAGTGACGTGGCGGGGATGACCTGACAGGGATGGCCCACAAGTCAGCGAAAGAAACGGAGCGGCGCGAGCCAGAGTTGGGTGCGGCGCAAACCAGGTTCGACTCGACCATTTTTGCGCCGACCGTTCGATCTGAGATGGACGGTCGAGATTGATGTATGCATTCGGACAGGTCGGTTGCATACGCGCACGTGGATCGTTCGATTTGCATCGGACGGTCACGATCGATTGGACTCGGGCGGTGCGATTAGTTGACGCGACCGAGTCCATTAGTGCGGTCGGACTCGAGCCCAAGTGTGGTTCGGGCCCGACAAACAGTGTTTTCAGAATTCGATTTAAAAGACAGAGAAGTTTTGGGAAATTTTTAGAGATAGCTCCAGGGCTCCAAAAATTTCGAAATTTTTAGGGAAGCTACTTGAGACAGACATCAACCTTGCATAAATTTTCCAGAACTTTTTATGCAATGAAAAGTTCTGCAGAAAATTCACAAGCATGCTGACCTAGGGTTTGACCAGATTTTCAACTAGCTTGACTTGGCCATTTGAAATAGCAAATAAAATCTAAAAATTGTGAAATAATTCAGGGAGGTAGATAGGATGATCAAGATGACAGGAAAAATATTCCTAGGGAATGATCACAAGTTTGAAGGCTAAGAATGTGCTGACAACAATTTCCATTCACAAGAATTTAATTCTAGAAAATGGAAATTGCTAGGGGAAAAATGTAGAAACTTTCAAATGATTTGAAGAGACAACAAAAGTTTTTATTTCTCCTCAAAATTTTACATTTGAAATACAAACCCTAAGCTAGGGCTGTTACAGACCTCCACTGCATCCAGGTGTGTTCGCAATAGCCCCCTAGTGCTCGAGCGCCCGTTGGATTAGATCGTAACGGAGTTTTTCGCATTTTCATATTTTGCCATAGTTACTCCTCTTCTCCTCTCCAGCTCGCCGGCGTTCTAGGCCAGCTCCGCCGTCGATAGTACCCTCATTTGGTTCACAATAGTATTGTGCACGTTTTGGCACCGTTGGCTTGCACCGTCGTGGCCGGATTCGCCGACGACGAGCTGCGGGCAAAGTGCGGCACTTTGTACTGTTGTCGTGTTTTGGAAAGAAAACCTCAGGACCTCCCCCTCCACAGATCTTAACCCTTAGGACCACCCCCGGGTAGATCTTGACCGTTCAGGACCTCCTAGTGGAGATTTGAGCCGTTAAGACCTCCCTCTGTTAAGGCCTGATTTTTGCGGACCTCCTCGTGTAGATCTTGACCATTGAAGACCTCCTCCGCGAGATCTTAGCCGTCGGGATCTCCCTCCTTTAGATCTGGATCGTCCAGGATCTCCTCTTATAGATCTTTAACCTTAGGACCTCTCCGTAGCTCTAGACCATCAGATCTAAATCTAATGGGCTAGACCTCCTCGGCACGTTTAGAGTTCTAAACGTTCCAGTCCCTGTGGACCGTCCAATTCTTGATCTACGTCTTAGATCGTGGGTGCATTCAAACCTAGGAATGTGATCTTAATCTAGACCGTTCATTTTCTGATCCATGGCCCAGATTTAGGGAGGCATTCGGGAAGTCCGAATGTCCCAGCTCTTGCGGACCGTTGGATCTAATCCAACGGTGTGCACTGTGGGCCTGGTGAGCGCGCGCACGTGTGCGGTGCACCGTGTGCTTGGGCCGTTCAATTCACAATCTGCGGCCCTCATTCGGCCATGTCGATTCCTTGTGATAAGTTGGTTTTAAATCCTGTAATCTTTTATTTATCAACTGAAAATGGTATTAGAACTTAAAAAATCATAACTAATTCGTTTTAGCTCCTTTTTAGATGATTTCTGTTGGGTTAAATTTTTGTTTAGCTAAACCTTAATCTAAAAATATATTTAGGAGCTTTTCTGTAGCAGAAAATGAAATAGGTTGTATTAACTTGTTTAACATTAAATATTGTCTAGGAATTCTTTTAAAATTTGAAAAATGAATAAGTTATTCTCTGTAGCTCCAAATTGAGCAAACTAAAATTTGTTAAATTTCTCTGTTAATGTACTTTAATGTAGACTAGGTTTTGTTCATACACTTGCCTCTGAAAAATGATATATTCTAGTTTCACAACTTAGAAAAATCATAAGTAATTCAATTTACCTCCAAATAAAGTAAATCCAGTTTTGTTGTGCTTAGGATACCATGTTCTACCTACCATAAAAATTTTAATTTCTGGATCATTCTAGAAAATTGTGCCATGAACAGTAACCGAAATTAATTTAATTGGATTTTTCAGGCTGAAAGAAATTGTTTAGGCCATAACTTTTGCATGTTTAGTCCAAATGAAGTGATTCTTGTTGCTAAATTCATTTAAAATCATGGCCTTGCTTCTGTGTAAATTTCATGGGATTTGGATGACTTTGGATTTTGAGTTTCTTTCAGTGTTCCTCGTTCTTATTGGATTTTCGCATTCTTGCGATAGGTTCCGAAGATTTTATTCAGCTCGAAAGCGATCCTCTACAGCAAACCAGTGATCCTCAACAAGGCAAGCAGATGTAGCATCATTTGATCATATTGCTCCTATTATTTTTGAAGTCTAATATGTTGTTTGCAAATTCTACGTATGCATTGCTATCTTGTTTTAAACTATTATCGATTACTTGACCCATTAGATGCATAATCTGTAGGTAAATATTTATCCTCTACAGCTAAGCCTAGGATTACCTTGCTGTAATTTTGGGTTCGTTGGATGAGCCCTTGTCACTTAGTATTTACGAGTTAATGTTGTTTAGTCATGCTTAGCTACAGGTAGAAATGGGCAGTTGTCGACTTAGTCGATAACCATGATCACACAAACTTATTATGACTTTATGATTCAGCCTTTGTGCTATGTTTAATTGTGAAAACTAAAAATAAAAACAAAATGATTTGAACTTGGGCACAATGGTATGTTGGTGTGCTTTTGGGTGTGACTAGAATGGTGTCCGAGTCAACAAAGACCGAACATCTTGTTACACTAAACCAAGCATTTTTTGCGTGCTAACCACACTAAAGGGTATGGGACCTCTCTTGACTTAGTACTTTGGCGTGTGTTGGCTCCGAGTCATAGGAGGTTGTAGGAGGGAAGATGTTGGGAGCATGGTAGTTGTCCGAAAGCTTTACCCCGGGTGGGTAGTTGCCTTTCGTCTTTACCATGTAAGCGTATGGGTTTCTATCCATACGAGCGGCTCGTAGTTGATACACAATATTGGAAACGTCTTGTGGGACTTAGCCGTGCCGGCATACCTTTGGAAGTGTGCTAATCTTGTGGCCTAAAGGCGGTCTGAAGTGTGGGTACATTGGTAGACCCCTATAGGGTTTTGATCTATTCGAATAGCCTCGTCCTAGGTTATGGACATGCTTGGCAAGGTCTTTCAAGAGTTATACTACAACCTTTTTAATTAAAACTTGATGGGTGGTACGAATCGGGGATTCGTGCTATGTTGTGGTGGCTATTGGGTTAGTTCCCTCTAGGTTGTTGCTTATGCTATTTATGGTTACCTTGCTGTTATTTCAATGATTAAAAACAGATTTGACAAATCGTCTTCAATCTATTACATTACTGCAAATGAAAATTGCTTTATGTGTCCAATTAACCATATAACCATCTCATTTGTTACGGCTTTCATGTAAATATGTATAGGCTTGTTACTCGTAAGTCTTGTGAGTACATTATTGTACTCACCTGCATTGCATGTTGTGTGCAGAGGAGGAAGTGGATCCCCAAGGAGTCTACTTCTGTGAGTTTTGCTGCGGATCGTGTGACTAGCTTGGCGGCTCGGTCGGTTCCCTTGTGGGTTATGACTAACCGGTCGACTTTTGTTTATAGCCATCTTATGGCGCTTTTGTTTCCGCTGTCACTTTGTTACTTGTTATCATTTGGTCGGTCGGCCCTTTTGTAATAACTCTATTTATTGTATGTCTTTTGCTAGACTTGTTGTATGGAAATGATGCATGATTTTGTAAAGATGTATGTGTGCTGAAATTCTGGGGAGCACATGTCCATCGAGGCACGGTATATTTTGTTTATGATGCTAGGGTCAAGGGAAAACTATGCCTTACAAGCTAAATACACCGGGGTCTCACAAAGTTGGTATCAGAGCCATACTTGTAAGACACTGGCTACAGCGCGAACAACAGACATCCAATATCCACAAAATATATGATTATCAATGTACTTATGAGTAGGGACTAGCATCATCTCCGAATATACTACACTCCACTCCTGTGGACGAAACATGAACAAGATCATCGGAACTTCTCACATTTCAAATGAAAACACAGTATGAGCATCATGCATCCAACATACACAATTCATACAATCAACAGTGTACTTGCCTTTAGCGTTGGGAGACAACAGTGATGCCGCTAACCTCGGCGCCTCACGCCCTACACCAATAAGTTACTTAAATAAGAACCAAGGCATCAAGACACTACTCGCATGTAACAGCCCTAACATAGGGTTTGTATTTCAAATGTAAATTATGAGGAGAAATAAAAACTTTTGGTGTCTCATGAAATCATTTGAGAGTTTCTACAATTTTCCCTAGCAATTTCCAATTTTTAGAATGTAATTATTGTGATTGGAAATTGTTGTCAGCAAATTTTAGCTTTCAAACTTGTGATCATCCTCTGAAACTATTTTTCCTGTCATCTTGACTATCCTATCTACCTCCCTAAATTATTTCACAATTTTTAGATTTTATTTGCTATTTCAAATGGCCAAGTCAACTCTGTTTGAAATCTGGTCAAACTCCTGTCAGCAGCTTGTGAATTTTCTGTAGAACAATGCGGTGCATAAAAGTTCTGGAAAAATTACACAAGGTTGTCCTCTGTCCTAGCAAGCTCCATAAACATTTCAGAAATTTTGGAGCTCGGGAGCTATCTCTAAAATTCCCCAAACCCGCTCAGCCTTTTGAAAATCAAACCTGAAATCATCATTTTATCGGGCTCGAACCCAACTCGAGCTCGAGTCCGACCCGCACCACTTGACTCGGTCGCACCACCTAGTTGCACCGTGCGAGCCCAATGGTGTCGGCCGTCCGATGAAGATCGCCGCGGTCCATATTGCGTGTCTCGCCGACTGTCCAATGCATACACCAATCTCGGCCGTCCATCTCGGATCTAGCGGTCGGCATAATCTTGATCGAGTTAAACCAGCTCATCGCGCGCATCGGACCCGTCTCGCACCGCCTTGTCACGATTGCCGACATGTGGACCCCACTGTCGATGTCGCCCTCGTCTTCTCCGCACCACCGGAGCTCGCGGCGTTCGCGCATGGGTGCCACGTACCTCGTCGCCGCCACCTTTTGCCATCGTGTCCGGTGGGAGGCATCGCCGCGACTTCATAAAGCCTTTGAGCTCACCCACTTTTCTCGCTTGCTTCCTCGTGATTTCTCCGCCCGCTTTGTCTCGGCGGGTTGAAGCCAATGGCGGCATCACCGTGTTAGTGCCGCCCTTGATTCCGCGATCGCGCCATCGTGGTCCTTGTTCATCACCGCCTCCATTTTGCCCATTCGGATCCTTGTCGTCCGCTGAATTGCTCGAGCGACCGTCGCTGCTTCGACTCGGCGCTCTCGGCCCGCAAGCTCAATTGCGTTCGGTGAATCTCTAGCCTCGTCACTTGGTCCTTTGGATCGCATCGATGCAATCGAATCTAATGATGGCTTCATTTTCATCTTTGGTGCATCGTTGAGGCTGTGCAACCCTTCTTCTCGAGCTCGGTTTTCGCGCCGTGGAAATTCCGGCCGTCTCGGACCTTCTTCTTCGACATTATCGTGGGCTTATTGCTCCTAGGATCAAGGCGGCCGGTGCGCACCTTCCCGTAGCTTCTCGAAGCTCGTGGCGTCTTCTCGCGGAGGCCGCACCTTCTTCTCCGCTCTCGCTCGCCGCCACCGCCGCATCCTCGAGGTCCCGGTCACCGTCATCAAGTTCGCAAGGACGCGTGAACCGAAGGTACCACTCTCGCCGAAAACCCATCGTTAGCTAGATCACTGCGCGCCGCGCGCCGTTTCCGTCTTGCGGTGAGCGCCGGTGATGATTAGTTTAACTCTAATCATGTCTAGTTTGAGTCTCGACTTGTGGGCCCTATTGGCTAATCACGTTTAGAGAATCTTTAATCCAGCCCGTTATTTGTTCTGCAGTCATCGCCATGTGGGTCCGTGCGCCGATTAGGGTTGTGTAGCTTTGATACTACGTTTTCTTTCCGAGAAGCGTATTTCTCTGTGAGTATGTGTTAGGATTACATTTACTAAGCCAAGACGTATTCTCTGAATCGCCGACGTCACATTCGCGCGCGGCTGTCTGGTCGAGACTCTCGTCCTCTGCTGTCGATGGCTAGGCTAGTTGGCTGTGAGTGTAAAAAGGTTTTAATGCTTTATGGATTTCAGAAATGTTTTTCTGTTGCACTATTAATTCGTTTAAACTTAGAAAATGCATAACTAATTCAATTTTTATTCAAATCACATGAAACCAGTGCTGTTAATTTTCATTTTAAATGTGGTATTTACTAAAATTAGTTTCAACCTTGTCTCTGTAGCAAAAATCTGTTAATTAATTAAAGGATGTTTTATGTATCTGCTAAATTAGAAAATGTTTATCTCTTTCAATAATTGTTCAAATCTAGTGAAACCAATTCTGTAAAATTTCATTTTTAGTATACTAACTATCAGGATAGGTTTTAGATACTGTTTCTGTTCATAAAAATTTGTTAAGTAATTAACTAGTGTTTTGATGTGTTTTTAGCTTAGAAAATTCATGGAAAATTCTTAATAACTTAAAATGAATTGTTCTCTGTTCTAAAATTTTGTTATATCATGCTTAGGCTGCTGTGTAAATTTTTGGTATGTTTTGATGTTGTTATATGTTTGAGTTTGGTCGGTGTTATTCGTTCTTATTCGTTGTTTTGTTCAATCGTAGGCTTCGATATTTGCGGTAACCCTGAGAACGACCCTCCGCAACAAATTGAGCAACAGCAGCCAGGCAAGCAGTTTGATCATTTTTATCCCAGTATTTTAAAGTCTAATATTTTGTTTCAACTGTATGTATGCATCGCTTATTTTGTGTTAAATTGGTTAGTTAAACCTTTAGATGCATAATCTGTAGGTAAATATTTGTCCTCTACTACCGAGCCTAGGTTATTTCTTTGTGATTAGAGTTATTTGGATGAACTCGTCACTTAGTAGATTACGAGTTCATTGCTTAGCCATGCTTAGCTATCGCGATCATCGACTTAGTCGATGATCTTGATCACATAAAATTATTCTTGTTTTATATTCCACTTCGTGCTATGTTAATTGCAAAACAAAACCGAAACAAAAATGATTTAGACTTGGGCACAATGGTAAGACTGGTGTGATCTGTTGGGTGTGGCCGAAAGGTGCCCGAGTCAGTTAAGGACCGAGTTACTTGCGCCACCGTACTGAGCATTTTGCGTGCTAACCACACTAGAGTATATGGGACCTCTCTTGACCTAGTACTTTGGCGTGTATTGGCTCCGGGTCGCAGGAGGTCGCAGGAGGGATGGAGGTGGGAGCATGGTAGTTGTCCGAAAAGCTTTATCCTGAGTGGGTAGTTGCCTTTTCGGCTTTACCATGTAAGCGTATGGATTCCTATCCATACGAGCGGCTCATAGTTAATACACAATATTGGAAAAAGTCTCGTAGGACTTAGCCGTGCCAACATACCTTCGGAAGTGTGCTTTGGCTTAAAGGCGGTCTGAAGTGTGGGTACATTGGTACACCCCTGCAGGGTTAAAACTATTCGAATAGCCTCGTCCTAGGTTATGGACACGCTCGGATACGCCCGTAAGAACTAGACTACAACATTTAAATTAAAATTTGATGGGTGAGTGCGAATGCGGGATTCGTGCTATTGTTGTGGTGACTATTGGGATAGTCACTTCTAGGTTGTTTATCTTTCGCTTTTGTTATTAATATCCTTCTGTTATTTCAATCTTAAAAATGAATTGCAAACTTGCCTTTAAACCAGTATTACCTTATTGCAAATGAAAATTGGCTTTATGCAAATGAAACATATGGCCTCCACCAAATAAGCTGCATGTAGCTTATGAGCAGTGCACTAGTTCACACGTCGATCTTGCGGGTACAAAGATAATCTTTGTACTCGGTGCTTTGCTTAATGTTTTTGTTGCAGAGGAAGAAGGTGAGCCCAAGGGCCTCACTCGTGAGTCAGTGTTGTGGTTTCGTGGGCGACTAGACTTGGCGGTCGGTCGGATGCCTTGTGGGTTGGAGGCACGGCGATTGGCTTTGTTTATAGCCATCTTATGGCACTTTTGCTTCATTGTCGTTCTTGTTTATTTGTGTATCTTGGCACATCGGCCTTTATGCGTAATAACTCTACTATTTGTTTATCTTCCGTTTGGTAGTGTGGTGTTTGGACTCTATGTTTGGAATGGAGTTGATGTCTAATTTTGTAACGAGGTGTGTATCTTGCTTTCAGGAAGTATACATATCTCGAGGATCAGTCTATTTGATTTGTGATGCTAGGACCGGGAGGTTGGTTAAGCATTACAAGCCAAATAAGCGGGGTCCTCACAAAGTTGGTATCGAGCCATTCGACCGTAGTAACCCAAGCATAGTCGTCCTTAGGATATTTTGAAAAGTTTAATTTCAAAGTATAAAAGGGTTTATGAAAACCTAGGCGATTCTCAGATTTTACTCTTTACCTATCTTAGCCTTCTACTCTCATCTTACTCTAATTTGAGTTTAAAACTTGGTTTCTCTCTTTCCTTTCAAAAGATAGTTACTACCGGTAGAATCAGTCTTTGGGAGAACCATAGAGAATTAGTCTAATTAAAAGTTGTGGGGTATAAGGGTAAGATATGTATGAGTTTGCTAAGTGTCGATTTTTGTCAATTGGTTTTGTAACATAAAAGTCTTGTGTTTGTTTTGTCTTTGTTAGTAAGTTATTTGCGGTGGGTTGTCGACTTTGTGTTCGGCTATTGTTAACTTGTCTTAGTGAAACAGGATGGCGGGAGAGCGCGTGGCGATCGGCGGTGGTCATGATGAGGAGCTTCCGCTCCTCCGACCATGGTGAGGTTCTCGCCGGATCGAGCGAAGCGGCATGGACCGACGCGCATCTTGGAGGTTATTGCTAGGAATACCTCCACTCCTGCCGATGGTGGCGGCCACCGGACTCGCGGGGACTTGCGAGTTCCTCCGTCTGCGACCGCCGACTTTCTCTCGCTCGAGGACCCTCTCGATGCGGATGATTGGCTGCGCATGGTTGAGCGAAAGCTCAACATAGCTCAGTGTCAGGCACAGGATAAGGCACTCTTCGCGTCCCACGAGCTTGAGGGCGCAGCACTCTCATGGTGGGAGAACTATCTCGCCATGCGACCCGCGGGCCATGTGGTCGCGTGGGAGGAGTTCGGATCGCTTTCGTCGGGCCCACATCACGATGGCCTGATGAAGCTGAAGAAGAAGGAGTTCCTCGCGCTCAAGCAAGGGCGCAAGTCTGTGATGGAGTACCTATACGAGTTCAATCATTTGGCTCGTTATGCTCAAGGGGAGGTGGCCTCAGATGAGGCTAAGCAGGAGAAGTTTATGGATGGCTTGTCTGAGGAGTTGCAGGACAAGCTATCTATTGTGGACTTCTCTGACTTTCGTGCCTTGGTAGATAAGGCCATTGTTGCCGAGCATAAGGCAAAGCGCTGGCGAGTCCCGCAGCGCAAATGGGAGGCGTGTCGGTCTACTCACACTAGCCTCACTGCGTCCTCGGCCGGGCGGCACCGATGGCCCGTTCTTTTGCTCCACCGGCGCGAGGCCATCTGCACCAGCTCCTCGCCCACCGCAGCCGTGTTTCAGCCACGTGCGCCTCGATCCAAAGACAGAGCGGCCTCCGCAATCCGGCGGCGAGGTTACTTGTTTTATTTGCCACAACAAGGGCCACTACGCCAACGCTTGCCCTCGAATGTTGCGGTAGCCCTCGTCCTAATGGAGGATGCGGGCGGAGTGGTCACCCACCGACTAAGATTATCCGAAGCCCGAGTGCGGCGGCGGTCGAGTCAACCACCTTTCACCGAGGAGGCTCGGGAGGCGCGGATGTCGTGATGGGTACACTTCTTGTTAATTCTCGTCCTGCTGCAGTGTTATTTGATTCTGGAGCATCGCATTCTTTTATTTCAAGATCATTTGCTGCTGCTAGTGGTCTTCACTGTGTTCCTTTGGGAGTTCCTTTGCTCATCCTCTCTCCGGGGTCGGAAATGAGAGCTGATCTACAGTGTCGGGATGTTCCTATCATAGTCAACGGAGTGGGGTTTTTGGCAGACCTTATTCTGCTCAGTTCAGCGAGTCTGGATGTGATTCTTGGCATGGATTGGTTGTCCCAACACTTGGGGCAAATCGATTGTGCTAGGAAGATTGTCTATCTCACCAGCCCTTCAGGCGAGCAGGTCGGATTTTCGCCGCATCTTCAGGGGCCACATCTATGTGCATTAGAGGCGAAGCCAGCCTTGCAAATTCAGGAGGTACCCATAGTATCTGACTTTGTGGATGTCTTTCCTGAAGATTTACTTGGGATGCCTCCGGTTCGAGATCTGGAGTTTGTCATCGAGTTGCTGCCCGGTACTGCCCCTATCTTGAAGGCGCCGTATCGGATGCCTCCCAATGAATTGGAGGAATTGAAGAAGCAATTAGGTGAGCTTCAAGCAAAGGGTTTCATCCGTCCCAGTTCATCTCCTTGGGGTTGTCCGGTGATTTTTGTGAAGAAGAGGGACAAGACTTTGCGCTTGTGTGTTGATTACCGTCCTCTCAATGAGGTGACGGTGAAGAACAAATATCCTTTGCCCTGCATTGATGATCTGTTTGATCGGTTGGTGGAGCCAGTGTTCTCAAAGATTGATTTGAGAATGGGGTATCATCAGTCGAGGATCGGATCGGAGGATATTCGAAGACGCTTTCACTACTCGTTTTGGGTCGCATGCAGTACACCGTCATGTCTTCGGTTTAACCAATGCTCCACTTTGTTCATGAACTTAATGAATTCAGTATTCATGGAGTTTTTGGATAAATTTGTGGTGGTCTTTATTGATGATATTCTTATCTATTCCAAGACTGAAGCAGAGCATGCTGAGCATCTGAAAATTGTTTTGGGCAAATTGCGGGAGCATCAGCTATATGCAAAGTTCAGCAAATGTGAGTTCTGGTTGAAGGAAGTGGCATTCTTGGGCCATGTTCTTTCAGCTGGAGGCATAGCTGTGGATCCCGGCAAGGTCGGCGACGTTCTATCTTGGGGCCAGCCCAAGTCGGTCACTGATGTGCGGAGTTTTCTTGGTTTAGCGGGCTACTACCACCGCTTTATCGAGAACTTCTCCAAGATCGCAAAGCCAATGACTGAATTGCTCAAGAAGGACAAGAAGTTTGTGTGGACCTCTGCTTGTGATGAGAGCTTTCAGGAGCTCAAACAGCGATTGACTTTAGCCCCAGTCCTTACTCTTCCTGATATCCACAAGAGCTTCGATATTTATTGCGATGCCTTTCGTCAGGACTTGGATGTGTTCTTATGCGGGAAGGCAAGGCGGTTGCCTATGCATCCAGCGATTGAGACCTCATGAGCTCAACTATCCCACCCATGATCTAGAGCTTCTTCTTTGTGGTTCATGCACTCAAGATTTGGCGGCATTATCGATCGGTAATCACGTGAGGTGTATTCCACCACAAGAGCTTGAAATACTTGTTCACCCAAACAGATCTGAACCTCGAGCGAGAGGAGATGGTTGGAATTGATCAAAGATTATGACATGGGTATTGATATCATCTGGCAAGGCCAATGTGGTTCTTGATGCACTTAGCCGAAAGGTGTATTGCAATACTCTGATGATCCAAGAGCAGCAACCTGCACTTCTTGCAGAATTTCAGCGTCTCAACATGGGTTTGGTTGAGCATGGTTCCCTTGCTGCCTTGGTTGTGCAACCAACCTTGGTGGATCAAATCAAGGCAACCACGACAATCGATGATGGTTTGGGAAAAATCAAGCAAAACATCAGGAATGGATCGGCCAAGTGTTTCACAGAAGATAAGAACAGTGTTGTATGGTTTGGGCAGCGACTTGTGGTCCCAAAGGTCCCTGAGTTGCGGGATTTGATTCTTCAGGAGGCCCATGATTCGCCTTTGTCCATCCATCCGGGGCCACTAAAATGTACCAAGATCTGCGTCGAGATTACGGTGGACTCGCATGAAGCGCGAGATTGCGGGTTCGTGGCGGATGTGACATATGTTGTCGCGTCAAGGCCGAGCATCGGCGTCAAAGGTCTCCTTCACCTTTGCCGCACTGAATGGAAGTGGGATTACGAGGCATGGACTTCATCACCGGTCTACCCGTACTCCTGCGCAGGAAGGATGCATTATGGGTCATCATCGATCGATTGACGAAGGTGGCTCATTTCCTTCGGTCGCGATCGAAGATTGATGTGAATCGATTAGCGGATCTTTACATATCCGCATTGTGAGTCTGCGTGGTGTGCCACGAACAATTGTGTCGATCGTGGTTCTCTGTTCACCTCTCGGTTTTGGCATAGTCTGCAGAAGCCATGGGGACCCGTCTTTCGTTCATTTCGACCTATCATCCTCGGGCGATGGTCGACGGAGCGCGTCAATCAGTGCTTGAAGACATGCTCGTGCTTGTGTTCTTTCCTATGGAAAGAATTGGGAGAAGTGCCTACCGCTTGCCGAAGTTCTCCTACAACAACAGCTTCGAGCTAGTCTCGGTATGGCACCATTTGAGGCCTTGTATGGGCGGCGCTGCGAACACCGTTAAACCGGTCGAACCGTGAAAGGTTCTTTTGTCCGATTCCATCAATGAGGCCGAAAGTCAAGTGCGATTGATTCGTGAGCACTTGCGCGTAGCTCATCGAGCGTAAGAGCTATGCAGATCGGCGTCGCCGTGAGTTGAGTTTCCAGCCCAATGACTTTGTGTATCTCAAAGTCTCACCTTTGAAGGGACATCGTCGTTTCAGTGTCAAGGGTAAGTTGGCTCCACGGTATGTCGGACCCTACCGCATCATCGATAGGGTGGGAGCTGTTGCTTACAAGTTAGACTTGCCAGCTACACTTGAGGGGGTGCATGATGTTTTCCATGTATCGCAATTGAAGAAGTGCCTCCGTGTTCCAGTTGAGGAAACACCATTGGAAAATATCGATGTGCATGAAGATCTATCTTATCGTGAGCGCCCCATTCGTATCCTCGAAGAAGCTGAACGCAGAACAAGGAACCGTGTGATCAAGTTCCTTAAAGTTCGGTGGTCGAACCACTCAGAGGATGAAGCCACTTGGGAGCGGGAAGATCGTCTCCGAGCAGATTACAGTCCTTCTTCTCCTCGGTGATCGAATCTCGGGGCGAGATTCCTGTAAGGGGGGAGATTTGTAACAGCCCTAACTTAGGGTTTGTATTTCAAATGTAAATTATGAGGAGAAATAAAAACTTTTGGTGCCTCATGAAATCATTTGAGAGTTTCTACAATTTTCCCTAGCAATTTCCAATTTTTAGAATGTAATTCTTGTGATTGGAAATTGTTGTCAGCAAATTTGAGCTTTCAAACTTGTGATCATCCTCTGAAACTATTTTTCCTGTCATCTTGACTATCCTATCTACCTCCCTGAATTATTTCACAATTTTTAGATTTTATTTGCTATTTCAAATGGCCAAGTCAACTCTGTTTGAAATCTGGTCAAACTCCCTGTACAGCAGCTTGTGAATTTTCTGTAGAACAATTCAGTGCATAA
Organism: Ampelocalamus luodianensis; assembly: GCA_036346255.1. Taxonomy (NCBI): domain Eukaryota; kingdom Viridiplantae; phylum Streptophyta; class Magnoliopsida; order Poales; family Poaceae; genus Ampelocalamus; species Ampelocalamus luodianensis. The sequence goes on from CM070636.1 coordinate 32,014,579, forward strand.
AAAGTTCTGAAAACATTACACAAGGTTGTCCTCTGTCCTAGAAAGCTCCCATAAAAATTTCAGAAATTTTGGAACTCGGGAGCTATCTCTGAAAATTCCCCAAACCCGCTAAGCCTTTTGAAAATCAAACCTGAAATCACTGTTTATCGGGCTCGAACCCAACTCGAGCTCGAGTCCGACCCGCACCACTTGACTCGGTCGCACCACCTAGTTGCACCGTGAGAGCCCGATGGCTGTCAGCCGTCCGATGAAGATCGCACGGTCCATATTGCGTGTCTCGTCGACCTGTCCGAATGCATACACCAATCTCAGCCGTCCATCTCAGATCTAGCGGTCAGCACAATCTTGATCGAGTTAAACCAGCTCATCGCGCCGCATCAGACCCCGTCTCGCACCGCCTTGTCACAGTCGCTGACATGTGGACCCCACCTGTCAGTATCGCCCTCGTCTTCTCCGCACCTCACCGGAGCTCGCGGCCGTTCGCGCATGGGTGCCACGTACCTCGTCGCTGCCACCTTTTTGCCATCATGTCCGGCTGGGAGGCATCGCCACGACTTCATAAAGCCTTTGAGCTCACCCACTTTTCCTCGCTTGCTTCCTCGTGATTTCTCCGCCCGTTTCTTTGTCTCGGCCGGAGTTGAAGCCAATGGCAGCATCACCGTGTTCTTGCCGCCCTTGATTCCGCGACTGCGCCATCGTGGTCCTTGTTCATCGCCGCCTCCATTTTGCCCATTCGGATCCTTGTCGTCCGTGAATTGCTCGAGCGACCGTCGCCTTCGACTCGGCGCTCTCGGCTCGCAAGCTCAATTGCGTTCGGTGAGTCTCTAGCCTCGTCACTTGGTCCCTTTGGATCGCATGCGATGCAATCGAATCTAATGATGGCTTCATTTTCATCTTTGGTGCATCGTTGAGGCTGTGCAACCCCTTCTTCTCCGAGCTCGGTTTTCGGCCGCCGTGGAAATTTCGGCCGTCTCGGACCTTCTTCTTCGACATTATCGTGGGCTTATTGCTCCTAGGATCAAGCGCGGCCGTGCGCACCTTCCCGTAGCTTCTCGAAGCTCGTGGCGTCTTCTCGCGAGGCCGCACCTTCTTCTCGCCTCGTTCGCCGCCACTCGTCGCCGGCATCCTCGAGGTCCCGGGTCACCGTCATCAAGTTCGCAAGGACGCGGTGAACCCGAAGGTACCACTCTCTCGCCCAGAAACCCACTGGTTAGCTAGATCACCTGCGCGGCCGCGCCGCCGTCCCCGTGCGCGCCGGTGAGCCGCCGGTGATGATTAGTTTAACTCTAATCATGTCTAGTTTGAGTCTCTGACTTGTGGGCCCTATTGGCTAATCACGTTTAGAGAATCTTTAATCCAGCCCGTTATTTGTTCTCTGAGTCGCTGCCATGTGGGTCCGTGCTGTCAGTTAGGGTTGTGTAGCTTTGATACTACGTTTTCTCGGCTGAGAAGCGTATTTCTCTGTGAGTATGTGTTAGGATTACATTTTACTAAGCCGAAGACGTATTCTCTGAATACGCCTTCGACGTCACATTCGCGCGGGCTGTCTGGTCAAGACTCTCCGTCCCGCCTCGATGGCTAGGGCTAGTTGGTGTGAGTGTAAAAGGTTTTAATGCTTTATGGATTTGAAATGTTTTTCTCATTGCCTTTGTTAATTCGTTTAAACTTAGAAAATGCATAACTAATTCAATTTTTATTCAAATCACATGAAACCAGTGCTGTTAATTTTCATTTTAAATGTGGTATTTACTAAAATTAGTTTCAACCTTGTCTCTGTAGCAAAAATCTGTTAATTAATTAAAGGATGTTTTATGTATCTGCTAAATTAGAAAATATTTATCTCTTTCAATAATTGTTCAAATCTAGTGAAACCAATTCTGTAAAATTTCATTTTTAGTATACTAACTATCAGGATAGGTTTTAGATAATGTTTCTCTTCATAAAAAATTGTTAAGTAATTAACTAGTGTTTTGATGTGTTTTTAGCTTAGAAAATTCATGGAAAATTCTTAATAACTTAAAATGAATTGTTCTCTATTCTAAAATTTTGTTATATCATGCTTAGGCTGCTGTGTAAATTTTTGGTATGTTTTGATGTTGTTATATGTTTGAGTTTGGTCGGTGTTATTCGTTCTTATTCGCTGTTTTGTTCAATCGTAGGCTTCGATATTTGCGGTAACCCTGAGAACGACCCTCCGCAACAAATTGAGCAACATCAGCCAGGCAATCAGTTTGATCATTTTTATCCCAGTATTTTAAAGTCTAATATTTTGTTTCAACTGTATGTATGCATCGCTTATTTTGTGTTAAATTGGTTAGTTAAACCTTTAGATGCATAATCTGTAGGTAAATATTTGTCCTCTACTACCGAGCCTAGGTTATTTCTTTGTGATTAGAGTTATTTGGATGAACTCGTCACTTAGTAGATTACGAGTTCGATTGCTTAGCCATGCTTAGCTACCGGTAGTTTTGGGCGATCATCGACTTAGTCGATGATCTTGATCACATAAAATTATTACTGTTCTTATATTCCAGCTCGTGCTATGTTAATTGCAAAACAAAAACCGAAAACAAAAATGATTTAGACTTGGGCACAATGGTAAGACTGGTGTGATCTGTTCGGTGTGACTGGAAAGGTGCCCGAGTCAGTTAAGGACCGAGTTACTTGCGCCACCGTATTGAGCATTTTGCGTGCTAACCACACTAGAGTATATGGGACCTCTCTTGACCTAGTACTTGGCGTGTATTGGCTCCGGGTCGCAGGAGGGATGGAGGTGGGAGCATGGTAGTTGTCCGAAAAGCTTTATCCTGAGTGGGTAGTTGCCTTTTCGTCTTTACCATGTAAGCGTATGGATTCCTATCCATACGAGCGGCTCGTAGTTAATACACAATATTGGAAAATGTCTCGTAGGACTTAGCCGTGCCAGCATACCTTCGGAAGTGTGCTTTGGCTTAAAGGCGGTCTGAAGTGTGGGCACATTGGTACACCCCTGCAGGGTTAAAACTATTCGAATAGCCTCGTCCTAGGTTATGGACACGCTCGGATACGCCCCGTAAGAACTAGACTACAACATTTAAATTAAAATTTGATGGGTGGTACGAATCTGGGATTCGTGCTATTGTTGTGGTGACTATTGGGATAGTCACTTCTAGGTTGTTTATCTTTCGCTTTTGTTGTTAATATCCTTCTTGTTATTTCAATCTTAAAATGAATTGCAAACTTGCCTTTAAACTGTATTACCTTATTGCAAATGAAAATTGGCTTTATGCAAATGAAACATATGGCCTCCACCAAATAAGCTCGCATGTAGCTTATGAACAGTGCGCTAGTTCACACGTCGGTCTTGCGGGTACAAAGACAATCTTTGTACTCGGTGCTTTGCTTAATGTTTTTGTTGCAGAGGAAGAAGGTGAGCCCCAAGGGCCTCACTACGTGAGTCATGTTGCCGTTCGTGGACGACTAGACTTGGCGGTCCTGGTCGGATGCCTTGTGGGTTGGAGGCACGATTGGCTTTGTTTATAGCCATCTTATGGCACTTTGCTTCATTGTCGTTCTTGTTTATTTGTGTATCTTGGCACGTCGGCCTTTATCCATAATAACTCTACTATTTGTTTATCTTCCGTTTGGTAGTGTGGTGTTTGGACTCTATGTTTGGAATGGAGTTGATGTCTAATTTTGTAACGAGGTGTGTATACTGCTTTCTGGGAAGTATACATATCTCGAGGATCAGTCTATTTGATTTGTGATGCTAGGACCAGGAGGTTGGTTAAGCATTACAAGCCAAATAAACTGGGGTCCTCACATCGCATCGCCCCTAACTCATACCCCAACCCGAACACTTAATTGTACACGTTGCTTGAATTAAACCACATCCTAGCAGAAAGCCTTATCGGACAGCAGAAGTAAAAGTAGTATAACTTTTGCTCTAAAACTCGAAAAGGGGTGTTCTCAGGCTTGTTTGAAAGGTAATGAAATTATCTACAACAACCTAGTTGGGTGAAAGCCCTGAAGTTTCCATTAACACAATCATATTTTAAAAGACAATTTGACAGTTCATTCTCGTCAGGATTCTGGACAGCAGAGACGGAAACTATCATAACTTTTGATCCGTACATCGGAATTTAGTGTTCTTGACGGCCACCGAAAGCTAAGAACAATACCTACATAAGTCTAGGAGATGGGATCTTCAAATGTGTAACCTAAACATATGAAAATCATCATGCAATGTACTGGACAGAATTGATCTAATTACAGCCGCGAACCGATCTGCTAAACGAAATCGAATTCGCATCAAACACAACCTAAACAACGAAGAACATTGATCTTTACTCTTGTAGAAACACCAGGAATCACTGATCAAAACTCATGAAGAAGATCTCCTTCCTCTTCCTCTCCCTCTTCCTCTTCTCTTCTACCATGGCCAGCAGCGCAAAGTGCTTGTTCCTCCTTCCTTTGGCCGGCAACAATGGGGAAGCACCGGAGGAGAGGGATGTGCTACAGTACCCATGCTAAAGTAATGGTGGTGCTACAGTACCATGCTACAGTAAAAAGGATGTTTGATTAGGGTTTTGGGGGAAAAGGGGCGGCTTGGGCCATGGGCCATGGGCCATGGGCCTTAGGGGCGCCTCCCCCCAAAATGGCCCACTTCATGGCCGGCCAAAGACAGCCCTTAGCTTGGGCTAGAGGCCCAAGTTCTCAATTTCCAATAGAATCCCTGAATTTAATTTAGTTTCCCTCTTCCGAACAAGTTTCTCTCTTATCGGTATACGGGGTATTATATTCTACCCCCCTTAAACAGGATTCGACCCCGAATCCTTACACGGCATTATGCGAAAGAACAACCACAACTGAGAACTATCAACGGTAACCACGTACCTAGTGTGAACAAATCCGGATAACGCTCTCGCATACGTAACTCAAACTACCAAGTGGCTTCCCTCTAGGACCGATGAGACCACAACACAAAGACGTAAAACGATGTTTGTCATAACCCTCAACCCACCATTTCCAGGTACACTCATCAGAAGAGAATCGAAGGTAAGAGCCTACTCGATGGTTAACGCCTTTAACGAAATATCGGATACTCATTTAGCACCACAACACACGAGACATTGCGTACTTCGTGTACGGACCCGAGATGGTCATAGCGATACGCCAGCTTCCTAATTTCTACAACTATTGAAAACAAATCAATGTACCTGGGCCAACTTCCCCTTTAGTACAACAGCACACAACATGCTCAATATCGAACTCTTCATCTAATAAGAAGCACCTCCGTTGATCAAGAATGCACAACAGAACTCGTTTCTAAACAACTGTTTTACAAATAGAATCCAATTGAAAATAAAGAGTTTTCATCGCTGTAACAGCCCCAAGTTTATAAACAGTAATAAAATGCTTTATGAACAGTAATGAGATACTGTTCATGGCATTACTGTTCATGGTTACACTTTGGCGAAGATGTTACAAGTTAAAACCTTCCTTTGTAGTCAAAACCCTAAAGAACCATTCAAAGTCTTAAAGGGATACAAGATAAAACATGTATTATGACTGGGAGGTATTTTTATTAAAGCCTAGATAAATTATCTTGACTAAAAATATTTTTGTTGCATTTTTAGAAATTATTTGGGCTTAAAGAAAAATTTATTGTCTTTAAATAAATATTTTGATGCGAAATGAATATTTATGTATTTTACAAAGTGAAAATGTGGTTTATAAAATTTATCTGGGAAATATATCAACCCAGAGCTTACATAAAAATTTCATGAATTTATAAATTTATTTGATATTTTTAAAAGTCCTATCAAATCTTTTAAGTATTCAAATGGGTGCGGTCAACTAAATCGGCTAAACCCAACCCTTGCATCAGAGCGACTCGGTCTCACGTGTTTGGGTTCAACCTCGCGACTTGGTCCGCTCGGTCACGTCCCAACGCGAGCCCGACATCCACGCGTGATGCGAGCCGTCGATCTTCAATCGAACGGGCGAGCTCACGGTATCCCGCGAGACGTCCACGTGTATACTTTAATCTCCACCGTTGGATCTTGATCTAACGAGCGAGGTTAGTGTGTGCAATCGGACAACTCCGGATCCATGTTCAATCTCCACCGTTCGTTTCCAATCCAACCGTGACGCCCTTTTCGTTTTAAACCTAAAGGCGCGATTTTATCTCAGCCGTTAGATTCAAATCCTACGGCTTTTCCCTTTTTCCCGCGTGTTATAAAGCCCGCACTCCTCTGGACCGTTGGATCTTCATCGTGTGGCCCAGATTAGTGTATGCATTCGGACGACTCCGGATCCCCGCACAATCGTGGCCGTCCATCCTTGATCTAACGGTATTGCTTATTTCAATTTGAAATCAGAGGCGCGCGATTATATGGGCCCTTGGATTTCAATCCTACGACACTCCTTTTTGACCGTGGGCCTTTAAAAGCCCAAAATCGGTGGATCGTTGGATTTCGATCGGGTGGCCCAGAGCGGTGTATGCAACCGGACCATCCGGTTCAATTCCCAATCTCGACCGTAGGAAGCCCATCTAACGGCGCCGCGTCGTCGCACTTAAGTGGGGTGACGTGTATTCCTTTTAAGTGACCGTTGGATTCTAATCCAACGCTCCCCTTTGAATGTGACCTGCGGGTTACGCGAAGGCTACATTAAATCACGGCCGTTCATGTGAGATCGTGTGGTCCACATTGAACAATACCGGTTGACTGTTTTTAACACCTGTCTTCATCGCGACCGCCCATTTTTAATCGGACGGTTGTTGGTCTTTCGCATTTTAGGAGCGCTGTGGCTGTGGCTCGCCAATGGACCCACATGTCGTGATTCTTATCTTCTTCCCTCTCTCTCAATGCAGATCTTCTCTGAAATCGAGAGAGGAATTATCCCAAAGTTTTTGCAACTAATTTTTGGGATAATTAGCCTAAATGGACACCTCATCAAGCTCTCGACTCTTCCCAATTATCCTGTAGCTCAACTCCCTTATATATAAACCCTAGCTTTTGGGTCGCAGCCATTGTTGACCACAAGCTCACTTTCCTCCATTGTTTGTCAAAGGAGTTTCTTGCTTCTATCCTTTGCTTATCTACCTTAAGCAATCGGCTTTACTTACAATAAAGATTGGTTATCTTTTGTAGGTCAAATCGAGTTTGTTTCTCTGTCCATCGCCATCGGTTTTGAGTTTTGGTATCTTTCCTATCTTGGTAAGCCAAAACCCTAGTTTTGATATCTTGAGCATCCTAGGAACCTTAGAAGTCTGCTGTGAATCATTCTTTTAAGCATCGTAGCTTCAACTTTGCTTTAAATGAAAAATTGATATTATACCTTTTCGGTTTTTCATGTCATTTTCAAGACCTAGGGTTCTTCTGTCAACTTATCATCTTATTTAGGTTTTGACTAAACCCTAGCAAAGATGACAAGTTGATCTTTCAATTCTTGTCATCATCTATTTTGACTCCTAGCTGAAATATGTCTGCTCCTTTGTCGGCTCACCGACAAAATAGGTTTTTGCTTTAGCTTTTGTAATCTAACTAGTTAGGGTTAGACTAAGGTTGGTTTGGGATATTAATTACCTAAAAGATCATGCTAAGGTTCATTTATGAACTTTTGCATGATCTATACTTCTTTTCCAAAATTGCAATCATCTGTTTTGACTCTTTTCAAATCAAAACTGGAACTTTGCAATAAACTCTAGTTTCGTCTTTTGAAAACAGTGAGCTATATTATGTGTTATTATCACTATTATGGGTAGTTATGGATTAAGCATCTGTAATCATGCATTTCAGTTGATCATGCATTTTCCTTCATTTGGAGCTTATTGTCGATTTGGCATTTATTGGATTTATTTGTTTTCTATAGAACTGGTTCATTTGAAGTTTTGAATCTACCTCGAAACGATGCAACTCGCAATGAAGTTTATTACTACCAAGGCAAGCATCCTCTTTGCACCATATTGAACCCAGATTTTATACAATAGCTTTTACAAATCCAAAGATATCTGTGCATCTTTTTTTCTGAAAATACAAAATGTGACTTGTAATAGCTAGCTATAACCTGACATGGTGGATTACCTTAATTATGACCATACACTCAACTCTAGTGTAGTACTGTATACTATATGGTCTATTTTCAGATTTGGCTTAGACATGCAGTCTAGAGATTTTAGAGTTTGACAAGCATATCTTGTCAAACATGGGAATCACAACTGAACTATTGTTATTTTAAACTCTTGGTCCAGTTTCTTTAAATCAGTCTTGTATTTGAAATTCAAATTGATCTGGACAAGAGGAAGCTAGTGATGGTGCTTTTGTGCACGAGATTGGGTTTTGTGGTGGACTTGTCCGGGTTAATTAAGGACCGAACTCGACTATTCGATTCAAGTCCCCACGTACTTCCACATGCAATGTATGGGCGCTGTTTGGTTAAGTAAAATGTTGAGACTATTGAGTTGGAAACAGGAGAGTAAGAATATGTGTATTGACCTTGTATGGCATAGATGATTTGGTCTGAGGACTGCGTTTTATGCCATGTGAGCTTTGTATGTCGATGTCGGATGTTCTTAGGAGGGTGAGGCGTATATGTGCCTCGTCGCATATCGATACCTTAATGGTGCCGATAGCATTCTACTATGGGTAGGGAACCCAATGCGCTTTAAATTGTTTGGATCGGCATTACTGACGCAACATGTGTGCCCCGGTTAGGCAGATGCTATCAGTCGTTGTTTAAGCGGGATCAGTTCACACATGGGGGTCCAACTCAATAGTGTTAGCTTGTTGAAAAATACCAAATCTTGGTTTCCCCGGTCGGCATACCAAAGGAAGTATGTCATCATTCGGAGGCATCCGAAGGCAACGGGCTAGCTAAGTCATGTGGGTAAAGATGTACACCCTGCAGGTATAAAGCTGCTCGAATAGCCGTGTCCACGGTCATGGACGATAACTTGAACTGATATCATCTGTATAGAAATTTTGATTTCCAAAATGTGGTTTCGGTTTATTTTCGGTTTGCATGAGGGAATCATGCACTGTACTGTTTACTTTTATGTCATTTACTCACTGCTTTTCAGCAAATTTTGATTTATTAAATTGCTTTATCAAAATTTAGTCTTTGTAGGTTAAGATATATCCTTTATGCAAATTTGAACCTTTATGCCTTCTGTTGTAACCTTATGCATGTAACAACTCTACTCCTTTGATTAGGCTCTAATAACCACTTTCTTTTATTAGTTTGTGTAAGACTTGCCGAGTACCTTCCGTACTCAAGGTGCTACCACCTATTGTTGCGGTGAGGATGGTTTTCTCTCGAAGTACCGTTAGCGCCGATCGGTGACGCTAACGAGTAACGCTACTTCTTTCCTCCACGCAATTGCTGCGGGGTGGATGAGGCCATTGGTGGACATTTTCCTTTTATTTTGCTTCCACAGATATCTTAAAAGTGACCAAGTCACATAATATTGTAGTATTAACAGAATGATGTAACCTTATGTTTAATTATATCAATGTATGACTTGTATGTGTATGATGCAATGTTGTTAAAGGATATATATATGCAATGGTCATTGATCCTGGGAACCATTGTGAGATATATATATATCCGGGGATCCTGTTTATTGGGATTGTTACTTATTGAATTTATACCTTTAGCATGATCTTTAATTGAGGGACAGTACTGTTCCTTCATTAATAATCATGTTACTGTATGAGTTTAATTAAGTACATTTCCAATAACCTGGGGGTCCTCACAGCATTGGTATCAGAGCATACGTTGCCTGTAGGTTAGAAGTAGCATGGCCGTTAGTATTAGAGAGTCTTTTGAGAAATTATTTTCAAGTTAGTAAAATAATTTCGGAAAGTTTAAGTATGACATCTTTTATTCCTTACCCCTCTTAGCTTCTAATCCTTTTCTCACTATTTATTGGACTTGTGCAAAATATTTTCCAGTGCTTTTCTGTCATTTTCAAAAAGAGAGATATGTTAGTATTCACCCAGAAGAGCAATGGCGAAAAGACGAGAAGACGTTGTCGTACTACGATATTAGGATTACATTAGGGACTATGAATAGCTAATATCCACCATATTTATTTTTCCTATCTTGTAGAAGTTTTATTTTGTTATTTGATCGTTTGCTCTCTTTTGGATCCCAAGTAATTGCGCATCGCCTATGGCAGCATGTATAGCAATTATGCCGGAAAAACTATGATTTGTTTTATTGGATCTTATGCTGGCCTTTGCGCCTTTGCGCCTTTCTCTCTGTTGGTATTGATTTTGGTGCATTCATATCATTTATGCATACTAACTTTAGTACTTTCCTTATTCTGCCAAAACGATCTTTCACACTCAATTGAGTGTATCCTTTTTCTGTCCTCTAACCATCTGTGTGACAATAGGATGGCAAAATCTAGTACTCCTTTGAGCACTCGACCGAGGAGTCAAGTAAGACGATCGTCGAGGTTATGGTCTGTCGACGCTGTGGTGAAGAGGGACATTACATCAACCAGTGTACTACAAATTGTCCCAACTGTGACGGAGACCATCCACCAGAGAGCTGTCCAACTAGTAAAGTCACTTGTTTTCTCTGCGAAGGGCACGATCACTGTCCCAAGGAGTGTCGACTACACCAGATAATCATTGAGTCAGTTGGACTACAACAACGGATTCTCCACGCCGTCATCTTCAAGACAACCACTGGACAAAGAGGTACACAAAGACAGCCCAGAGAGAAGCCAATAAGCTGCCGTCAACGAAACAAGAAAGTTACTTGCTTTCATTGTGGTCGCCTTGGCCATTATGCTAATCGATGCTTCACAAGACATCGAAGGATGCCCCGGACCTATCAAGCTCCTACACCACCATCCGTTCTACCTCAACCACTCCCCTTTGTACCTAGACCTCCTAATTCTTTTGAGCAGTCAAGAATTAGTGTAAGTCCGCCACCCATTGTCAGTAAGGTTAAACCTAGTGTGATCTGTTATCATTGTGGACGTCTTGGGCACTTCGCAAGCCAGTGCTTTGCTAAGAAACGTGGGTTGCCTCCTGTTCAACCTTTCCCAGCCGTTGTTCGTCCCACACTATCTTCAAAGACATCTGTCGAGTCTGATCCAGTTCCAATCCGCGGTCGAATAAACAAGATTACGGCTGAGGAAGTGGATGAAGCACCTGACGTTGTTCGTGGTATGCTCCTAATTAATTTCAGTTCAGCTACTGTTTTATTTGATTCTGGAGCATTCCGTTCTTTTGGTAGTAGTCAATTTGTTGTTCAACACCATTTGAGCATGCATCATTTTTATCCACCACCTGTTATTTACTCACCTGGGTCGTCCTCATTTTTCTCTGCCACCTAAGTGCTTTGGGCATTTAATACAAGTCATATCGCATTAAGTGCGGCCATGTACATGGCTTTCACACTGAATGTGGTCACTTAGTGGCATCATTGTTATTATTTTTTTTTCCTTGCCCCCTCTCTTAACAACACTCGTTGTCCTAGTCTTTTGTCCCTAACCAAATTGTTGGTGACACTTGCCTCGTCACTCACCTATTTGTTGATCAATTGACTAAAGCTCCAGTTCTTACTCTTCCGGATGTTCTTAAGAGCTTCGACATTTATTGCGATGCATCTCGCCATGGACTTGGTTGTGTGCTTATGCAAGAAGGCCGAGTTGTGGCATATGCATCCCGGCAGTTGCGCCCTCATGAAGTTAACTATTCTACTCATGATTTGGAATTGGCTGCCGTGGTCCATGCATTGAAGATTTGGCGACATTACCTTCTAGGTAATCGTTGTGAGATCTATACTGATCATAAAAGCCTGAAGTACATATTCACTCAATCTGATTTAAATATGAGACAAAGAAGATGGCTTGAACCGATCAAGGACTACGACATGGGTATTCATTATCATCCTGGTAAAGCCAATGTTGTGGCAGATGCTTTAAGCAGAAAGTCACAATGCAACTGCATATCTTCTCTACCTGCCGAAAAAGACTTGTGTGCTGATTTCCGGCGCCTAAGTCTTGAATTGGTAGGAGCAGGTTTCCTCGCTGCGTTGTAAGTGGAGCCTACATTAGAATCCCAGATTCTTGAGGCCCAGAAAACTGATGCCGAGATAGCCGAAATCAAGGGGAATATGAAAGCAGGCAAAGCCAACGAGTTTTCTGTAGATGGTCGCGGTATGATTCGATATCGCAATCGTTTGGTAGTACCTGCTGATCCTCATCTAAGAAGTCTGATTCTTAGAGAGGCTCATAATTCCAAGTTTTCTTTGCATCTTGGGAGTACCAAGATGTACCAGGATTTAAAGAAAATATTTTGGTGGAGCCATATGAGGAGGCAAATTGCTCAGTATGTTGTTGAATGTGATATTTGCCAAAGGGTTAAAGCTGAACATCTGAAGCCAGCTGGTACCCTTCAGCCTTTGCCTATTCCACAATGGAAGTGGGAAGAGATCGGTATGGATTTCGTTACTGGTCTTCCAAGACTTCCAAGGATCGATGCCATTTGGGTGATCATCGATCGTTTAACTAAAGTGGCTCATTTTATTCCGGTCAGGACCGATTTCAATGGCAAGCAATTAGCAGAGCTTTATATTGCTAGAATTGTTTGTCTTCATGGTGTTCCTAAAGTCATTGTTTCTGACCGTGGTCCTCGCCATTACTTCCCATTTTGGAATAGCCTTCATCAAAGCTATGGGGTGAACTCTCTTCGATCGCTTATCACCCTCAAACCAATGGTCAAACCGAAAGAGTGAACCAAGTAATGGAAGATCTTCTTGAGCCTATGTGCTATCTTATGGCAAGGATCGGAGAAATCTTTGCCCTATGTGGAATTTTCCTACAATAATAGCTACCAAGCAAGTATTCAAATGTCACCTTTTGAAGCCTTGTATGGGAGAGCTTGTAGGACTCCATTGAATTGGTCCGAGTCGGGTGAAAGATCATTCTTTGGCCCAGACATGGTAAAGGAAGCAGAAGAGCAAGTTCGTCTGATTCGGGATTGTTTGAAAACTGCACAGTCTCGTCAGAAGAGCTATGCTGATCATCGCCGTCGTGAGTTGAGCTTTGAAGTGGATAACCATGTCTATCTTAAAGTGTCACCCATGAAGGGTACTCATCGTTTTCAGGTAAAAGGAAAGCTCGCACCTCGTTATATCGGACCCTTCCGAATCATTGCCAAGCGAGGAGCTGTAGCTTACCAATTGGAACTACCTGAATCACTTTCAACAGTGCATGATACTTTTCATGTGTCTCCATTAAAGAAATGCCTTCGTGTTCCTATTGAGGCAACTGCTTATGAGCATCTTGATCTCCAACCTGATCTTTCATATCAAGAGCAACCAGTACGTATCCTCGACACAATGGAGCGCAGACAAGAAATCGTCTTGTCAAGTTCTTGAAAATTCAAGGGCTAATCATTCCGAGGATGAAGCCACTTGGGAGCGCAAGATCGATGCGGATCGAGCACCCCATCTTTTGTTGTTTAGTACTTTCCTTTGAATCAAGAAAGGAAAGTTTAAACAAACCAATGTAAACAGAGATGTAATAATAACACTATGTTGTTATGTAAGGTTCTTCTTTGTTATCTTTAAAGGAAATCAAAACAACGGATGTTGAATTTCCTCATAATTCATTTCCATTTCACTTCTTCCCGATCTTAACTTGTTCCAAATCTAGGGGCGAGATTTTCTTAAGGGGTAGGTTTGTAACAGCCCCAAGTTTATAAACAGTAATAAAATGCTTTATGAACAGTGTGAGATACTGCTCATGGCATTACTGTTCATGGTTACACTTTAGGCGACATGTTACAAGTTAAAACCTTCCTTTGTAGTCAAAACCCTAAAGAACCATTCAAAGTCTTAAAGGGATACAAGATAAAACTTGTATTATGACTGGAGGTATTTTTATTAAAGCCTAGATAAATTATCTTGACTAAAAATATTTTTGTTGCATTTTTAGAAATTATTTGGGCTTAAAGAAAAATTTATTGTCTTTAAATAAATATTTTGATCTGAAATGAATATTTATGTATTTTACAAAGTGAAAATGTGGTTTATAAAATTTATCTGGAAATATATCAACCCAAAGAGCTTACAATAAAATTTCATGAATTTATAAATTTATTTGATATTTTTAAAAGTCCTATCAAATCTTTTAAGTATTCAAATGGGTGCAGTCAACTAAATCTGGGCTAAACCCAACCCTTGCAATCAGAGCGACTCGGTCTCACGTGTTTGGGTTCAACCCGATCGCGACTTGGTCGGCTCGGTCACGTCCCCAACGCGAGCCCGACATCCACGCGTGATGCGAGCCGTCGATCTTCAATCGAGCGGGCGAGCTCACGATCCCGCGAGACGTCCCACGTGTATACTTTAATCTCCACCATTGGATCTTGATCTAACGGCGAGGTTAGTGTGTGCAATCGGACAACTCGGATCCATGTTCAATCTCCACCGTTCGTTTCCAATCCAACCGTGACGCCCTTTCGTTTTAAACCTAAAGGCGCGATTTTATCTCGGTAGTTAGATTCAAATCCTCGGCTTTTCCCTTTTTCCCGCGTGTTATAAAGCCCGCACTCCTCTGGACCATTGGATCTTCATCGTGTGGCCCAGATTAGTGTATGCATTCGGACGACTCCGGATCCCCGCACAATCGTGGCCGTCCATCCTTGATCTAACGGTATTGCTTATTTCAATTTGAAATCAGAGGCGCGCGATTATATGGGCCCTTGGATTTCAATCCTACGGCACTCCTTTTTGACCGTGGGCCTTTAAAAGCCCAAAATCGGTGGATCGTTGGATTTCGATCGGGTGGCCCAGAGCGGTGTATGCAACCGGACCATCCGGTTCAATTCCCAATCTCGACCGTAGGAAGCCCATCTAACGGCGCCGCGTCGTCGCACTTAAGTGGGGTGACGTGTATTCCCTTTAAAGTGACCGTTGGATTCTAATCCAACGCTCCCCTTTGAATGTGACTTGCGGGTTACGCGAAGGCTACATTAAATCACGGCCGTTCATGTGAGATCGTGTGGTCCACATTGAACAATACCGGTTGACTGTTTTTAACACCTGTCTTCATCGCAGCCGCCCATTTTTAATCGGACGGTTGTTGGTCTTTTCGCATTTTAGGAGGCGCGCGCGGCTGTGACTGCCAGCGGGACCCACATGTCAGGTGATTCTTATCTTCTTCCCTCTCTCTCATGCGCGATCTTCTCTGAAATCGAGGAGAGGAATTATCCCAAAGTTTTTGCAACTAATTTTTGGGATAATTAGCCCTAAATGGACACCTCATCAAGCTCTCGACTCTTCCCAATTATCCTGTAGCTCAACTCCCTTATATATAAACCCTAGCTTTTGGAGCTGCAGCCATTGTTGACCACTGAAGCTCACTTTCCTCCATTGCTGTCCAGTGGAGTTTCTTGCTTCTATCCTTTGCTTATCTACCTTAAGCACTGGCTTTACTTACAATAAAGATTGGTTATCTTTTGTAGGTCAAATCCAGAGTTTGTTTCTCTGTCCATCGCCATCGGTTTTCAGAGTTTTTGGTATCTTTCCTATACTGGTAAGCCAAAAACCCTAGTTTTGATATCTTGAGCATCCTAGGAACCTTAGAAGCTGCTGTGAATCATTCTTTTAAGCATCAGTAGCTTCAACCTGCTTTAAACTGAAAAATTGATATTATACCTTTTCGGTTTTTCATGTCATTTTCAAGACCTAGGGTTCTTCCTGTCAACTTATCATCTTATTTAGGTTTTGACTAAACCCTAGCAGCATGACAAGTTGATCTTTCAATTCTTGTCATCATCTATTTTGACTCCTAGCTGAAATATGTCTCTGTTCCCTTGTCGGCTCAACCGACAAAATAGGTTTTTGCTTTAGCTTTTGTAATCTAACTAGTTAGGGTTAGACTAAGGTTGGTTTGGGATATTAATTACCCTAAAAGATCATGCTAAGGTTCATTTATGAACTTTTGCATGATCTATACTTCTTTTTCCGAAAATTGCAATCTGTCCTGTTTTCAGCTCTTTTCAAATCTGAAAACTGGAACTTTGCAATAAACTCTAGTTTCTGTCTTTTGAAAACAGTGAGCTATATTATGTGTTATTATCACTATTATGGGTAGTTATGGATTAAGCATCTGTAATCATGCATTTCAGTTGATCATGCATTTTCCTTCATTTGGAGCTTATTGTCGATTTGGCATTTATTGGATTTATTTGTTTTCTATAGAACTGGTTCATTTGAAGTTTTGAATCTACCTCGAAACGATGCAACTCGCAATGCAAGTTTATTACTACCAAGGCAAGCATCCTCTTTGCACCATATTGAACCCAGATTTTGTACAATAGCTTTTACAAATCCAGTGATATCTGTGCATGCTATTTTTCCAAAATACAAATGTGACTTGTAATAGCTAGCTATAACCTGACATGGTGGATTACCTTAATTATGACCATACACTCAACTCTAGTGTAGTACTGTATACTATATGGTCTATTTTCAGATTTGGCTTAGACATGCAGTCTAGAGATTTTAGAGTTTGACAAGCATATCTTGTCAAACATGGGAATCACAACTGAACTATTGTTATTTTAAACTCTTGGTCCAGTTTCTTTAAATCAGTCTTGTATTTGAAATTCAAATTGATCTGGACAAGAGGAAGCTAGTGATGGTGCTTTTGTGCACGAGATTGGGTTTTGTGGTGGACTTGTCCGGGTTAATTAAGGACCGAACTCTGACTATTCAGTTCAAGTCCCCCACGTACTTCCACATGCAGTGTATGGGCGCTGTTTGGTTAAGTAAAATGTTGAGACTATTGAGTTGGAAACAGGAGAGTAAGAATATGTGTATTGACCTTGTATGGCATAGATGCTTTGGTCTGAGGACTGCGTTTTATGCCATGTGAGCTTTGTATGTCAGTATCAGATGTTCTTAGGAGGGTGAGGGCGTATATGTGCCTCGTCGCATATACGATACCTTAATGGTGCCGATAGCATTCTACTATGGGTAGGGAACCCAATTCGCTTTAAATTGTTTGGATCGGCATTACTGACGCAACATGTGTGCCCCGGTTAGGCAGATGCTATCAGTCGTTGTTTAAGCGGGATCAGTTCACACATGGGGGTCCAACTCAATAGTGTTAGCTTGTTGAAAAATACCAAATCTTGGTTTCCCCGGTCGGCATACCAAAGGAAGTATGTCATCATTCGGAGGCATCCGAAGGCAACGGGCTAGCTAAGTCATGTGGGTAAAGATGTACACCTGCAGGTATAAATCGTTCGAATAGCCGTGTCCACGGTCATGGGCGATAACTTGAACGATATCATCTCAGATAGAAATTTTGATTTCCAAAATGTGGTTTCGGTTTATTTTCGGTTTGCATGAGGGAATCATGCACTGTACTGTTTACTTTTATGTCATTTACTCACTGCTTTTCAGCAAATTTTGATTTATTAAATTGCTTTATCAAAATTTAGTCTTTGTAGGTTAAGATATATCGCTTTATGCAAATTTGAACCTTTATGCCTTCCTGTTGTAACCTTATGCATGTAACAACTCTACTCCTTTGATTAGGCTCTAATAACCACTTTCTTTTATTAGTTTGTGTAAGACTTGCTGAGTACCTTTCGTACTCAAGGTGCTACCACCTATTGTTGCAGGTGAGGATGGTTTTCTCTATGAAGTACCCGTTAGCGCCGATCAGGGTGACGCTAACGAGTAACGCTACTTCTTTCCTCCACGCAATTGCCTGCGGGTGGATGAGGCCATTGGTGGACATTTTCCGTTTATTTTGCTTCCGCTGTATACTGTTAAAGTGACCAAGTCACTTAATATTGTAGTATTAACAGAATGATGTAACCTTATGTTTAATTATATCAATGTATGACTTCTATGTGTATGATGCAATGTTGTTAAAGGATATATATATGCAATGGTCATTGATCCTGGGAACCATTGTGAGATATATATATATCCGGGGATCCTGTTTATTGGGATTGTTACTTATTGAATTTATACCTTTAGCATGATCTTTAATTGAGGGACAGTACTGTTCCTTCATTAATAATCATGTTACTGTATGAGTTTAATTAAGTACATTTCCAATAACCTGGGGGTCCTCACAATCGCAATCACGCAATGCCAACTCTCCACCAAAAGGGTCAAATCCAAGATTGACAATTCAACACGAAAACTATTCCACTTTCTAATTAGGCAATTTATGAATGAACACCACGAAAGCCAAAGGAGAAATCACTCGAATCCCCAAATCAAATATTTCCTTTATTTCGTCTGAACAGGAAAGAATCACACATGCCTACACAGCGCCAATTCGAATTGCGGAAGACATCAGTCAACAACACAAAGCTCAAACGAGAATATAAAAAAACGCTTCACTAACAAAGGAAACATCCTTTTTCTCAGTTTCTCTTTTAGGAATAAAATTTCTCTCAAACCTTGGAATTCAAATTCATCGCATACCACACGAGCTCAAACCTATTAATTTAACATCCTCAAATTATGTTCAAACCGAAATACAACATCTACACCTTTGTGGAGAGACTCTATTGATCCCACCGAACAATCTTGGCAACTCCTTCTACTGACAAAGTTTATTTGACAAAAGGAACCCCAAGCACCTCAAAATAAATCTCACCAGCAATCACATCGCTTAATCCTTCAAGAATATCAACTCGGAATTCACATCACACACTCTCATGTACTACATCAGAAGGGTGCTATCAAAGATCATCTAACTATTCGAAATCCACTCTTATTCTACTTCCTCTACACATAAACTTTGGACGACCAAAATCCTAGCATAAATAAGAGAAGCTCAGATTTAACCTCCAAGACTCCTACAATAAACGTCTGGTGTGAACGACAGGGAAATCACCAGAATAGATGGCTAAAATTCCTACAGTCTATCCTTACTCAATCATTAGTGTCAATAGATAGATATATCCTTGACCAAATCATCCTTTGAAAGATTCTAACTTCAAGAAAGTTACTCATTGAAACCAAGTCATACCTGAAATTAACTCAACATTTCCTACCATCTCCATAGATGTCGTAACGACTAGAATTCTCATAATTCTATCATCTTTAAACTATACCAACACAATTCTTCTACACAACCGTGTAAGGTACCCAATTATGGTACTCTCATGAATAGACCAATATTTCCCATACTTTTAAAAAATTTCTAAAGTTCCACTTAACATGAACGAAAGATCTTGAACCACAACCACTATAGGTTCTATCCATTGCAATAATGCCATTAGTTGGCCCTAAAGACAAAACTTTTTGTTTAAGTCAAACCCTCGCCAAGGGTTACTCCATGAAATCAACTTATCACTTATTGCGTCTCAAACAACATGACTTCCAAAGTCTCACAAAGTCTCTCAATTGGTCACCACCAACCAGGTGCCACTAAACACTCGAAAGGGTGCTGTAGAACAAATGCATGATTCATTTCTCGAAAGAAAAGACAATTGAAAACGATTCTCAGCACAAAGAAAACGTTTGCCACTCGCATTAAGCATATAACCAAGAGAAAAAAATAATCAATTAAGCAATGAACTTAGAAATCATAAAGAAAGTCCACAGTTGAGGAAGAAAGTCCGCACGAAGAGAACATCAAACCTCACATGAGAAGAAAGTGTTGCATTTGAAAATTGGGAAGCTCTTACGGGAAAAGCAAGATGTTTAGGCATACTTCAAATAGACCGTAAGATACATAACTCGGCGTAAATCTCAAATACTTCTACTACACTCTTTCATTTATCAAAGAGAACAATTTTCTTTGATTGCAACATCACTTTATCATCTCAAGCAAAAGAACCTTCAAAATCAAATCACATGAATCACTTAAGAACCAATAGAACCTTCAAATATATCACTTTGTTCAAACTAAATTAAGCTACCATATAAATCATGAACTCTCAAAATATAATGAATGCAAAACTCCAAATATTTCATTTAACCAATATTACGAAAGGTGATTAAACTACCTTATCTCTAAAAAGAATCATCACCACTCCCACAAGTCACAATCTCCTACAAACCATCTTACTAACATCAGGAATAATACACTCTCAATAAGAACCGTTATCGTCTACTCTTCCATTATAAAGCCCTCCTAAAAGCTTCCCAAATTGTTTCATACTGCTTTATCATCCTATCTTCAAATTGGGAGTATACATGAACAAGATCATCGGAACTTCTCACATTTCAAATGAAAACACAGTATGAGCATCATGCATCCAACATACACAATTCATACAATCAACAGTGTATTTGCCTTTAGCGTTGCGATGCGTTGGGAGACAACAGTGATGCCGCTAACCTCGGCGCCTCACGCCTTACACCAATAAGTTACTTAAATAAGAACCAAGACATCAAGACACTACTCACATCGCCCCTAACTCATACCCCAACCCGAACACTTAATTGTACACGTTGCTTGAATTAAACCACATCCTAGCAGAAAGCCTTATCGGACACCAGCAGTAAAAGTAGTATAACTTTTGCTCTAAAATTGGAAAAGGGGTGTTCTCAGGCTTGTTTGAAAGATAATGAAATTATCTAAAACAACCTAGTTGGGTGAAAGCCCTGAATGTTCCATTAACACAATCATATTTTAAAAGACAACTTGACGGTTCATTCTCGTCAGGATTCTGGACAGCAGAGACGGAAACTATCATAACTTTTGATCTGTACGTCGGAATTTAGTGTTCTTGGCGGCCACTGAAATCTAAGAATAATACCTACATAAGTCTAGGAGATGGGACCTTCAAATTCGTAACCTAAACATATGAAAATCATCGTGCAAGGTACTGGACAGAATTGATCTAATTACAGCAGGGAACCGATCTACTAAATGAAATCGAATTCGCATCAAACACAACCTAAACAGCGAAGAACATTGATTGTTACTCTTGTAGAAACACCAGGACTCACTGATCAAAACTCATGAAGAAGATCTCCTTCCTCTTCCTCTCCCTCTTGTCCTCTACCATGGCCAGCAGCGCAAAGTGCTTGTTCCTCCTTCCTTTGGCTGGCAACAATGGGCAAGCACCCGAGGAGAGGGATGTGCTACAGTAAAAAGTATGGTTGATTAGGGTTTTGGGGGGAAAGGCGCAGCTTGGGCCATGGGCCATGGGCCTTAGGGGCGCCTCCCCCCTCAATGGCCCACTTCATGGCCGGCCAAAGACAGCCCTTAGCTTGGGCTAGAGGCCCAAGTTCTCAATTTCCAATAGAATCCCTGAATTTAATTTAGTTTCCCTCTTCCGAACAAGTTTCTCTCTTATCGATATACGGGGTTCCAATAGAACCCTTTCTCTCTTGGTCGCCTTTAGGGTATTTTGAAAAACTTAGTTTCTAAAATATCAATGTTTGCTGAAAACCTAAGTAAGTTCTCAGATTTTTCTCCTCACCTATCTTAGCTTGCTCATCTTACCTTGTCTTCTTAAGTTTTGACATGCTGATTTCCCTCTCATCTTCTTTCAAAAGATAGTTGCTTATCGGTTAAATTGGTTTTGGGAGAACTATGAGAGTTATAAATTGAAGTGTTGGCTGTCTTTTGGTGGAGATTAGAAGCTTCTGGAGTTGAGAATTTAGGCTAGGAGCTTGGAGGCAAAATCTGGACAGCAAGCATGAATTTCTGGACAGTTAGCTATTAGTAGTGTATAGAACTGAAAATGAGAGGTTAATTCAACTAAAACTTGTGGAAATAAAAGGGTAAGATGTGATATGAGTTAGCTAAGTATCTAACACTCCATTAGGTGGTTTTACCTTGCTTTGTACCTATGTTAGATCCAGAATTGAGTTCTGAAATTTTTCCTCCTCAACCGATTACTCGTTCTTGCCATATGGGTTAGTCGTACTGGGGAGTTGATCTTGTGGCTTAAGGTCGTGTGCTGATTTTGTGCTTGTTTTCAAGCTTTTGGAGTCGTTTCTTAAGTATGTTAATTATTTTTCCTTGCCTTCCGTCCTGGAATTGTTGCTAACTTATCTTAGTGGAACAGGATGGCTGGCAGGACTCACAGCGGTCAGTCGGCTGGTCATGATGAGGAGCTCCCGCCTCCTCCGACCATGGCTGAGGTACATGCTCAGATCGAGCGAAACCGTATGGATCAGACGCAGATCCTGGAGGTTATCGCGAGGAACACCTCCACTTCCTCTGGTGCCTCCGGATCTGGGGGAGGTGGTGGACACCAGCCACAGGGGGGGACTCTCGAAGTTCCTTCGTACTCAGTCACCCACCTTCTCCTAGTCCAAGGACCCTCTCGACGCAGACGACTGGCCATGTTTGGTTGAGTGGAAGCTCAACATTGCTCAGTGCCAGGAGCAGGAGAAGGCACTCTTTACATCCCATCAGCTAGAGGGTGCAGCACTCTCATGGTGGGAGAACTTCCTCGCCATGCAGCCCGCTGGCCATGTGGTCACTTGGGAGGAGTTTCACACCGCTTTCCGTTGGGCTCATGTCCCCGCCAGCCTAATGAAGCTCCAGAAGAAGGAGTTTCTTGCGCTCAAGCAAGGGCACAAATCTGTGACTGAGTACCTCCATGAGTTCAACCATCTGGCGACGTATACTCCTGCTGAGGTGGCCACTGATGAGGCCAAGCAGGAGAAGTTCATGGAGGGCTTGTCTGAGGAGCTGCAGGACAAGCTCTCTATTGTTGACTTCCCTGACTTCCAAACCTTGGTGGACAATGCCATTTGTAATACCCGATTATTCGATATCGAATGTTGTAAAGATTAGAGTGGAAATAAGTTAAAATTCAGAATTTTAGGAGAAGTATGGGCCGCCAACCCATATTCGAGAAGAGGGGAGCCAGCCATAGTGGCCCAAGGCCCATGAGTGGGCCGGCAGCCCATTAGAAGGCAAGGAAGGGGAGGGGACCAAACCCTAGCCCCATTTGCTACAGTAGCCACCATGCTACAGTAGCCCCATGCTACAGTGCCTCTGCCGCTTGCTGCTCCTCCTCCTCTCCCCGGCGCCATCTTCCCTGCTGCTTATGGCCGACCGTGGGATGAAGAAGAAGAGGAAGGAAGAGAGGATTGAAGGAGAATTTCTTCGTGGGATTTGATCAGCGATCTCCGATGGTTCTACAAGGGTAATGATCGATTTCCCTCGCTGTTTAGGTTGTTTCAGATGCGAATTCGATTAGTTTGATTGGATTGAATTGCTGCCGTTAGAATTTTAGTTCTATCCCGAATGTTGTGTGGCCTGTTTCGTGATCTTAGAGGCCGAATTTGGGTTGTCCATCTCCTAGAGTTTTGTATATATTGATCTTAGCTTTCCGTGACCACCAAGAACACTAAATTTCGACGTACGGATCAAAAGTTATGATAGTTTTCGTCTCTATTGTCCAGAATCCTGACGAGAATGAACTGTCAAGTTGCCTTTTAAAATATGAGTGGGATAATGGAATATTCCGGCCTTTCACCCAACTAGGTTATTGTAGGCCTTGGTCTTAGCTTTTTATATTGATAAATAAGGCAAATTTTGGTGTAGCCAATTAAAAGTTATGGCACTTTCTGTGCTGCTGTCCAGAATTGCTGGAAGTTCTGACAGACAGTGTTTGTGGGTCTTGTGGAAATTGATACATATAGAATTTGAGGTTTCCATAAACTAGGTTGTTGTAGATAATTTCATTACCTTTCAATCAAACCGGAGAACACCCCTTTTCGAGTTTTAGATCAAAAGTTTTGACATTTATACCGCTGCTGTCCGTATAGACTTTATGCTAGAATGTGGTTTAATTCAAAGTAACGGGTATATTTTAGATGGTGGGATTGGGGTTATGAGTTAGGGCGATGCGAGTAGTGTCTTGATGACTTGGTTCTTATTGAGTAACTTTGGTGTAGGGGGTGAGGCGCCAACGTTAGCGGCTTCTTCGTTGCCTCCCAACGCTAAAGGCAAGTACAATGACTTATGTGTGTTTTGTAAACCCCAAATGCTCGTTGATTGGTTTTGTAACAACCCCAACTTTATGAACAGTAATAAAATATTTTCTGAACAGTAATGAGGTGCTGTTCATAGCATCACTGTTCATGTTTACAGATTGGGCATTATGTTGCAAATAAAAACTTTCCCTTTCTAGCCAAAAATCCTAAACCCTTCCTAAAGTTCAAAGGGAATACAAGCCAATGCTTGTATTTTGACTGAGAAATATTTTCATTAAAACATAGATCAATTATCTCGATTAAAAATAGTTTTTGTTAAATTTTTAGAAATTATCTTGACTTGGAGAAAAATACTTGGCTTTAAATAAACCTATTCGGGTTAAGTTAATTATTTATATATTTTATAAAGTGAAACAGTGGTTTTCAAAATTTATTTGGGGAATATATCATCCCAGTAGCCTCCTAGCAAAATTTCATGATTTTACAAATTTATTTGCTATTTTTAAAGCCCAGTCAAACTTTCCAACTTTGAATTTAGAATTTGGTCAACCTTCCGGTCTAAACCTAAACCCTAGCACTATAGCGACTCGAACCCATAAGGTTGGGTCCAACCAGTGCAAAGCAGTCTGGCTCAGTCACGCTCGGGCGCGAGGCCAAATCCATCGTGTGCCGTGAGCCGTTGATCTCCAATCGAACAAGTGTGGTCGCAACGTCACGTGGGCTGTCCACGTAGGCGCCGTGATCTTCACTGTTGGATCTCGATCAAGCGACCCAGGGACGCGAGAACAACCGGACCATCCGGATCCCTTTTCGATCTCCACCGCCCATCTTAGATCCAACCGCGCAACCCTTTTTGATTTGAACATAAAGGCGCGCATCCATCGTGGGCCTTTAGATCTAAATCCCACGGCACTCCTTTTTGACCGCGGGCTTTTAGGGCCCAAATTCAATGGACCGTTGGATTTCAATCGTAGGGCCCATATTGTGTATGCATTCGGACCATCCGGCTATTCCCTCAATCCTGACCGTAGAAAGCTAATCTAACGGTGCCGCGTCATCGCATTTAAAGGTGACGTGTATCCTTTGAGCTGGATCGTTGGATTTCAATCCAACGCCCCTATTTGAATATTAACCCCCGAAATCCCGTAGAGCCCCTTTTAATCTCTATCCTTCATTTGAGATTGCACGGCCCATATTAAATGGTGCCGATTATTTTTCCTTAATGCCTATTTCCATCGCAGCTGTCCATCTCTGATCGAACGGTCGACGATTCATGGAGCTTTTAGAGGCGCGCGCGACTGTGGCTGACAAAGGGACCCACATGTCAGATGTTTGCCTCTCATCCTCCTTGCCTCTGCACGCAGCCATTTCTGTAAACAGAGGAGAGGAGTTATCCAAGAATCATGCAACTAATTTTTGGATATTTAGCCCTAAGTAGACACCTCGTCAACTCTAGACCCTATAGCTCAGTCTCTATATATAAACCTAGCTTTTGGGCTGCTGCCATTGTTGACCACTTGAGCTTTTCACCCTTCATTTTCGTCCAGTGGAGTTTCTTGCTCCTCCAACTTGCTTATCCATCTTAAACACTGGTTTCACCTTGTAATAAAGATTTGATATGTTTTGTAGGTTAAACCAGAGTTTATTTCTCTATTGATCAACATCAGTTTTCAGAACCTTTGGTGTCTTTCTTATCCTGGTAAGCTAAAACCTTAGTTTTTGTCATCCTGAGCACCTTAAGGACCTTAGAAGCTCACATGGATCATTCACTTGTACATCAGTAGCTCCAACTTTCTTTAAACTGAAAAGTTGCTTTTATAACTTTTCGGTCTTTCATATTGTTTTCAAGAACTAGGGTTTCTCCTGTCGACTTATCATTCTGGGTAGGTCTTAACTGAACCCTAGTAGCATAATAAGTTATTCTTTTGATCCTTCTTATCATCTACTTAACTTTGTAGCGAGATTTATCTCGTCCTCTGTGTCGGTTCAACCGACAACATTGGTTTTTCTTTAGCTTTGTAATCGACCGATTAGGGTTAGGATTAGGGTTAGTCTGGGTGTTAATTACCCTAAAAAGATCAGGCTAAGCTTCATTTCAGAATCTTTGCTTGACCTATTTTCCTTAAACCCGAAACCTAAAGTCTGTCCTTTTTCTGTATTTTCAAAATCTGAAAACTGAAACTTTGACCTAAACTCTAGTTTCTGTTATTTGAAAGCAGTAAGTGATGTTATGGGTTATTATTTTATTATTAGGGTAGATACAAATTAAGCATACTGTTGAGCATGCATTTCCATATTGATCATACATTCTTCTTTCATTCTGTACTTGTTGTCGACTTTGGTATTTATTGGATTTTATTGTCTCTTTTAGAATCTGGTTCTTCTGAAGCATTTGAATCTATTTCTAAGCAACCTAAGCCTGCAACAGAAGTGTATTATTATCAAGGCAAGCATCTTCTTTGCACCATATTGATCCCCAAAGTTTCACACAATAGATTTTCCAAATACAGTGATAACTGTTGCATGCTACTTTTCTGAAAAATACAATTGTGATCTGTAGTAGTTAGTTATAACCTAATATGGTGGATTACCTTAATTCTAATCATACATTCAAACCTAGGGTAGTACTGTATACTATAACCTTTAGTTTCAGAGTTGGCTTAGACATGTAGTCTAGAGAACTTTAGAGTTTGACAAGATTATCTTGTCAAACATGGGAACCACAAAAGAATTTCTGTTATTTTGAACTCCTTGTCCAGTTTACTTATACCAGAAATGAATTTTACATTTAACTTGATCTGGACAAGAGGAAGCTAGTGGTGGTGCCTTCGTGCACGAGATTGGGAATTGTGGTGGACTTGTTTGGATCACTTAAGGACTGAACTCTGACTGTTCAATTCAAGTTCCCCACGTACTTCCACGCGCAGTGTATGGGCGCTGTTTGGTTAAGTAAAGGGCTAAGGCTATTGAGTTGGAAACAGGAGAGTAAGGATATGTGTATTGGTCTTGTATGGCATAGATGCTCTAGTCTTATGACTGCGTTTTATGCCATGTGAGTTTTATATCGATATCAGATGTTCTTAGAAGGGTGAGCGCGTATATGTGTTCCATCACATGTACGTACCTTAAAGATGCCGATTGCAATCTAATATGGGTAGTGAGCCCAGTTCGCATTTCTTTATGTTGGGTCGGCATTCCTGACGCAACATGTGTGCCCCGGTTAAGCAGATGCTATCAGTCGTTGTTTAAGCGAGATCAGTTCACACATGGGTATCCAACTCAATAGTGTTAACTTGTTGAAAAATGCCAAATCTTAGTTTCCCCGGTCGGCATACCAAAGGAAGTATGTCATCATTCGGAGGCATCCGAAGGCAACGGGCTGACTAAGTCGTGTGGGTAAAGATGTACACCCCTGCAGGGTATCAAACTGTTCGAATAGCCGTGTCCACGGTCATGGACAATGACTTGAGTTGATGTCACTGTATAGAGTTTTGATTTAAAAATCTGGTTTTGATTTACAGTTCAAGATGAGGGAATTCATGCATTGTATTGTTTACCTTTATTCTCATTTACTTACTGTTTCAATCGATTCGTTTCATTAAATTGCTTTATCAAAACTTAGCAATTGTAGGTTAAGGTGTACTGCTTTACGCAAAATTTAACCAATAAGCCTTCCTGTTGCAACCTTATGCATGTGTAAATTCTACTCCTTTGTATAGGTTCTAATAAACACTTTCTTTTATTAGTTTGTGTAAGTCTTGCTGAGTACCTTCCGTACTCAAGGTGCTATAACCTATTGTTGCAGGTGAGGATGGTTATCTTTATGAAGTGCCGTTAGCGTCGATCGGTGACGCTAACGAGTAAAGCTATTTCTTTCCTCCACGCAATCGCTCGGTGGATGGGGCCATTGGTGGTTTTATCGTTTATTTTGCTTCATTGTCGGACTTTTGTAGTGACCAAGTCACTTGATATTGTAGTACTTAACCAACTTGTAAACTTATGTTTAATTATGTAAATGTATGACTTGTATGTGTATGATGCAATGTTGTTTGAGGATATATTTGCAATGGTCACGATCACAGGAACCATTGTGAGACATATATCCGGATGCCTAAATATTGGGTTTGTTACTTTTAAACAATTTATGCTTCTAGCATGATCTTTAATAAAGGAGCAGCACTGTTCCTTAATTAAGAATCGTGCTACAATATAAATTTAATTAAGTACAATTCCAATATTCCGGGGCGTCCACAGTGTTGGTATCAAAGCATACGTTGCCTGTAGGTTAGAAATAGCATGGCCGAAGTCATTAGAGAGTCTTCTGGCAAATTATTTTCAAGTTAGTAGTATAATTCCGAAAGTTTAAGTATGACATCTTTTATTTCTTACCTTCCCTAGATCAATTCTTGTCCCAACTTTCTGTTGGTTTTTCAAGAGTAGATTGTTTTCTTACCTTGTGTTTTTGTCTATAGATGAGCGGGTGGTACTTGGTCAAGGAGACCTGAGCTGAGGATGTGGATGGGTTTCCGGCTTTGCTGCGGGACATGATGTGGCGAGCCAATTTCACCTATCAGCCGGAGTACGCCATTTATCGACGAGATCGAGGACCTGGAATGGAGGAGTACCGCGCCTTCATCAACGTTATCGCTAGGCAGGTAGCCGGCAGTGTTCCCTACTGTGTCCAAGCACTTGCCACTTCTGAATCTATGGCGGTTCAGGAAGCTGCTAGTAGGATGATGAGCCTCCTTCGTCATGATTTGACGGAGTTGTCTCAACCACCCTATGATCACTTCCCGAATCAAGGTCCTAGGGCAGAAGTGAGCATGTTCAATGAGATACAGTTTGGGGAAGACCCTTAGGTGCGACAGTTGGCGAGGATGGTCCGCATCATGGACCAGATCCATCGCTGCCTTGTGAGGGAGTTGTGGGAAACTCGGCATCGTCTTAATGAGGCCCAGGAATACCTGCTACTTGGAGTCAATATGAATCGCGTTCCTCGCAACATGCTTTATGGTGACAACGAGATCTCTCCCGCTTCTGCTGCACCATCAGTTTACCGACTTCCAGAAGTAGCCGGGTGCGTGCCTGTTTATGGACAAGTGCACCAAGCCCGGATGACTGCAAGCTTTCCTCGCACTCTGCGGACTGCACCTCCTGGAGGTCATCAGCCACTTCTGGGTTCTCCGAGGCGTCTCATTAGCCCTTTGGATCCTATTGACACGGGTTCCCCTGGAGCTCATCTTCTTAATGAGTTTCCAGTGAACTTTAGCCGTGACCTTTATGCTAGCACCTCGACGATGAACCCTCGTGGATAGGTGTTCTCTTGTTTAGTAGTTGCCCTTAAATAAATGTATGAAATAGGGAAGTGGTACTTTGTAAAGGATATGTAAGTTAGACTTTTGGTTTGTATTATGACCTTTATGGCCAACTATGATGTGCGGCTAGAACCGAATTTCTTTTGCTGTATCTATAAAGTTTACGGTTTCGTGTTGATTTGAATGCATGGCATAACATAATGCATTATAAGTGTGGTATTGGTTTCTTTCCTAATTTTTACCTTGTTTGTGTTTGCCGAGTATATCCTTGTTATGTTGTTAACCATTGTGTGGTAACAGGATGACAGGACCCACTACTCGTGCGCAGACACAACAAGGGAAGGGTCTTTCAACATCA
Source organism: Ampelocalamus luodianensis (assembly GCA_036346255.1). Taxonomy (NCBI): domain Eukaryota; kingdom Viridiplantae; phylum Streptophyta; class Magnoliopsida; order Poales; family Poaceae; genus Ampelocalamus; species Ampelocalamus luodianensis. Next base: position 32,044,150 of record CM070636.1, read on the forward strand.
GTGCCCCATTCTCAGGGAGGGCAGACTGAACCTTCCAGTTCTCATGGTCCTCAAGGTGGTCCCCAGGAAGAGGAGCTTCCTCCACAACCTTCCATGGCCGATGTGCTCATGCAAATTGAGCGCAATCGAATGGACCAGACGCGCATTTTGGAGCAAATTACGCGCAACACTTCTTCCACTACTACCCCAGCCGTCAGAGCAGGAGGTCATCATGTGCAGGGGAGTCTTGCTGAATTTCACGGACTAACCGCGGTGTTCTCCACTCTCAAGATCCCACTAAGCGAGGACGGCTTTGGACCATTGAGAAGAAGCTGTTAATTGCTCAATGTTCCGAGAGGGAGAAGGTCCTTTTTGCTAGTTATCAGCTGGATGGGGCGGCTAGCATTTGGTGGGATAATGTTCTTGCTATTCAACCTACTGGACACGTCCCTACTTGGGATGAGTTCATAGAGGTCTTTCGTGAAGCTCATATTCCTGAAGGAGTTATGATGATCAAGCAGCAAGAGTTTCTCGCTCTCAAGCAAGGGCGAAAGTCTGTGACTGAGTATCTGCATGAATTCAACTTCCTTGCCAGATATGCTCCTGATGATGTTTCGACTGACCTTCGTCGTCGGAACCGCTTCTTGAATGGGCTGTCTGAAGAATTGCAGATGGCTGTAGCTTTGCATGACTTCAGAAATTTTTCTCATCTTGTCAACAAAGCTATTGTGGCCGAGAGCAAGAGTAAGGCTTTGGAGGAGTCACGCAAGCGACAGAGGACGTCTCAGTTTGTTCCAAGTGGCAGTTCGCCAAGGCCTCGTATGTGGTTGCCTAGACCTCCGCGAGCACCAGCTCCATTTTCGCCGAGGCCGGCAGTGTTTGCCCCTCGTCCATCTTCTTCCACCAATCAGCCAAGGCCTAATGGAAATTGGCCACCTACTGTTGTCAATGTTAGGCCAGGAGTGATTTGCTATCATTGTGGGCGTTCAGGTCATTTCGCTAACCAATGTTATGTGAAGGCACGTGGGATACCACCTATTCAGCCTTCTTCAGTTGCAGTGCGTCCTGCACCACCTTCCTCCACAGTGGTCAAATCTGACCCAGCTCCAGCTCGAGGTCATGTGAATCAGATTACCGCTGAAGAAGCAGCTGACACTCCTGAAGTTGTCCTTGGTATGCTCCTAGTTAATTTCAGCACTGCTACAATTTTATTTGATTCTGGAGCATCCCATTCATTTGTTAGTAGGCAGTTTGCTGCTCAACATCAGTTAGTTATGCATCATCTTCATCCACCCCATATCATCCACTCACCTAGATCAGTCTTTATGACTGATCAAGTCTGCCGTAATGTTAAAGTAAATATTAAAGGGGTAGACTTTTGGGCGGATTTGATTGTGATAGATTCTAAAGGATTGGATGTTATTCTAGGAATGGATTGGTTGTCTAAAAATCTTGGGCAAATTAATTGTGCCCAAAGATCCATTTCTTTAACTAATGAGAGCGGCACCTCAGTCGTTTTTCAATCCAGGACCGTGAGTTCTCATCTTTGTGCTCACCAAGTTGATACCACTCCTTCTTTGGAGACAGTACCAATTGTTTGTGAGTATGTTGATGTCTTTCCTGAAGACCTTCCCGGGTTGCCACCAGATCGGGAAGTGGAGTTCGTAATTGATCTAGTTCCTGGGACTGCTCCTATATCCAGAAGTCCTTATCGAATGCCTCTTAATGAGCTGGTTGAATTAAAGAAACAACTTGGAGAGTTGCTTGACAAAGGATTCATTCGACCGAGTTCCTCACCTTGGGGATGCCCGGCAATTTTTGTCAAAAAGAAAGACAATACCTTGCGGATGTGTGTGGATTACCGTCCGTTAAATGAGGTTATCATCAAAAACAAGTATCCTTTGCCTCGAATTGATGATCTTTTTGATCAATTGGTTGGTGCCCGAGTCTTTTCAAAAATTGATTTGCGGTCGGGCTATCATCAAATCAAGGTCAGAGCTGAGGACATCTCTAAAACAGCTTTCTCTACTCGATGCAGGTTGTATGCAGTATCTTGTCATGTCCTTTGGTCTAACCAATGCTCCACTTATTTCATGAATCTTATGAATTCAGTGTTCATGGATTTCTTGGATAAGTTCGTTGTCGTGTTCATTGACGACATCCTTATTTATTCCAAGTCTGACAAAGACCATGAGCAACATTTAAGGCTTGTGCTGGAAACACTTCGCCGACATCGACTGTATGCTAAGTTTAGCAAGTGTGCTTTCTGGCTCAAACAGGTTGCATTTTTGGGACACGTGTTATCCGAAGGGGGTATCGCTGTTGATCCAAGCAAGGTACAAGATGTACTAAATTGGAAACAGCCCAAGAGTGTTCCTGAAATCCGAAGCTTTCTTGGACTTGCGGGTTATTACCGCAGGTTCATTGAAAATTTCTCCAAAATTGCAAGACCGCTGACTCAACTTTTGAAGAAAGAGAAGAAATTTGAATGGTTGGTTAAGTGTGAGGAGAGTTTTCGACTTTTGAGAACTCTTTTGACTAAAGCTCCAGTTCTCACTCTTCCAGATATTCATAAGAGCTTCGATATTTATTGCGATGCATCTCGCCATGGACTTGGCTGTGTGCTTGTGCAAGAAGGCCGAGTTGTGGCATATGCATCCCGGCAGTTGCGACCTCATGAAATTAATTATCCTACTCATGATTTGGAATTGGCTGTCGTAGTCCATGCATTAAAGATTTGGCGACATTACCTTCTCGGTAATCGTTGTGAGATCTATACTGATCATAAAAGCCTGAAGTACATATTCACTCAAGTTGATTTGAATATGAGGTAGAGAAGATGGCTTGAATTGATCAAGGACTATGACATGGGTATTCATTATCACCCTAGCAAAGCCAATGTTGTGGCAGACGCTTTAAGCAGAAAGTCACAGTGCAACTGCATGTCCTCTCTACCTGCGGCCAAGAACTTGTGTGCTGATTTTCAGCGCCTAAGTCTCGAAGTGGTGAGAGAAGGTTTTCTCGCTGCATTAAAAGTGGAGCCTACACTAGAAACTTAGATTCTGGAGGCCCAGAAAACTGATACCGAGGTAGCTGAAATCAAGGAAAATTTGAAGGCAGACAAAGCCAACGAATTTTCTGAAGATGATCGCGGTATAATTCGATATCGCAATCGTTTGGTGGTACCTGCAGATCCTCAAATAAGAGGGCTAATCCTTAAAGAGGCTCATAATTCCAAGTTCTCTTTACATCCTGGTAGTACCAAGATGTATCAGGATTTAAAGAAGACATTTTGGTGGAGCCAAATGAAAAGGCAGATTGCTTAGTATGTTGCTGAATGTGATATTTGCCAAAGGGTTAAAGCTGAACATCTGAAGCCAGCCGGTACCCTTCAACCTTTGCCTATTCCATAGTGGAAGTGGGAAGAGATCGGTATGGATTTTGTTACCGGTCTTCCAAAGACTCCGAATGGATCCGATGCCATTTGGGTAATCATTGACCGTTTAACGAAGGTGGCTCATTTCATTCCTGTCAAAACCATCTTCGATGGCAAGCAACTAGCAGAGCTTTATATTGCTAAGATTGTTTGTCTTCACGGTGTTCCAAAGGTCATTGTTTCTGACCGTGGCCCTCAATTTACTTCCCATTTTTGGAATTGTCTTCATCAGGCTATGGGGACTGAACTTTCTTTCAGTACTGCTTATCATCCTCAAACTAGTGGTCAAACTGAGAGGGTGAATCAAGTAATAGAAGATCTTCTTCGGGCCTATGTGCTGGCCTATAGCAAAGACTGAGAGAAATCTTTGCCTTATGTGGAGTTTTCCTACAATAATAGCTACCAAGCAAGTATTCAAATGTCACCTTTTGAAGCCTTGTATGGAAGAACTTGTAGGACTCCGTTGAATTGGTCCGAGTCTGGTGAAAGATCATTCTATGGTCCAGACTTGGTAATGAAGGCAGAAGAGCAAGTTCGTCTGATTCGAGATCGTTTGAGGACTGCACAGTCTCGTCAGAAGAGCTATGCTGACCATCGTCGTCGTGAATTAAGCTTTGAGATAGATGATCATGTCTATCTTAAAGTGTCACCGATGAAGGGCACTCATCGTTTTCAGGTGAAAGGGAAGCTAGCACCTCGTTATATCGGACCCTTCCGAATTATTGCAAAACGAGGAGCTGTAGCCTATCAATTGGAACTACCTGAATCCCTTTCTGCAGTGCATGATACTTTTCATGTGTCTCAATTGAAGAAATGCCTTCGTGTTCCTATGGCGGCAACTGCTTATGAGCATCTCAATCTTCAACCTGACCTTTCCTATCAAGAGCAACCAGTGCGTGTCCTTGACGAAATGGAACGCAGAACAAGAAACTGCACTGTCAAGTTCTTAAAAATTCAGTGGGCTAATCATTCTAAGGATGAAGCCACTTGGGAGCGCGAAGATCTGATGCAGATTGAGCACCCCCACCTCTTTACTGTTTAGAGCTTGCCTTTGGGTCAAGAAAGGCAAGTTTAAACAAAGCAATGTAAAAGAAGATGTAATAATAACACTATGTTATTATGTAAAGTCTTTCTTTACTATCTTTGAAGGAAATAAAGACAACAGATGTTGAATTTCCATAAAAATAATTTCAATTTCCCTTTTTCCCCAACTTCTATCTTTTCTGAAATCTCGGGGACGAGATTTTCTTAAGGGGGGTAGGTTTGTAACAGCCCCAACTTTATGAACAGTAATAAAATGTTTTCTGAACAGTAATGAGGTGCTGTTCATAGCATCACTGTTCATGTTTACAGATTGGGCATTATGTTGCAAATAAAAACTTTCCCTTTCTAGCCAAAAATCCAAAACCCTTCCTAAAGTTCAAAGGGAATACAAGCCAATGCTTGTATTTTGACTAGGAAATATTTTCATTAAAACCTAGATCAATTATCTCGGCTAAAAATATTTTTTGTTAAATTTTTAGAAATTATCTTGACTTGGAGAAAAATACTTGGCTTTAAATAAACCTATTCGGGTTAAGTTAATTATTTATATATTTTATAAAGTGAAATAGTAGTTTTCAAAATTTATTTGGGAAATATATCATCCCAGTAGCCTCCTAGCAAAATTTCATGATTTTATAAATTTATTTGCTATTTTTGAAGCCCAGTCAAACTTTCCAACTTTGAATTTAGAATTTGGTCAACCTTCCGGTCTAAACCTAAACCCTAGCACTGTAGCGACTCGAACCCATAAGGTTGGGTCCAACCAGTGCAAAGCGGTCCGGCTCAGTCACGCTCGGGCGCGAGCCCAAATCCATCGTGTGCCGTGAGCCGTTGATCTCCAATCGAACGAGCGTGGTCGCAACGTCACGTGGGCTGACCACGTATGCTCCGCGATCTTCACCGTTGGATCTCGATCAAGCGACCCAGGGACGCGAGAACAACCGGACCATCCGGATCCCTTTTCGATCTCCACCGTCCATCTTAGATCCAACCGCGCAACCCTTTTTGATTTGAACATAAAGGCGCGCATCCATCGTGGACCTTTAGATCTAAATCCCACGGCGCTCTTGTGTGTGTTTTGTAAACCCCAGATGCTCGTTGATTGGTATGGTGTTTTATTGATATGTGAGACGCTTAATGCTCATGTGCTATCCACGAGAGTGGAATGTCCACGAGAGTGGAGGTTATCGTAGACAAGACGGTTATGATGATTATGTTCTTTGTGTACGCTCTTTCATATGTGTGGAGATGACATTAACCATTGTTCAGAAATTTATTCATGCATTCTTGTTCATGTTCCGTCCACGGGAGTGGAGTCTAAAGTCTCATCAATTCCAGTATGGGCAAGTGAAGTCCCACCATTCTAATGTGGGTAGTTTTGGACACCCGTATGAAACGTTCTTCATACGGTATTTTGGATCCCCGTATTTCGATAAATACGGGCTTAAGTGAACACCGACGGTGTGTCACTTGCTATACCGGTATAAGCTCGAGTGCGGTCAATCAATTCATGGCATCCATGCATTACAGTTCTTTCTTTCGAGATACTTCTTTGTACTATAATTTTACATGAAGTGTGTTCTTGTATTCGTTGTACTTGCTGAGTCCCGGACTCACTCTTGTTTGTTGTTTTGTTTTAGGTGGACGTTGATGATAATTCTATCGGGAGGGAGTAGACATGCACTACACACACATCACCATATTCCAGTTTCAATAATAGAACTTGGTTGAATTCCTTATTTGTTTAGAGATAAACTGTAATAATTGAGGCGTCATGTGGATGATGTCTTCTGTTTGGTCATGGATGTTTATTTTCTGCTGTGATACTTGACCTGCATAGGTTTAGATTTTATTTGTGTTTTTATGCCTTTTGAGCGATTCACTTTCCATTCGTTATAACTTGGATTATTGCTTCAATTCTTATGATTGTGGATGTATGTTAGACTCTTTAGGTAACATTTTGGCTTCTGGATAGCCAGGGTGTTACACCATCATCGCCGAGCATAAGGTGAGAGCGCTAGGCGAGTCCCGCAAGCGCAAGTGGGAGGCCCAGAAGTCTGCACGGGCTTGCCTCTCTCGTCCCCGTGTTGGGCCAGCTCCGGTGGCCCATTCTCAGGCTCGTCGGCGTTCTAGGCCAGGTCCGCCGTCGAGAGTACCCTCATTTGGTTCACAATAGTATTGTGCACGTTTTGGCACCGTTAGCTTGCACCGTTGTGGCCAGTGTCGCCGGCGACGAGCCGGCAAGCAAAGTGTGGCACTTTGTACTGTTGTCGTGTTTTCGACAAGTCCCCGAACCTCCTAGGGTTCAACGTAGCCGTTAAGGACTACCTCAGGTTAGATCTTCACCGTAGGATCTTTGTCTGCGAAAACCTTAGTGCTAGGACCTCCCCCTGTTCTGATCATAGCCGTTTAGGACCTCCCTGGCTTGATCTTAGCTGTTAGGATCACCCCACGCGAAATGACCACCTCGTGGTCATTTTTGTAAAAACCACCGTCGGGCCGCCCTTGGGGTCCTCTTTGCAAAAGACCACCCCTTGGTCTTTTGCGAAGAAAACCACTGGACCTCCTAGTGGAGATCTGAGCCGTTAAGACCTCTCTCTATTAAGGCCTGATCTTTGCGGACCTCCTCGTGTAGATCTTGACCGTTGAAGACCTCCCCCGTGAGATCTTAGCCGTCGGGATCTCCCTCCTTTAGATCTGGATTGTCCAAGACCTCCTCTTATAGATCTTTAACCTTAGGACCTCTCCGTAGCTCTAGACCGTTAGATCTAAATCTAACGGGCTAGAACTATACGACGCGCGTTTAGAGTACTAAACGTTCCAGTCCCTGTGGACCGTCCAATTCTTGATCTACGTCTCAGATCTTACGTGCATTCAGACCTTCGAATGTGATCTTGATCTAGGTCGTTCATTTTCTGATCCATGGCCCAGATTTGGGGAGGCATTCGGGAAGTCCGAATGTCCTAGCTCTTGCGGACCGTTGGATCTAATCCAACGGTGTGCACTGTGAGCCTGGTGAGCGTGCGCACGTGTGCGGTGCGCCGTGTGCTTGGGCCGTTCGATTCGTGATCTGCGGCCCTCATTCGGCCACGTCGATTCCTTGTGATAAGTTGGTTTAAAATCCTATAATCTTTTATTTGTCAACTGAAAATGGTATTAGAACTTAAAAAATTCATAACTAATTCGTTTTAGCACCTTTTTAGATGATTCCTGTTGGGTTAAATTTCTATTTAGCTAAAGTTTAATCTAAAAATATGTTTAGGAGCTTTTCTGTAGCAGAAAATGAAATAGGTTGTATTAACTTGTTTAATATTAAATGTTGTCTAGGAATTCATTTAAAACTTGAAAAATGAATAAGTAATTATCTGTAGCTCCAAATTGAGCAAACTAAAATTTGTTAAATTCCTCTGTTAATGTACTTTAATGTAGACTAGGTTTTCTTCATACACTTGCCTCTGAAAAATGATATGTTCTAGTTTCACAACTTAGAAAAATCATAAGTAATTCAATTTACCTCCAAATAAAGTAAATCCAGTTTTGCTGTGCTTAGAATACCATGTTCTACCTACCATAAAAATTTCAGATTCTGGATCATTCTAGAAAATTGTGCCATGAACAGTAACTGAAATTAATTTAATTGGATTTTTTAAGCTGAAAGAAATTGTTTAGGCCATAACTTTTGCATGTTTAGTCCAAATAAAGTGATTCTTATTGCTAAATCCATTTAAAATCATGCCCTTGCTGCTGTGTAAATTTCATGAAATTTGGATGACTTCGGATTTTGAGTTTCTTTCGGTGTTCTTCGTTCTTATTGGATTTTCGCATTCTTGCGATAGGTTCCAAAGATTTTATTCAGCCCGAAAGCGATCCTCTGCAGCAAACCAGTGATCCTCAGCAAGGCAAGCAGATGTAGCATCATTTGATTATATTGCTCCTATTATTTTCAAAGTCTAATATGTTGTTTGCAAATTCTACGTATGCATTACTATCTTGTTTTAAACTATTGTCGATTAGTTGACCCATTAGATGCATAATCTGTAGGTAAATGTTTATCCTCTACTACTGAGCCTAGGATTACCTTTCTGTGATTTTGGGTTCATTGGATAAGCCCTTGTCACTTAGTAGTTAGGAGTTAATGTTAATTAGTCATGCTTAGTTACCGGTAGAAATGGGCGGTTGTCGACTTAGTCGATAATCTTGATCACATAAACTTATTATGACTTTATGATTCAGCCTTTGTGCTATGTTTAATTGTGAAAACTAAAAATGAAAACAAAATGATTTGGAGTTGGGCACAATGGTATGTTGGTGTGCTTTTGGGTGTGACTGGAATGGTGCCCGAGTCAACAAGGACCGAACATCTTATTACACTAAACCAAGCATTTTTGCGTGCTAACCACACTAGAGGGTATGGGACCTCTATTGACTTATTACTTTGGCGTGTGTTGGCTCCGAGTCGCAGGAGGATGTAGGAGAGAAGATGTTGGGAGCATGGTAGTTGTTCGAAAGCTTTACCCTGGGTGGGTAGCTGTCTTTCGGCTTTACCATGTAAGCGTATGGGTTTCTATCCATGCGAGTGGCTCGTAGTTGATACACAATATTGGAAACGTCTCGTAGGACTTAGCCGTGCCGGCATACCTCTGGAAGTGTGCTAATCTTGTGGCTTAAAGGCAGTCTGAAGTGTGGGTACATTGGTACACCCCTGCAGGGTTTTGATCTATTCGAATAGTCTCGTCCTAGGTTATGGACACGCTTGGCAAGGTCTTTCAAGAGTTAGACTACAACCTTTTTAATTAAAACTTGATGGGTGGTACGAATCGGGGATTCTTGCTATGTTGTGGTGGCTATTGGGTTAGTCGCCTCTAGTTTGTTGTTTATGCTATTTATGGTTACCTTGCTGTTATTTCAATGATTAAAAACAGATTTGACAAATCGCCTTCAATCTATTACATTATTGCAAATGAAAATTGCTTTATGCGTCCAATTAACCAATTAACCATCTCCTTTGTTACAGCTTTCATGTAGCTATGTATAGGCTTGTTACTCGTAAGTCTTGGGAGTACATTATTGTACTCACCTGCATTGCATGTTGTGTGCAGAGGAGGAAGTGGATCCCCATGGGGTCTATTTCTGTGAGTTTTGCTGCGGATCGTGCGACTAGTTTGGTGGCCCAGTTGGTTGCCTTGTGGGTTATGGCTAACTGGTCGACTTTTGTTTATAGCCATCTTATGGCGCTTTTTCTTCCGCTATCACTTTGTTACTTGTTGTCATTTGGCCGGTCGGCCCTTTTGTAATAACTCTATTTATTGTATGTCTTTTGCTAGACTTGTTGTATGGAAATGATGCATGATTTTGTAAAGATGTATGTGTGCTGAAATTCTGGGGAGCACATGTCCATCGATGCACGATATATTTTGTTTGTGATGCTAGGATCAAGGGAAGACTAAGCATTACAAGCTAAATACACCGGGGTCTCACATTTTCCCCCTATATTGTAGCCATAGTAAACATTAATCTGTATATGCCATGATGTAAATATTCTGGAATCTGTACAGTATATATTTAACTTACTGAAATTGCAAAATTCCATTTTTTTCTTATATTATATCAAACAGTAGTATTGCTGTAAATCCCTTAGGTTTTCTTTTACTAGACTGAAGTGAATTGGCTTCAAGCAGACTTTTGTTTAGTACCTAAACTTGAATGAATGATAAGTAGGCAGCTGAACCAATCTAATGTCTTATTTTTGTTTTCCCATTTCCCACACATTATTGGTCTCCTTTGGAAACACAAGAGATATCCTTTATTTCAGCTTTTCTGCTATAGATATCACAAAAATAAGTATTTATTGATGATAATATGCTAGTCCTAATCAATTAAGTTCTAGAAATATTGATTCTTCAAGAAGTTAGGAGAATACTAGTGTTGGTGATATGCCCTAGAGGCAATTATAGAGATGATTGTATCATGTCTATATTTATAAGTTATTGAATAAATGTTATTATGTTCCTTGAATGAATCATTAGTTATAAAGATTGACAAGTATGTGACTTGTTGATGAAGCTCTTTAACTTATATAATGTCATTCTAAATGTATCCCTAGTCGAATGTCACTAGTCGGAACACTAGTGACTTATCGACCAACACATGTGTTGATTGATGATCATGTTTCACCGGTCATGGATATAGAGATATCGAATCAATAGTGTGAATACATGTTAGAGAATATGGTGTTGGATAAGACCCACCTTGAGACACTATTAAGATTGTTATGATTCTATGTGTCATTAGTTGGTCTCAAGCAATGATGATGTATAATCCGTAGACCTGATATCAGCATGGTTCCCTACATATGTAATAGCACTCTTAGGGGTTGCCAAACGCTACTCGTAACTGAGTAGTCATAAAGGTAGCTTTTGGGTATGCTATGAAACATGCGGAGGGACGACACCCATATACCGCATGTGGTAGCACGAATGTTACTTGAATTAACGACATCAGCAAGGTTTGGTCCTTGTTGGTCTGAACAAGACAACCATCAAACTCGAGTCTCGTGCATAACAACACCCACACTAACAACGACATGTCCAAACCCAAATCACTTTTTGAAATTAACAATGTTTAACTTAAGAAACAGATACGAATATCTGGAATAAAAAGAAGATAAGAAAGTTTTGTGTCTCCCATAATTGACGAGTTAATCCCGTCAATTGACCTAGTGCAAACTAGACTTGCATGGCTAAGCAACTCCATATATATAATATATTTCACACAACCTAACTTAAGCATTTATGTACTGCATTAATTCAAGGATAACCTCATGAATAGGATATAACTAGCTATAAATCACAAAAAAAAAATCGACATAACAAAATAGCATGTAAGCAATTATCATTGCACTAACTTAACAAAACCTAGGATCAATATGATGTAGAAGAAAGTTCAAATGATGTTTGCCTTGCTGGAAGTCAAGTTGCTCGCTCTCGGTGGTGAAGGAGTCTACGTCGAGCACCTTGGACTCCAAAGAATTAAAGACATCGATAAACACCGAGAAATACCATAAAATTCAAATTGCTCAAAAATTCATGAATTTTCTACAGTAGCTAAGTCAATATTTTATATGAATTTAGGTGAAATAATTATTCCATTTGGATTTAGTAAGTGAGAGTAATAGTAGTTTGAAAATCAGATTTCTGAAAAAACCAAAAAAATGTAATCTCTCGCTATTCATCTAATTTTAATTATTTGGTGAAAATTTGTAGAGTAGTAGTGGAGAAAAGGATTACATAGATAAATAGAGAATAAAATTAAAAAAACCAAAAATAACTTGGTTCATCTCATTTGGAGTCCAGAAACATTTTCTATGAATTTTCAAAGTTAATAGCATTTCCCAATATGAAAATAATTCGGTTTTGGATCAATTTCCAAAAACTATATTTTATATGATAGAGACAAGTTTGAAACCTATTGTAAAATAAAGTTCACTTAAAATAAAAATTATCAAAACTGGTTTCACTCATTTTGGAGTTAAAGTCAATTATATATGGATTTTTTAAGTTACAAGGATTTTCAGTGTACAAATAATTGATTTCTGGATTTTCTTAAGCATTAAATACTTTCTACCGAGGTACAACCTATCCTCTGCTGCTGACTTGTGGGGTCTAATGAATAGTGTGTTTTCTTTTATTTTCTTTTAAACTCTATATTAAATCGTTCCGACACGTGGGACCTGCCCGTCATAGACTCAGTTCTATGAACTCAGCCCACCGGCGCATAAGCACAATACACGAGCACATAAGGGACTTGGTCCCACATGTCATCCACCAAAATCCATCACTTAACGCAGCTAAACATGCTTTATGACACAGATCTCGCTATTAACTACTAATGATTGAGCTTTAACACTAATGATGCTGCTATAGTATTGGTTGGCGTACAACAACAGGATTTCCCATCTGCGCAATTGCCCGGCGGCTCACCAGCGCTATGCACCAGGGCGCCGATGACCAAGACCCGAAATGGAAAGCTAATAGTAAGGCACACCTAATGGTGGTTGTGGCAACGGCTGAGCCGGCCTAGAACAGTGACGAGCCGGAGTTGAGCGGCGGTGCAAAATATGGCAAACATGCATGAAACTAAAACAGCTCTACAGCCTCCATTCAAGTGGGTGCGTGAGCATCTACAAGGTACAAGGATGCTACCTGAAGCTAGGAGAGAGGTTGGGGATGGCTGGATAAATATCGGCGTCGATAATGTCCACGGCGACGGTGCGATTCAACGAGGAGAGGTGAGCCTGAGCAAGGAGAGGGACAAATAGATGTTGGAGTAGCTTAAGGATCACTAGAAGATGCTCTAGTAGCAAAGAATTGAAGAATGCATTACCGGGTCGGAGATGGAGACGAAGAATAGTGTTCTTCGTCCGAAATGGGGAAATTTGAAATCCGCAGGCTTCTGAAGTACATTGTCCAAATTAGATGAGGGGAATTCTTAATCATGCACAAGGACACAAGATGACATGCAAGATCGAGGATAATACCAACCAGAGATGAAGTTGTCACAGTGGTGTCCTAGGGTGCGCACTCTAGAAACGTTGAGGACACAATGGTGACCCGGAACCTACAAGCAACCAAAGTGGCTCCAATAAGCTGAAATAGAAATGGCATGCAACGAGGAAGCTAAGGGACTTGGTGGCGAGGAGTTTACCACAGTAACGAGCAAATGCGAGCCTCCCTCTCCTCGGCCGACCAGAGAAGTGAGGAATTGCTAGGGCTTGGAGGCAAGATAAAGGTGGTCGAAGGACAGAACAGAGGCAACGTTACACGGAGAAGCTTAGGGAGTGGTGGATGGAGGCGGTGGATTCACAGCGTCACTGGTGCATGGAAGGAAACACCAGCCGCGTGGTGCGCTTCACCTACAAGCCCAACAGGACGAAGAAGGAGCTGACAAGCGAGCCCACCACGTCAGCGACCCAGAAATGGTGTGATCGCGGCCTGGTGTGAGTTGGTGCGCTAAGTGGGTTTGGTTAGATCCAGACAAGTGGTGCGGTCGGAGTACGTTCGGATGGTCCGAACGTGCGGTTGGGTTCGATCGGACGGTCCGATCGGCCAATGTTGTTTGACTATTTTAAATCAAACTTTCCTACATTGACCGGGCTACTAGAAATAGCAATAAAAATCCAAAAATCTTGAAATAATTCAGGGAGGCTCGTGGGTTCGTCTACTACTCAAATAAAATTTTAAACTTCAATGTTCGAGATTTAATTGCTTATTTTAAATTCAAACCTACAATAGGTTATTGAAATGAGTTTGAATTTTCTCAGGGGGTGAAATGAGTTCCAAAAATTTGGGGAAAATGATATTTATTCAAGATAAATATTATAATATTTGAATAAATTATTTCTAGATGATCATCATAAGTTTTCATTTCTGTTTCCTTTTTTAGTTTTCTTTTAAGTTGTGTGTTAAATCTTTAAATAAGATTTTCCAAGTGCAATAACCAATGCAAATGATTGAAAAACAAAATGCATGCTCATAAGATGCATAATAATTCTATTGATTAAAATGGGGTTGTGACATCCTTAGTCAAACATCTGCCTCGCTGAACATATATGGAAGCAACAACCTAAATCTAATATCCATCCATGAGAAGTACATGATTGATTAACGACTAGTACGTCTAAATCATCATTCGCTACCGCCACTAAGCATGATCTTATCATTTGCTTCAAACTTAGACAATCCTTTATCATATGACCTTCCTCGTCACAAAGATAACATACACGAGTGCCATTGCTCTTGCCCTTCTTTTTTATGTGACTTTTGCTTTTAACTCAAACCCTATGGTAATTAATGCTTGATCACCCGATGATGAAGAATCTGATGGCTTCTTCAAGGACTCCACCTCCCATAGATATAACACTTCCTCATTAAGGTTGAGAGTGTTTTCCCAATGAGAATATTCATCAACAATTGCTCCAATGATGGTGGTAGAGATGAAGCTAATATGATGTCAAACCCGGGAGCGAATGGTCCCAGATTCTCTGTGTCTCATACACTAGTCCAGAAACAGCTAGTGTACACAGTCAAACAAAAGTTGATAACACAACCATAATACGTGATTCATTCATAATAATTCAAGTTTGTTACAAAAGGGGTATAAATCCAATGAGCAAAATACAGTAGAAGCAAAATAATAAGGTAGGCCACAATTCGCCACAGGCAATCGTCTCGGGGCGTAGCCTAGTCATCCAAGTTTTGATCATCCTCGAAGTATTCCTCCTTTGAATAATTTATTAAGCAACGGTTAGTACAAATAAATATACTCCGTAAGTTACACCCAATAACAGAATTATAATGCATGCTAGGATTTATCAATGGAATGCTTATATGACTCAATTTGCATAAAGTAAATTTTATATTTCAATATTCTTACTAAGTCCAAAGCAGTTTATTCTATAGCTAAAATCAAGTTTTAAATGATAGTTTTATAGTAGATAACCTCCATACAATAATTGGTGAATGATACCTTCCTATCACATGGCAAACTGCTCAATTTCCCAATTGGATAAGCTATCCAAAATCATTTGTCAACACCTTTTGAAATCAAAACCAAATTCTAACTTTGAGTGACTTTGCTCAGTATGTCCATGACCGTGGACACGACTATTCGAATAGTTTTACACTCTGCAGAAGTGGTATAACTTTACACGAGATAATTTTGCTTAACATGTCGGCCAAGACACGCTTCCGAAGACGTGCGACTTAGCAAATATCACAAGGCTTTTACAATGCACCATCCCATCGTAGTTATGCCCGCTAAGGTTTCGCTTCCTTTGGATTGAACCATCCGCCGAATGTCCCCTTTTGCACCATGTGGGAATAAATAAAAGTAGGTCATTCTGATACCTACACAACCAAATGGCATAACCACGGTGAAATATTGCAAATTATTTAGCCTAGCCTGTCCCACTCCAGACTTGTGGTAGTATGGTGGAGCTTTGTAAGATGCGGCTCGAAGACCGATCCTTAACTGACTTTGGCTAAGACACGCTTCCGAAGACGTGTGACTAAGCAAATATCACAAAGCTTTTACAACGCACCATCCCATCGTAGTTATGCCCGCTAAGGTTTCGCTTCCTTTGGATTGAACCATCCGCCGGAAGCCCCTCTTGCACCATGTGGAAATAAATAAAAGTAGGTCATTCTAGCACCCACACAACCAAATGGCATAACCATGGTGAAATGTTATAAATTATTTAGCTTAGTCTGTCCCACTCCATACTTGTGGTAATACAGTGGAGCTTTACAAGATGTGGCTCGAAAACCGGTCCTTAACTAACTTTGGCGATTTTCCATAAAACCTTGGTCTCGATAATAGAAATGACTCGATCCCATGCAACAACTTGCACCATCCAAACATCCATTTTGCCCAAGTCTAAATCAATTATTTATTTATTTTTCAAGTTAAATCATTTGCTAATATTTCTATGGTAAAACAATACCATAGACTCATTTTAAATCATGATTGAACATTTGGCTAAATTCCCCAAATTCAATATTTTTTGTCTAAATTTTGTCTAAGCATAAAGTTTTTCAATATGTTCTAGTTCATATTAATGTACCAACTAGATTTTAACTATGGTATCAAGGAATAACTATTTCAATAGCAACATTTGGCTATACAAAGGTGGTTTTATAATGACCCACCTTCTGCCATCTTGTGCAAATAAACTTCTGCTTTAAATGCATCTTATTGGTCAGATCTTGATCATACAAATCTGCTTCAGTTTCAATGTAGCAGTGATATTCTCCTTCAAAACCTCCTGCATAATATTATTTGATAGATGAAGATAAATCTGTGATAATATATTACGATATTTTCTTTGCTTCTCCTCAAGAGACCACGCAGTGGACTTCATAACAATCCCTAATAAGGCATCATCCAAATCAACCTGTGCAAGAACATCTCGCATCATGCATTGCCATAGAGAAAATCTCGTGTCTCGATCTAGCAGCGGAAGATCATACTTAAAAATTGTCATGCGGAATAAATCCTAGATTTGCTGGTACAATTTCGTGCATACGTAACAAGATAGTACGAACTCCTGGTAGTCTTCATTGTGTGGACATAACAAATCACTTCAGAAGACCCTGGTACGCTTGCTACTGCAACTAGCAAAAATAGTTTAAATGGGGAGAGATAAATCCTAAATTTAATAATCGACTGCTTCTCCTTGTTTCCTATGTAGAGGTGGGAGTCGGGCCGGGCTATTCCGTGCCCGCCCGAGGCCCGGCCGGCTCGGCACGGCCCAAGCACGGCCTAGGCACGCCACGTGGTGGGCTGGGCTGGCACAACACGGACGACGGGCCGGGCTGGGCCTAGGAAGCCAGCACGACGGGCGGCACGACACGGCCCGGTGTGGCGTGCGTGCTCGGGCGGGCGGCACGCCAAAGACGGCGGCACGCTCGGCACGCCCGGCACGCCGGCGTCGACGGTCGCTCACCTCCTACCGCCCCGCCGCTCCGCCTCCCAGGAAGTAAGAAGAGAAACAAAAGGGAGGGGAGAAGAGGAGAGCCAGGCTGCCAGGGAGGGGTGAGGGAAGTCAGGCGCGGCCACTGCCATGCACGGAGGACCGAGGCGGCCGGCGGCCGAGCCGGTGCGCGTAGGATCAAGGCGAGGGCCGCGCCAGGAGGCAGCAGCGAGAACCGGAGGGCGACCTGCAAGTAGGGGAGGAGCATGGGCCGGCAGCGCCATGGGATCGAGCCGCCGGGAAGCAGGCCACGGGCGATGAGGGCAGCTCCACCTTCCGCCGCGCCGCTCGGCCTCCTCCACCGCGCATCCTCGCCTCCCGCCGCGCGGCTCGGCCTCCTCCGCCGTGCCTCCTCGCCCTCCCGCCGCGCGGCTCGGCCTCCTCCACTGCGCCTCCCGCCGTGCCGCTCGGCGTCCTCTGCCGCGCCTCCTCGCCCTCCCGCGCCTCTCGGCCTCCTCCACCGCGCCTCCTCGCCCTCCCGCCTCCCGGGCCACTACCTGGAGCATGATTTTGCAAACATCGATCCTGATCTTTCTGGTGGAAAGATAGACTTGCTCGAGTGGTGGAAGAACAACAAGCGAATATTTCTTGTGCTGTCACATTTCGCATGGGATGTTCTACTTGTGCCGGTGTCCTCTTTCTCTTCAGAAGCAACGTTCAGCATGGCATGGAGAATAACAGAAGAAAGAAGATCATCTCTCACGCCTAGGATGGTGGAGGCAATCACATGCGCCAAGGAATGGGAATTGGCTAAAGAGCGGCAACAACATCAACTGGAGGATCTTGAGATCGTGCAGGCATACGCTGACCTCCAACGCATGAACGATCTCGACATTGATGAGTAGTTAGTATGTATGCATGTTGTTACTATACTCTTTTCCTTACTCGGGAACCCCACTCTGGGGTGTAAGGTTTTTAATGAGACAGTAACATTGTATCTATAAAATATTAATAAAATTTTACTTTCCCCCCCCCAAATATTTACGTGTGTATGTTTTTACGTAGGTTTTTAACGAGACGGGTACGAGATAAATGAAGATAGCGGTCGCCTCCGTCGTCTATAGTTACTTAGGGTTGGGTTTGGGCCAGCACGGCACGGCTCCAGCACGACAGGCTTTGGGCCGTGTCTGAGCCTGACCGGAGGTAAGATGGGCCGGCATGGCACGGCACGGTGGAATAATCGGACCGAACCAGCACGGCATGAAGCCCGACGGGCCCAATGCCCACCTCTATTCCTACGGATGCACGGCTCGGCTCCTTGGTACTAGCGTCCTGTTGCTCCTTGGTTCTTCAGCTGCTTCTCGATTCGCTTCCGATTCGACGAAAAGCAAAGACGTGCAGTCATCGAGAACGCTAATCGCAACGCCCATCCCACGTTTTTTTACTCGATCAAATCTCTCACACTCAGATAGTCCTTGTCATAAATAATGTATTAAAAATATGAATAGTAGATAAATTTTATGTGAAAAACTTTTTCTAGAAAAACCATAGAAACACGAAGAAAATATCACCATACGAAGAGATAATTACAATAAAACTCTTCCTCTTTTATATGGACTACAGTGATATACTTATATAATGATAAGTGAAAAACTCTGTGTAGAAATTGAATTATAAGTTATAGTAAGAAACTCAATTCATATTACACTCAAACTCAATTCATATGACAATCAATCAATGTTATTTTGTGTCTTGAGTAAACTATCATTTAATTTACACATTGTCATTGTGTGACAAGAAAGTCTAAGGCGAAATAATCACGAAATTGCCAATAAGCTCTGGTCCAGTTAGCTGTAACCTTCCATCTAGATTACACAAAACAAAGAAAAGTCAAACAGCTCCTTCCCAGGAACTACTCACCACCGATCATGGCCAAGCCCAAGGTCTCTCCCCTTCACATGGTCATCGACGCCCCGCGGTGGGATGCTGAGCCGCCCCTCGGCCGCCTCTTTATCGTCGCCCACGCCGCGTTCCTCGATGCGGGCTTCGTGCCGCACGGCACCAAGGTCCCAAAGTCCGCCCGGCTTCCGAAGCAAGTGGGCAGGACAGCCTCGACGCTCTTCCTCCGGTACACCGCGCTGCAGTTGCTGCACCGGCCGGACGTGGAGCCCGCCGCGCTGAGGCTGTGTGCGCATGGGCGTCATGTCGTGTTCTACACCAGGTTCCACGTCTGGTGGTGGTTCAGACGGCCGAAGGAGACGTACTGGGTGTGCCTGGACGCGCTCGCCGCCGCGGCGCTCCTCTCCGGCCGCCTAGACGACACCGGGCGCGCGCTGAGGAACGACGCTCGGGCGGCCGCGCTCTGGAAGGCGCTCTCCGAAGGGCTGTGCCGACGCCTCCTCGTCGACATGTGCTGCAGTTACGGGGTGGCTCTGGAGCCGACCTTCATGTCGCTCCCTGGCGACATCAAGGCGGCGATCCTGGGGAGGCTCACCGACGGCGACGACCTCGCCAGGGTGGAGCGCACGTGCACCGAACTGAGGCGCCTCGTCGCCGAGCACGACGACGAGCTCTGGAAGCCCCGATTCGAGGCCCTGACCCAGAACGCGGCTTCCTTATACCTCCCGGACGACGAGGATGACGGCGCAGGAACCGGAGACTCGGAGGTGAACAGCTGGAAAGCGAGGTATATGAGAGCCAAGCGGACCAGTTCTTGGGGACACCGTTTCTTGTTCTCCCCCTCGTGGAGCAGATTTTTGGAGCCAATCCACTACGACATGGCCATACCGATGTTGGAGCGTGATTGGATCATACGGTGGTCCGATTTGCTGCTACCGACGCATATTTGGTCGAGGTCGACGGACCGTCGCGATCCGCCGGAGCGACGTCAGGCAGCCGATGCTGTTCCCGGTTGGATGAGGAGGAGAGAGATGGCATGGAGCAAGAACATCACTTGTCATGGCCGGTGCCGGACGGCGGCGGCGGATGGTCACAAGAAGAAGCGGCATGGCGCCGCGGCGATCCACTCGCCGTCTTCTAGGTACCGGTGGAAACACCGGTGATGCATGGATGGTTTCGTTCTTCAAATCCTGGCGTTGAAATGTTCATGTAGCCCCATTTATCCTCTGCGTGAGAGGCGTGTTTAGCTTCAAGTTTCTGTGCATTCGACTACAAAATCAAATGGCATCAGTCATCATTTTGCTATATACTTGTGTAACTGTGTTCTTGCGTTCTTGCGTTACTGATGTATATCATTTTTCGAGAAAATTCACGTATATCATTGAAATAGCTACACGAGTCACAATATATCACTTACTATGATGTTAATACGTGAGTACAGGAACAACAAGTCGATGAGATACCAATGACATATTACGATGATTTGAAATTATTCAACCAAGACTCTTTGTATCCTACACTTTAGGTACTCCCATCCGTGCATCCATGCTAGAAACACGAAAAAGTAGTCATGAAAAACTTCAAAAAAATTAACAACATCAACGCAAAAGAAATGGATCCTGCCACATCCAAATTCAAGGAGTGAGGGTATTTGTTCCCACTCACCTGGGTTAAAATCGATACTGTGTCTTATTTAAGCATACATATATGTATATGCGTTTAGTGATAAAACGTATATCCACATTCCGTGAGGCATTAGAGCATCCTCAAAACCTACGGTGTGTAGCTAGGTTACAAGTACGTGCGCGTGTGTGGCGTAAGTGGGTGGTGTATCACTGGTTGTACCATCTAAAAAGAATATGACACCAGGGATAAGACCAGCGAGACTCGGTCCAGCCCAATGACGTGCAGAACTACAGATTGCTTAGCAGCGAGGGAAATACGCCTAGTTAAGCGAAGAGTAATTTAATCGTACCACCTAGGAATCAATCTCACATCACATCCTTATCTAGTCAGATACGTCTAACTTTCAAGAGTCGGTGCGACAAACCCTTCCATGTTGCCTTTTTATGTTTGACACATCAATGGTATGCATGATTCTAATGAGTTCATATAACCACTTCTCTCATGATGTACACCACGTCTTTTAGCTTTTCGGTTTTGGAGTTTGAAGTTGTAGATTCTTGAAGTTGAAAGTTTCGATTTCGATTTGAGAGGTGAATTTTATTTGGTTTGGAAGTGTTGGATGTTGTGAATCAAAAGTTGACGAATTTGAGTCGGAAGGGGAGCCATCGTCCGGAGGGCCATGGAGAGGAGTGGGTAAAGGGGATGTGCATGGGTGCCAAAGACAATGATGACCAAGCCAGGGGCATCAGATCAGACGCCGGTCAAATAGGGGATCCTCATTAGTTAATCTTAGCATTATGTGCCAAGAAATTCCCAGTAAGCACGCACCGGTCCAGTTAGTTGTAAGCTTGCCATTTCACAAAACTTGGCTATCCTATTCCTATCCACGCGGCGTTCCTCGATGCAGGCTTCCGTAGCATAGCAGGTAGGCGGCTGCTGCACTGAGAGTTGAGTTGGATGTAGTGCAGACGTACAGCGATCACTGGTTGCATTTATAAGTTGTATGCGTTGCTATGGATAAGCGCCCTGATAGGCCGGCCAGGCGGTCTCGGTCTCGGTCATGGCATCGTGATCAAGGTTCTAATGCCAGTTGCCACGTAACAAGGGAGAGGTTGAGACACGTTTGTACATTGCTTGATAAGAAATAATTATAATACTCCCCTAAAGGCATATACAATGTTACAGACAGCTGTTGTCTATACCAACTCTCTATATCACCTGTAGGCAGCATTATAGACAGCTCATACAATGCGTTCTCTTTTCACTTATTTTTATAGATGACACAATCTTTTAATATTTTCATGGACTTAAGACATTTTCTCCTTGGTTTGGTGATACAATCGGCTACGTTTGGTCAAGTAAGGGGATGATTTTATTGGGTTAAGCCCCAGGTGGTGTGAGGATATTTGTGTTCGATCATTTATCCGTAGAAACCGATGTAATTTTTTATAGTGTGCATGGGAACACCATTTTTCGTTATTTACATTGCATCGGTATATCCAACACAACTTGCGAGCCCGCCTAGCAAGCGCTATCCGTAGCTTGTACTAATTATGAGATTCATCTCATAAGGGGGGACTTATCTCAATAGGGCTTTCTTGCTAAAAAGTATCAAATCTTGATTTTCGCCGGCCGGCATACCTTAGGAAGTGTGCCATTAGCCGGAGGCATCCCGAGGCTTATGGGCTAGTCGAGTTGTCTAGGTAAAGTAGTACACCTCTGCAGAGTGTAAATCTATTCGAATAACCGTGTCCACGGTTACGGACGACCGCTTGAATTCGGGAGTCATTATTGTTAGACTTTGAATTAAAATTGATATGATTACAACTTGGTTTTCGGCATGAACGGGTATTCATACATTTTAGTTTATCAAAGTGGCTGCCACTTTGGTATGTGTTTGTTTCAATTATTTACTAATGTATAGCTATGTCACATGATTATTTTTTTCTTAAAAGCTTGGTTTACAAAATGGCAATTAAAAACTAGTATGTGTAGAATGAGAATAGTGTGTTTTCTGCAAAACTAAACCACTAATGTCATCCTTTGGAAGAACCTCTAGCATAAATATTTTTAATTTGTGTAAGACTTGCGAGTACATTTGTACTTAACCCGGTTGCTGCAAATTCAGGTGAGGAAGACTTCACGCCCGATGAGCTCATTAGCGTCGATTTAGACGACGCTGACGAGTAGTGCTGTTATTTAACTCCTAGTCGATTGCCATGTATTATGGGGCACACCATGCTAGACCTTTTGGTTTATTTATATTGCTTCCGCTTCTACTTAATATTTTATTTGAATTTGGTCGGTCGGCCGTTTGTAATAGTTGTACACTTAACTATTATGTTATATGCTTTTGGATTATCAATGAATGAATGTTGTATGGATATGATTAACGTTGAATGAGAGTATGAGCGTGTTGGTCATTGATCCTGGGAGCTAACACAGTCTCATGCTCATTGTTTTTGAATTGCCTTTTAATATCAATAATAGAACACTAACAAATTGCAAATATTTGAATCCAGAACAAAAGTCTGTAAAGATTAAATGATAATCATCATTTGTAGTCCTCCAAACAAAATCAAAGCACATAATATAATGATTAATCATCTTGGCTTAGTTGAGTGGTACACTGTTGATGATTACTCCACAACTGTTGAGCAATGCTTGCTCGAATTTGCTCACCGATAGCTCGTTCATCATCTCATATATTTGTTTGACTTCTTACTTGTTGATCACCACAGTTACCATCTGCTTGCGATCCCTCATGCTTATAAAGCCCAAACAACTCATCATTTTGTGCAACATTCCTTATGAAGTTATGGATTATGTAGCAGGCCATAACAATTTTTACTTGAGTCTCGAATGGATAAGGAATCCCACCTTTTACTTTTAAAATTGGGAAACGAGCTTTCCAAACACCAAAAGTGTGTTTAACTGCATTCCGTAGTTGTGCAAGACAATGATTATATAAATCTTTCTCACCAAAATATTGTCGATTGCTTCCTCGAAAAGAACCAATATGATAACGATCCCCACGATACGGTGCAATAAATTTTGGGGTATTGGCGTAGCCAGAATCAACTAGATAATATTTACCTACAAAAATAAATTTTTATCACCTGAACAATATCTCCATAAATAATAGGAACTCCAATAGTTCACTCGTTTTGTCCTTTTAACTTCTGGAACAGAAAAACCTCCATTTGTAATAGCCCATCTAAGAACGGCTTGATCCGATGCAGAACCTTTCCATCCAGCAGCAACATATGAAAATGTCATATGTTCTTGGATGTTAACCACAGTCTATGGACCACACCAAGACCAATTTAAACCAGCCTTCCTACAAGAGATCAGGCATCTACACGCCACAATGCAGGGCCCTTGGCTAATTATTGGAGACTTCAACCTTATATATAGGGCGAGTGACAAGAACAATCTAAATTTAAATAGAAACCTCATGGCTCAAGTTCGGGCGACTATAGATCATTGTGAACTAAAAGAATTACATCTGCAGGAGCGCCGTTTCACTTGGTCAAATGAACAAATTAACCCGACGTTAGAGAAAATTGATCGAGCTTTTGCCAACCCAGGTTGGGAGCATCTTTTCAATGATCATCACCTATGTCCTCTTTCATCCTCAATTTCGGACCACTGTCCACTGTTTATCTCGGCTGTAGGTGAAGGGGGGATCAGGAAATCAAGATTGTTCGCCTTCCAAAGTTATTGGCCTTTGTTGACTGGGTTCAAAGAAGTGGTCTCGGAGGCTTGGTCTCAACAAGTGGAGACATCTGACCCGGTCAAGATTTTACTTTGTAAAATGCAAAGAACGGCAAGAGCTTTGGCAAACTGGAGCAATGCAAAAATTGGAAACAGATCATTGCAGTTGCGCTTAGCACTTGAGTTACTTTTACACCTGGATCTTGCATAGGAGTTAAGGCAACTTAGTGACTTAGAAAGGGACCTGCGAAAGGGTCTAAAAATCAGAATCCAAGGTTTAGCGGCAATTCAGCGTTTGGCTTGGAGGCAGCGATCTAGGATTTTGTGGCTCAAACTTTGAGACGCAAACACAAAATACTTTCATGCCAAAGCAACCTCATGAAAGAGGAAAAACTTTATTCGTATCCTTACAAATACCACTGGTACCTACGTTCTCCAAGCAGAGAAGGAGAATGCGCTTTTTCAACACTTCTCACGTGTCATTGGTACGGCATGCCAGACGACTAGTGTCTTTGATTGGGATCACACCAGGCCAGGGTATAGCCATTCTAACGCGTTGAGCCAGTTGGAACAACCTTTTCTAGAAGAGGAAATTGTCCTTGCAATACAAAAAATGCCAAGGGACAAGGCCCCGGGGCCAGATGGATTCAGCGGAGCATTCTATAAGGAAACTTGGGACATAATTCGGCTGGACATATTGGCGGTTTTCACAAAATTCTACAATTTGAACAGAACGCACTTCGCAAAAATCAACTCGGCGGACATAGTCTTGCTCCCCAAAAAGGAACAACCTACTGATGTATCGGAGTTCAGACCAATCAGTTTGATTCATAGTATGGCCAAATTAATTTCAAAGGTGCTCTCCTTAAGGTTATCTAGGCATTTGGATCAACTGATCTCTATGAGCCAAAGCGCCTTCATTCGATCGCGCTGTATACAGGACAACTTCCTCTACGTGCAGAACCTGGCTCGTAGCTACCATCGCTCCAGGACGTCCACCCGCATGATCAAATTGGATATCTCTAAGGTTTTCGACTCAGTTTCTTGGCCCTACTTGCTCCACACTCTTCATCATTATGGATTCGGACCAAGATGGAGAGAGTGGATATCAATTTTATTAGGCACGTCCAATTCTTCAATCATTTTGAATGGGAGCAGAGGCCCAAGAATTTGGCATCAGTGCGGTGTACGGCAGGGGGACTCATTGTCGCCTTTTTTTATTCACTAGTATAGTGCCCGTGCTAACGCCACGGTTTCATTTCAGGGATGCACATGAAAACAACCAAACGACGATATTTTTTCATAGTTTAAGTCTCATGCAATTGTATATGACCATGTATATAATCCAGAAAACACTCATGCATAACAAGGCATAATAAAGTCATGTCTCGCATACTACAAATAATAGTATGAATTTAGCAAATTACGACATATTAATAAGAAGTTCCATTTGTTTGTAAATAAAGGCAGGGAAACTGGATGGAAAATATTACTTAGCAGTCATCACCAGTTCAATACATCTCTATATACAATATTTTTGGTGGTCTTCCCTGTAGTATCTAGTTCCTTGTTTGGTTTTGACAAAATTATGGTTGTTTGCCTTGAAACTCCTCTTGACAAAGCGACATAAAGCTGTCCATGTGAGAACACAGGTTCTGGGAGATAGATCCCAACATTTGGGATGGTTTGCCCCTGCGCTTTGTTTATGGTCATTGCAAAACTTAGGCGAATCGGGAATTGTTTCCTTCTCATCTTGAAAGGCAGTGAAATATCATCCCAGATTAGCAACGATGCCCTACGGTGTAACTCTGCAATCCCACTTTGCTTTGAGAAGTTGCACATGCTATTGCTCGCAATCTTTATTGGGATTTTGAACCTTGAGTGTGTTGTGCGTCCTCCGAGCGATGTCGTACGCCGCTATACCGAGGTTGCGGTTGCAATGGCTATCAATCCCTCAGAACGCACTCTAGCAAGAAGTGCCTTCTATAGGAATGTCTTTCTTGTTCCTCCTGGACCATCAACAAAGAACACTTGGTTTTTTTTATTCAGTACATGATGCATAATCTCATCAAATCCAAAGACGTTGTTCCTTGTTAAGACTCCTGTTATATCCAAATGTTCTGATCGACCCCACCGAAAGTTCTTCTCGACCTCCTCATTATGTCATTGTCATATTCACTGTTTGACACAAACAAATTAGATATCAATATACCTTTTTTGGTCCATGATCGGTGACAATTTTGTGACAAATTATTACCTTTATCATTAAGCTCGGAAGATCGTAATTTTCATATCTTTTCCCATGGAGTGGAGCAAATCCTAATATCTCTAAGCACCATTTGTTCTATCTGTTTTTGAGTTACAATGGTTTCTAAGGTAATCCTCGGACATTGATTCTTTATGCTTCTCCCACAGTTCAGCGGCGGCGGCGGCACGGCTGGGGCGGCGGCACGCGGGGCGACTGGCGAAGCGAAGCGGCGGCGTGCGGCGAGGCGGCGCCGGCGGCTCGGGCGGTGGCGGCTGGGTTGGTGGCGGCGCTTGGTGGCGACGGCGGCGGCACGGCGCGGCGGCGGCGGCGGCGGCAGTGGCGGCGGCGACTGAGCGGCGCGGCGGCTTGGCGTTAGCGGGCTTAGGCGGCGACGAGTTGCGCGGCGGCGTGGCGGCGGCTGGGCGTTAGCGGGGACTCGAGGCGGCGGCGACGGCGGGCGGCGGGGCGTTAGCGGCGACTGAGGGCGGCGGCGACCAGGCGTTAGCGGCGACTGAGAGGCGGCGGCGGCGGTGAGTGGCGGGAGATGGGTGGTGGCGGCGCACGAGACACCACGAGATTGTGGGTGGGGAGAGCGGAGGAGAAGTCGAGGAGTTGGGTAGACGGAGAACACTTGGTTTTTATTTAGTACATGATGCATAATCTCATCAAATCCAAACGTTGTTCCTTGTTAAGACTCTGTTATATCCAAATGTTCTGGTCGACCCCACCAGAAAGTTCTTCTCGACCTCCTCATTATGTCATTGTCACATTCACTGTTTGACACAAACAAATTAGATATCAGATATACCTTTTTGGTCCATGATCGTGAGACAATTTTGTGAAAAATTATTACTGTATCATTAAGCTCGGAAGATCGTAATTTTCATATCTTTTCCCATGGAGTGGAGCAAATCCCTAATATCTCTAAGCACCATTTGTTCTCTGTTTTTGAGTTACAATGGTTTCTAAGGTAATCCTCGACATTGATTCTTTATGCTTCTCCCACAGTTCAGCGGCGGCGGCTTGGTGGCGGCGGCGATAACTGGCGGCGGCACCGTGGGGGCGGCGGCGACACAGGCGGCAGCGGCGGCTCGGGCGTTAGCGGGCTGGCGGCGGCGACCGAGCGGCGCGCGCGGCTGAGACGTTGGCGGGCTGGGCGGCGGCGACCGGCGGCGCGGCGGCGCTGGCGGCGGCGGCGTTGGCTGGTGGGCGGCGCCAGTGGCGGCGGCTTAGTGGGGCGGCGGCGACACGAGCGGCAGCGGCGGCTGGCGTTAGCGGGCTTAGCGGCGGTGACTGAGTTGCGGCGGCGACCGAGGCGGCGGCGGCTG
This sequence comes from Ampelocalamus luodianensis, assembly GCA_036346255.1. Classification (NCBI taxonomy): domain Eukaryota; kingdom Viridiplantae; phylum Streptophyta; class Magnoliopsida; order Poales; family Poaceae; genus Ampelocalamus; species Ampelocalamus luodianensis. The sequence goes on from CM070636.1 coordinate 32,071,896, forward strand.
GGCGTTGGCGGGACTGAGGCGGCGTTCGGCGTTAGCGGCGACTGAGGCGGTGGCGGCCCGGCGTTAGCGGCGACCGAGGCGGCGCGGCGGGGTGGCGGGAGAGATGGCGGCGGCGGCGCGGCGCAGACGCCCGGAGATTGTGGGTGGGGAGAGCGGAGGAGAAGTCGAGGAGTTTGGTAGACGGGAGAGTCGCGCGGGATGATTGAATGATTGATGAGGTTTGATACAAAGAATCGGATTGTTGGATTTGAGTGAGTAAGAGGAAGGAGAGGTTAGAGTTGATGCAGTGCGTTTGTTTGAAAGGTGTGTTTTTTCTGGGTGCAGTTTTTTTTGTGCATGTAGGAGAACTCATGACTGCGTGGGTGAGTAGTTGGTGTAGCTATAGAGAAATTTAGTACTGGTGCCTTTATAGTAGAGATCATCGCGATTGATGCACTACAGCACATGCTGAATGCAGCAACAAGGGAGGGCTGGCTCTCTCCGCTGAGCGGACGGACAGTCAAGGCAAGGCTCTCCATGTACGCAGATGATGCGATGATCTTCCTGGCGCCAATCAAAGAAGACGTGGATACTCTAAAAGAGCTCTTGACCATCTTCGGAGAGGTAACTGGATTAAAGATTAACCTAAGCAAAAGTGCAGTAATTCCAATACATTGTCAACATCTCGATTTAGATTTCATCCTTCAGGAATTTCCAGCTGCCAGGAGACATTTACCTAGCACTTATTTAGGTCTACCGCTATCTTTGGGCAAATTGAGGAAAGTGCATTTTCAGCCGCTTCTAGATAAAATGGGAGCAAGACTTGCAGGCTACGAAAAGAAAATGCTATCCAGAGCTGGTAGACTCACAGTGCTCAATGCGGTCCTCACCTCTATTCCCATTTACCACATGACACTGGCAGACCTCCCAGCATGGACGCGAAAACAAATTGATAAGCGTTGCAGGGCGTGGTTTTGGAGCGGAAATGATCTACACTCTCGAGGAGGAAGCTGCTGGGTAAACTGGAATACGGTGTGTCGCCCGAAAAAATGGGGTGGCCTTGGTGTTCTACATCTGGCATTCTTTGGCCAAGCACTTCGCCTGCGTTGGCTCTGGTATCACTGGAAGGAACCGGGCAAACTGTGGCACGGGATGAAACTCCCAACGGATGAAAAGGACCATGAACTTTTCCGGGTGTCAACAAAAATCGCACTGGGAAATGGGGACAAGGCGAGCTTTTGGAAGGATGCCTGGATGGGCCGCACACCCCTCAAGGAGGAGGCCCCGAACTTGTATCTTATTTCGGCCAGGAAGAGTAGGACGGTCAAGGAGGCGCTTCAAGGAAATACTTGGATTGCTGATTTGAGACGTAAGATCACAGCGCTACATATCCTCGACTTCATACGTTTGTACATCAAAGTGGCGCAGGTCACACTCACACCGGAAACACCGGATGATATCACTTGGAGATGGACCGCGTTAGGAACTTATACGGCTAAATCAGCATATCAGGCACAATTCTTTTGGATCAATAGAGAAACCTTATGTTAACCTCTTTTGGGATGCTTCGGCACCACAAAAATGTAAAATCTTTGCATGGCTAGCCATTTAGGAAAGGATGCCAACAGCGGACATTCTAACAACAAGGCACATGCAAAATGACTTTTGGTGCCCTCTCTGTACAAACACCCCAGAAACGGCACGACACTTGCTCCTAAATTGCGCTTACGCGAAAAGGGTTTGGAATGCCATCGCAATTTGGGCTCAACGCAGCAGCGTTTTACCGGCACAAGAGGATGTTGACGAGTCGGTGCTCCATTGGTGGTTGGAAAGATCGCAAAGAGAAGCGAATTTGAGCAGGAAGGGCCAAAGCTCTTTAATCATATTGATAATGTGGCAACTTTGGAAAGAAAGAAATAGGAGAACTTTTCAGCACCAAAGGAATGAGGTTAACGGGTTGGTAGCAATAATCAAAGAAGAAGCCCGTGCTTGGATTTTAAGCGGGGCGAGCAAGTTAGGATCCTACTTACCGACCGAACTTTTGACATCTTCTTGACTAGCGCCTCATCAAACTAGAGTCTTGTGGGGTATCGGACTGGTGCCCAGGAAGGGCCTTCGGTACGTGGGGAATAACTTCTAAGAGGCCCTCAAACCGGGTCTGAAAAGGGCTGAAGGCGGCTCGGAGGATCCAGCTTGCGCTAGGGGTGGTTTAGTTTAATTTTCGTTTGTATGGGTTCGGCTTCCTGAACCTGGTTCTATATTGTGGATTTTTTGTATTTTTCTCTCCCTTCTTTAATGCAGTGTGGGCAGCTCTCCTGCCTCGCCTTTAAAAAAAACATATGAAAATGTCATGTCAAATGAAACGACTACCATTACATTTTGAGTGGGAAAACCATGCCTATTTCTGAAAGGAGTTTGTTCTTTAGGCTTGATTTTTGCCTCAATATGCGTCCCGTCAACTACTCCAATACAATTCTGTAGGGAAATTTGTGTTAATTAGAATGTAAAATGGACAAAGCAATCGACCTAGAAAATTTACCTTGGAATATGGGTAGAACCTTGGATCGCCTCTAATTTTCAGTGGAACCTCATTGGGTGGGTCTGTTATGTAAACATCATACAAACTATTAATGGCATCTAAAACTTTATTGAAGTGTGGACTAATTGTCTCTCCTGAATGTTGATATCTATCCTGAATAACACGATTCCTAACACTGTGACCAATTGTATGTAAAAACATCACTAGTTGCTCATCCACTGCCATCCGTAGTGTATCCTTAAGTAAATGTTTCTCACACAATTCATTACGGAACAAGTAGTACATGTGCTTATCAACACAAAATTGATCAAAAAAATCTGGTTGGATGTCCTTCCAACAATTATCTTGTTCGCTGAGCACCAGTTAACTTAGAAGTGTTACGATAGGTTTTGAATACTCTTGTGAAAAACATGTTACGAAACAATGATACTGCAGAAATATTGCTAATAAGCATTTGCTCCGAATCAGAAAATTCCTCATCTGACATTTCCTACACAATTTAAAACAAATGACTGTATGAAACAAAGAAATTTTGATGTGACCAAAGTGAAATAATCAATAATGAAGCACCAACACATGAAGCATTTAAAATTGAAAGTAGCATCAAACGTTGTACGACAATCTGAAAACAACTGAATGGAAACTATTTTCTTAAGTTATAAAATGCCAAAGATAACTGAAATCAATAACTAAGCTTATTGTTGTACTACAAGTAGCTAAAGATCGAGTATCCATTCAATCCGCATCTCGTCATCCATCTCAATGAAAATCGCCCTTTGATCGGCATCTGAAAATGCTTTTGCAGCTTTTAGTTTTTTCTTTGGCTCAAGATCCTTCATACTATATAATATCTTTATACATGCTTTCACCGAATAAGCTTAATTTTGTTGTGCTATATTTTTCTTCAGTTCAACCATGCTCATTGAAGCCTATGCAAGACGATCCATTGCGAGTACGGCATCATCTGCTGTGTGCTTTTGCCCTTTAGGATTATCGGGGGCTCCACCTCCATTAGCATCAAAGCACTTCATCTTTCTCTCGGCAAATTTTGGGGGGTTTTTCAGTTTCCCAGGGATGAACAACAGGGCTAACATGTTTTTCGGTGAATCAATGTCATGTACTTTAACATCCTCATTCAGATCAATTAGTTTAGATTTTGCTTGTAGCCACTGCACCCTTTCCTTTGCTAGATATAGCATTAAATCCAGATGCTGTTGAACTAGCACATATCTCTTGAAAATCTATCCAACTAGGCCACACTTTTTTGCGATATTCTTGAATTGAGCTATCTCTCTGCAATTTGTAAATGTATTAATTAAAAATGTGCATTATTTCCAAATCTTATGCAACTACAAGAATATATAATTATTAAGATTCGGATATACCGTAATAAGATCCTCCCAATGTTTGTTAGAAGCTTTGATCATTTTGTCATTGTCATCCTAACCAAACCCTGTGTGTGCCAGAAGTTTGCTCATGGTCGCGTAGCAACTCTGGAAGTACTTATAATGATTTTTTAATTGCTGCAATTCAAGCTTGTCAACTCTGGAATCATTGAACTTAACCAATATTTCACGCCATGCTTTCTTTGTGTAGCCTGTTCCTTCCTTCCCACCATTTAAGGTTTGATCCTTTTTAGTATATTGAGGAGGAGTTTGTCCTCAGAAGATTTCCAGATGTGCCGCTTTATGGATGTTTTTTCTGCCTTCTCCTTTCTCTAAAATAAACAAATATATCAAATTCCTTGATGTAGCATGACAATGTTGACACAACATGGGTGGACTGACATGTAATGTAAGATCTAGAACTGCAGTAATTGGCATGGAGTGAAAACATAAAGCTGTAATACTGTCATCCATGTACATAACTTCAGAATCAACTTGCTGGTTGCCTCGATTACTATATATCGATTTCGCTATCAACAACGACATCTTTTCTTACCATAATGACCTTCTTTGTTGATTGACGCACACTTTCGGACACAATGCATCCAGGATGCTGAGATTCCAACCATGTTCAATCAGTTCACATGCATTGAATCCACAAATGTACTGCATGCCAAACTAATCTGCAGATTTCTGCTAAAGCTACCTCAAATCTACTGGAGGGGATTGCAATACTATTAATTTATTGGTGATCTACTGATCTAGATTCTAGACAGATGTATGCATGCTGTCATCCAAGTAATAAATCTAGTTTGGCAGCATTTTTTTGCTAAAAAACCCAACCTCTGTCTACAATATCTAAATGCCTTGCAGGTGATGCGATATGACATGGTATCTAAACAAGATGAGGCCATTGGTGCATGCATGTCCGATGTTGAATGCACGTAAATAATTTGGCATTGAATTGGATGTACAAGAAGATATATTACCTGTAGGCAGATTGAAGGGCACGGCTGGGTCTAGGATCACGCCTGGCTACTGTGGCACGGCGGGGCGGCGGCCTTCTCCCTAATGTGATTTCTCTTATCTGTGTATTAGTTCTAGCGGTGGCCTTATGTTCCTTATAAACATGTGTTACCACGTAAAAGTGAGAGTTGGAGACGTTACGTATGCAGCAGCGAGGCTGAAATTTTTCTTTCGCGTGTAGAGTTTTGTGGGACCCCGAAATCGAAATCGTTTCAAGTTAAGAGAGTATACTAGAGGCACGACTCTTAATAGGAGATGAGCCCGATTTGAGCTTCCTCGGACATGTGTCTCACGTTAGTTCCCAAGATCAAAGACTAATGTGCACATATCCAGAACAACATGATACACAGTCATACACCAGTCATACATTTTCATAACATTAATTTTTAGACTAGTGTTTGATACAGAACTTATACAAGTGACCAACGGTCAACTAAAATAGAAGTTTGCAGCGGAAAACAAATATAAACACCAAAAGAACCACCAAGTGTGCCATAACACCCACAGGCAACTGAGTGGCGGTAGAAACAGCATCATTCGTTAGCGTTGCCATAATCGGCGCTAACAGATGGATCGTAAGCATAATCGTCCTCACCTGCAACAAGTGATTAATATCATTGAGTACAAAAGGTACTTGCAAAACTTACATAAAACTAATAAAAGAAAGTGTTTGATAGAACCTAGCCAAATGATTAGAGATTATACATGTTAAAGGCTTTTCAAAGGAAGGCTGTAATGGCAGTAGTTTTGCATAAAGCAACAAGTTTTACTCCTACACTCTCTAATTTGCAAAGGCCATTTTGTGAACACAATTTGGACCAAAAGAATATAAGTGACTTTGATATAATCATGAATCAAAACACCTCATAGTGGCTGACCCCTATGATCAACTAACATGCATGAACACCCATTCATGCTGCCACCAAGTCGTTCACAAGTCAAGTTTTAATTATAAGACTAACTATGGTGACTCCCGAATCCAAATGGTCGTCCATAACCGTGGACACAGCTATTCGAATAGATTAATCCCTACAGGGGTGTACATCTTTACCCACATGACTTGATCAGCTCGTAATTCACCGGATAATAGCACACTTCCTTTGGTATGCCGGCCGAGGAAATCAAGACTCAGTATTTTTCAGCAAGAACATCTTATTGAGTTGAATCACCCATGCGAGACCTGATCCCGCTTAGTACAAGTTTCTGATAGAACCTACTAACTGGGGTACGCACGTTGTACCGAGAGTATTGATCCAGTTAACAAAAAGTAAAGTTGTGCTCACTTCACATATTATATTGCAATCAAAACCCTAAGAACAACATGTTCATACACATGTGTCCTTACACCACCTGTGATCCAACTCAATAAAAAATTTCCCTTACTTAACCAAGCGGCGTCCATAGGACCGCATATGGAAGTAAGTATGTTATCTGAATTAACGACGGCACCAAGTTCGGTCCTTAATAATTTCAACAATACTGCCACATACCCAGATCTCGTGCAAGAAAGCACCCTCACTAGCAACCACTTTTCCAGATCGAAAACATTTTTAAATTTAAAAACAAAACTTACACTTAACAAACAGATCCAAGATCTGAACCAAAGTAAAATGATAACTTGTTTAGTGTTTCCCATAGTTGACGAGATAACCTCGTCAACTGACTACCGCATCTAATGACCTGCATGGCTAAGCATTTATATAAAGACCAAATATTCCAACACCTTACTCCTATCTTAAGCATGATTGTATGAAATGATTAAGGGTAAGCCACAATGATTAGGATATAACTAACTAGACTCACAAATTATTGATACACCAAAATAGCATGCACGCAATTATCATTGCACTTCAAAATACTAAAGTACAAAAACTGGGATCAAAATGATGCAAGAGGATATAATCACTCGCGTCGGGAATATCAGAATCTAAAAAAAATGATCGCGAATGAATATTGAGAAAAGTATCCAAAACCAAAATGCTGAAAAATGCTTACTAAACAAAAATTAACTTCACTAGATTAGGGTTGCCACGGGGAGATGTTGAAGTAACACAAGGAGGTCCTGAGGAGAGATCCTAAGGAGGTCCCGAGGAGAGGTCGTGAGAAGGTCGTGAGGATCACAGAGGTGGTCGTGTGGAGGTCGTGAGGATCACAGAGGTGGTCTTTGCAAATAGATCAAGAGGGTGGTCTTTGCAAAAAGACTAAGAGGGTGGTCCTTGCAAAAAGACCAAGGGGGTCACAGGGAAGTCCTGAAGAGAGCACATCAGGTTGTAGGTGGTACAACTACAAGTGTGAGCTAAGGTATGAAAAAGATTCACAAGGAAAAATACCTGAGCTAAGAAAAAGGCCAGGGATCCAAGAATTTGATCCGATGACGGTGACCGAATGTCGGCGAAGAGGGCTGTAACGCGGAAAAGAATACGTGAGCAAGGAATCACGAAATGAGTGGTCGTAATGAGTTACACAAACCCATTAGATGGTCAAGTCGAAAGGAAGCGAGGAATGGCCTACTAGACCGGAGATGGACACGAAGGGGCTGAAGTTGACCAGAGTTGAATAAATTCCAAAATCCCGAGCACACTGTTAACAAAAGAATGAATTGATTGAGGGTTTGTGCTCAATATCTTAAGATAAGATATGACGCATAAGAAATATGAGGGAGCTCACCGGAGCGCAGAAAACCACGACGGTGGCGTTCCGGACGCTCTCTGGACAACCAAAGACAAGCTCAAATTTTCGGGGCTACAAGCAATACCAAGATCTCAAGTTAGCACAAGGATTAAGGTATGTTGATAGAAGAACATGGGTTCAAGAATGCTTAGGAATGCCTGAACAATGAGGAAGAAACAATGGTCGCCCTGATTCGGCCGAGAGAAAGGCAAGGTGTTTTTAATGGTGCTTTTTGCCGGAGAAGACGATGATGGTCAGTCGTGGCAGCACCAGAGCAAGCCTTGTCATCATCTTGAAGCCAAGTGGCAATGCATGCAACGAAACTCATGGATGCAAAGCCACCTCAGGCGCGATGTGCTCAGAGCTGGCATAGTGGCACGGAGAAGACGAGGGTGAGAGACTTACAAGTGGGCCATGGTTGCCAGTCTCAAAGAAATGATGTGATCGAGAGTGAAGAGACGCGAACGGTCCGATCTAGTTTCAACGGTCTGGATTGAAAACACTGTTCGGCGGTCCGAACATTCCAAATCCATGTGGGCAGTCCGATCTAGATCCTATGGTTCTAAGTCAAGGCGCGTTCGGAGGACTGAATGTTACCGCGCCATCTAGTGCTTGAATTTAAATCCAACGGCTCGCCTCGATGGGCTTACTGCATTGAAAACGGCGCGATCCGATTTAAAATGGACGGCGCAGATCATGTAGGGCGCTCGGAGGTCTGAACATCCCAAGTTATGTGGACGGTTGGATCAAGATCCAATGGTCCCAAGATGATGCGTGTTTTAAAACTCAACCGAAGCAAAAGGCACGGTCATATATAAAATCAACGGCCTAGATCATATGGAGCATTCGGTGGTCAGAACGTTCCACTTGATTTGGGCTGTCCGTTTCAAATCTAATGGCTAGCGCGCAACCTAGAGGTTTGACTTAGTCAAAAGGATGTGGCTCGGGTCGGTCCTAACAGCACAGGGCTGAACCTAACCAAGTCACTAGGGTTTGAGTCGCTATAGTGCCAAGTGGCTCGGTTGGGCCTCACCAGTTTGACTAGAACCAAAATCAAACTTAAAAGTTTGACTGGAGGTTTAAAAATATCAAATAAATTTATAAAAATATGAAATTTTTCAGAGAAGCTACTGGGGATGATATAGATCCCAAATTTTTTTGAAAACTCACTAAAGGTGATCTAATTACTTAGTTTAAAGTCTAAAACCGAGTAGTTCTAAATAAACAACATAGATTTCCCTTAAGTTCAAACTAAACTCTAAAAATCTGACAAAAATAATTTTTATTTAAGATAAATTATCTAGTATTTGACTAAATTACTTCCCAGGGTTCTTTACAAGGATTAACTTCAATTTTTCTTTTGTAGTTTCTTTTCCAAGTTTTAAATTTGATTGAAGTTGAGATTTTTAAATGCAACCTATTGTGCAAATGATCCAAAATGACATGTATGCTCATGAAATGCCCTTAAAATCCATTAACTGAAATTGGGGCTGTGATAAGTTTGTTGGTGTGTTGAATATATGAGCATTTTTCAAATTATATTAATCCAGAAATGGACTAGATAAATCATGGAGAATACTATAGCCATTTTTACAAAGTAAATGAACAAGAACACGATAGCCATACTAAGATCGAGAAGGATATAAACTAGTATACCTATCTCAGTGTTCAAGTTAACAACATATAAGAAAACTAACCAACAAATATGTGCAAGATAGGCATACCCGGATCCAGTAGAAGGAGTAGCAGCAGTAGGAGTTCCAGATCCAGTAGCAACAGCAGGAGTCTTGACTGGATTGTCGTTCGTCATGGCGTAGTGGTAGTAGTCGTGCAGTTGATGTAGACGTAGCGGAGAATCAGATGAAGCAAGCAGTCGCACGAACGCTCCCTAAAAACCTTATTCGTCCTCGCTCGTGCAAGCCTTCAAGGACGAGGGTTCCGGAGGCCTGTTCTCCTGGTGTAGCCGTACACATGCCTTGCCAGGATGGAGATCGCCAGAGATAACAACAAAACTGTGGAGTTTTTCTATCGTAGAGAATCTTTCGTATGGAGATCAGTCTAAGAACAAGTGCTCTGTTCATCTAAATAGCAAAAACGAAGAGGCCAGAATGGTGTTAACTGCAGCCATTAGTCACTAGTAACCGCAGCCATTAGTCACTAGTAACCTACAACCATTACTCAATAGTAACCTGTAACATCCCAAATTTTGGCTTGTGTTTCAAATGTAAGAAATTGAGGGTAAATTAAAAACTTTTCCTTCATCCTTTTACTCTTGAAACTTTTCTGAAATTCGTGTAAAGGAATTTTGGGAAATTCAAAATCAAAAGCCTCATTTATCAAGTCAACAACCTCCTTGGTGAAATCTGGTTTCAAACCCTTGAAATAATTTTCCTTGGTTCTAGGTTGCTTGGTAACACCTCTGAATTATTTCTAATTTTGGAAATTATTTGAAACAGCTTTAGAGCAAGTCAAACCTTGGTCAAACCTTTGTCTTAACCTTCCGGAAATTTTGAGAAAATTCCAGTGCACAAAAACCTCTGGAAATTTTAGGGAAGGTTAATCCTTAAGTCAGGAAGCTCAGTTAAAATTTCATAAATTTTGGAGTTGATTTGATGCCTCAATTAAATCCCCAAAGTTCCAGGTTTAAAACCAAACCCTAAGCGGTTTGTACTGCTCATTGGACTCGAGTCGGGCTCGCTCGAGTCACTTGACTCGACCGAGCCAACTAACCGCGCCCGCGCCGCTTCAACTGCGTCGCGCTTATCACCGTTGGATTTCCATCGAACGGCTCTCATTCGTGTAAGCATTCGACAACTCCGGTTGCCATCGATTCTCACCGTTGGATCCCGATCCAACCGCCGCGGGCCGCAGTTCGCCACTTCTGATTACGCTTAGCGCGATCGTGGCCGCTCAAATCTCATCCGGCGCAAAGATCTAATGAGGTTGGGCTCAACCCACTAAAACACTTTGGACTCGAGCCGCTTTGTGCCGGCCGATCGGGGGCCCGCCGCGTGCGGGTCATCTTCCTCCTCCCACCGAGCGCATGCCCGCTCAGCGCCATGGCGAGAGAGGAGGTGACTTGTCACCTCCTTGAGCCCTTTAAACGGCTAAATGTGCCATGCATTAAATGCACACCGCTCCTCCTCCCAAAGTCGCCTCCTACCGCCCCGTCACTCGATGCCCATGGCGGGCATGAACCACCCACCCGAGAGCTTGGGCTTAACCTAGTTTGAGCTCCTTGAGCTATAAGTAGCTCCTGGCTCTCCTCGGTTCCCTTTCAAAACCCAGTAGTCTTGCTAGCATCCTTGGTGCTTTGTGAGCTCAAAACACCAAAATCACCTAAAACCGCCATTGTTGAGTAGGAGCTCCTCGCGCAACCGTGCTCAGATGGCGTTTCTTCCTCTCTTTTGTTTTAGTGTGTGCCTCTCACCTCCGGAACAAAACCCCTAACTTAATTGTAGTTGCTTTTCACAGAGCGGCTCAATTTTGGGGAATTGTTCTTTCGTAGTGAGCACCCCTTCTTCCTCATCACCTGAAGAAGCTCTATTCTTCAATTCTTTACTCGGGGCTTCTTTGAGCTTGGTCGAGCTAACCCGATGACGCGATCGTGTTATCTTTGCTCGAGCGCCTTCCCGAGTTGTCTTCTCAAGTCCGCAACCTTCTTCGTCGTCGAGCAACTCCATCCATCCCCGGACCTCCCTACCCTCGTGTATCCTTCTAGTAGCCCCTAGAAGCTTTGGCACTCCGAAATGGTTCGTTCGCGAGCTTTTGGTCATTATGCATTTCGGCCGTTTTGGTCGCCGCCGCTCATCGTCGGCTAGCCGCCATTCTGGGACACCACCGACGGTGTGGATGGTCCCGGTGTGTGCGTTATGCTATTGCGGTTCCATTTTGGCACTTAGCTCCCGCCGCCGTTCCTTGGGTCGCGGCGACAAGCCTGAGGTGCCTCGGTTTTGTTGTCGGACGAAACGGCGGTGCCGTATTATCGTTCGGACACGATGAATGGCGTTCATTAATGATAATCATTGTTAATCATGGGTTAGTAATCATTAGCTGTCCTAAACCCACCTCTCGATCGCTTGCATGTGGGCCCGCACATTTTAATCACCCCGTGCGCTAAACCACGTGTGCGTGGCCCACGGTCGCTGACCTGTGGGCCCGTCATTTTCAAACCCTCCCTGTGCGCGTGCGTTTAAACCCGGCATGTGACTTGCGTCGCTGACCAGTGGGCCCCTATTGTCAGTAGCCCTGTTCAAATCATAAACGGCCCAATCAACCTCAGCCGTTCGATATTGGATCTGTGGCCGGGATCGTGGGAGCAATTGGACTGTCCGAAGGCTCCCTCAATCCCAGCCCTTCATCGCTTGATCAACGGTCCAGGTTGTGCGAGCAATTGGACTGTCCGAAGGTCACAATGATCTGGACCGTTGGAATCAAATCCAACGGTGCGCGCGCGTGCGCATGTTGAGTCGGCCGTGCGCGTGGGCCGTCGGATCTTTAATCAGCGGCCCACGTTGAGCCACGCCTTTTCTTTTCGGTTGAGGGATATAAAATTCCTCGGTGAGCTTTATCTTTCTACTGAAAAATGTTGTTAAAACTTTAGAAATTCATATCTTTTTCATTATAAATCCTTTTTGGGTGATTTCAGTAGTGTTAATTTTCTTTTAGGTTAGAGATTAATCTAGAAATGTTTCAGTACCCTCGTTAAGAACCGTAAATGTTGTGAATCGATTTTAGCCTTTTTAGCCCCTATTAAATATTCCAAAAATGCTATAAAAACTTAGAAAATCTATAACTTGTTCTCTGTAAGTCCAAATAGAGCGAACTAAATTTTGTTAATTTCCTTTAGGGATGAACTTTAGTGAAGGACCAGTTTGCTAGTGGTCTTTGCTACTGATATAAAGGATGTCCTAGTTTTAGAACTTAGAAAAATCATAACTAATTCGTTGTAACTTCAAATGACCTGAAAATTTATATGGATTATCACTATACCAGTAGGTAGCTACCATAAAAGTTTCAGCTTCAAAATCTTTCTAGAAAATATTTTTGCTACAGTGCTAATTATGGCCGAAAATAGGTTTTTAGAGAATATCTTTTGCACCACAAATCCAAAATTAGGTTTTTCCAGTTTCTATGTCTAGGTATATCCGTATTCTACCTTGTGTATAAATTTCGTCGCATTTGGATAATTTTTGCTTGCTCTTTTGTTTAAGTGTTGCTCGTCTTATTGGTTGTTTTCGCTCTTTCGCTTAGGATTCGATATTTACTGTAACCCCGAGAACGACCCTCCATAACAAATTGAGCAACTGCAAGCGAGCAAGCAGTTTGATCATTTCCCATTGATCCCATTACTTTTAAAGTCTAATATTTTGTTTAACTTCTATGTATGCATTGCTATTTTGTTGTTAAACTGATTAGTTAGACCTCTAGTTGCATAATCTGTAGGTAAATGGTTATCCTCTACTACCGAGCCTAGGTTATTTGTCGTGGTTAGAGTTCGATGGATGAACTCTTATCACTTAGTAGATTACTGAATGAATATTGCTTAGCCATGCCTAGTTATCGGTAGTATTGGGCGATCATCGACTTAGTCGATGATCTTGATTACACAAATACTTATACTACTCCATTATGTCCAACCCTTGTGCTTTATTGATTTACAAATCAAAAACTGAAAACAAAACTATATCTTGACTTGGGCACAATGGTATGTTGATGTGATCATTGGGTGTGTGGAATGGTGCCTAAGTCCCCAAGGACCGAGTTACTTGTGTCACTAAGCCAAGCGCTTATTGCGTGCTAACCACACGAGGGGGATATGGAACCTCTCTTGACTAAGTACTTTGGGAGGTGTTAATTATGAGCTGGTTGGTGGGTGTGTTCCTGTGTGTGGTGTTTGGAGGGAGCATTAGCGCACGGTTAGGCTGCCTAATGTGTCCTTCTCCCGTGGGTTGCGGCTCTTAATTAGCATCGTCCATTGGAAAGCGTCTTGTTATACTTAGCCATGCCTGCATACCAAAGGAAGTGTGCGTTCGTCGCTGGTGGAAAGGCGGTCTATCGTGTGGGTACATTGGTACACCCCTGCATGGTTAAAACTATTCGAATAGCCTCGTCCTAGGTTATGGACATGCTTGGTAAGGTCGTGCAAGAACTAGACTACAACCTTTTAAAAACTTAAACTTGACATGGGTGGTATGAAGGGGTACTTCATGCTATTGTTGTGGTGACTATGGGTTAGTCACTTCTAGGTTGGTGTTGTCATCTATCTATTGTTATAATTGTCTCTCTTTTATTTGAACAATAAAAGTTAATTGCAAACTTGCTTTGAATCTATTACCTTATTGCAAATGAAAGCTTGCTTTATTCTGAAAATAAGTCCGAGCCTCATCCACTTAAATAAAGCTTGCATGTAGTTAATTATAGTTCTGTTATCTCACACGTCAGGTCTTGCAGTACAAAAACAAGTTTTGTACTCATCCGCTGCTTAATATTAATTGTTGCAGAGGAAGAAGGTGAGCCCCAAGGGCCTCACTTTTGTGAGTCAGTTCTTGCGCTGTTTGGGACGATTAGCTTGGCGGTCCGGTTGGTTGCCTTATGGGTAAAGGCACACCGATTGGCTTTTGTTTATCGCCATCTTATGGCCATTTTGCTTCCGCTGTGTATTTACTTATTTGTATGACTTTTGGCCGGTCGGCCTCTCTTTTGTAATAACTCTCTTTATATTATCTATGTCTTTCGCTTGTTGCTTTTGCTTCGCTCTATGTGTATGAATGGAATTGATGCATGATTTTGTAACGGGTATGTATACCGCACAATGGAAGTATACATATCTCGAGGCTTGGTTTATTTGATTTGTACTGTTAGGGACCAAGTGGATGGTTAAACAAAGATGTTTAATAAACCGGGTCCTCACAAAGTTGGTATCGAGCCATTCCGACCGTAGTAACCCAAGCTTGGTCGTCTTTAGGATATTTTGGAAAACTTAATTTCAAAGTATCAAATGATTTATGAAAGCTTAAGTAAGTTCTCGATTTTATTCCTCACTGCCTTAGTTGTCTATCTCATCTTGCTCTAATTTGAGTTTTAAAAGTTGTTCTCCTTTCCTTCTCTCAAAAGATAGTCATTATCGTTTAAATTGGGTTTTGGGAACCAATGAGTTTGGAAAATTGAAGTGTTAGCCGCCCTCTACAAGATTTTGAAGCTTCCGAAGTTGAAGATTTCGGCTAGGAGGCTTGGATGCGAAATCTGGACAGCGAGCATTCAATTTCCGGACAGCAGGCTCAAAGGTTCTAAATAGGGTAGAAAATGAGAGATTAATCAATTAAAACTTGTGGGAACAAAAGGGTAAGATGTGATACTAGTTAGCTAAGTATCTAACACCTATTTCGTTGATTTAACCTTGCTCTCGAGTAGTGTTAGACTTGTTGTAGTGTGCTGAAATTTTTATCTTCTCACGCTATTACTCGTTCATTCAATACGGGTTAATGGCATTGAGAAGTTAAGCTTGGTTTAATGATTCCTTTGCTGTTTCAGAGTTTGTTTGGAAACATTTAAAGTTTGTTTACTTGCTGTTTTTGGCTTTCGGTTAGGGTGGTATCTCATTCCCCTAATCGTTAGCTTTTCGCTTTCATCAATTTCTAGTATTAGTGTTTTGGTTTCTAACCTAAATTTCTTGAATCAGATGGTCGAGGTACTCGTGGCGCCGTGGTCGTGACTGTTTGGATGAGGAGCTCCGCCTCCTCCGACCATGGTCGAGGTCCTCCTTCGATCGAGCGCAACTGCTCGGAGGATGAGGGTCTGCCGGATGTTATTGCGCGCAACACCTCCGCCCTTCCGGTGCCTCGGATCCGGCAAGGGTGGACATCGATCCTCGTGGGGTTTGGCCGAGTTCCTTCGTACTCAACCCCCACGCTCTCCGTGTCCGAGGACCCATTGACGCGGATGACCGGCTGCGCCGAGTTGAGCGTAAGCTCGACGTTGCTCGAGCCCGACCAGAAAGGGCACTCTTTGCCTCCCATCGCCTTCAGGGGCACTCTCTGGTGGGAGAACTTCTTAGCCATGCAGCCCGCCGCCACACTGCCTCTTGGGATGAGTTCCGGACGGCGTTCGTCGGGCTCACATCCTCGCCGCTTGATGAAGTCAAGAAGAAGGAGTTTCGCGCTCAAGCAAGGGCGTAAGTCGCTGATGGAGTACTGCACGAGTTCAACCACTTGGCTCGTTATGCTCCATCCGAGGTGGCCACCGATGAGGCCAAGCAGAGAAGTTCATGGAGGGTTTGTCCGAGGAGCCGCAAGACAAGCTCTCCATTGTGGACTTTGCCGACTTTCGTGCTTTGGTGGACAAGGCCATTGTTGCCGAGCACAAGGCCAAGGCGCCAAGTAGTCCCGCAGCGCAAGTGGGAGGCCCAGCCGTCCGCACAGCCGGCCTCTCCGTCCTCGTGTCGGGCCTACCCGAGGCCCGCTTCGTGGCTTCACTACCACCGAGGCCGGCACCAGCCTCGCCCGCGCCGGGCGTCCCGCCACGCGGCGCCGCAACTGCCAGGTGGCCCCGCAATCCACCGCCGGTCACTTGCTTTTCATTCAACTAGAAGGGCATTATGCCAATAGTTGCCCTAACAGATCGAGCGCCCTCGCCCTAATGGAGGACGCGCAGGAGGTGTTCCTCCCGAGATCGGAAGGTTGCCTCCGCTACCCAAGGCGTGGGTAGTGGCCGCGTCAACCTCATCTCCGCGGAGGAGGCACAGGAGGCACCCGACGCCGTGTTGGGTACCCTTTCGGCTAACTCTTTCCTCTACGCTTTTTGTTTGATTCAGCGCATCTCATTCGCTTGTTTCGAGTCTTTTCTCTTGTGGGAGGTCTTCTTTTACTCCATTGTTGGTCCCACTGCTCATTCGCTCTCCGGTTCGGAGTTGAGAGTCGAGTCCGAGTGTAGGGATGTCCTGTGGAGATAGAAGGGTAGGATTCTTAGCAAACCTTATCCTCCTTCGATCGGGCGAGCTTAGATGTAATCCTAGGCATGGATTGGTTGTCTCAAAGACATGGGACAAATTGATTGCGCTAGGAGGCTCATCTACCTCACCAAATCTGTCCGGCGAAAGGTTTCGCTTTTCTGCCGGCTGCAGGTCCGCATCTCTTCGCGCCGGGCGAAGCCACTCTAGATATTAGTGAAGTCCCGGTGGTATGTGACTTGCTGATGTCTTCCCGACGACCTTCCGGGATGCCACCATTCGAGACCTCGAGTTTGTCATTGAGTTGGTTCCTGCATCGCCCGATTTCAAAGAGGCCTTACCGGATGGACCCAATTGAGTTGGTGGAGTTGAAGAAGCAGCTGGGTGAGCTTCAAGAGAAGGGTTTCATCCGCCCTAGCTCATCTCCTTGGGGATGCTCAGCAATCTTTGTCCCGAAAAAGGACAAGACGCTGCAAGATGTCGTTGATTACCGCCCACTTAATGAAGTAACGGTAAAGAACAAGTACCCTTTGCCCCGTATCGATGACCTCTTCGATCAATTAACTGGAGCTCGAGTCTTCTCCAAGATTGATTTAAGAGTGGGATATCATAAGGTTCGGATTCGACCTGAGGATATTCCAAAGACGGCTTTTTCTACTCGTTATGGCTTGTACGAGTATACCGTCATGTCTTTCGCTTAACCAATGCTCCGCCTTGTTCATGAACCTCATGAATTCGGTGTTCATGGAGTATTTGGACAGTTCGTTGTGGTCTTCATCGATGATATCCTTATCTACTCCAAGAGCGATGAGGAACACACCGAGCATTTGAGGCTTGTGTTGGGCAAGCTTGCGAGCACCACCAGATGCGAAGTTCAAGAAGTGCGTTGCTCGTTGAAGGAAGTAGCCTTCATAGGCCATATTCTTTCGGCAGGAGGCGAGCGTGGATCCTAGCAAGATCGACGTGCTTTCTCGAGTCGACCCACTTCGGTCACCGGTTCGAGTTTTCTTGGTTTAGCGGATACTATCGTCGCTTTATCGAGAACTTCTCCAAGATAGCGGCCGATGACGGAGTTGCTCAAGAAGGACAAGAAGTTCTCGTGGTCCGCCGATTGCAGGAAAGTTTCAAGCGCTTAAGAAGCGATTGACCACCGCTCCCGTTCTTGTTCTCCCGATGTCCGTCGGCTTCGATATCTTTTGTGACGCTTCGCCGAGGCCTCGGTTGTGTCCTTATGCAAGAAGGCAAGGTAGTGGCCTATGCATCAAGGCAATTGAGACCTCATGAACTCAACTATCCTACCCATGACTTGGAGTTGGCGCTGTGATTCATGCACTTAAGATTCGCGACATTACCTAATCTGTAATCGCTATGCGGCGTATTCGGATCACAAAAGCTTAAAGTATTTGTTCACCCAACCAGATCCGAACCTCGTGCAAAGGAGATGGTTGAGCCGATCAAGGACTATGACATGGGTATTCACTACCATCCGGCAAGGCCAATGTCGTTATGGATGCGCTTAGTCGCAGCGCATTGCAATGCATTGTTGCTCCAAGACCTCACCCCTCTTCCGAGGAATTTCAGCGTCTTAACTTGGGTTTGGTTGAGCATGGTTCCTCGCCGCCTTGGTTGTACAACCAACCTTGGTGGATCGGATCAGTGCGCCAGAATGATGTTGGAGTAAACCGCATCAAGGAAAATGTCAAGAATGGAACAACAAGTGCTTCTCCGTAGATGAGCTTGGTGTCTTGAGGTTCGGCAACGCGTCGTGGTTCCAAAGGACATGGAGTTGCGGATTTGATCCTCCGCGGCACCACGATTCTCCGTTATCCATTCATCCCGGCCACGAAGATGTATCGATCTCCGGCGAGATTTTGGTGGACCCAATGAAGAGGAGATCGCAAGGTTCGTTGCCGAGCGCGACGTGTGTCGCCGCGGTCAAGGCCGAGCATCGCCCAATGGATTGCTTCACTTTACCAATTCCGAGTGGAAGTGGATTCGGTCGGGATGGACTTTATCACCGGTCTACCCCGGTCTCCAAAGAAGAATGATGCCATCCGGTCGCCATCGATCGATTGACTAAGGTGGCTCATTTCCTTCCCGTCAAGACCGACCTTCGAGTGGTCTTCCGCGGAGCTCTACCTAGCCCGCATCGTGAGTTTGCATGGTGTGCCAAAGACAATTGTGTCGATCGTGGTTATTGCTCACGCTCGATTTTGGCATAGCTCGCAAGAGGCTATGGGAACTCGCTTTTTTTCAACTCAAGATTTCACCCCAAACAGATGGTCGACCGAGAGGTCAACCAAGTTTTGGAGGACATGTCATGAGCTTGTGTCCTTTCCTATAGGAAGCATTGGGAGAAGTGCTTGGCATTCGCCGAAGCCAGATAACAACAGCCTTCCAAGCCGCCTCTGCATGGCACCATTTGAGGCCTTATACGGGAAAAAGTGTAGGACCCCGTTGAACTGGTGTGAGACCGTGAGAGACCTTTCTTTGGCCCGACTCGGTCAATGAAGCCGAGGCCAAGTCCACTCATTCGTGATCGCCACGCACGCTCAATCCAGCAAAAGAGCTGCGCGGATCGCCACCATCGTGAGTTGAGCTTTGAGCCCAATGACTTCGCTTATCTCAAGGTTTCTCCTCCGAAAGGTCACCAGCGCTTTGGTGTCAAGGGCAAATTAGCTCCTCGATATGTCGGTCCATACCGTATTATCGAGAAGAAGGAGCCGTTGCCTACAAGTTGAGTTTCTGCTGCACTTGCGAGTACATGATGTGTTCCATGTGTCCCAACTAAAGAAGTGCCTCCGTGTTCCAACAGAGAAGTCTGCTGGAGACTCTTGATGTTCGGAGAATTTGACCTATCGCGAGCACCTGCTCGCATACTCGAGGAGGCCGAGCGAAGAACAAGGAACAAGACCATCAAGTTCCTTAAAGTTCAGTGGTCGAACCATTCCGAGGATGAGGCTACTTGGGAGCGAGAAGATCGCCTCGCAGTGCACTACCTCTCTTTCTTTTCCGAGTGAACCAAATCTCTGGACGAGATTTTTGTAAGGGGGAGGTTTGTAACATCCCAAATTTTGGCTTGTGTTTCAAATGTAAGAAATTGAGGGTAAATTAAAACTTTTCCTTCATCCTTTACTCTTGAAACTTTTCTGAAATTGTAAAGGAATTTTGGGAAATTCAAAATCAAAAGCCTCATTTATCAAGTCAACAACCTCCTTGGTGAAATCTGGTTTCAAACCCTTGGAAATAATTTTCCTTGGTTCTAGGGTTGCTTGGTAACAAATCTGAATTATTTCTAATTTTTGAAATTATTTGAAACAGTTTAGAGGCAAGTCAAACCTTGGTCAAACCTTTGTCTTAACCTTCTGGAAATTTTTGAGAAAATTCCAGTGCACAAAACCTCTGGAAATTTTAGGAAGGTTAATCCTTAAGTCAGAAGCTCCAGTTAAAATTTCATAAATTTTGGAGTTGATTTGATGCCTCAATTAAATCCCCAAAGTTCCAGGTTTAAAAATCAAACCCTAATCGGTTTGTACTGCTTCATTGGACTCGAGTCGCTCGCTCGAGTCACTTGACTCGACCGAGCCAACTAACGCGCCCGCGCCAGTTCAACCGCAGCGCTTATCACCGTTGGATTTCCATCGAACGCTCTCATTCGTAAGCATTCGGACAACTCCGGTTGCCATCCGATTCTCACCGTTGATCTGATCCAACCGCCGCGGCCGCACGTTCACTTCGGCCTTACGCTTAGCGATCGCATCGTGGCCGCTCAAATCTCATCCGGCGCCAGCATCTAATGAGGTTGGGCTCAACCCACTAAAACACTTTGGACTCGAGCCGCGAAAGTGTCCGATCAGGCTGGGCCGCTCGCGCCGGTCATCTTCCTCCTCCCACCGAGCGCATGCCCTTTGGCGCCATGGCAGAGAGAGGAGGTGACTTGTCACCTCCTTGAGCCCTTTAAACGGCTAAATGCTGCCATGCATTAAATGCACACCGCTCCTCCTCCCCAAAGTCGTCTCCTACCGCTCCCGCCACTCGATGCCCATGGCGGGCATGAACCCACCCACCCGAGAGCTTGGGCTTAACCCTAGTTTGAGCTCCTTGAGCTATAAGTAGCTCCTGGCTCTCCTCGGCCTCCCTTTCAAAACCCAGAGTCTTGCCAGCATCCTTGGTGCTTTGTGAGCTCAAAACACCAAAATCACCTAAACCGCCATTGTTGAGCTGGAGTTCCTCGGCGCAACCGTGCTCCTGGCGCTTCTTCCTCTCTTTCGCTTCAGCAGTGTGCTCTCACCTCTTGGAACAAAACCCTAACTTAATTGTAGTTGCTTTTCACGAGAGCAGCTCAATTTTGGGAATTGTTCTTTCGCCGTGAGCACCCCTTCTTCCTCATCACCAGAAGAAGCTCTATTCTTCAATTCTTTACTCGGGGCTTCTTTGAGCTTGGTCGGAGCTAACCCGATGACGCGGTCGTGTTATCTTTGCTCGCAGCGCCTTCCCGAAGTTGTCTTCTCAAGTCCGTCAACATTCTTCGTCACGAGCAACTCCATCCATCCTGGACCTCCCTACCCTCGTGTATCCTTCTAGTAGCCCCAGAAGCTTTGGCACTCACTGAAATGGTTCGCTATGTGAGCTTTTGGTCATTATGCATTTCGCCGCTTTGGTCGCCGCGCCATCGTCGGCTAGCCGCTCGGGACACCACCGACGGTGTGGATGGTCCCGTGTGCGTTATGCTATTGCGTTCCATTTGGCACTTAGCTCCCGCCGCCGTGCCTTGGGTCGCCGGCGACAAGCGGAGGGTGCCTCGGTTTTGTTGTCGGACGAAACGGCGGTGCCGTAATATCGTTCGACACGCGAATGGCGCTTCATTAATGATAATCATTGTTAATCATGGGTTAGTAATCATTAGCTGTCCTAAACCCACCTCCTCGCCGCTGCATGTGGGCCCGCACATTTTAATCACCCCGCGCTAAACCACGTGTGCGTGGCTCACGGCCGCCGACCGTGGCCCGCCATTTTCAAACCCTCCCGCGCGCGCGCGCTTAAACCCAAATGTGACTTGCGTCGTCGACTGGGCCCCTATTGTCGCAGAGTCTGTTTCAAATCATAAACGCCCAATCAACCTCACCGCTCGATATTGGATCTGTGGCCGTGGATCGTGGAGCAATTGACCGTCCGAAGGCTCCTCAATCCCACCCTTCATCGCTTGATCAACGGTCCAGTTGTGCGAGCAATTGACCGTCCGGGTCACAATGATCCGGACCGCTGGAATCAAATCCAACGGTGCGCTGCGCAAGGCGCATGTTGAGTCGGCCGCGCTGGGCCGTCGGATCTTTAATCGCCCCCACGTTGAGCCACGCCTTTTCTTTTCGGTTTAGGGATATAAAATTCCTCTGAGCTTTATCTTTCTACCAAAAATGTTGTTAAAACTTTAGAAATTCATATCTTTTCATTATAAATCCTTTTTGGGTGATTTCAGTAGTGTTAATTTTCTTTAGGTTAGAGATTAATCTAGAAATGTTTCAGTGCCCGTTAAGAACCGTAAATGTTGTGAATCGATTTTAGCCTTTTAGCCCCTATTAAATATTCCAAAAATGCTATAAAAACTTAGAAAATCTATAACTTGTTCTCTGTAAGTCCAAATAGAGCTAACTAAATTTTGTTAATTTCCTTTAGGGATGAACTTTAGTGAAGGACCAGCTTGCTAGTGGTCTTTGCTATCGATATAAAGGATGTCCTAGTTTTAGAACTTAGAAAATCATAACTAATTCGTTGTAACTTCAAATGACCTGAAAATTTATATGGATTATCACTATACCAGTAGGTAGCTACCATAAAAGTTTCAGCTTCAAAATCTTTCTAGAAAATATTTTTGCTACAGTGCTAATTATGGTAGAAAATAGGTTTTTAGAGAATATCTTTGCACCACAAATCCAAAATTAGGTTTTTCCAGTTTCTATGTCTAGGTATATCCGTATTCTACCTTGTGTATAAATTTCACGCATTTGGATAATTTTTGCTTGCTCTTTTGTTTAAGTGTTGCTCGTCTTATTGGTTGTTTTCGCTCTTTCGCTTAGGATTCGATATTTGCGTAACCCCGAGAACGACCCTCCGCAACAAATTGAGCAACTGCAAGGTGCAAGCAGCTTTGATCATTTCCCATTGATCCCATTACTTTTAAAGTCTAATATTTTGTTTAACTTCTATGTATGCATTGCTATTTTGTTGTTAAACCGATTAGTTAGACCTCTAGTTGCATAATCTGTAGGTAAATGGTTATCCTCTACTACTCGAGCCTAGGTTATTTTGTGAGGACCCGGTTTATTCTGCTTGTACTGCTTAACCATCCACTTGGTCCTAACAAGACAAATCAAATAAACTAAGCCTCGAGATATGTATACTTCCTAAATGCAAGATACACACCTCGCTACAAAATCATGCATCAATTCCATTCATACACATAGAGCCAAGCAAAAGCAACAACCGAAAGACATAGATAATATAAAGAGAGTTATTACAAAGAGAGGCCGACCGCCAAAATTCATAAAGATAAGTAAATACACAATGAAGCAAATGGCCATAAGATGGCGATAAACAAAGCCAATCGGTGTGCCTTTACCCACAAGGCAACCAACCGACCGCCAAGCTAATCGTCCCAAATAGCGCAACAACACGCCACAAAAGTGAGGCCCTTGGGGCTCACCTTCTTCCTCTCGCAACAATTAATATTAAGCAAAGTGATGAGTACAAAACTTGTTTTTGTACTGCAAGACTGACGTGTGAGATAACAGAACTATAATTAACTACATGCAAGCTTTATTTAAGTGGATGAGGCTTTGGACTTATTTTCAGCATAAAGCAAGTTTTCATTTGCAATAAGGTAATAGATTCAAAGCAAGTTTGCAATTAACTTTTATTGTTCAAATAAAAGAGAGACAATAATAACATAGATAGAGAACAACACCAACCTAGAAGTGACTAACCCATAGTCACCACAACAATAGCATGAAGTACCCTTCATACCACCCATGTCAAGTTTAAGTTTTTAAAAGGTTGTAGTCTAGTTCTTGTGGGAAATAACCAAGCGTGTCCATAACCTAGACGAGGCTATTCGAATAGTTTTAACCCTCAGGTGTACCAATGTACCCACACGATAGACCGCCTTTCCACCACCCACCAGTTAGCACACTTCCTTTGGTATGCGTGCATGGCTAAGTCTAACAAGACGCTTTCCAATGGACGATGCTAATTAAGAGCCGCAACCCACGGAGAAAGACACATTAAACAGCCTAACCGGTCCGCTAATGCTCCTCCAACACCACAAACACACACACACAGAACACACCCACCGCCAGCTCATAATTAACACCTCCCAAAGTACTTAGTCAAGAGAGGTTCCATATCCCCTCGTGTGGTTAGCACGCACTAATTGCTTGGATCAATGGCACAAGTAACTCTGGTCCTTAGGGACTTAGGCACCATTCCATCACACCCAACAGATCACCCAACATACCATTGTGCCCAAGCCAAGATATAATTTTTGTTTTCAGCTTTTGATTTGCAAAATGGTAAAACACAAGGGTTGGACATAATGGAATAATATAAGTATTTAGGTGATCAAGATCACCGACTAAGTCGATGATCGCCCAATACTACCGATACTAGGCATGGCTAAGCAATATTTATTCGAAATCTACTAAGTGACAAGAGCTCATCCAACGAACTCTAATCACAAAGAAATAACCTAGGCTTAGGTAGTAGAGGATATTGATTTACCTACAGATTATGCAACTAGGGATTAACTAATCAATTTAACACCCAAATAGCAATGCATACATAAAGTTTAAACAAAGTATTAGACTTTAAAAGTAATGGGATTGAATGGGAAATGATCAAACTGCTTGCACGCTTGTCGTTGCTCAATTTGTTGCGAGGGTCGTTCTCGGGTTACCGCAAATATCGAATCCTAAGCGAAAGAACGAAAACAACCAATAAGACGAGCAACACTTAAATGAAAAGCAAGCAACAATTATCCAATTGCGATTTAAATTTACACACAAGGTAGAATATGGATATACCTAGACATAGAAACTGGAAAAACCTAATTTGGATTTGTGGTGCAAAGATATCCCCTAAAAACCTATTTTCTACCATAATTAGCAATCAGTAGCAAAAATATTTTCTAGAAAGGTTTTGAAGCTGAAATGTTTATTGTAGCTACCTACTGGTATAGGGATAAGCCATATAAAATTTCAGGTCATTTGGAGTTATATTGAAAGAGTTATGATTTATTTAAATTGTTTAGGGTATTAAACTAAAACATGACCCTTATGATTTTTTAAAAACAGTAAAATTTGTGAAACCAATTTTCCTAGCAAATACACTAGCAGTGGAAGCTAATCCGATTGGATTCATACAAAAATGAGCTATAGACTAAAAGTTATGCATTTTACAAGTTTGCTAAAAGTTCTGAAAACAGTATTAAGTTCACTTGTTTATTATTTTTGAAAATGGTTTTCCAGATTTGATCATGGTCTACAATTATTTTTCTATTTAAGTGCAAGTTATAAGGAAGCTAACAAAACTGGAATCATCTAATTTGGATCTAAGATGACAAAGATATGAAAATGACAAGACCCTAATGTGACACTGATTTCTGGACTTAGCACTTTCGACTTCACTAACACCTAGCGACGTGGCGAATGAGAGCCGCCGATCTCAGATCCAACGGACGACATTGAACCAGACCAAACATCCCTCACGCGCGCAGAGCAGAGGGCCGACGTGGAGGCTCCAGGGTCGTTGATCTCTGGATCCAACGGCCAAAGATCATCCACGCCGCCACCCGCCGTTGTCGTCCGACAACACGGCGAGGGCTTCACGGCAAAACGCGGCGACCAAAGGCACGCGCGCGCGAGTGAAAGTTCTAATGGGTGCGCAATAGCATTGCGCACCTTCGTACCACCCACACCGACGGCGGTGGACCAGAGCGCGCGCGACGGCGAGGGGCGGCGCGTAAAAGATGGCAACGACGACAAGCGACAAGGAGCTCCGCAGCAGCATTCAAGCGGTGCCCGAGCATCTAGGGGCTACCAGGAGCTACCGACGGACGCGAGGTGCAGAGGAGGTCTGAGCAGCCCGCGACGACGCACCGCAACTGAGCAGAGGAAGACAACGTGGAGGGGACGGCCGAGCAAAACCAACCACACCGCGTCATCAAGATGGATTCCAAACGACTCCGGGATGCTACCGAGCAAGGAATCGGAGGAGGAGGACTCACCGGCGCCGGAGACGAAGAAAGGTGCTCGCGGCGATTTGGGAAATCCAAGATCTCGGCGCCCGCTGAAACAACCTCAAATGGAGTGGGGTTACACCACCGAGGTGAGGAGAAGCAACAGAGCAGAGAGGGAACCAGGAACCACCAAGCACCGGGTTCACCGAGAAGCTCCGGGCAACAATGGCGGCGAGGGATTTTGAGCGCTGAACTCCACAAGGGCGTGGGTGCACGGAGAGCTCACTGGTGCGTAAAGGAAGGCGGGGAGGAAGATGGGAGCTTAAGTAGCCGAGGGAAAGCTGTGAGCAACGGCAACAAGCCTCGGTTGCTGCCGCCTCTCACGGTCGTGGACGAGCGACGGAGCAGTGAGCGCGGACTTTCGGGCGCGCTCACGACGCCGCATTTAATGCACCCGCCGCTGGCGCCGAGGGTGAGTGGACGCGACGCCATCGCCACGCAGCCTCTCTCGCCATGGCGCAGAGCGAGCGCGAAGCGGCGGCGAAGCGAGCGCGAGGAGGACGACGATGGCTACCGTCCGATTGCATCCAAGGGCTAGCGCGATCACGCTGAAACGGCATCGGATGAACGCCGACCGCCCGATTGAAATCCAACGGCTGCGAATCCGGGGCAACCGGAGTTGTCCGAATGCATACATGAACGCGAGCCGTCCGATGGAGATCTAACGGCTGATGACGCGCGCGCCCGCTCGACCGCGCCGGGTGCGATTAGTTGGCTCGGTCGAGTCAAGTGACTCGAGCCCGAGCCTGACTCGGGTCCAATGAACAAGCAGACCAGATAGGATTTGATTTTTGAACCTGGAACTTTGGGGATTTAATTGAGGCATCAAATCAACTCCAAAATTTATGAAATTTTAACTGGAGCTTCTGACTTAAGGATTAACCTTCCTAAAATTTCCAGAGGTTTTGTGCACTGGGATTTTCTCAAAAATTTCAGAAGGTTAAGACAGAGGTTTGACCAAGGTTTGACTTGCCTCTAAAATATTTCAAATAATTTCCATAAATTATGGAATAATTCGGAGGTGCCACCAAGCAACCTTGGAACCCAGGAAAATTATTTCCAAGTGTTTGACACGAGATTTGACCAAGGAGGTTGTTGACTTGATAATAAATGAGGGTTTTGATTTTGAATTTCCCAAAATTCCTTTACAAGAATTTCAGAAAAGTTCAAGAGTGAAAGGGTGACAGAAAAAGTTTTTAATTTACCCTCATTTTATTACATTTGAAACACAAGCCAAATTGGGGATGTTACATATTTGCTATGGTTAGAGTTCGATGGATGAACTCTTATCACTTAGTAGATTACGAATGAATATTGCTTAGCCATGCCTAGTTATCGGTAGTATTGGGCGATCATCGACTTAGTCGATGATCTTGATCACACAAATACTTATACTACTCCATTATGTCCAACCCTTGTGCTTTATTGATTTACAAATCAAAACCTAAAACAAAACTATATCTTGACTTGGGCACAATGGTATGTTGATGTGATCTGTTGTGTGTGGAATGGTGCCTAAGTCCCCAAGGACCGAGTTACTTGTGTCACTAAGCCAGCGCTTATTGCGTGCTAACCACACGAGGGGATATGGAACCTCTCTTGACTAAGTACTTTGGGAGGTGTTAATTATGAGTCGGTTGGTGGGTGTGTTCTTGTGTGTGGTGTTTGGAGGGAGCATTAGCGCACCTGTTAGGGGCTGCCTAATGTGTCCTTCTCCGTGGTTGCGGCTCTTAATTAGCATCGCCCATTGGAAAGCGCCTTGTTAGACTTAGCCATGCCCGCATACCAAAGGAAGTGTGCTAACCGTGGTCGGTGGAAAGGCGGTCTATCGTGTGGGTACATTGGTACACCCGCATGGTTAAAACTATTCGAATAGCCTCGCCCTAGGTTATGGACATGCTTGTAAGGTCGTGCAAGAACTAGACTACAACCTTTAAAAACTTAAACTTGACATGGGTGGTATGAAGGGTACTTCATGCTATTGTTGTGGTGACTATGGGTTAGTCACTTCTAGGTTGGTGTTGTCATTTATCTATTGTTATAATTGTCTCTCTTTATTTGAACAATAAAAGTTAATTGCAAACTTGCTTTGAATCTATTACCTTATTTGCAAATGAAAGCTTGCTTTATGTCAAAATAAGTCCGAGCCTCATCCACTTAAATAAAGCTTGCATGTAGTTAATTATAGTTCTGTTATCTCACACGTCAGTTTTGCGAGTACAAAACAAGTTTTGTACTCATCCGCTTTGCTTAATATTAATTGTTGCAGAGGAAGAAGGTGAGCCCCAAGGGCCTCACTTTGTGAGTCAGTGTTGCGCGCTGCTTGGGACGATTAGCTTGGCGGTCCTGGTTGGTTGCCTTGTGGGTAAAGGCACACCGATTGGCTTTTGTTTATCGCCATCTTATGGCCATTTTACTCACGTGTATTTACTTATTTGTATGACTTTTGGCCTGGCGGCCTCTCTTTTGTAATAACTCTCTTTATATTATCTATGTCTTTCGCTTGTTGCTTTTGCTTCGGCTCTATGTATGAATGGAATTGATGCATGATTTTGTAACGTGGTATGTATACCGCACTCGGAAGTATACATATTCGAGGCTTGGTTTATTTGATTTGTACTGTTATGACCAAGGGGATGGTTAAACAGTACAATCCGAATAAACCG
Source organism: Ampelocalamus luodianensis (assembly GCA_036346255.1). Classification (NCBI taxonomy): domain Eukaryota; kingdom Viridiplantae; phylum Streptophyta; class Magnoliopsida; order Poales; family Poaceae; genus Ampelocalamus; species Ampelocalamus luodianensis. The sequence continues at coordinate 32,100,397 of CM070636.1, forward strand.
GGGTCCTCACATAACCGCAGCAATTAGTCACTAGTAACCTGTAGCCATGCCATTACTCAAAAATAACCGCAACCGTTATTCACTAGTAACTGCACCATTACTGCCAACCATTCGTTAATACCATTTACTGCGAGTTGGTGCGTTTCGATTTTCGAATAGATAAAGAAAACGCGCACACACTGACACGCTCACAGACGCTGCAAGACACGCACACGCATCGCATCAAGCACGGCTCGGCTCGGCGAAAGCGAAGGAAGCGAGCGATACAAGCCGCATGTATTGGCTCTCTCCAATTCCACAAGGGGGCTACCACGTTCCACCTTTTAAAGTGGTGTAACTCCCATTCAACTCTCCATATGGGACTAAACAGTTTTAGCATGTGCACATGGGCCTTTGGGATTTTCTAGGAATTAATTAGAATTAAAAATGGGTCCAGCCCATATTAATTCCAACAATCCCCCACCAGATCCCAAGGGCACATGTCAAATGCCTTGATCCACAGTATTGTTTTGATATACCAGTGTTTTGATGGAGACTGCTTAAGGTTGAACATCCACCTAGAATGTAAGTTACACTTATCCACAATCGCACAATGGACTAAGCCTTGAATTGACAAATTTGTGTGAATAAGTTTTACTTAAGTTCTTAATCGATACCAGTGCCAGCATCCCGCTGGTTGGAGCATATGAGTCATACTCCTGGCCTATTCATGAGCTTCCTAGAGATTACCCTATCTCATAGACTGTGACTAGCAGTTGGGCTCATATAGGTGTGTTCTTTCAAGACTGCTCTGTAGGACAGCATCTTTGCTTAAACAAGCCATAAAAATCAACCTGCCATACAGATTTAGGAGATAATTGCATCTCCAATGGAGTGGTCTATAAAAGTACTCTCCTCCTAGTTAACCAAAAGCTTGTTTCACGAATCCTACTTCACAGGATCTCTGATCATATAGGATGGGTGACCACTATGGTATAACTCACGTGGGTCTCAAACCCATCTCCCTCGATGCATTGTCTATCACATTCCGTGATAAACCCTTTGTGAAAGGATCTACTAGATTTTTAGATGTTTGGATATAATCCAAAGCTATTACTTCGGAGTTTCTCATTTTTCTAACAGATTTCAGTCTTCTCTTCACATGTCTTGATGCCTTCATATTATCCTTAGAACTGTTCACTTCGACGATCACAGTCTGATTGTCACAGTTCATCAGAATAGCCGGTACCGATTTTTCAACTACCGGCAAATCCATCAAGAGCTCACGAAGCCATTCGGCTTCAACAAAGGGCGATCTAATGCCGTGAGTTCGCTCCATTGTTGACCTCGTTAAGATGGTCTGCTTTCAAGACTTCCATGAAACAACACACCTCCAAGTGTGAAGACATATCCACTTGTGGCCTTAATCTCATCAAGATCGGACATCCAGCTTTGAATCGCTATAACCCTCCAAGACTGGGTACCCTATAGTGAATGCCATAACTCATAGTACATTTTAGATAGCGCATTACCCTCTCAAGAGCATGCCAATGATCATCTCCCGGATTAGAAACAAAACGGCTTAGTTTGCTCACAACAAACGAGATGTCAGGCCTGGTACCGCTAGCTAAATACATGAGTGAACCAATTATCTGAGAATATCTCAATTGGTCTCTAGCTATTCTCCGATTCTTCCTAAGAAACATGCTAGGATCATAAGGTGTTGGAGAGGATTTGTAGTCGCTATAACCAAAACGACTTAGAATCTTTTCCACATAATGGGATTGCAACAATGTAATCCCACCATCATCACCTCTTAACAGTTTGATGTACAAGATAACATCAGCTACTCCCAGATCTTTCATCTCAAAATTCTGAGACAAGAAATCTTTGACCTCCTTAATCACATTAAGGTTGGTCCCCAAGATCATTATGTCATCAACATACAGACATATAATGACTCCCCCGCCCCCACCATGGCGATAATACACACATCTATCAGCTTCATTCACAATAAAGCCTGCAGATGTTAAAGTTCAGTCGAACTTTTCATGCCACTGCTTAGGTGCTTGTTTAAGACCATACAAAGATTTCAACAACTTGCACACCTTCCCTTCTTGACCATCTACTACAAATCCATCTGACTGTTCCATCTAAATTTCCTCGTTCAACTCTCCATTTAGGAAAGCCGTCTTAACGTCCATCTAATGAACGAGAAGATCGTGTGAGGCAGCCAGAGATAGTAGTTGTCGGAACCCAAAATTACGATTCTGGAACCCTCTGTGTATACTGCATAAGTCCAGGATCACGCTAGTGCACACAGGGTCAACATAGGTAAATATCGATCCATACAAACGATAAATAAAGTAAACGATTAGTTTGAATAACAAATAAGGGTTTTGACCTTATGGTCGAGTTTACACTTATTAGGCCACGCAGGGTAAACAGAGAATAAAACAAAGAATGAATGTAAATAGCTTCAACAGAGATCCCATCAATACACCACGGTAACCGATCGGGATCCGCACTTAACGATCAAGAACCTTCGCGAACTCCTCCTCGAAAGCAAAGCGAGACTCCTCCTCCTCTGTAGGTTTGGGCGCAAGTTTTACAACAAGCGTGAGTACACAACCGTACTCGCAAATCATACCACAGAATGCAATGTATAGATGCAGGCTTATTCCAAAAGAAAAGGCTTCTGTGGTTCTTTTGCAGAAATGCAACTTTTGCAATTGAATACAACAATAGATGGAAATGCAGTTCAAAACAAATAGACAATATTAACTCAACAGTTATTTTCCACAAAGACACAAAGCTAAACAGATTATTTCACATAGCCACATGACTTAGATCACATAGCTCCCATCCCAAACATTTTATGAAAACTACCCCTCGTGTGAAATCCCCGAGCATGTCCATGACCGCGGACACGGCTATTCGAATAGATTGATTTAACACTCTGCACTGGTTGTACACTTTACCCAAAAGATACAATTAGTGTAGCAAGCACTAATCATAACAAAACAGTTCGGAAACTTCATCTCAAACATTGACATCCCTGATGTGCTTTCCCGCTAGACCAGCTCACAAAGAATAGTAGTCTAGCACACACCACTGGACTGGGATACGACAAATCGTCCCGCGATGCAACTACCAAGTAGTCACACCTCCACCCTGTCACAAAGCCTAACCTATCCACCTGAACGTCAATGCCGAGAATCCATAACTTACTAAGTTAGGCCCGTCCCATCAGCGTGTGTGGTCGATGAAGGCTCGATTCAATGGCGCACAAAGTTAAGTCCTTAATTGACCAAGGCAAGACTTCCATTTTCTAACTAAGTCACAAAGATTATCAAGCCCGTTCACAAAGTCCACCATATCACAAAGTATCCACCACTTGCCTCAGTCCAAATCCTTTCCCACCCAGTTGATTTTAGTGCAACACATGCTATCACAAAGTAATAACAAATAGCACACATATTTTTACACAAAGTTCCATAGTCACTTAGTCAATTTGAATATTTGCAACTTACATGAAATGTGAGACTCGTAGTATGGCTAAGCAATTGTACTCGCATCTAACCAACCCACGTTGGTGCTATAATATAACCAACCAAACCAATCTATGGTGACAAGGAAATATGACATACAAGGCCAAGGTGTATTAACAAATTGGATAATAACTATGCCCAAAAGCATTTAAATAAATAAGTAAAATACAATGCAATACTTGAAACAAAGTAGTTTGAAAACTGGGTTCAAGATGATCAAAGGTATGACTTGCCTTGGAAAAGGTCTATGTACTGGTCTTGATCTTGAGATGTTCCTTCTTCTCCAAAATTTCCCAACGAATCGACGTCTACTCGCAAACGAGATAAATAAACAAAACAAATAAATAACAGAGGCAAAACAAACTCCAAAAATTAAATAAAAATCTCAGATAAATAGAGATTGAATTTAGATAAATTTAGAAATTTGAATGGGCTCAATCGGAGTTAGGATGCAAAAGTTATGGGCTCTCGAATATTGAAACCCTAATTTGGATTTTTCTGGAATTTCTGAATTATTTCTTAACAGAAAAATCGGATTATTGCGCAATGCTGATGTCATCAGAGAACATTCGGACGGGGCGAAAAACGAACTGACCAGCGGGACCCACATGTCATAGACACGACTCACGGTAGACCAAGTCTACCGAGCCTCGGGACCGGTGGACTGAGCCACGCGGCGCACAGGTGGCGCTGACGAGGATGCTGACGCGGCGCCACACGGGATGATACGCAGGCGTGGCGCTGAGGTGGCGACCCATGTGGCGTGACACGTCAGACCGACGGGCGGTGGCGCTCGGAGACCGATGACAACGGCAAATGACGGGGCTTCGCCGGCGGTGAGTCGTACCGGTGTGTAGAGGGCGCTATTGCGAACCTCTGGGTGCAACTCCGGGTGATCAAGGTCAAAGGAGACGGCCGGCGGCGAGGGATGAGCGGCGGAGCTGCTTCGGGTTTTGTTGGACGGGGGCTCCGGTGAGGTTCCAGCGACGGCGGCGGCGGCGGCTCTCGGAGGTAGCCCCGTGACGCCAGACACGGCGCAGTGCACTACGAGGGTAGAGCAAACGCGGCGGTGCCAAACGGAGAAAAAGACCGGTGGCAAAAAAACCTAAATCTCCGATTGCGGCGGCGCTAAAGCTCGGGAGGAGATGAGGGTGGCAGCTCTGGGTTGCGGTTGAGAAGGCGAACCTGGGGGTGCCTTTTATAGGGGCCGGGAGAGGCTAGGGCGGCGTACAGCAGCGGAACTGTAAAAGAGTCCGAGATGAGCTCGCGGAAAAAACGGAGTTAGAAACGAAATCGAGATAAGATTTTTATCCGAAAGGATGCGGGGACGTTGGGGATAAGATTCTACGCGTTTTCTAGAAGGGTTCTGTTGGAAATCTCGCGTTGTCGTACGGGACTTGGAGATCGGCAATGGCGGACAGGGGCGGCCTTTTGCGAAGACGACGTCGGGCGCGAGGAGGACGACGAGAGCGTGGGGCCCACACGTCAGCAGCACGGAGGCGGGTGCGCGCGGGAGTTGGGCTCCGCGCGGAACTGGGCCGCTAGCGGGCCACACGCGGGAAAAAGGAGTTTGGGCCGGAGCGTTTCGGCCCGAAGCTTTTCTGAGATTTTAAATAGATTTTCTATTTTATAAAATACCAGAAATTCAAATAAGCAATAGAAAATAGCAAATGAACTCTAAAAAATTCTAGAAAAATCTAGAAAATATATCTGAGCATATAGAACCAAAATAAAATAGTTTTGGCTATTGTTCATGTTGGGATTATTCATATTAAATGTTTTTTATTGTAAAGTCCAATATTAAGCTTTTGAATTAAAATCAAATAAATCCAAATGGTGACTTTTCTCCCTACTAACTATTTAAAAGATATTTTTAAACTCAGAAAATTGGGATGTTACAAACCTCCCCCCCTTAAAGGAATCTCGAGCCCGAGATTCAGGCTAGCTAGAGAAAAGGCTAGGAAACTCGGCTTTCAGCTCTTCTTCACGTTCCCACGTTGCTTCTCCTTCTGAGTGGTTGCCCCACTGAACCTTGCAAAAACGAACAGTCTTGCTTCGTGTGTTGCGCTCTGCGACATCCAAAATCTTGACTGGTTGCTCCTTGTAGGTAAGATCCTCCTTCAAGTCAATCGATTCCAACGGTGCTTGCTCTTCTGGCACACGAAGACACTTCTTCAACTGCGAGACATGAAAAACATCATGCACTCTTGCTAACGACTGCGGTAGCTCCAACTGATAAGCAACTTCTCCACGGCATTCCAGAATCTTGAACGGACCAACATACATAGGGGCAAGCTTCCCTTTGGCATGAAACCTTTTGACACCTCTAAGCGGAGTCACTCGAAGATAGACGAAATCCTCGGGTTCAAAACTGAGATCACGACGACGATTATAAGCATAACTCTTCTGCCTGGACTGAGCTATCTTCAATCTTTATCTTATCATGGCCACTTGCTCTTCTGCTTCTTGGATGATGTCTAGACCGAATACCAAATGTTCAGCTGTTTCTGACCAATTCAACGGGGTTCGGCAGGCACGGCCATACAAAGCTTCAAATGGTGGCATCTGCAGACTAGCTTGATAACTGTTGTTGTACGAGAATTCTTCATATGGTAAACTTTTATCCCAACGGGCAGCATTAGCTAGGGCACAAGCTCTCAGCATATCCTCCAATATCTGGTTAACTCTTTCAGTCTGTCCATCTGTCTATGGATGATACGCAGTACTGAAATTCAGATGGGTACCCAATGCTTCGTGCAAACTTTGCCAAAAATGAGAGGTGAACTGAGATCCTCGATCTGATACTATCTTCTTGGGCACACCGTGCAAACTGATAATTCTGGACATGTACAACTCCGCGAGGCGGTCTCCTGAGTACGTGGTTTTGACTGGTAGGAAATGAGCGACCTTGGTCAAACGATCGACTATTACCCAGATCGAATCGTAACCCGATTGGGTCTTGGGTAAGCCGGTAATGAAATCCATTCCGATTTCTTCCCATTTCCACTCTGGAATCTTCTGCGGTTGCAACAAACCTGCTGGTCTTTGGTGTTCTGCCTTTACTTTCTGACAAACGTCGCACAAGGCAACGAACTCTGCGACTTCTCGCTTCAAATTTGGCCACCAAACTTTAGTCTTAATATCCTGGTACATCTTGGTACTTCTAGGGTGAATCGAGTACTTTGAGTCGTGGGCTTCCTTTAAGATTAGCTGCCTTAACCCGTCAATATCTGGTACACAGATACGACCGTTAATCCAGAGTATGTCTTGATCATCCCTGGTAAAATCTTTGAATTTCCCTTCAGCCATTTTAAGCTTGATGTCTAACAACACGGGATCCTTGGGTTGCGCTTCACGAATCTGCTTCTCTAGGGTAGACTGTACCTCCAAATTGGCTATAAATCCTTCGGACACAACTTCTAGCCTTAGCTTCTGAAACTCGTCTTGAAGTTCTGAACAAAACTCTTCCACTTCCAACGCATTGCAGTAGCTCTTACGACTCAGAGCATCTGCAACTACGTTAGTTTTTCTGGGATGGTAGTGGATCCCAAGATTATAATCCTTGATCAATTCCAACCATCTCCTCTGTCTCATGTTCAAATCTGACTGAGTGAAGATGTACTTCAGGCTCTTATGATCCGTGTAGACTTCACAGCGATTACCGATGAGATAATGATGCTAAATCTTTAAAGCATGCACTACGGCAGCTAATTCCAGATCATGGGTAGGTTAATTCTCCTCGTGAGGTCTTAATTGCCCTGACGCATAAGCGACAGCTCTTCCTTCTTGCATCAGGACGCATCCTAGTCCTTGACGCGAAGCGTCACAATAGATATCAAAATCCTTGCAAATATCTTGTAAAATCAGCACTAGGGCTGAAGTCAAGCGCTTCTTCAACTCTTGAAAACTTTCTTCACAGGTTGGAGTCCAAGTGAACTTTTTCTCCTTCTTCAACAATTGCGTAAGAGGCTTAACAATCGATGAGAATCCTTCGATGAAACGGCGGTAATAACCTGCCATTCCCAAGAAACTGCGAATCTGAGTTACAGTCTTGGGCTGCTCCTAGTGTAACACTGCTTTAACTTATCGGGGTCAACTGCTACTCCCTCGGCTGTCATCACATGACCAAGGAAATCAACGTTCTTGTTCCAGAAATCACACTTACTGAACTTGGCATACAACTGATGCTCTCTGAGTTTTTCCAAGACTGTCCTTAAATGTTCGGCGTGTTCTTCCTCCGACTTGGAGTAAACCAAAATATCATCAATGAACACTACTACAAACTTGTCCAAATATTCCATAAAGACTTTATTCATCATGTTGATGAAGTATGCAGGGGCATTAGTCAGACCAAAGGACATGACTAAGAACTCATAATGTCCATACCGCGTTGAGAAAGCGGTCTTCGGTATATCCTTAGGACAAATCTTCAGCTGATGCTAACCTGATCGCAGGTCGATCTTTGAGAACACTCGGGCTCCTTTCATCTGATCAAAAAAATCATCAATCCGGGGTAGTGGGTACTTGTTCTTGATGCTAACTTCATTGAGCGAACAGTAATCAATACACATCGTCATACTTCCATCTTCCTTCTTGACAAACAACACAGGTGCTCCCCATGGCGACGAACTAGGTCTCACGAAACCTTTCTCAAGAAGTTCTTCTATCTGCTTCTTCATCTCTACCAATTCATCGGCTGTCATCCGATAAGGTCTCTTTGAAATTGGTGCTATCCCTAGCACCAGGTCGATGACAAACTCAATGTCACGGTCCGGTGGCATTCCTGGTAATTTTTCTGGAAACACATTTGGGTACTCACTGACGATTGGTACTTTTTCTAAGGAAAGGGGCTTCAGGCTGTTCACTAACAGATGTCCACCACGAACTGAGGTGGCCAGAAATTCCACCTTGTTCCCCTTGGTATCTTCAACTGTTACGGCTCTGCGGCCACAATCTAGCACGGCTTTGTGCTTGGATAACCAATCCATGCCAAGAATGACGTCTAAGGTTTGGGTGTCTAGAACAATTAGGTTTGCTAGAAACTCAACTCCAGCGGCACGGAGGCGGGCGCGCGCGGGAGTTGGGCTCCGCGCGGAACTGGGCCGCTAGTGGGCCACGCGCAGGGAAAAAGGAGTTTGGGCCGGAGCGTTTCGGCCCGAAGCTTTTCTGAGATTTTAAATAGCTTTTCTATTTTATAAAATACCAGAAATTCAAATAAGCAATAGAAAATAGCAAATGAACTAAAAAAATTCTAGAAAAATCTAGAAAATATATCTGAGCATATAGAACCCATATAAAATAGTTTTGGCTATTGTTTATGTTGGGATTATTTATATTAAATGATTTTTATTGTAAAGTCCAATATTAAGGTTTTGAATTAAAATCAAATAAATCCAAATGGTGACTTTTCTCCCTACTAACTATTTAAAAGATTTTTAAACTCAAAAATTGGGATGTTACAGTAGTACTCGAATAGTGATCAATCTAGCCACAGGTGAATAAGTATCAAAGAAATCTTCGCCTTCCTTTTGGGTATAACCCTTGGCCACAAGCCGTGCCTTGTACTTCTCGATAGTACCGTCAGGCCTAAGCTTCTTTTTGAACACCCACTTACATCCTACAGGTTTACAACCATAAGGACGCTCAGTGATTTCCCAAGTTCCATTAGAGATAATGGAATCCATTTCACTCCGGACTGCTTCCTTCCAGTATTCCGCATCTGGAGAAGCATATGCTTCAAAAATGGTACTTGGAGTATCATCCACAAGGTACACAATGAAATCAGGACCAAAAGACTTGTAGTCCTTTGTCTTTTACTCTTCCTCAGAGTTTCATTATCTTCCTCCTCAGGAATTTGCTCAAGGTTTTGCTCAAAACATTCTATTGGAATGGCAGGTTCAAGAGTTGTATCAGACTCCTGACTCGATGAACTAGGCATATCTTTCATCGGAAAAATATCCTCAAAGAATGTAGCATCTCTGGACTCCATAATTGTACCAACATGCACGTCAGGTGCTCCAGATTTCACCACTAGAAATCTATATCCAATGCTATGGTGAGCATAGCCTAGAAAGACGCAATCCACGGTTTTTGGTCCAAGCTTACGCTTTTTGGAAATTGGCAGATTGACTTTTGCCAAACAACCCCAAGTGCGCAAGTATGAAAGTGATAGTCTTTTCTTCTCCCATTGTTCATATGGGGTTATCTCTTTATTCTTTGTGGGAACCCTGTTTAGGACATGATATGAAGTCAATATAGCCCCCCCCACCATGCTTTAGAAAGACCCGCTATTTCTAACATGGTGTTAACCAAATCAGTTAGAGTGCGGTTCTTTCTTTCAGCAGCCCCGTTTGACTGGGGTGAATAGGGAGGCGTCCTCTCATGGATTATACCATGTTCCTCATAGAATAAATTGAACTCATTAGAAAAGTACTACGCCACGATCGGACCTAACCCTTTGATTTTCTTTTCAAGTTGGTTCTCGCTTCGCTTTATAGATTTTAAAGTAGTGAAGAGCTTCATCTTTAGTTTTCAAAATATACACATAACAGAACCTAGTAGAGTCATCAATCAAAGTCATGAAATATCTATTACCACCTTTTGTCAACACACCATTCATCTCACACAAATCTGAATGTATGAGTTCTAATGGTGCCAAGTTTCTTACCTCCGCAGCCTTGTGAGGCTTACGAGGCTGCTTAGATTGCACACAAACTTGACATTTAGAACCTTTGGCAAGGGTGAATTTCAGGATTAATTCTAAACTGGCTAACCGTGTCATGCAACCAAAATTTATGTGACAAAGTCGTGAATGCCAACTAGTAGTCTCATTACCACCGCAAACATGGTTCACAACATTATTACACAAATCTGAAAGAGATAGACGGAACAAGCCTCCGCACACATAGCCTTTACTAACAAATTGTCCACACTTGGACATTACAAATTTATTGGACTCGAATATCAGTCTAAAGCCATCTCTACACAGAAGAGATCCGCTCACGAGATTCTTATTGATAGATGGCACATGATGCACGTTCTTCAGTTGCACAATCTTCCCCGAAGTAAACTTCAGATCAACCGTGCCAACACCATGAACAGTGGCATGTGACCCGTTCCCTATTAGAACGGCTGAATCCCGAGTGACCTGGTAAGAAGAGAACAATGAAATATCAGCACACACATGTATATTAGCACCATTGTCTATCCACCAATCGGTAGATTGATATAAGGAAAGAAGAGTAGGTAAATTACCATACCCTAATGTTCCCGTCTCAGTAGTACCAACAACAACATTAGCAGACTTAGAATTCTGCCCTTGCTTATTCTTCCCACCCTTGCGTTGACTGCAATCCTTGGCTCAATGACCAGGTTCGCCACACACAAAGCAAAGACTATCCTTGGAGTTCTTCTTCTTCTTTTTAAAGCTAGTTGTTTGTGCAATCTTATTCTTGCCTTTGAACTTTTGAGCTTAGCCATTCTTCTTCTGCACCACATTGGCACTAGAATGTCCCTCATTACTTCAAATGTATGTATCTTTTGCCCTCGCCTTCTCTTCAACATCAAGAGACCCAATGAGATTTTCAACAGAAAACTCTTGTCTCTTGTGTTTCAGGGAAGTAGCAAAATTCTTCCAAGAAGGAGGAAGCTTGGTAATAATGCATCTCGCGACAAACTTGTCCGGTAACACACATTTTGAAGTGTTCTAGTTCTTTGGCCATGGATTGTATCTCATGAGCTAGCTCAACTACAGAACGGCTGTCAACCATTATATAGTTATGGTATTGCTCCATGAGATACAATTCACTGCCTACATCCGAAACCCCAAACTTGGCCTCGAGTGCATCCCACATCTCCTTCCCAGTTTTGATCACCATGTATGCATCAACTAACTTCTCACCAAGAACGCTAATCACGGCACCTTTTAAAAGGTTATCAGCAGCCTCGAATGCTTGCTCCTGTTCAGGAGTAAGTGTTCCTTCAGGCTTGCCACTTGCTACATGAAAAACGTTCATGACAGTTAGCCAAAGCACCATCTTGGTGCGCCACCTCTTGTAATTCGCACCATCGAATTGAGGGGGTTTTAGCGCAGCGGCAAAGCCAGTTGACGAAAAATGCCTATAATAAGGTTTTTGGATTGTTGAATATATGATCATTTTTCGAATTATATTAATCCAGAAATGTACTAGATAAATCATGGAGAATACTATAGCCATTTTTACAAAAATAAATGAACAAGAACACTATAGCCATACTAATATCCAGAAGGATATAAACTAGTATACCTATCTCAGTGTTCAAGTTAACAACAGATAAGAAAACTAACCAACAAATATGTGCAAGATAGGCATACCCGGATCCAGTAGAAGGAGTAGCAGCAGTAGGAGTTCCAGATCCAGTAGCAACAGCAGGAGTCTTGACTGGATTGTCGTTCGTCATGGCGCAGTGGTAGTAGTCGTGCAGTTGATGTAGACATAGCGGAGAATCAGATGAAGCGAGCAGTCGCGCGAACGCTCCCCAAAAACCTTATTCGCCGTAGAGACAGCGACAAAACTGTGGAGTTTTTCTATCGTAGAGAATCTTTCGTGTGGAGATCAGTCTGAGAACAAGTGCTCTGTTCATCTAAATAGCAAAAACGAAGAGGCCAGAATGGTGTTAACTGCAGCCATTAGTCACTAGTAACCTGCAGCCATGCCATTACTCAAAAATAACGGCAGCCGTTATTCACTAGTAACTGCACCGCCACCAATCGTTAATACCCGACACGCCTGCGCGCACCCGCACGACGCACGGCTCGGCTCGGCGAGGCGAGCGCGTGCGTGTATTGGCTCTCTCCAATTCCACAAGGGGGCTACCACGTTCCACCTTTTAAAGTGGTGTAACTCCCATTCAACTCTCCATATGGGACTAAACAGTTTTAACACGTGCACATGGACCTTTGGGATTTTTCACGAATTAATTAGAATTAAAAATGGACTCAGCCCATATTAATTCCGACATGGTGTTGCAAAACGTGTGTATCTAAAATTAGTTGGCCGAAAAACGATGGACCCTTGTTTTTTGTACAATGCAATATACTGGATTTACAATAAACCAGTTTTATGAGCTCCGGGGTGGTGTACTGGAGCTACAAAGCCGAGGCTGAGACACCCACTTGATAGAGCATTTCCTTGAAAGGAGCAAAGTTCCTGTGGGCGGCCACGACTGCCACTGCCGGAGGAGGGCACCGCCCGGTGAGAGACGGTGTAGCAAGGGGTTGGTTCGTTCTCCACGGACCCATCGTTGATAAGATATGTGGCCTCGGGCGTGATTGATTGGCCTCTCAACATTGTTTTTTTAAAGGTCATTTGAAATGAAATACCATAAAGCTAGTTTATTTATAAAATTTACAAATTGCTTTTAAAATTAGAAACTCCTTTAAAACGTTAAAGTAGTAGCTAATCAAATTGAGATATCACTTTCTAAAGCAGTTTGAACCTGCAAATCGGAATAATTATTTGACGGCTGAAGTTAGTAGGTAGCAGGGTGTATATGCATTACAGCGGAATATGCTAATTAGCATGGTATAACACTCTTTCTTTTACTTCTACACAAGAATTGGTATCAACAAAGTTCTCAATTTACATATCAGCAGCTACAACTTTAACGAGAAAAATGTACGAAAGGAAAAACAAAACAAAATTAGTTTATTCGGTATTTCAGTATGTTCGGTTTCTGAGAATTGAAACCGAGGTGAATACCGGACATTGAATAGAACTAGAAAAAAACGAACCGGCCACCAAATTAATAAACTGATATTTTCGGTTAATTCAGTGCTATACCGTTCGGTAATTCGATTTCTGCTAAAAAACCCTAATGAACGCCTCCAACAACGGCTTGATAGCCTTGAACACGAGGACCTGTCGCATGCTCGTCCAAGCGATCCTTGGGATGGTACCTTTCGATTTCATTTTCTTCATTTTTTGCTTACTATTTTTTCCTTGCCCATTATGCTACAAAATCTACACCATGCGGCCTGCACTTTGAAATTTTATTCATCTTCCCCTGCATTTGTTTTTCGGTTTGGTTTATTTGGTAAAAAAATATTTCAGTTTTTTAGAGTTAGCAACCGAATTAACCATAACAAAATAAAAAACCGAACCAAATTAACCAAAACAAAATAAAAAACTGAACCGAATTAAATTGATTCGGTTTTTGGTAAACCGAATTACACATAGCCTAATACTTGATTTCTATAGCCATCACTCACAGATCGATTTCAGTAAGTCAGCATGAATTAATATCCCATTGCTAAGTACACCATTCAAATATCAACTTAGATGAACCCCTTGCCCTTTAAAGGACAACAATCTCAGCAGAACTAGACCTGGCCAAATGGGCAGCCTGGCCTAGCACGATATAGGCACGAGCCGACCTAGCCTATCTAGGCACGGCCCATCTTGGCTCGGCTATTGGATGGGTCATGTCGTGCCGGCCCACATACCAGGGAGGCGGTCCAGGCATAGCCCATCGACCGTTCGTGTTGTGCCGAGCTGGCACGAGCTTGTTTGGCCTAGCGGGCCAAGTTCGGCTTATTTAGTCCGTTAGGCTTGAAGAAAACAAAAAAATAAAAAAAAATGTGTAGAATTTAGAAATAGATATGAAAATTAAAAAAATGAGACAGTCATATTAAAAAATGTAATAAAGAGCTTTATTAATGTTCAATTGGCTGCCTCATTAAAATCTTCACCAAGTAAAAACTCAAAATGAGATAACCTTGGCAAAAAAAAAAAGTACATCCTATAGCTCTACATACATCCTTATTTCACGTGTCATTGTTTAAGTACAGATTTTCGAACACCTCCGACAACTGTGGATTTTCCATAGAGTGTTTATTTTCCATAGAGTGTTTATTTTCCATAGAGTGTTATGTTTGTCAATTAGCTTGTTCCTAGTCCTTCACAGCTAAAAGTATCTCCACCATCTCACTTAGATTTGTTCTTCTCTCCTCCAATATTCTTCCAGAAAGTATTAAAGCAGACTCGAAGGAAGCCGTCGAGACAAGAATAGCTAACACATCACGTGCAAGTACGGATAGTACAGGATATGTTAACTTATAGGCTTGCCACTATTGCAAAATTTCAAAGCATTCTGAATTGAAATCCATTGTACCGCTGTCCAGACCAGTGGATAGTTCCCCACTCCTTGTGGGTCTTGGCTGAGCAGGCAGCAGTGTAGAAAAAGAAGACCTGGATCTAGAGGAAGTGCCACCGAAGATATTACCCTATATATTTGTCTTGCTACTTGAGGTGGGGGCTATCAGAGGTCCTTGTGTGCGGACTCCCTGGAACTTATTTTTATACCTTTGGTAAACCTCGTATAGCCGAGAACAAACTTTTGCAAAGTAATTAGTATAGTCTAACCCTATAGCATCACTAAGAAGATCAAGAACACTACCAAATACATCAATTTTACCTCTAAGATCTAAAAGAAATGCAAATGCATATAGATAAGGGATTTCTCTCCAATATTTAAAGTATTTAGTTTTTATAGCAATAATAGCATCGCGTAAAACTAAGTTATTTTCATACATTTTTAATTGAGTATCAATCTGTAAAATACTATGTATAACGATATGAGATGTTGGATAGTACAGAACGGACAAAGCAATAGTGGCCTCATAAAAAATTTCTAAAAACTGTAGTATCTTCTCAGTAACAAACCAATGTTGCTCAGTCAATATTATACTATTGTCAGTGCTCTGATTGTGCGTTTGAATAAAAACAGAAAACATGCTCTTATGTGGTAAAAGACTCTTAAACATTAGGTAAGTAGAGTTCCACCTTACCGGCATATCTAAACCAAACTTTCTTGGACGTACACCCATTGCCCTGCAGAAGTTCTTATATTGTGGTATTCTTACGTTAGAATTATTTAAGAAAGAAATCACATCGTAAAAAACTTTAATATATGGACTCAATCTCTTCAAACAACATTTGACTATAAGGTTAATAATATGACAAACGCATGATTGATGTAGCAAGAAGGGATCAGCGTACGTACTTAACACTGGAGTAAGAATATCCATGGCCCTAGAGTTCGAAGCGGCATTGTCTAAAGTAATCGAGAATATTTTGACTGTAAGATCAAAGTATTCCACGGTTTTGATAATACAGTTTGTAATATTCTCACCTGTGTGTGCTACATCAAATAATTTTAAAGCTATAATTCTCTTCTCCATTACCAAATTATCATTAATATAATGAGCAACTACACTAAAATAATCCTCCTTAGCCCGACCACTCCATATGTCTAGGGTCAGTCCACAAAAAATATGCATGTACTAAATAGTTCCTTTATTTTATTATAACGTTCATTGTAGTATTTTACTAGATCCCTAGTTATTGTCTGTCTAGAACAGAAGAAAATCTAGGATTATGCACAGTCCTAATGTAATTTTGAAAAGTAGCAGACTCCCTAAAGCCTAACGGTAAATCCTCATAAGCAATTAAATGACAGAGATATTGACGGGCTACCTCAGGATCGTAGTCCCAGCTACGTACCGTACCGACGGGGTTGTACTACAGCTGCATCTACCTCATCACCAATCCTTGCTTGGCCATACATCCTGTAGCATGTGTAATCAAGTGCTCCGTTCCACCTATAGACCTTACAAACAATTCATTATGATAAACTTTGTAAATAGCATATGGTACCTTATTTTTCCTGTGCATTTTGCTTGGTTGTCTTGTCGAAATTCTCCCACGCTCCCGATCTAGACGGCCTCGACCTCTTTGTTCTAGTTGGCATGGAGCCTAATGCTGCCGTAGAGCCTGATGACAGAACTCCCCCTTGTCCTTTCGATTGGCTTGAGGTAGCCACAGCCGCTTCCATGGACGTATTTTCCTCCGGTGAAAGTCCGTAATCACCAAGAGCAAAGCTGTTATAAGGGTTGTCCATAACGAAAATTGCAAAATCGAAAGTAACACTATTATTACTTTTATCTTAGGATAACAAGCACTAATAATAAAAGTATGCAAAAAATAGTATTGTACCTGTTTTTCTGACTTGCTGCCGAAAATAGAATTTTTTTAAATTTTGCACATTTTTATGAATTTTATAGAATTAGCTCAACACGAATTTGAATTTGCACAACAGAATTTCAAAGAGACAATAAGGAATGGAGGGGTGCTAAATGAGGAGGGTATGGTGGCTATTTATAGAAAAAATTCAGGATTTTTGGATTTTTTTTTGCTATTTTTAAAGAGCCAAACAGTCAAAAGCGGTAAAAAACGCCAACGACCGGAATTTAGTCGGGTCGTACTATGCCAGGTACGGCTCACGAGCCCTCCTACCCCACCCCTACCCGGCTCCTCTTTCCCGCCGCCGCCCATTCGCCTCCCACTCTCCTGCCGCAGTGCGACACGACATCACTGGCGCTGGCGCTTGCACACACCGATAGGCGCATGCAAAGACAGCGCATCAAGCAAAGAGGATGACGCGCGGGCACCCTCCATGGCTCCACCCACCTGCCCGCCCACGGCCCGCCTGCCTCCACGCTAGCGTCAAGCCGCCAACTCCACGCCGGCACAACTACCATCCAAATCGCGGCATAAATTGTGGCCCGGCCATGGAGCTACCTTTCCTCTCCTCCCCCTCCCCTCCTCCTGGTGTGATGAATGATGATTTTGTAACATCCCCATTTTCAACTTGTGTTTCAAATGTAAGAAAATGGGTAGAAATTAAAACTTTTTCTTACTCCCTTCTGTTGTCGAACTTTTCTGAAATTCTTGCAAAGGAATTTTGGGAAATGCAAAATCAAAACCTTCAATTCTCTCAAGGCAAAGATCATCTTGTAAAATCTTGTGATAATGCTCTGGAAATATTTTTCCTGGGTTCTAGGGTTGCTTGGTGGCACCTCTGAATTATTTCAAAAATTTTGGAAATGATTTGAAACAGTTTAGAGGCAAGTCAAACCCTGGTCAAACCCTAGAGATAACCTTCTGGAATTTCTTGAGGAAACTCTAGCACACCAAAATCTCTGGAAATTTTATGGGAGGTTAATTCTAAAGTTAGCAAGCTCCAGTTAAAATTTCAAAAATTTTGGAGTTGTTTTGCTATCCCAATTAAATCTGCAAAGTTTCAGCTTTAAAAATCAAAACCCTAATGGGTTTGCACTATTCCTGGGCGCTGGTCGCTCGGCTCGAGTCAATTGACTCGGCCGAACCAACTAGCAGCACCGACTCGAGCCGCTCTGCGCGCCGACCAGGGGCCCGATGTCGCCGCTGGTCATCTTCTTCCTCCGCTTCCCCACGTGCGATCAGGCGGCGGTGAAGTCGGCGGGGAGAGCAGCGCCAGTCACCTCCCAACCGCTCCTCACCGCATGCATTTATTGTGCTCGTGGCTTGCCACGTGTCTCTTTCTACTGCTCCGTCGCCGCCGGCTCCCATGACCGTAGCCGACCTCCCGTGCGAGAGCTGCTGTGGACCGAGCTCTCTCGCTACTTAAGCACCCGCTCCCCTTCTTTGCCCTCCTTTCACCTTTCCGCAACCCCGCTTGGCACCCTCTTCTTGCTTGAGCTCAATCGCCAAGATCACCCTTGGTCGCCATTATCAAGCTTCAGCTCCCGTGCACCTGGTGCTCCAGCGGCTCTTTTCTTCAAACTTTTGCTCGGCTCCTTCCTCTGGTCTCCTGGAGTGTTGACACTAATCCTATTTCGCTTTGTGTCTTCGTGTCACCCCGATTTCGGTTTCCCCTTTTTTTGCTGAAAATCGCCTCCTTCATCCCGCTGCGGTAAGGAGCTCCTTCCCGATTCCTTGCTCTGAAGCACCCCGCTATGTGGGACTCGCTTTGATGTTGCGTTGCTCTTTTTGCTCAAAGCCGTGATCGTCATTATCGTCTTTACGCAAGACGCCCTCCGCCGCCAGACCTTCCCGCACCCTCGGACCTCCCCGTTTGCGGTGAGTGCCTTTTGTTCCCCGAGCTCGAGCACCTCTTGATTTAGGTCGCGCGAGGTTCTTAGCCATTTCCTTTTCCCGCATTTTGCTCTCCACCTCGCTCCGGTAGTCGGCGTTTAGGTCGCCTACGGCGACAAAACTACCCCCGAAATGTTCGCAATAATATTGCGAACGTTTCGGCCCCATTCGCCCGCGCCGCCGTGCCCGCGGTCGCCGGCGACGAGCTGGTGACCAGAGTGCGGTGCTCTGTCCTGTTGCCGAGTTTTTGTCCGATCTCAGGACCTCCTCGGTTGCATCGTGGCCGTTAAAGACCTCCGTATGTTAAAATCCCAGCCATTAGGATCACCCTCCTCCTTGGGGTCCTCTTTGCAAAGACCTCCTTGAGGTCCTCGTGCGAAAAGACCTCCTTAGTCGCTTTATGAAAACCACCCCGAGCCACCGCCCGAGGTCATCTTTGCAAAATACCACCCCGGTCTTTTGTAAAGAGAACCTTCAAAACTACCTTTGGGGTCCTCTTTACAAAAAGGACCACCTCTGGTCCTTTGTGAAGAAGACCGCAAGATCCTCTCCTGCGTAGATCATGGCCATCCATGACCTCCCCGTGAGATCTTAGCCGCCACGACCTCCTCCCGGAGATCTTGACCATCTAGGACCTCCTCGCTTCATCTTAGCCGCTCGTAACCTCCCCGGAGATCTTGACCGCCTAGGACCTCCTCGCTTCATCTTAGCCGCTCGGGACCTCCCCGAGATCTTGACCGCCTAGGACCTCCCTCGCTTCATCTTAGCCGTTCAGGACCTCCTCCTGGAGATCTTGACCGTCTAGGACCTCCTCCTTTAGATCCGTGGCTTTAGGACTTCCTCTGTGAGATCCTAGCCGTCAAGACCTCTCGCTGTTAAGCTCACCGTTTAGGTCCTCTCTCCGCTCAGATCTAGACCGTTAAGGCCTCCCCTCGGAGATCTTAACCGCATGCACTCCCCCTTAGTGAGATAGCCAGGACCTCCTCGTGGAGCTCGGGACCTCCAGATCCTGATCTGACGGTCATGACCTCCCTAGTGCGCGAGGAGATCCTTCGCGCGTGCTGTGCCTCCAGTGGTCGGGACCGTTGGATTCGATATCCACGGTCAGGACCTCCCCAGTCTTGCCGCGTGCGCTGGTGCGCACGGCATCGGTGCTCTGTGACCGTTGGATCCCGCATCGACGGTCCGCACCTCCTCCTTTCGCTAGCTCCCTCAGACCTCCCGAGAGCTCCAAGTTTTCAAAGTGTTTAAGTGTTCTAATTTTCAAATGTGCATAACTTTTTCATTTTAACTCCTTTTTGAGTGAATCCAATTCTGTTAGCTTCCTCTTGTAATAAACTTGTTAATAAAACTGACTTTAGGCATGTTACTATTTCCAACAAGATTTTGCATGCAAATTAGTTTTGTTCATTTTCATAACTTGAAAAATCTTAACTAAATCATTTTAACTCCAAATGAGGTGAGACCACTTGTGTTAACCTTAAAATGTCAGTAGCCACCTATCATAAAAATTTCAGCTGCACCACCTTTCTAGAAATATTTGCCAAACAATTTAATTATGTTGAACAGTAACAGATTGCAATTTTTCCAGCTGAGCAAAATTGTTTTGATCATAACTTTTGCATTGAGAGTCCAAATCAGTTGATTCTTGTTTCTAAATTTGTTATAAATCATGATCGTATGCTGTAAAATTTTCAGAGCATTTGGAGTATTTTGGTTTTGGAGTCTTTTTCGATTTCTTTGTTCTTATCGGTTCTTTTCGCTCTTCTGGTAGGTTCCACGATTGTGCCATCCTTGAGAGTGATCCTCAAGAACAAATTGAGCAAAGAAGAACTGCAAGCAGCTTGATCATTTCCCATTTGATCCCATTACTTTTAAAGTCTAATATTTTGTTTAACTTCTATGTATGCATTGCTATTTTATTATTAAAATGATTAGCTAATCCTCTAGTTGCATAATCTGTAGGTAAATAATTATCCTCTACTACCGAGCCTAGGTTATTTGTTTGTGATTAGAGTTCGTTGGATGAGCTCTTGTCACTTAGTAGATTTCGAATAAATATTGCTTAGCCATGCCTAGTTATCGGTAGTATTGGCGATCATCGACTTAGTCGATGGTCTTGATCACACAAATACTTATATTATTCCATTATGTCCAGTCCTTGTGTTTTACTAATTTGCAAATCAAAATCAAAACAAAAATTATATCTTGACCGGGCACAATGGTATGTTGGTGTGATCTGTTGGGTGTGATTGGAATGGTGCCTAAGTCCCCAAGGACCGAGTTACTTGTGTCACTAAGCCAGCGCTTATTGCGTTCTAACCACGCGAGGGGATATGGGACCTCTCTTGACTAAGTACTCGGGAGGTGTTAATTATGAGCCGGTGGGTGGGTGTGTTCTTGTGTGTGTGTGTGTGGTGTGGGAGGGAGCATTAGCAATCCGGTTAGGCTGCCTAATGTGTCCTTATCCCCGTGGGTTGCGGCTCTTAATTAGCATCGTCCATTGGAAAGCGTCTTGTTAGACTTAGCCGTGCCCGCATACCAAAGGAAGTATGCTAACCATGGCTGGTGGAAAGGCGGTCTATTGTGTGGGTACATTGGTACACCCCTGCAGGGTTAAAACTATTCGAATAGCTTCGTCCTAGGTTATGGACATGCTTGGTAAGGTCGTGCAAGAACTAGACTACAACCTTTTAAAAACTTAAACTTGACATGGGTGGTATGAAGGGGTACTTCATACTATTGTTGTGGTGACTAATGGGTTAGTCACTTCCAGGTTGTTGTTGTCATCTACCTATTGTTATAATTGTTTCTCTTTTATTTGAACAATAAAAGTTATTTGCAAACCTACTTTGAAAGGTATTACTTTATTGCAAATAAAACTTGCTTTGTGCTGAAATTAAGTCCAGAGCCTCCTCCACTAAATAAAGCTTGCATGTAGTTACTTATAGTTCTGTTATCTTACACGTCAGTCTTGCGAGTACAAAAATAATTTTTGTACTCAGATGCTATGCTTAAATGTTTTGTTGCAGAGGAAGAAGGTGAGCCCCAAGGGCCTTACTTTCGCGAGATGTGCGGGTTCTGGGACGATTAGCTTGGCGGTCCGGTTGGTTGCCTTATGGGTTAAAGGCACACGGATTGGATTTTGCTTATCGCCATCTTATGACACTTTTGCTTTCGCTGTGTACTTATCTAGTTGTATGTCTTTTGGCCGGTAGGCCTCTCTTTTGTAATAACTCTTTATATTATGTATGTCTTTTAGTTGTTGCTTGTTTCGGTTCTATGTGAATGAATGGAATTGATGCATGATTTTGTAACGGGGTGTGTATACTGCAATTATGGGAAGTATACATATCTCGAGGCTTGGTTTATTTGAGTTGTACTGCTAGGACCAAGTGGATGGTTAAGCCGTACAAACCGAATAAACCGGGGTCCTCACAGATTTCTTGGGTTTGAACTTTAATTCTTCATTTCTTCTTGGTGATTTTTGAGGAACATTTGCTGAAATGTTCGTACGGAGGGAGAAAAAAGAAAGGAAGAAAGAATCAAGGGTTGTTTAAGCCCACACCATCAATATTTTAATCAAGAATTTGTTGAGAACTTGCGATAAACTTCTTTTTTGGTCTCTTTTGTTTCCTTTATCTTTTTTGGTTAGTGTAGTCAATGGTCATGCACCTCATGGTGTTGTACAGTTGTTTATTGATGTTGTATTGCCTCCACGCTAGCACCGCCCATCCCGGCCTTCTCCCTCCACGCCCGCATCGCTCCCTCCCCGGCTCCCCACATTCTCCTCTCCTCCCACGCTGCCGGGCTCCTAGCTTTGGCCTCTAGTTCTCCCTTGCACGCGGCCCACTCGGACCGTGCCTGGCATGGCCTAACACTGTTCGTATAGTGCTGGGCCAGCCCATCGTGCTAGAGTAGCGGCCCAAGCATTATACAGGCTGTTGTGCGGGCTGGCACGATCGATGAATAGTGTGGGTCATGCCGTGCCTGGGCTAAGCCTACAGTGCCATGGCTCGGGCCAGCAAAGCAAGCACGGCCCGTTTGGCCAGCTCTAAGCTGAACATGAGAGAAAGGCTCAAGGGCAACTGAAAACTAGATCCAGAAATCGACTTAAGGACTCAAAATTCCAAGCAAGTGAATATACCACTTGTTTCTGGACACTAGTATCAAAAGGGTGGTATTAAAAGGGTGTACCTATACTCAATATCTCAACTATCAGCAAGTATACAGAGTAATAATTACGACATTATCCCAGCCTCCCAGGTTCAATCTATCCTCACATCTCTATTTGAATATGGCCTTAAACAATCACCAAAGCACATTCAGTTATCTCAGAGTCTCTTTTAAGTCTGCACAGAATATCACAGATTCACAGTATCAGAGATCTTCACTAAAATAAACAGTATCAGATATCCAGTGAAACCTCACTAGCTTTCCTCACAGCTCAATATCACTCAAAATGATCCAAATGACATAGGTATAACAGGTATAAGAATCTTGAGCACAAAAAAGGGGGGAAGCATAGAATGGGAAACATATCAAAAACATAATAAAAGACCTGATTCTTTAGAATCTAGAAGCTCAAGTCAGGACGAGAACACTACAAATACACTTGAATGTCAAGCAAAAAATGAACAGGGAAACAGTTCAATTCAGATCTGGTGGGGAATGGGCGACTACGGGCCTGCGGGCTGCAGCTAGGGATTGGGATTTGGGAGGGATGTGGCTAGTGCCAATGGACGGCTGCGGCTACGCCTACCGGCTACAGCTAGATCAAGTTAGATCTATTTGATCCGTAACCTGATCGCCCCCCTTCAGATCTGTGTATATTTCATGTTTCTTGGTTGATCTTTGTGTTTCTTCAACTTTTGTTTGTATGGAAAGACAAGAGCGTGCGGGCATACGTGTATGCCCGTGGGCGATGGGGAAAGAGGTGTGCGTGTCACGGGTCGCGAGCACGGGTGTGGATATATGATGGATGCTCACATGTGCCTCTTAGCAATGCATGCGATGTGACAGAGATGACAGCACTTAAAAGCAACTTAAAATCCATCAATTGTTAGGAAAAAATAGATTACACATGAAGGATTGGATCTACTAGTTACAGAACTACTCATAATTAATGCAGGGAAAAGTAATGCATAAAAAAGTCATCATAGTCATCATTGTCATGAATTCCATCTTCCGTGTCAACCTTTTCCTTTTCTAGATAGATTTCTTTATGTCTGCCCCGGTTTCTATTATGTGCAGTAATTACTATTCATATGAACAGTACTCAGTACTGTAGCACCAGGATTGGGAGGGGATTGCCTTTCTCAATAAGAATATCTATTTCCCTAGATAGTTGATTAGTTTGCTTGTATAGGGATTAGTTAATTGAAAAGGTTAACTATTAGTTAGGAAGGTTATCTATTAGTTAGAAAAGTCATCATTTAGATTTATTTTATCCATAATTGTTAGAAGAGCCCTCTATATAAGGAGGTCCATTGTATCCATTATCGAGGAAGTAAGAAAGATGAATAAATCTAGTCCCCCTCCCAAAATTCTATCATCCCAGTCTATAGTCTAATCTCTCATCACACCAAGCCGACGCCGCCCGGCCTTCTTCCTGGCAGTGTTTACCCCGTTACGAACTAAGGTTCATGACATTTGGTATCAGAGTAGTCGATCCCTTTCCACAACTTCTGCTATCATGGTGATGGCGACAGATCAGATCAAGTCGTGGGGACTTCGTTGCCGTGGGGCTTCCAAGAGTTGCAGCCATGGCCATCACCACAACTTGAGGATGAGCTGCATGTCGAGGAGCGGAGAAGTTGTTATGTGCAGCAATTACTATTAGGGAAATTATGTCAATAACATCGCGTTAGAGCGTAATTATAGGAATGACACTTCGTTCATCTCGGGCTAGAAAATAACATCGCGAACATCGAAAAATTAAATAAATGACATCCTGATTTTTTCCAAAAATTTTTAAATATAGAAAGTGAGCTCAAAAAATTATCAATTTTTTTGTGGAGTCTCCCGACATAGTTTAATTGCTTGTGTATTTTTTTAAAACTTTGTGCGTTCTGATTTTGTCTCTAAAATACATTTAAGTATACTGTTTGTAGGAATTTCCTAATATAGAAAATGAGGTCTAAACATTATGAATTTTTTTCCAAGCTCCTTACATAGTGGACTTGATTGTGTAATTTTTCTAGAATTTTACATAATTAAGAAATGCAATTTCATAATGTCTACTGTGTGAGGAGTCTAATACTTCATAATGTAAGGATATTATGAAATTCTATTAATTAATTTTGTAAAAATTCTAAAAAAAATTACACAATCAAGTCCACTATGTAAGGAGCCTGGAAAAAAATTCATAATGTTTGGAACTCATTTTCTATATTAGAAAATCCGTACAAACAATATAATTAAATGAATTTTAGAGACAAAATCAGAACGTATAAAGTTTTGAAAAAAATACACAAGCAATTAAACTGTGTCGGGAGACTCCACAAAAAAATTGATAATTTTTTTAGCTCAGTTTCTATATTTAAAATTTTTTGGAAAAAACCAGGATGTCATTTATTTAATTTTTTTATGTTCGCAATGTTATTTTCCAGTCCGAGACAAACGGAGTGTCATTCCTATAATTACGCTCTAACATGATGTTACTGACATAATTTTCCCTTATTCATGTGAACAGTACTAAGTACTGTAGCACCAGGATTCGGAGGGGATTGCCTTCCTCAATAAGAACATCTATTTCCTTAGATAGTTGATTAGTTTCGTTGTATAGGGATTAGTTAATTGGAAAAGGTTATCTATTAGTTAGGAAAATTATCTATTAGTTAAAAAAGTCATCATTTAGATTGATTTTATCCATAATTGTTAGAAAAACCCTCTATATAAGAAAGCCCATTGTATCCATTAGCGAGGAAGCAAGAAAGATGAATTAATCTAGTCCTCTTTCTAAGGTTCTATCATCTCAGTCTATAGTCTAATATCTCATCACACCAAACCGACGCCATCCGACCTTCTTTCTGACGGTGTTTACTATGTTATGATCTAAGTTTCATGACAGTTTCTTTCTTCACTTTCCTCGATCAGCTTTTCTTGTGAGCTACTACATGGTCGATGTCATGTTTTCAAATCCTTCTTTATTTATTTATCCTTTGACAGCTTCCAACGTGCTGACATGGCCGACTATTTCTTGCCTGCCAAACATTGGCCGCAACGATCAATTACTCCGATTTCTTCTGAGATCAGACTGAGTGGTTAGGCCAAAGCCAAAGCACTCTGACGTGAGACATTGCAAGTTTCGCTGAGTAACGATTAGGGGAGTATTATTATTATTTCTTGTCAAGCCATATACAAATGTGTCTAAACCTCTCCCTTGTTACGTGGCAACTGGCGTTAGAACCTTGATCACGATGCCATGACCGAGAGCAGTGCAAAGTACAAAGGTTTAATTCCTTCATCTTACAGCATCTCCAGTAGCACCGTCTTTAATTTTGCTATATCAACTCTACAGTATTGCACTACTACAGCAGAGCACTGTAGGGGCGGCTGGTGAGCCTCTGTAGAGGCGGCTCGGCCAGCCGCCCCTACCCAACCGTCGCTACAAATCAGAGATTTGTAGAGGCGGTTTCTGAACCGCCCCTACAAATCTTATTTGTAGAGGCGGTTGGTGTCTAGAGCGCTCCTACAAACTGTTTTGTAGAGGCGGTGGATTACAACCGCCTCTACAAATTAGATTTGTAAGGGCGGCTTAGATGACCACCCGCCTCTGTAATTTTCTCTGTGGAGCGGCTTGCAACTTCAACCGCCCTACAATCTGTTTTCCTTAAAAAAATTCAAATTCTCAAACCACGGTATATATATCAAACCATGCATGATATATATATATATATATATATATATATATATATATATATATATATATATATATTGAAGACATGATATTAACAAGTTCAACGAGACATTATATTCACATCCGCGCAACATCATGTTTATAATTTATCATTAGAAACACTTGTAGCATAAAGTGTGATAACATTACATACACATTGTTCTCAATGTCCTAAATGCATTCCTTCCCACTCACGAAGGAACTCGTACTCGAGCGGCGTCCTAGCATAGGCGTGTCGTCATGGTATGTACCTCGGCGTGTATAATAGCATCCATTATGAAGTTGCAAATGTCCCCGACGAGCTCCGGAGGCTATCATCGTTGAGTGGTTTTCTACAAATTCCTATCTCATCTTTCCACTACAAGACAATTTTAAGTTTAGTATTTCATAACATATCGTGTGTTATCGGCAGTGAATTAGTTATAACATACCATAAAGGGTGTCTCTGTAGCACGGTGACACTCATGTAAGTGCATACGTAATATCCACGATGCAAACTCCGGACTTCGCTTGTGGCACTTTGTGAGTTTCGCATATAAAAACGTCAATGCTTGTGGCGGCAACGTAATGTAAGTACTAAAGTAAGTTGCACTTACCGCCATCTTGTTTTGACATATAGGTCACCCTTCCTCTCGGATCATGCACCCTTTGAGTTTGTTGGCGTAGTACACATGCGCTCTGCTCGAATGAATTTAACAAAAGCAAGTTAGTTAGTATTGAAAAGTCAAAAGCGATGAGGATGGTTGATAAGTATACGTCTTAAGAATGCTTATGAAATCTTTGTAAGCGACTCGTCATAATCAAGTGGATCCATGACCCACGCCATGCCTAGCTTGAGGTCGACATGACTACACAAATCAATGCTTGCTGCATGAATTTAATCATAGGAATAGATAAGCTCGTTTGCATCGAACAAAATAATATGACTCATTAAAGATTGAAGGATATAGTTAAACTTACTTGAAGTTGTAGGGTAGAAATATATAGGATTTGTCTTGCATTCGGAGAAAGCTCTCGAAATATACGCGCAACCTTATAGCACTCCTTCCTAATTTTTCATTCCGTATTTTATCTTTCTCCTCAACGGTCTCTCCACGGGCCAGCTCCTTGTGGTCAGTCCCCACTTCTTTGGGAAATTAAACATCGTCTGGGCTATTAATTGAGGTCCAAGTACCTGCTTGGTCTTTGCTAGGAAGTTTACTTGAAATGTGCACTTGCATTCTACAAATCATAGCGGGTTAGTTAGTTATAACAAAATCTAAAGATTACAATCATATCAATGCAATAGGAGTAGGACTTACAGGCACCACACGCGAATGAGATTGGTTTCCATTTCTCAGAGGCGAAAGATAGTATGGATGTCATCAAAGTCAAAGGCAATTTGTCCTTTTGGGCCTCCAAATGTCATGGCGGGAACCTTGCCTCTATGAGATTTACCTTCGTCGGGATAGCACGCAAGTACCAATCATGAAACCTTTTCATTCCAATTGGTAGTCTTGAATCACCCGATTTGGAAGGAAACACTTGCCTCTTTCATATTTTTGCGGGCAATTCTTTGACCATGTGATGCATTCAACATTTACGTACTTGCAAGTAACTTTGGTTGGTTTTGGTTGGTGCACGCCCTTGCACTTGTTTCCGTTTCTTTGGTGACCGCCTTCTCGGATCTTGGCGCTTGGTTCTCGGCTTGAACATATCATGGCCATACCACCTTTCCACCCCACGACATCATCATCGGCACATAAGTGACCTTATCTTGATTGGATGCTTTTTGAATTCGGCTCGCCGTGGGCACCTTCGAGTGCATCAACATTTCGCATGCTCTTCATGCTGTTGTGCGGCCTCTTGTTGTTCATGTGTCGGCTCTACACATCCTCCGGAGGCGGTGAAGACGGTGGCATATCATGAGGCACGTCATCGCGAGTGGCGGTGTCGCATCTCGAGCAATTGTTGGTCATGATGTGGTGTGCGTATCTCCCCTCCTCAACTCCTC
Organism: Ampelocalamus luodianensis; assembly: GCA_036346255.1. NCBI lineage: Eukaryota > Viridiplantae > Streptophyta > Magnoliopsida > Poales > Poaceae > Ampelocalamus > Ampelocalamus luodianensis. The sequence continues at coordinate 32,128,774 of CM070636.1, forward strand.
CAAATGTAGCGGTGTATGCACGAGCGATGTAATCGTAGTCAATATGATGTCTCGCTTGTGCGGAGGACGAACCAGTTCACTACTTCTCGAGTATTTGGAGTCCCTCGGAGTTGGAAAGTCTATCCTCCATTGGTGGTCGGACTTCACGGTGCGAATCTCGACCTAGTGTAGTCCGCGGGATCCGATTAGTGTGATAAGTGCCTCACGGAGGATGTGCCTCACCGTTGCCACCTCAATCATATTTGATTGCCTGCCCATGAGAACAACCAAAGTGCAAGGAGTAGGTTCCGTATGCGATCGGCGGCGGTTGTGGCTGCGATGGAACCTTGGCTGCTGCGAACTTCCGATTGTCCGGTGGTGGCATTACTGATTCGCGCCTCCGTTGTGATCCTTGCTCTGCAACGCCTACGCAACTAGAGCCTTTACTTGGACCTCAAGGTTAGCCTCTCGGTCTCTATCATGTTTCTTGTACATGTGCCTATCCTCTTCAAATCCCTCCTTCCATATCACTCTTTTCCCTAGCCCCGACACGGCTGTGTGCTCGGGGTTTCCCAAAACAAGGCTAAGCTCATCCCTCTCTCTGGAAGGCTTAAATAAGCCCTTCGCACATTTATTGACATAGTTCATATCTTTGATCTTGTCTCTTGATCTCAACTTACTAAACTTAAGCGCCTTGGATGCTTCTTTATTCCTCGAAAGGATCCAGTTCCTTGTGCGCTTTGAAACCCCACAAGTTGTATGTCCCGGTGATGCGGCATCTTCCTCTATCTTCCTAAATTGCTCTTCCTTTCCATAGTACCCACGGGTCCTAGATGATGGTGGTGCACGTTCTTCTTCGCCGCTTCGATTGTTACGCACCGAGGCCAATGCTTCGGCGAAGTCTTCGAGCCACAAACCGCTCCCATTGTCCAGAGTTATGTTGCCAAACTCCTTGAAGGAGTTAATCCCTTTGGACATATCGGCGTTGAGAGCGACTTCCAACCTCTCCATGACTCTCAATCGCTTCATAGCGTGACGGCGTACCATTTCCTCGGTTCCGCGGAATCTAAAACTGGTCATCGACTTATCCCATAAGACTTTCTTTGTATCAGTGGTACTTCTTTCCAAGTTGGGATTGCGGGTTCAACTCATCTCTTACAGCGCCCCAATTGCGTTACGCCACTTAGCTCGAGATGTTTTGGCTCAAGTGGCTCCCTAGTCTCCCGACCTCTCTTATCACATATCTTGTGTCCTTTGGATATATGTTAGCACTTCTTTTCCCTCGTCCCCTCTTTGCTGGCTGCCCAGAGTTTGTGGCTTGGGTTGTGGGCCGAGCGCCATCGATGTCTCTGCTACTTCTTGCCTCTGTGGCTCTGTGGCTCTTGCCTGCTCTCCGCTTCCTCTGCTACTTCTTGTGCAGCGAGATGTCGCGACGTCGTAGAGTTCGAGAAGGGGCCTATTAGGTCGAAGTGTTAGTAATGATAACACGATCTTATATACAAGCATAATGTATGAAATAAGGCTTTATCCCTACCTCCTCGTTCGGATCAAAATCCTGTCCAACTCCTCTTGGTTGGCCTCATGCATTACCGGTGGGAAAGGATCCTCGGACTTACATATCCCTCTTCTTCATCCTCGTCGTCTTCATCATTAGCCTCCTCATGGTCCCCATCTAATAACATTTGTAGATCATCGTCTAGCTCCTAGTTGAACTGCTCCTCGATAAGCAACTCGGTTGTTCGTCTTCAAAGATTGGCACTTGTTGGGGCCTCGGGTTGTGTCGTCTGTTGTCCCCGTCATTTTGTGCTTTGTTCTAATAGATGCAACAAATACGGATAAACAACACTATTCTGATCCTCTAATAGAGCAGCGATAGTAGTAGTAAGGAAGAAGAGAAGATAGCGATAATAGTAGTAAGGAAGAGAGATGAGAGTAGTACAAGTAGAACATATGCACTCAATGAGAATTGACATGATCATTAAAGCAGAAACTCGGTTTGAGAGCATAAGAGGCGTTACAACGATCTAACTACCTCATTAGTCATCATGAAATGGGTCCCAATACCTCACAAGGGCCATAGCCAATAGATGAGTACATGGTTATAGGTACAACATCACGGACAATTGTTCCCGTCTAACAATGTAAAAGATGAGCACTGCCAACATTAAAGACTGAACCATGCAAACAAGAAATAGCCAAGATTTTTTGCAAAAACTCATCATCTTCACAGCGGTTGAACTCCAAGTAGGAAGACTCGCCTCTTGTTTTGATTGGAAGCTTTTGTAGCGGCGATTCATGAAAACCGGTGACTTGAGCATGGCATTGAGCCAGGTTGCAAAGACCCCGTCTGTCGTCCTCGGTATACAACATACCAAGCCATGTGCCCTTTAAACAACACATAAAACCATGTATACAATCAGCATGTTCGATTTCTCCGTTGTTCTTAATTTCTCTGATTGTTATTTTTAAGTCCTACGCTTAGATAAACAGATATACGCTTAGATAACTTCATGTGGCGGAGTTTGGAGAAAAACGCAGAGGGGGCCAATTTAGAGATATAACTAAACTACTACCCCAAAAAATATTGGGCATGTCTGCTAGAAATAGATTAAGCGGTATGCAGAACAACACAAGCATAAGACCTTGAAAGACCAAATAGTAACAAAATCATCAAGCACATATGCAAGGGCAGGATTTTCCGACATATTGCCGTTTGGACCATGCGGTCATAGAAAAGAAAGAAATTTGCATTGTGATAATAGTATTGACGTCTTGCTCTAAGAAACATCTATTATGCAAGGGTATGTGCATCAATAGTTCTTGTGTATGCCATTAAGAATCAGGAAAATTTGTTGGGAGTTGTGACTTCTAAACATATAAACATCATGAGTGGACTTGCACTTAAGCCAATGTTGTTAAATAAAATAGGCTAAATGGCGGGATTATTCGATTTCATCTCGGGTTTGGTCATAGTCATACGGATGAAAACATTTGGCATGTATGCGAGCGATATAGCTAGTCCGTGATTAATACCTAAATGAGCATGGCATCGACGGGACGTGTATCTACAACATATTAAGACATGCTAATGTAGTTAAATCTAGGGCTTGTCAGTAGCGAAAGATAAAACCTGGTCCAACATTTCCACTTCACCTAATCTCTATGGCTGGTGAAACGAATCAAGTTCATGCTTGGCCTTTCTGCAAGTTCTTGAGAGGGTGGAAGGCAAATGATGCTACTGACAATAGAAGAAGTAAATGAAATCTAATTAGTACCATTTTAGATCTTGCCGTAATTGGCCATTGTGATAATAGTATTGACGTCTTGCTCTAAGAAACATCTATTATGCAAGGGTATGTGCATCAATAGTTGTTGATTTATCCACTGAAGGTTACTATGTGATAACACAATCTGTCATTTGATTATATATCTAACTTATCACCTTATTAACTACTCTTACTTAATGATGTGAGTATATGTCTCTTATACAAATATTGTCATTATCCTAAATCAATCACTCAATGACATGAGCGTAGAATCATACATACATGCTTATACCAACAGAGCTAGAGATATAGAGGAAGGACCCAATGGATCGATTTTGTACTTTGCTGAATGCTAATAACACAAGCGAAGTGTTATTTCTAATTGCCATACTTAGCGATAATTGACTAACAATTCTTAACTATCATTCACCCACAGTTTAACTAACCCCATTATCATGTATTTGGACCCTAATTAACCACTAAACTCACGGGTCCATTATCATTTATTTGGACCCTAATTAACCACTAAACTCACGGGTCCATTATCATTGATCAACACTAGAGTATCACTGCTAATCTTTCCCTAAAACACTAGGGATCATGAAAGTGCAAGTGCACTCTCAATCCATGAAAACCACGTCCTGCTGAAGCATGATGTCAATGGCTTTGACAAAAACTAAGAATGGAGGAGATGAGGCCAAGGGCATTCCGTGAGCAATGGCGACAAGCGGACACGAAACAACACCGATGAGTGTTCCGTTCCAAACCAACACGAATCCATTTTTAAAAATTTTAGTAGCTAATGTTAAGCTCGAATGGAATCTTATCAAGACCTTACAGTTTATCGAGCACAGTGCGCTCGGGACACTCGAAATCCTCGCCTGCCGAGAGGAGAGAGGAGCACCAGCGTCGGAGAGGAGCACCGTGTGAGCGCGCGCGGACCGGGCGGCGGAGAGGGCGAGGCGGGCGGCGGCGGAGGCCGCAAACCCTAACGGCGGCGGCGCAAACCCTAATTTTGGCGGCGGCGTCGTGGTGTGGCGACCTATCGGCTTTACAATTCGCCGCGCCCAATGACTTAGCGATTCGGCCTCGCCGCGCCCTCCGGCTTATATAGGAGGCGATTTGTAAAGCGGTTGATATTACAAGCGCCCTAAAAATAGATTTGTAGGCGGTTCTGAACGGCCGCCTACAAATAATTTACAAATTCGGTCCGCGACGGTTGGATCGAATCCAACGGTGAGAATCGAGGGCAATCGGGCGATCAAATGCTCCGGCAATCTGGCGTTGATTTCCAAACAGACGGCTCGCGATGCGCTCATGTGGTGCGGCTCAGCCCGGTGCAGCTCGCGATTTGTAGGGGCGGTTGAGGTTACAAGCCGCCCCTAAATAGGTTATTGAAGCAACTTTGAATTTTATGTGGATTGAAATTAGTTACAAAAATTTGGGAAAAATTATAGTTATTCATTATAATTATTATAAGATTTAAACAAATTATTTCCATAGTTTTAATTGAAGTAAATTCTTTTACAAAAATTATTTTAAGTGTATGTTCTTGATGTTTGACTATGGATTTTGAAAACGAGCTAAACCTAGGAATGATTTTTAGAGATAGCAAACTAGCTCCAAAAATCATGAAATTTTAACTGGAGGTTGATGACTCTATGACTCTAGAAGGCTATTTCAAAGGTTTGACCAGGGTTTGACTTGCCTCTAAAATATTTCAAATAATTTCCAAAATTATGAAATAAATCGAGGTGTCACAAAGCAACCTTAGAACCAAGGAAAATTATTTCAAGGGTTCGACACAGATTTCACCAAGGAGGTTGTTGACTTGAGACAAATGAGGATTTTAATTTTGGATTTCCCAAAATTCTTTTACAAGAATTTCAGAAAAGCTCAATAGCACAAGGGTGTAAGAAAAGTTTTAAATTATCCTCATTTTATTACATTTGAAACACAAGCCAAAATGGGGATGTTACAGGATGTAAAAATAAAAGTTGTAGAACTCATCAAAATATACAACTTTGGTTCGGACATTTTCTCCAAACACACTCCATGCATCTTTGAACACACATACATCTGAGATACACACACCATGCATCAAACTTGAACAACTAGCCTGTAACAAGTTTCCCCATGGCACATTTTCGTTCCCATGGCAGTACGTCTTTGGGCAAGTTCTTTTCCACGACACCGATCTTCTTAGGAAAGTCAGTAATAGTTGCATTTCATCATAGTTATTGTACTCGTCAACATCATCCACTCCGTCTACTCCGATAATAGTTTGTTTCCCGAAGGCAACCACATGCTTTGTCTTCTTTTTTGGGGGTAGGTTAGTTTTCGGGTCACGTAAATATAAAACTTGTGTGACACGTGAAGCGAGCACCCAAGGGTCATCTGCGTATCCGATATTCTCGAGGTCCACGACTGTGAAACCGATCTCATTCACTTGGTGTTGTTTGACCCAGCGACATCTAAACATGGCCATCTGTATACCCATTCCATAGTCAAGTTCCCATGTATCATCTATGATGCCAAAGTATGGGGTCTTTTGCCCCATTCCGTTGATGGCTTCTATTCGAACATTTGCTATTTTGGTTCACACAATTACTATCCTTTGCGCTGGTATAGTACGTGTACCCATTGATGTCGTAAGCTTGCCATGATGTCACTTGTCTCGATGGGCCCCCAGCCAACCTTCTGATGGTAATATCATCTCTGGTTTCCCCATTCGGTAGGTTTTGCTCCTTCAACCATGTAGTGAATCGATGCTTGTCTTTGTTTCATGACCCAATCGTCGAGCGGCCATTACTCTACCCTAATGACATCCAAGTGTTCATCAATGTACGCGGTTGCATCGATTCGTACTCTGCAAGACACTATAATGAGCTCGACTAACCGTTGAAATCCTTGTCGATGAAGACTTTTCTCCCCTTGGTGCCCTTCTCAGTCAGCCTACCCTTGTGACGAGAATCGAGTTTACCAATCCCTCTTTGTACTTTTAGGTACTCTTGACAGCACTCGACGACTTCTTCGGTATTGTAACCCTCTATCATGGAGCCCTCTGGGCATGCTCGATTATGCACGTATCGGTTAAGAACCGACATGAACCGTTCGTAGGACCACATTTCATGTAAGTAGCAAGGGCCCAGTGCCTGTATCTGATGAACCATGTGAATCATGAGATGTGGCATTATATCAAAAAAAGCGGGAGGTAAACACATCTCTAGTTGGTTTATTGTCTCCACCACGAATTCATGTAGGTCACGAAGCTCATTTTCACCAATCGTCTTCTGTGAGATCTTCGAAAAGAAGTAACACATGCGGGTGATGGCCATTTTCAAGAACTCTGGCTCTATAGCCCTGATTGCAATAGGTAGGAACAATGTGAGCATCACATGACAATCGTGAGCCTTGAAGCGTGTTATTGATAGGTCCTTCATTGACACTAGCTTTTTCACGTTGGCTGAAAACCCAGTGGGAACTTTTACCCCTCTCAAGAAATTGCAGATCGCCCTCCTCTCATCTGGAGTCAGGTTGAAACTAGCTGCGGGTAGGAGGTATTTTCCATTACCCTGAGGTATCGGGTGAAGCTCTGGCTTCACATTTAGCTGCACCATGTCTTTCCGTGATCTTAGACCATCCTTTGTCTTGCCTGTGTCCATCAAGGTAGCAATGAGACTCTCAAATACATTCTTCTGTAAGTGCATAGAATCAATGGCATGGGGGACCTCCAAGTCCGGCCAATAAGGCAGATACTTAAAGAAGATCGACTTTTTCTTAAAAGGTACACCGGGGACAGGAGGTGTGCTTCTATCTCTCTTTGTCCCATCCGCATTCTTCTTTCCAAAATCGACATGTATGTGTTTCACCATTTCGAACACATGTTGCCCGTTTTGACGTCTCTCTGGAGGGGATTCGGTCTCTGGTTTGTTGTCATAAAATTTGAAGAACAACTTGCTGCGGTATCTGTGAGTTGTCTTTAAGAATCGTCGGTACCTTAGGTAAACTGTCTTCTTGAATGCATCCAGGAACACCCATGTAGTACCATCCAAGCATACTAAGCATCCCGTCTTCCCTTTGATCTGTCCAGACAAAGCAAGCAGTATGAGGTAATCATTGGTAGTGACAAAGATAATGGCTCTACATATGAAGTCCTCCTTTACAAGGCGTCGTACATCGGCTCTCCATACCGCCATAGCCTCTCCATTTCTTGCATCAAAGGCTCGAGGAACACATCTATATCAATGCCTAGTTGTTTGGGACCTTGAATGAGAATAGTGAGGAGAAGATATTTTCTCTTCTGACACAACCACGTTGGGATGTTGTACATGGTTAAGATCATCGGCCATGTACTATGCTCATTAGTTCTCTCATTGAAGGATTCATTCCATCGTGCTAAGGCCAAACCGTACATTCCTTGGGTCTTTGCTAAATTCTTGGTATTTCGCATCAAAGCGTTGCCACTGGGTAGCATCGGCCGGGTGTCCAATCTTACCATCACCCACCTTGCGTTCATCATCCCACCATGTCATGAGTGAAGCTTCCTTAGGGTTTAGGAACATACGCCTCAAGCGATCGGCGATAGTAGGTACCACATTACCAAGGCAGGATTCTTCTCGCTTTGCATCGATGCCTAATGGAGTGTCCTCTTTGGGTTGAGAATCTTGTACCACCTTTTCCCACCTTTCTTCCTCTTCTTCCTGTGGAGGCTTCTTCCCGTTGTAAAGGTCATTGTTCTTGTAACGACTAGTGCCACACGGGGCATTTATCTAGTGACTTGAGCGTATCGCCACGGTAAAGGATACAATGGTTCGGGCATGCATGGATTTTTCAACCCCATTGTCAATGGACTTATAACCTTCTTCGCCGTATGTGTTGGCGGGAATCGAGTTTGGTGTGGCGGCAACCAAGACAGAGACGCAATGGATCATTGAAACTACTGATCGACCAAATGTACTTAGCCTTCGGGATGAGTAGCTCAAGCACAAAGCGTAGCACTGTCGATGTGTCGGACAACCCTTTTCAACACCATACAAAGTCTCCTTGAGGCTTTTTAACCCTTTCCAAATTTTCTAGACCTTTCGGGCTCTTTAGTAAAATCTACGGTCCAATGGCCCAAGCATTTCCTCCAAATAATCACCGTCATCTTCATCCCGACCGTCCTCCGCCATCATTGCCACCACCGTCGTTATGACCACCACTACCTTCTTCTTCACGGTCTATTTCGCATCATATTCAGCTACATATTGGTCCATGCAATCTAGGTAATCGTCGTCGTCTTCTTACGGATCAACGTTGTTAATAACCGCTTCACCATGATGATTCCAAACGTGTAGTGTTTAACAAATCCTCGCATAATCAAGTGTGATCTAATGATAGTCACATCTTTCCATGCGAGATAGTTCTTCAATCGCTACAAGGACAAAGAATTTCACCACTATTATTGCTCGACATTGCATGGCTCTCTGGCTTGAAGAAATTTATCCACTTCATCACGGAAACTTGGCTCCCACCTTTGTTTACCATACATCCAAGAGTTCTGTCGTCCATCTTTATTTCAATATAGAAAACAAAGATAAGAATTAATAGGACTAATTAATACTTCACAAATTAATTATTACTTCAAAAAATATACATAGAAATTTTATGGAAGGATATTCTAAATTCGATTAATAATTCTAAATGTATGGTGCAATGTAAATAGCAATTGTAAATATATTCCACTAAATTAATAACAATGTAATTAGTAAAAAAACAAACCCTAATTCTAGGTATCTAGATCTAGATGTAGCTCAAACATCCATAAAACTAATTAATAGTCTACTAAAATCAAGGAAGAATGACTAAATAAGGGTATGGCATTATTCCCATAACTAATTTAGCCTAGCATATTCAAAATTTTAGCCTCATTTGCTCCATAAATTACTCAAACACCATAGAAGAGAGAAAAATCAAAACTCTAATTAAGCAATAATCCACCATTAAAACTTCAAAAGATGTATGGAAAATCATTTTCTTACCTCCAACAACCTCTCCACCAAAGGAATTTAACTCAAAACCTTCCCCCTCAAAATAGCAATTTTTGGGAGGTGCCCAAGGCCTCCTTCCTTCCTCTCTCGGGTTGCACTTGTGCGGCTCGAGGAGGAAGAAGGATCTGCTATATATCTTTGGTCGATTTGTAGGGCGGTGGTTATCCACCGCCTACAAATGAACCATGAGGCGGCTGGATAAACCGGCCGCCTCTACAAATCAAGCGATGAGGCGGTTTGGTATTTCCGGCCGCCTACAAATCTAACCATTTGTAGGGCGGTTGGTGATACCACGCCTCTGTGAACCATTTGTAGAGGCGGTTGGTATAGCTGGGCCGAGCTCAGCCACTGTAGGGGCGCTTGGTAAGTGAGCCGCCTCTACTGTGAAAAAGGTGGTGTTGCTACAAATCATTTTTGTAGTAGTGTTGAAAGATAGACAGATTCAAAAACAACACATCCAATAAGGGCATCTCCAATGGTTAGAGATAACCTTATCTCCAACATATGCTACATCATCTCTAGAGATAATATCTCCAATAGATAGTTTTTAGCACACTCTCAAACATTTATATTTTATAATTTTTCTTTGAAACAGGCCTACATGTCATCTAGAGTAGATTAATGTATCATATTTTGTTTCGCGTGCACGACAATCTCTTCAGGAAGAGACGACCTGTGCTCTCTCTCTTCCTCCTCTCTCCTCTACGTAGGATTTTGTTGACGTGGCATAGCTAAGAGACGATAATAAATACACTATTGAAGGTGCCCTAAGCTGTCTCTAGCAACTTGTCTCTAATATCCATGTCAAACTTATAATATTCTCACTTCTTCACCCCTCTCACATACACTAATTGCTTTGTCTTGGTTCATATGTAGAGATAGTTGTTTAAGGAAGAGACGGTTTTTCTTCTTTTTCATGTTTCTCTTTCTTCTATCTAGTATATTACTGATACGAAAGAGTTAACCGACGGCTGATATGGTACCGTGAAGATGCCCTTGTACTCCGATCCTTTTCGAGAGTTGGCAGTCGAGGGGTTAACAACTTATAAATGCAACCAACTTTTGTTTTGAGTGATCACTATTTCTGCACTACATCCAAGTCAACTCTCAGTGCAGCAGCCGCCTACCTGCTACGGAAGCCCGCATCGAGGAACGCCGTGAGGATAGGAATAGGAATAGGATAGCCAAGTTTTGTGAAATGGCAAGCTTACAACTCACTGGACCGGTGCGAGCTTACTGGGAATTTCTTATCACACAATGTTAAGATTACTAACGAGGATCCCCTAGTTGACCCGCGTCTGATCTGATTCCCCTGGCTAGGTCATCATTGTCTTTGGCACCCATGCACGTCCCCTTTCCCCACTCCTCTCCATGGCACGCCTCCCCTCCGGACCATGGCTCTCACAACATCCAACACTTTCAAACCAAATAAAATTCACCTCTCAAATCGAAATCGAAACTTTCAACTTCAAGAATCTACAACTTCAAACTCCAAATTAGCCCTTTCAACCCGGAAATCCAAACAATCTCGAATCAAATTCCCCAACTTCAGATTTAGAGATCTCAACCTCAATTGCAAGACATCAACTTTCAACTCAAAATTCCCCTAACTTTGAACTCAACTCTCTACCTTTCAACTTTAAAAAAAGGGAAAATTGGCTACAGTACACAGCAAATTTTCTTCCTATACCAATAGATAAACAAAAAACGTAGTTTCGCCAAAAAGACACTAATATTTTGTGATATTTTGCTGTTAGACACTCCTATCATTAAAATAATATATCCGAGTGATTAGGAGAGAGAAACTTTGTAAAATATTCTCAATGCCCTCAATGCGCAGTGCATGGCTCGGTCGGCACAGTGCCTGCCTCTGTCGGTCTGGTTCAACCGGTTACAGTGCTGGGCTTGGTAGCTCTAATTACAATTCTAATGGTTTTGGACCCACATGTCATAGAAAATACTAATAAATTATTAATGGCTAACTAATTGCACTTAACACTAATTAATTTTCTCACTAACCTAACTACTTTGCTACAGTTGATCTTCTTCTCCAAATCCACAGAAACGGCAGCAGCGGCCATGACGAGCGGACACGGAGAAGTCTCGAGGCGGCAAGGAGAGGCTTAGGGCTGCACGAAGAAGGCTCGAGCTGGCCGGAGGAGCGTGGGCTCAGGGCGAAGAAGCTTGACGTGGTACATATGTAACATCCCAATTTTGGGCTTGTGTTTCAAATGTAAGAAAATGAGTAGAAATTAAAACTTTTTCTTACACCATGTATTTCCTATGTGTACTGAACAATTCTTGTACAAGAGTTATGGAAATACAAAGTCACAAGTCTTTTGACCTAAATCTTGATCCTCCAAAAACAATCTTGTTAAATCTTTTAATCATCTCTTGAAAATATTTTTCCAAGTTCTTGGGATGGTGTGTGACCCCTCTGAAAAATTTCACAATTTTTAGAAATTGTTTGAATATTTTTGGAGGTCAGTCAAACCCAATTCAATTCTGGTCAAACTGTGGACCAGCACCTTGTGGAATTTTTGGAGGAAAAAGTATAGCACAAAAACTTCTGCAAACTTTACACAAGGTCAATAACTCAGCTAGCAAGCTCCTATAAACATTTCATAAATTTTGGAGTAAGTTTGCTACCTCAAATAAATCCCCAAACTTCAGGTTAGTTTAAAACTCAAATTCAGGTCTGAGTCTAACTCGGACTCGAGTCAGACCCAGCCATTGGACTCGGTCGGGCCAGCCGCCCAGACCTCCTCGGGCTCGGTCTCGTGCGAGCGCGTGCTGGGCCGTTGGATCTTCATCCAGCGCCTTAGACCTCCCCACTGATCTGAGGATCTCTTGAGCGCTCTCGGCGCTTCGGGGTGGTCCAGGCCCTTGGATCTCTATCCAGCGGTCACGACCTCCCCTGGACCTCCCCGTGCGCTCGGACCTCCTTTGTCTCGGGTGATCAGGGACGTCTAGGACCACCCCGAGTGCATCAGGGACGTCCAGGACCTCCCTCAGCCCTGTTCTTCTTCCTCCCGACCTCCCTGAGTCAGGTCATCATGGTTTTTCCCGCACCTGTGCATGTGTCAGGGTCAGATCTGTTGGGAGCAGTGGCCTGTCACCTTTTTGGTCCTTCCCAACGCCTCTTTCTGCCATGCATTAATTGTGTCAGAGCCTAGCCCTAAAAGAAGTCATCACCTACTTACCTGCCTTGTCAAATCAAGCTTGTCCATTGGTTGGACTTTGGCGGTGTACCCGTGGGTTGCCGTTGCTCAGGGCCTTGCTCCTTGGCTGCAAAAGACCCCTGAGCTCCTCACTCTATCTTTTAGACTCCCTCTCCCTCATCCAGGCCTCATTGTAGTCACTTGAGTTCATTTCTCTAAAACTCCGAGACCTCCATTGTTGGGCTTTGAAGCTCCTTGAAGCCATCCGAGCTCCAGTGGTCCCATCGAAGTTCTTGGCTTGTCAACTTGTCATCTTGATCACCTCAAGCTTTCTCTAACCTGCTGTGGTTAACAATCGCAGGGGTGGACAAGTTGGGAGATTGCTTTTCGTGGTCAGGATCACCTTCTTCCTCCGTGCCGGCAGGCACTTCATCGCCGGACTTCTTCGACCATCCCCGAGCTCCTCCGACCTCCCTGGTCCCCTCTCTGCCCTCAGGTGCCCATCCCATAGCTTTGTTGTTGTTTTCTAGAGCTCGTGTAGTTTCGTAGTTGCCATTTTAGCCTTCCTAGCCTATCTCCGGCTCGCGGCGTTCAAGGCCGTCACCGCGGCGAGGTTGCCACCTTTAGCTCCGTGATGATATTGCGGTTCCATTCCCGTGTTTAGTTGGCGCTGGCGTGGTCCCTGTCGCCGGCGGCAAGCCGTTAAACGTGCTCGGGATTTTTGCTGGTGCAAACTCCCGTTTTCGTCATTTTCTTAGGACAGCATTAATGCCCCATTTATTGCTAATCATTGGTGCATTGATCATGTCTTAAACTGTGCCGTGTGTCACCGACGTGTGAGCCTTAGGCTTAGAATTAAAATCCAAAAGCCATTAATGTCCCTTTTAGATTCTTTTATTGCCAATCTTGAGCAGCATTAATTTTGTCTTAGCCGCCACCTTTTGTCGCTGTCCTGAGGAACCGCACCTTTAGAAGCACCTTAGACCTCCTCGGGTTCATCGTGGCCGTCCAAGACCACCCTCGTTTTAGATCCTAACCGTAGGATCTTGTCTGCGAAAACTTAAGTCTCAGGACCTCCCCATCGTTTGATCTCAACAGTTAAGAGCACCCCGAGTTAGATCTGTGCGGTAGAACCTTTCTCGCGAAAATCCTTAGTCCCAGGACCTCTTACACTCGATCCTAGCCGTAAAAGACCTCTATGGATTAGTTTTAGCCGTTGGATCTAGCTCTGAGAAAAATCTTAAGCACCAAGACCTCCCCTGGTTAGATCCTAGCCGCCCATGACCTCTTTAAACTCAAACTAAGCCGCTAGGACCACTCCTACACAAAAAGACCTCCCCTTGGTCATTTTGCAAAGACCACCCCTAGACCACCCTCGGGGTCCTCTTTGTAAAAAGCCACCCCTGGTCTTTTACAAAGAAAACACCGCTCAGGACCTCTTAGGCGCAATCCTAGCCATTCACGACCTCCCCGGATTTAGATCTGAGCGTTAGATCTCCTTTGTAAAATCCTTAGTCTCAGGACCTCCCTCCGCGTCGATCTGGACCGTTCAGGACCTCCCTAGGTCTAATCTGAGCCATCCATATCTCCTCCCGTTGAAACCATATCGCATAGGACCTCCTTCGTGTAAATCCCAACCGTTTCGGACCTCCTCATTCAGATCTTAGCCGTTCAGGACCTCCTCTTGGAGATCTTGACCGTCTAGGACCTCATCCTTTAGATCCATAGCTTTAGGACCTCCTCCTCACGTCTAAACCGTTAGATTAGACCTCCCGCCGTAGAGCTAGCCTTAGGACCTCCCTCGGAGGTCAGGGCTGTCAGATCTTGATCTCACGGTCCCGACCACCTCTAGGCGCGAGGACCTCCTCTGTGTGCGCTGTGCATGCACTGGTCGTGGCCATCGGATCTAATCTCAACGCCCGCACCTCCCGCAGCGGGAGGAGGTCTTTTAGCGCCGAGCCGAGTGCAATGGCCTTGCGATGCAACATCAACGGCTCACGACCTCTCCTTTTTCCTTCAGTTCATTTGGACCTCCCGAGAGCTCAAATTTTCTAAGTCTTTTAATGTTGCAAATTTCAAAAGTGCATAACTTTGTCATTTTAGCTCCTTTTTGAATGATTCCAATTGCTTTAGCTCTGTTATAGAATGAACTTTAATCTGAGAATGAAATTAGGCACTGTTATGTAGCAGAAAATGATATAAACTGCATGATCCGGTTTAGTGAAAAAGATGTCTAAAAATTCATTGAAAATTTGTAAAATGCATAACTTATTCTCTGTAATTCCAAACTGAGCAAACTAAGTTTTGTTAAAACCCACTAGGAATGTACTGTAATATAGAATAGGTCTTCATATGATCCTTGCCAATAAAATTAATGATCTACTAGTTTTAGAACTTAGAAAAATCATAACTAATTCATTTCAACTCCAAATTGTGCAAACTCAACTTTGCTGTTCTTAGGATGACCTTATCTACCTACCATAAAAATTTTAAGTTCCAGATCATTCTAGAAATTTTTGTTATGAATAGTAACCAAAATTAATTTAATTAGGATTTCAGGCTGAGAGAACTTAGTTTAGCCATAACTTTTTCATGCTAAGTCCAACTGAAGTGATTCTTGTTTCTAAAATTGTCTAAAATCAACTTCTAGCTGCTGTAGAAATTTCTTGGGATTTGGATGTTCTTTGCTGTTGAGTTCCTTTTGGGTGTTCTTCGTTCTTATTGGTTTTATCGCCTTTTCACGTTAGGTTTCGAAGAATTTATTGAACCTAAGCACTCCCCTCTGCAGCAAGACCAATCCCAGCAAGGCAAGCAGTTTGATCATGTTAATCCCTGTATTTTTAAGTATTTATGTTGTTTGCAAACTCTATGTATGCATTGCTAGTTGTGTTAAACTATTGTCGCTAGTTGACCTAGTAGATGCATTTCCTTAGGCAAATGATTGTCCTATACTACCGTGAGCCTAGGTTATTGCTGTGATTAGGGCTCGTGGATGAGCTCTTGTCACTTAGTAGTTTGCGAATTAATTGCTTAGCCATGCTTAGCTTCTGGTAGAAATGGGCGGTTATCGACTTGTCGATAACCTTGATCACATAAAACTGATTATGATTTATGATTTCAGCCTTGTGCCATGTCTACTTATGAAAATTAAAACTGAAAATAAAATGTTTTAGACTTGGGCACAATGGTAAGATGGTGTGATTTTGGGTGTGACTGGAATGGTGCCCGAGTCAACAAGGACCGAACATCTTGTTACACTAAACCAAGCATTTTAGCATGCTAACCACACTAGAGGGTATGGGACCTCTCTTAACTGATTACTTTGGCGTGTATTAGCTTCGGGTCGCAGGAGGTCGCAGGAGGGATGGTGTTGGGAGTATTGTAGTGTACGAAAGACTTCACCCGTGATGGGATTTGTTGTCTTTCGGCTTGCAATGTAAGCGTATGGGTTTCTATCTATACGAGCGGCTCGTGGTTGATACACAATATTGGAAAATGTCTCGTAGGACTTAGCCGTGCCGGCATACCTTCGGAAGTGTGCTTTGTGGCCTAAAGCGATGCAAGTGTGGGTACATTGGTACACCTGCAGGGTTAAAACTATTCGAATAGCCTCGTCCTAGGTTATGGACACGCTTGGCAAGATCTTTCAAGAGTTAGACTACAACCTTTTAATTAAAACTTAATGGGTGGTACGAATCGGGGATTCGTGCTATGATGTGGTGGCTTTTGGGATAGTCACTTCGAGGTGGTTACTTGTACTTATTGTTTTTCGTTGTTATATTCAACATTAAAACAGATTTGCAAACTTGTTTTTAAATGTATTACATTATTGCAAATAAAGTTGGCTTTGTGCAAAATGAGACATATAACCTTCACTTAAATGAGCCTGCATGTAGCATATGAATAGGTCTGCTATTCCACACGTTAGTCTTGCGAGTACCTTTGTTTACTCAGTTATCTTGCTTAAATGTATTTGTTGCAGAGGAAGAAGGTGAGCTTGAAGGGCCTCACTTTTGTGAGCTTGGTTGTGGTAGCTTGCGGGGCGACTAGCTTGGCGGCCCGGTCGGTTGTCTTGTGGGTTGTGTGGCTAACCGGTCGACTTTTGTTCTAGCCATCTTATGGCGCTTTTGCTTCCGCTGTCATTCTTGTATATTGTGTCATTTGGCCGGTCGGCTCTTTTATAATAACATTACTTTATGTATGTCGTTGTTGCACTTAGTATTAATTGTTGTATGGAAATGATGTATGATTTTGTGATGATGAGCGTGTGCTGCAATTCTGGGAAGCACATGTCCATCGAGGCTTTGGATATTTGATTAGTAATGCTAGAACCATATGGAGGTTAAGTATTACTAGTTAAATACCCGGGTCCTCACAACAGAGAAGGCTTGGGGCGGCACGGAGCTCAGGGCGGCGCGGAGAAGGGGCCACACCCGTGCGCGGCGCGGAGCTGACCATAGTAGCGTGGAGCTCAGGGCGGCCAGAGGAGCACGGAGCTCAGGGTAGCACAGAGAGGCTCAGGGTGGCGCAGAGATGGGGCCATGCTTGTGCGTGCGCATGGTAGGAAGAGAAGAAGATATAAGGGGAAGAAAGAAGATAAAGGGGAAGAAAGAAAGGGTGAGCAGAAGGAGAAAGGGCAAAATAGCTAATTCACATTCTTTCTCTCTCCCCTTTGACCTGAAAATAATAAAATAAAAACAAAAGACGTGGTGTACATCATGAGAGAAGTGGTTATATGAACACATTAGAATCCATGCATGCCATTGATGCCCTGCAGTCAAACATAAAAAGGCAACATGGAAGGGTTAGACGTATCTGACTAGATAAGGATGTGATGTGAGATTGATTCCTAGGTGGTACGATTAAATTACTCTTCGCTTAACTAGGCGTATTTCCCTCGCTGCTAAGCAATCTGTAGTTCTGCCCGTCATTGGGCTGGACCGAGTCTTGCTGGCCTCATCCCTGGTGTCGTATTCTTTTTAGATGGTACAACCAGGACACGCCACCCACTTATGCCACACGCCGCACGTACGTGTAACCTGCACATTACAAATTTTGCGGGTCCTCTAAGGTCTCACGAAGCGTGGATATACGTTTTACTACTAAACACATACGCATATGTGCTCCGATTAAATAAGTCATATAGTGTCAATCCTAAACTAGGTGACTTGAGAACAAACACCTCTCTCCCACCACCAGACCACTTCCCATCCTTTCCCTCGTGTTTTATGTTTGTATGTCTTCAGCTTTGAGACCCGTATATGCTTGTCTCTACTGATGTTTCTTCCTATGACTTCGTCTCGAATTTGGACGTGGCATGATAGATTTGTTTTGCGTCATTGTTGTTAAATTTTTGAAGTTTTTCATGACTACCTTAAGTGTAGGATACAAGAGTCTTGGTTGGATAATTTCAAATTATCACAATATGTCATTGGTGTCTCATTGATATGTGGGCCCTGAGCCTACACATCAACCTCATAATGGTGACATAATACGAATCGTGTAGTTATTTCAATGGCATACTGTGAAATTGTGAATTTTCTAAAAAAAATGATATACATCAGTAAGAGCATCTACAACAGTCCACGTCAGCTGTTACTAAGGGATTGCCACATCAGCATTTAGGTAATGTAGAGGAGAGAAGGTGACGAGAGAAGATAAGGTTATTTCTAGATGAAGAAACTATCAAATTGTTAATACCAAGACACAAGAAACAATCAAATACTCTATTGGAGACTTACTTGTTACCTAAAAACGCGTTTTGTGGGTCCCACTGTCTTAAAGCAAAATATCAACCCGATCATTTGTGCAGTCCGACTTTATTATTGATATGATAAATAAATTAAAACATGTAGGCCACAAAGTTGTACTTCATTATTGATTATCAAGAATCATGCACATTTGTAACAATTAAAATTTTAAACACAACCTCAACAAATAATCCATTAAAAGACTTATTTTTTTTTATTAGATTAAGTACCCTCTCTCCTCTTAGTAACAAACTAAGAAACAATATATCGTAGAACACAGTTACACAAGTATATAGCAAAATGATGACTGATGCCATTTGATTTTGTAGTCGAATGCACATAAACTAGAAGCTAAACACGCCTCTAACACAAAGGATAAATGGGCTACATGAACAAATCAACCCCAGGATTTGAAGAACGAAACAATCCATGCATCACCGGTGTTTCCATCGGTACCTAGAAGACGGCGAGTGGATCGCCGCGGCGCCATGCCGCTTCTTCTTGTGACCATCCGCCGCAGCCGTCCGGCACCGGCCATGACCAGCGATGCTCTTGCTCCATGCTATCCCTCTTCTCCTCATCCAACCGGAACGACATCAATTTTCGACGTCGCTCCGTGGATCGCGTGATCCGTCGACCTCGACCAAATATGCATCGGTAGCAGCCATTCGGACCACCACATTGTAACATCCCAATTTTCTGAGTTTAAAAATCTTTTAATAGTTAGTAGGGAGAAAATTCACCATTTGGATTTATTTGTTTTTAAATTCAAAAGCTTAATATTGGACCTTGCAATAAAAAACATTTAATATGAATAATTCCAACATGAACAATAGTCAAAACTATTTTATTTGGGTTCTATGTGCTTAGTTATATTTTCTAGATTTTTTTAGAATTTTTCTGAGTTCATTTGCTATTTTCTATTGCTTATTTGAATTTCTGGTATTTTCTAAAATAGAAAACCTATTTAAAATCTCGAAAAAACTCTTGGGCCGAAACCCAGCCCAAAACCCCTTGGCCCAACCCTGTCCAGCCGAACCCCCGCGCGCGCGTGAGCCGCCTCTCGGTGACAGGTGGTCCCCGCGTGTCAGCCTCCCTTCTCTCTCTTCGCGGGAGCGCGTTAAACCTCAGCCGTCCGATTCCCCTTGAGCGGTCCGATAGAGTTGTGCTGTTCGGGCGACTCAAACGTCCCATTGATCGTGAGCCGTGCGATCAAGAATGGATGGTCCGATGGCGTTGTGCCTTCCAGGCGACCCGAACGTCCCATTGATTTTGGGCCGTCCGATCGGATCCGACGATGACTCTCTTATCCCGATCGTGCATGTGCGTGGGTTTTCACTGCCAGGTGGGACCGCCGTCATCGTCTCCGAGTCGGCTTCGTCTCCGCGACGCGCCCGCCTCCGTCCGCCATTGCCGCCTTCTAGAAGTCTCGTCGGACAACGGGACTTCCTAACCAAAGCCTTCTAGATTTTTGTACCAAACTCAATCTCTATCTTCTCCGCATCTTTTGTGATAAAAATCATATCCCGATCCTGTTTCTATCTCTGTTTTCCTCGCGGGTTCATCTCGGACTCTTTTTAGGGTTTCCGCCGCCGCACGCCTCCCTAGCCTCCCGGACCCTATAAATAGGTCCCCTCGGATCGCATCAACGTTTGCACCAGAACCCCTCAACCTATTGCGCAACTTGAGCCCTAGCGCCGCCGCAATCGGAGTTTTAGGTTTTTGTCACTGCCGGCGTTATCTTCGTTTTGCGCCGTCGTAGACGTCGCCCTGCCCTCGTGGTCTGCGCCGCCGGGTTCGTCGTCGTCCAAGCTACCTCCAGGAGCCCTCGCCGTTGCCGGAACCTCACCGGAACCCCGTCCGACAAAACCCGAGCCACTCCGCCGCATAAACCTCGCCACCGGCCATCTCCGTCGACCTTGACCACCCGGAGTTGGTTCAACATGTTCGCAATAACCTCAGCTACACGCCGGTACCACTCACCGCCGGCGAATCGCCGCCGTTCGCCGTTGTCATTGGTTCCCGAGCCTCCGCCGCCGTTTAACCGTCGTGTCAGCGCCACCTCGGCGCCCTGTCAGCACCCTCGCCGACGTGTCGCATGTGTGGCATCCAGTCTGCGTCCACGTGTACGCGTGTGTGGGCAGTCCACCGACCTCAGATCTAATCGGCTCGGTAGACTTGGTCTACCGTGAGCCATCTCACTGACATGTGGGTCCCACATGTCCGTATTTTATTTTATTTCTTTTATTTCCGAAATTCCTTCGCTGATGTCGTGCTGGCGCAACAATCTGATTTTTCTTTAGAGAAATAATTTGGAAAATCCAGAAAATCCAAATTAGGGTTTCTTTTAGATTTGAAACTTCCAGAGGCCATAACTTTTGCATCCTAACTCCGATTGAGCCCATTCAAATTTCTAAATTTGTCTAAATTTGAGCTCTATTTATCTGATATTTTTATTTAATTTTTGGAGTTTGTTTTGCCTCTATTATTTATTTATTTTGTTTGTTTTTTGTTTCGTTTGCGAGTAGACGTTGATTCGTCGGGGAATTTTGTGGAAGAAGGAGCACCCCAAGATGAAGACCAGTACATAGACCTTTTCCAAGGCAAGTCATACCTTTGATCATCTTGAACCCAGTTTTTAAATTACTTTGTTTCAAAGTATTGCATTCTATTTTAATTATGTATTTAAATGCTTTGGGCATAGTTATTATCCAATTTGTTATCACCCCTTGACCTTGTATGCCATAATTCCTTGTCACCCTAGATTGGTTTGTTAGTTGGTAATATTATAGCACCAACGTGGGTTGGTTAGATGCGAGTACAATTGCTTAGCCATGCTACGAGTCTCACATCTCATGTAAGTTGCAATTATCAAATGTGACTAAGTGACTATGGAACTTTGTGTAAAACTGTGTGCTATGTGTTATTACTTCGTGATGGCATGTGTTGCACTAAAACCAATTGGGTGGTAAAGGATTTGGACCGGGGCAAGTGGTGGAAACTGTGTGATATGGTGGACTATGTGATGGGAATGATAATCTTTGTGATCTAGTTAGAATATTGAAGTCTTGCCTTGGTCAATTAAGGACTTAACTTTGTGCGCCATTGAACTGAGCCTTACTGTATGACCACATGCCTGGTATGGGACGGGCCTAACTTAGTAGGTTATGGATTCTTGGCATTTATTACTCAGGTGGTAGGTTAGGCTATGGGTGGAGGTGTGTACTACAAGGTAGTCGCATCACGGGGCGGTTCGCCGTGTCCCTGTCCAGCGGTGTGTGTTATGCCAAAGCGCTTCGTTTGGGTTGGCATAGCGGTTTGTAAGCACATCGGGAGTGTCAATGTTGAGATGAAGTTTCTGAACCGTTTTGTTATGATCAGTGCTTGCTACATTAGTTGTATCGTGTGGGTAAAGTGTACAACCTCTGCAGAGTGTTAAAAAATCTATTCGAATAGCCGCGTCCGCGGTCATGGACATGCTCGGGGATTTCACACGAGGGGTAGTTTTCATAAAATGTTTGGGATGGGAGCTGTGTGACCTCAATCATATGGCTATGTGAAATAATCTGTTTAGCTGTGTGTCTTTGTGGAAACAACTGTTAAATTAATGTTGTCTATTTGTTTTGAATTATGCTTTCAATCTATTATTCGTATTCAATTGCAAATGTTTCTTTTATGCAAAAGAACCACGGAAGCCTTTTTTTTGGAATAAGCCTGCATCTATACATTGCATTCTGTGGTATGATTTGTGAGTACGGTTGTGTACTCACGCTTGTTGTAAAACTTGCGCCCAAACCTACAGAAAAGGAGGAGTCTACGCCTGCTTTCGAGGAGGAGTTCGCCGAAGGTTGCTGATCATTAAGGTTTGGATCCCAGTCGGTTTCCTGTGGTGAATTGGTGGGATCAACGCTGGAGTTAATTTCGTTCCGCTGTTGTTTTATTCTCTGTTAGCCCTGCATGGCTTAATAAGTGTAAACTCGACCATAAGGTCAAAACCCTTATTTGTTATTCAAATTAATCATTTACCTTATTTATCGCTTGTGTGGATCGATATTTACCTATGTTAACCCTGTGTGCACTAGCGTGATCCTGGACTAGTGCAGTATACAGAGGGTTCAGTTCGTAATGCAGGTCCCGACAGACGTTGTATCAGAGCCATACTGACTGTAGGTCTTGACCTTAGTTAGATTGGCCGTCTTTAGAGTGTCCAAACTATTTTCTAAAAGAAAAATTAACTTGCAAGGTTAATTAATTACTTAACTCTCCTCATATCTCTCTCGCCTCAACTTTTGCTATAATCCTTTCTCTCCCATTGTTTTAAAGTTTGCTCTTACCTGTTAAATGCTGTCTTGACAGATGCCTCGTCTTCAGAGCTATGGTG
Source organism: Ampelocalamus luodianensis (assembly GCA_036346255.1). Taxonomy (NCBI): domain Eukaryota; kingdom Viridiplantae; phylum Streptophyta; class Magnoliopsida; order Poales; family Poaceae; genus Ampelocalamus; species Ampelocalamus luodianensis. The sequence continues at coordinate 32,151,343 of CM070636.1, forward strand.
AGCGCACTGGAGGGTATGCCGCCGAGCTTTGGAAGTTGCTCCAGGTTCTTGGAGGCTTTGATCATCCGCTGCACATCGGTAACAACTGGATGGTGAATGGACAAAACCGTGGAGTGATCTGTCGCCTGACGATCTACGCCAGGAGGAACGACAAGGCGAGCCAACCTTCGCACGTCTCTGTGAGGAAGATCACTTGGCTGGAAGGTATCCAGGAGTCGTCGCGCTTGGCCATGCCGCGTATCTACAACATCTACGCACGGAAGCTTCAAGACACCGTCTTCTGTTACCACCCCAGAGCTGCAGCCGTGGACTTGTCAGCACGCTACCCGTCCACAGAAGGAGGGAGCAACGCTATAGTGGTGCACCTCGCCCAGTTCGTGGCCGCCCAGGAGGAAGCTTTGGAGAGGACTATCACGGAGTTGGATCTTGTCTATGAAGCTTTGCAGAGAGCTGAAGAGAAGGTCGCCACTCTGCAAGAGATTCTCTACGACCAGGATGACGAAGTAGAAGAAGACCCCGAGGAGGATCCTGAAGAAGATCCAGAGGAAGGCCCAGTCGAGCCAGAAGAAGATGCAGAGCGAGAGGAGCAAGCTGAACCAGTTGCACCAGAACGCTGCTCTGCCGCACGATTCGTGCCATCGGGATCGGTTGCCAAGATGCCGCTCACTCGAAGTCTCATGACCGTCGGGCGCCACCGCGGTTGTGGAGGCTTTCCCGAGTAGGTTGTCTTAGTTTCAGTTGTTTAGGCTTAGCTAGTTTTCGTTTCAGTAAGTCGCCCTTTAGACGGTAGTTTTGCGTGCTTAGGTCGTTGTTTCTTTTGTGTGCGAGTATGAGCTGCAAAGGCCCTTAGGCATTTGTTGCAGCCATGCTAAGACCCTATTTAATAAAAGTATTTCATTTGAGTTTCTTGAGCTGTGTTTTGTTGGGTTTAACCTACCCCCTGCTTAGTTCTCAACTTATCTTGTTCTTGCTACCTTATCTAACCCATGGAGCTTCGCTAGATGGTTCAAACTCATCAAACTGCTGCTAGTGGTTCTGGCACCCCAGCACCGAGAAGCAATGAGCAACCAGCCGCAGGAGCAGTTCCGCCACAAGCACCCCCGATTGACTTGCAAAACTTTGGAGCTTTCATGGCAGCACAGACTCAACTGATGAATACCATGATGACTCAGATGCAAGCTATGAACAACCAAGTCAACCACAACAACAATCAACAGCATGGAGCCCTAGCTGCTGATGGTCACCATGGACCATCTAAACTTGCGGAGTTTATGAGAACCCGTCCACCAACATTCTCTGGACACGTCTCTCCAGTGAAAGCAGATGATTGGCTCAGGGTTATTGAGAGAAAGCTGCTGATCACCCAGTGCAGCGACCGTGAAAACGTTTTGTATGCCACTCACCAGATGGAAGGCACCGCTGCTGAATGGTGGGAGAACTTCTGTGCCGCTCATGAGACGCCACAGGATATCACATGGGAGGAGTTTTCTGCAGCATTTCGCCAGTGTCATGTACCAGAAGGCATTATCGATCTGAAGAAGGATGAGTTACGCGCCCTCAAGCAAGGAGCTATGTCAGTGTCAGACTATCTCAACAAGTTTTCTCAGCTAGCTCGCTATGTAGCAGAGGATGTAGCTGTGAGGACCCCGGTTTATTCGGCTTGTACTGTTTAACCATCCACTTGGTCCTAACAGTACAAATCAAATAAACCAAGCCTCGAGATATGTATACTTCCTAAATGCAAGATACACACTCGCTACAAAATCATGCATCAATTCCATTCATTCACATAGAACCAAGCACAACAATAACTTAAAGACATACGTAATATAAAGAGAGTTAGTACAAAGAGAGCGCCTGCCAAAAGACATACAAATAGATAAATACACATAAAGCAAAATGGCCATAAGATGGCGATAAATGTAAGCCAATCGGTGTGCCTTTCACCCACTAGGCAACCAACCGGACCGCCAAGCTAATCGTCCCAAACAGCACGCAAACACGACTCACAAAAGTGAGGCCCTTGGGGCTCACCTTCTTCCTCTGCAACAATTAATATTAAGCAAAGCAGATGAGTACAAAAATTGTTTTTGTACTCGCGGATCGACGTGTGAGATAACGAACTATAATTAACTACATGCAAGCTTTATTTAAGTGGATGAGGCTCTGGACTTATTTTCAGCATAAAGCAACTTTTCATTTGCAATAGGGTAATAGATTCAAAGCAAGTTTGCAATTAACTTTTATTGTTCAAATAAAAGAGAGACAATTATAACAATAGATAGATGACAACACCAACCTAGAAGTGACTAACCCATAGTCACCACAACAATAGCATGAAGCACCCCTTCATACCACCCACGTCAAGTTTAAGTTTTTAAAAGGTTGTAGTCTAGTTCTTGCGGGAAATAACCAAGCGTGTCCATAACCTAGGACGAGGCTATTCGAATAGTTTTAACCTGCAGGGTGTACCAATGCACCCACACGATGACCGCCTTTCCACCACCACGGTTAGCATACTTCCTTTGGTATGCGAGCGCGCTAAGCCTAACAAGACGCTTTCCAATGGGCGATGCTAATTAAGAGCCGCAACCCACGGAGAAGGATACATTAAATGCACCTAACCGTCCGCTAATGCTCCCCTCCTAACACCACACACAGAGCACCCACCAACCAGCTCATAATTAACACCTTCCAAAGTACTTAGTCAAGAGAGGTCCCATATCCCCCTCGTGTGGTTAGCACGCAACAATTGCTTGGATCAATGGCACAAGTAACTCGGTCCTTAGGGACTTAGGCACCATTCCAATCACACCCAACAGATCACCCAACATACCATTGTGCCCAAGCCAAGATATAATTTTTGTTTTCAGTTTTTGATTTGCAAAATGGTAAAACACAAGGGTTAGACATAATGGAATAATAATAGCATTTGTGTGATCAAGATCACCGACTAAGTCGTTGATCGCCCAATACTACCGATACTAGGCATGGCTAAGCAATATTTATTCGAAAATCTACTAAGTGACAACAGCTCATCCAATGAACTCTAATCACAGCAAATAACTTAGACTCAGGTAGTAGAGGATAATTATTTACCTACAGATTATGCAACTAGAGGATTAACTAATCAATGTGACAACTAATTAGCAATGCATACATAGAAGTTAAACAAAATATTAGACTTTAAAAGTAATGGGATCAAATGGGAAATGATCAAACTGCTTTCCTGGCGGCTGCTGTTGCTCAATAGTCTACTGAGGGTCGTTCTCGGGGTTACCGCAAATGTCGAAGCCTAAGCGAAAAGCAAAAAGAAGCGAGAACAACCAATAAGACGAGCAACACTTAAACAAAAGAGCAAGCAAAAATTATCCAAATGCGACGAAATTTATACACAAGGTAGTCTAAGGTCCTATCTAACCTTAGGAACAACAACTAACTAAAAAGGATTAGTGAAGAAAAAGATATGATCTAAATACTCATTTTCGGCCAAAATGCTACACTTAATTAGTACTGTTCATAAAATATTTTCTAGAGTGAGTTTGAAGCTGAAACTTTTATGGTAGTTAGCTACTGGTATTATAAGGTTACATGTAAATTTGTGGGTCATTTGGAGTTATACTGAAAGAGTTATGATTTTCAAGTCATGAAAATGAATAAAATTAAATTGCATGTGAAATCTTGTTAAAAACAGTAACATGCCTAAAACCAATTTTATCATTTAGTACTTTATTAGAGGAAGCTAACAAAATTGGTTTCACTAAAAATTGATTTTCAGAGAATTAGTTATGCAATTTACATGTTAATTGCCAATTTTAGAATAACAAGTAGAACCTATTTCTAAACCAATTTTAAAATCTGTTTTCTGGAGCCGAACTAAACTCCTATTCATTTTTAGATTAAAGTACAGTTCAAACTAAAGCTAACAAAATTTGAATCAACCGATTTGGGTTTAAAATGAATTAGTTATGTATTTTTGAAGTTTAATACCTTTTTCAGTTTGCAAATAAAGCTTTCGGGAAACTCATAAATGCCATTACGACGTGGACGAACCTGGGCCGTTGATCTTGCATCACACGGCCCAGAGCGCTCTAGACAGCGCGCGCTGCCGCGCGAGTCATGGGACGATGGACCGTTGATCTTGGATCCAACGGTCCGAGTTGAACCACGCCGGCGCTTTGAATTCACGCGCGAAAGAGGCGCTGCGTGGACCGTCGATGGTGAGATGGACGGCTCACAATCCACGCACAAAGACCAAAGACACGAGTTTGGACGATCGCAGCCGCAGATCAGAAAGTGGACGCCGCACGTTGGGCCACGTCGCGCACGGCGCTGACGCGTCCGACAACGCAGCCGAGGGCTTTGCCGGCAAATCGCCGACGACCAAAGGCACGGCGGCGGACCGGTGCTAGCTACGGGTGCGCAATAGCATTGCGCACCCTCTGGTACCACCCACACCTGCGGTGGTGGACCAGAGCAGCGGCGCGACGGCGAGGGGCGGCGCGGTAAAGACGACAACGACGACAAGCAGCAAAGAGCTCGCGGTCCATTCAGGCGGTGCCGAGCATCTAGGGGCTACCAGGAACTACCTGACGGACGCGGAGGTGCAGAGGAGGTCGAGCAGCTCGGCGACGACGCACCGCGACGGAGCGAGGAAGATGACGTGGAGCGGGCGGCTGAGCAAAACCAAGCACACCACGCCATCAATATGGATTCCAAACGACTCGTGATGCTTTGCGAGCAAGGAATCGGAGGAGGAGGACTCACCGCTACCGAGACGAAGAAAGGTGCTCGCGGCCGATTTGGGGAAACTCCAAAATCCCGGTGCTCCCGTCGAAGCAACCTGAAATGGAGTGGGGGTTAAGCACCACCGAGGTGAGGAGAAGCAACAGGAGCAAGGAGGGAGCCAGGAACCACCGGAGCACTGGTTCACCGAGGAGCCCGCGGCAACAATGGCGGCCGAAGGATTGCGGTGTTTTGGGAGCTCCACGAGTGTAGTGGGTGCACAGAAGAGCTCAAGGGTGGGTAAAGGAAGCTAAGGGAGGAGACGGGGAGCTTAAGTAGCTGAGGGGAAGCCAGGAGCGACGGTAGCAAGCCTCAGATGCCCACGCCTCTCACGGTCGCGACGAGTGACGGGAGCAGGTGAGCAGTGGACTTTCGGGGGCGGCCGCACGACGTGCATTTAATGTGTTGCAGAGGGACCCGTTGGAACGCGCCGAGAGGACACGACGCTGCGCCTCTGCCCACGCTTCTGCGCATGCCATGGCTGCGTTGCTTGCGCGAGCGAGAGGAAGGCGACGACGGCCAGCCGTTCGATCTGCATCCAAGGGCTTACACGCGATCGAGTTGAAGCGGCATCGGGCAAACGTGGTCCGCGCGATGAGGATCCAACGGCTGACGGCGCGCGCGCCCGCTCGACCGCGCCGGGTGCAGTTAGTGGGCTCGGTCGAGTCAAGTGACTCGAGCCTGAGCCTGACCCGCGCCCGAGGAACAGTGAAAACCAGTTAGGGTTTGATTTTTGAACTGAAACTTTGGGGATTTAATTGAGGCATCAAATCAACTCCAAAATTTATGAAATTTTAACTGGAGCTTCCTGACTTAAGGATTAACCTTCCATAAAATTTCCAGAGATTTTTGTGCACTGGGGTTTTCTCAAGAAATTCCAGAATGCTAATTCAAAGGTTTGACCAAGGTTTGACTTGCCTCTAAAATATTTCAAATAATTTCCAAAAATTGTGAAATAATTCAGAGGTGTTACCAAGCACCCTAGAACCCAGGGAAAATTATTACTAAGGGTTTGACAAAAGATTTGACAAAGGAGGTTGTTGACTTGATAAATGAGGGTTTTGATTTTGAATTTTCCAAAATTCTTTTACAAGAATTTTCAGAAAAGTTCAAAAGCACAAGGATGTAAGAAAAGTTTTAATTTACCCTCAATTTCTTACATTTGAAACACAAGCCAAAATGGGGATGTTACAAACCTCCCCCCCTTACAAAAATCTCGTCCCGAGATTTGGTTCACTCGGAAAAGAAAGAGGGCTAGTCTGCACGGAGACGATCTTCTCGTTCCCGTGTAGCCTCATCATCGGAATGGTTTGACCAATGAACTTTAAGGAACTTGATGGTCTTGTTCCTTGTTCTTTGCTCAGCCTCCTCGAGTATGCGAACAGGGTGCTCGCGATAGGTCAAATCTTCCTGAACATCCAGGGTTTCCAACGGAGCTTCTTCTGTTGGAACACGGAGGCACTTCTTAAGCTGGGACACATGGAACACATCATGTACCCCCGCAAGTGCAGCAGGCAACTCCAACTTGTAGGCAACAGCTCCCTTCTTCTCGATAATACGGTAGGGACCAACATATCGAGGAGCTAACTTGCCCTTGGCACCGAAACGCTGGTGACCCTTCAGAGGAGAAACTTTGAGATAAACAAAGTCATTGGGCTCAAAGCTCAACTCACGACGACGGCGATCCGCATAGCTCTTTTGCCTGGATTGAGCTGTGCGTAAGCGATCACGAATGAGCTGGACTTGCCCTTCGGCCTCATTAATCGAGTCCGGGCCAAAGAAAGGTCTTTCACCGGTCTCAGACCAGTTCAACGGGGTCCTACACTTCCTCCCATATAAGGCCTCAAATGGTGCCATGCCGAGACTGGCTTGGAAGCTGTTGTTATAAGAAAACTCGGCGAATGGCAAACACTTCTCCCAATGCTTCCCATAGGAAAGAACACAAGCTCGCAGCATGTCCTCCAAAACTTGGTTGACCCTCTTGGTCTGACCATCTGTTTGGGGTGATATCTTTATCTTCGAAGAAAGACGAGTTCCCATAGCTTCTTGCAAGCTATGCGAATCGAAGTGAAGATGGAACCACGATCGAAATGATCGTCTTGCACCCCATGCAAGCTCACTATCACGGCGATATAGAGCTCCGCAAGGTGACCTGTACGAATCTTGGTCTTGACTGGAAGAAAATGCGCCACTTTCGTCAACTGGTCAATGATAACCCAAATGGCATCATTGCCCCTCGGTGATCTAGGTAGGCTAGTGATAAAATCCATCCCGACCGAATCCCACTTCCACTCCGGAATGGGCAAGGGCTGAAGCAATCCCGCAGGGCGCTGATGCTCGGCCTTGACACGACGACACATGTCGCACTAGGCAAAGAACCTTGCGATCTCCCTCTTCATTCGGGTCCACCAGAACCTCTGGCGGAGATCCTGATACATCTTCGTGGCCCCAGGATGAATGGATAACGGAGAATCGTGGGCTTCGCAGAGGATCAAATCCCGCAACTCCATGTCCTTTGGAACCATGAGGCGTTGCCCGAACCTCACGACACCAAGCTCATCTACGGAGAAGCACTTGGCTGCTCCATTCTTGACATTTTCCTTGATGCGGTTCACTCCAACATCTGACTGCTGAGCAGACATGATCCGATCCACCAAGGTTGGTCAGACAACCAAGGCGGCGAGGGAACCATGCTCAACCAAACCCAAGTTGAGACAGTGAAACTCCTCCAGCAGAGGGTTGAGGCTCTTGGAGGAACAATGCATTGCAATGCGCTGCGACTAAGCGCATCCGCAACGACATTGGCCTTGCCGGATGGTAGTGAATACCCATGTCATAGTCCTGATCAACTCCAACCATCTCCTTTGCCCGAGGTTCGAGATCGGTTGGGTGAATAAATATTTTAAGCTTTTGTGATTCGAATACACTTCACAACGATTACCGATTAGGTAATGTCGGCAAATCTTAAGTGCATGGATCACAGCGGACAACTCCAAGTCATGAGTAGGGTAGTTGAGTTCATGAGGTCTCAATTGCCTTGATGCATAGGCCACTACCTTGCCTTCTTGCATAAGGACACAACCGAGGCCTCGACGAGAAGCATCACAAAAGATATCGAAGCTTCGACGGACATCGGGAGAACAAGAACGAGCGGTGGTCAATCGCTTCTTAAGCGCTGGAAACTTTCCTGCAATCAGCGACCACGAGAACTTCTTGTCCTTCTTGAGCAACTCCGTCGCCGGTTTAGCTATCTTGGAGAAGTTCTCGATAAAGCGGCGATAATATCCCGCTAAACCAAGAAAACTCGAACTTCGTGGTGAAGTGGGTGACTCGAGAAAGCACATCGCTGATCTTGCTAGGATCCACGCCTCGCCTCCCGCCAAAGAATATGGCCTAAGAAGGCTACTTCCTTCAACCGAATGTGCACTTGCCGAACTTCGCATACGACTTGTGCTCGCGGCTTGCCCAACACAAGCCTCAAATGCTCGGTGTGTTCCTCATCGCTCTTGGAGTAGATAAGGATATCATCGATGAAGACCACAACGAACCTATCCAAATAGTCCATGAACACCGAATTCATGAGGTTCATGAACATAGCCGAGCATTGGTTAAGCGAATGACATGACGGTATACTCGCAAGCCATAACGAGTAGAAAAAGCCGTCTTTGGGATATCCTCGGTCGAATCCGAACTTGATGATATCCCACTCAAATCAATCTTGGAAGACTCGAGCTCCAGTTAATTGATCGAAGAGGTCATCGATCGGGGCAAAGGGTACTTGTTCTTCTGATTACTTCATTAAGTGGGCGGTAATCAACGCACATGCGCAGCGTCTTGTCCGTTTCGGGACAAAGATGGTGAGCATCCCGAGAGATGAGCTAGGCGGATGAAACCCTTCTCTTGAAGCTCACCCACCGCTTCTTCAACTCCACGAACTCAATTGGGTCCATCCGGTAAGGCCTCTTCGAAATCGGGGTGGTACCGGGAACCAACTCAATGACAAACTCGAGGTCTCGAACTGGTGGCATCCCTGGAAGGTCGTCGGGGAAGACATCAACAAAGTCACATACCACTGGGACTTCACTAATATCTAGAGCTGGCTTCGCTTCAAGCGCGAAGAGATGCGGATCCTGCAGCTTCGGCGAGAAGCGAACCTGCTCGCCGGAAGGACTGGTGAGGTAGATGAGCCTCCTAGCGCAATCAATTTGTCCCATGTGCTGAGACAACCAATCCATGCCTAGGATTACATCTAAGCTCGCCGATCGAAGGAGGATAAGGTTTGCTAAGAATCCTACCCCCTCTATCTCAACAGGGACATCCCTACACTCGGACTCAGCCCTCAACTCCGAACCGGGAGAGGGAATGAGCAACGGAACCAACAATGGAGTAAACCGAAGACCCCCCACCACAGCAAAAGACTCAGAAACAAACGAATGAGATGCGCCTGAATCAAACAAAACTGTAGTAAGGAAAGAGTTAACCGAAAGGGTACCCAACGCGACGTCGGGTGCCTCCTGTGCCTCCTCCGCGGAGATGAGGTTGACACGGCCACTACCCACGCCTTGGGTAGCGGGGACAACCTTCTGATCCTGGGGAGAACCACCTCCCTGCCCGCGTCCTCCATTAGGACGGGGGGCCACACCAGTCCTGTTAGGGCAACTATTGGCATAATGCCCCTTCTTGTTGCATGAAAAGCAAGTGACCCCGGCAGCCGGATTGCGAGGGCCACCCTGCTGGTTCGCAGCGCCGCGTGGCGGGGCACGGCCTACGGAGGGCGAGGAGCTGGTGCTGGCGGCCTCGGTGGTAGTGAAGCCACAGAACGGGCCCCTGGGGTAGGCCCGACATGGGGACGAGAGAGGCCGACCTGTGCAGACTGCTGGGCCTCCCACTTGCGCTTGCGGGGACTCGCCAGCGCCTTAAGCTTTGTGCTCGGCAACAATGGCCTTGTCCACCAAGGCACGAAAGTCAACAAAGTCCACAATGGAGAGCTTCTCTTGCGGCTCCTCGGACAAGCCCTCCATGAACTTTTCTGCTGGCCTCATCGGTGGCCACCTCGGATGGAGCATAACGAGCCAAGTGGTTGAACTCGTGCAGTACTCCATCACCGACTTACGCCCTTGCTTGAGCACGAGAAACTCCTTCTTCTTGACTTCATCAAGCGGCAGGATGTGAGCTCGACGAACGCCGTCCGAACTCATCCCAAGAGACGGTGTGGCGGCGGGCTGCATGGCCAAGTTCTCCCACCAGAGAGTGCCCCCTGCGGTGATGGGAGGCAAAGAGTGCCTTGTCTGGTCGAGCACCGAGCAACGTCGAGCTTACGCTCAACTCGACGCGACCAGTCATTCGCATCCAATGGGTCCTCGGACACGGAACGTGGGGCGAGTGTGAAGAAACTCACCAAACCCCACGAGGCGATGTCCGCCCTGCTCGATCTCGAGGCACCGGTCATGGCGGAGGTTTTGCGCGCAATAACATCCAGCAGACCCTCCGCCCTCTGAGCAGTTGCGCTCGATCGAAGAAGGACCTCAGCCATGGTCGGAGGAGGCGGGAGCTCCTCATCTAAACCAGGCTGCTGACCATGGCCGCTACGAGTACCTCCAGCCATCCTGGTTCAAGAAAATTAGGTTAGAAACCAAAGCACTAATACTAGAAGTTGATGAAAGCGAAAAGCTAACGATTAGGGGAATGAGATATCACCCTAACCGAAAGCCAAAAACAGCAAGTATACAAACTTTAAATGTTTCCAAAGAAGCTCCAAAACAGCAAGGAAACTCCAAACCAAGCTCAACTTCTCAATGCCATTAACCCGTATTGAATGAACGAGTAATAGTGTGAGAAGATAAAAATCTCAGCACCTTGCAACAAGTCTAACACTACTCGAGAGCAAGGTTAAATCAGCGAAATAGGTGTTAGATACTTAGCTAACTAGTATCACATCTTACCCTTTTGTTCCCACAAGTTTTAATTGATTAACCTCTCATTTTCTACCCTAGTTAGAACCTTTGAGCTTGCTGTCCGGAAATCGAATTATCGCTGTCCAGATTTCGCATCCAAGCCTCTTAATTGAAATCTTCAACTTCGGAAGCTTCAAAACCTTGTAGAGGGAAGCTAACACTTCAATTTGCCAAACTCATTGGTTCCCAAAACCCAATTAATCGATAACAACTATCTTTAAAGGGGAGGAGAGGAAATCCGCTTTCAAAACTTAAATTAGAGCAAGATGAGAGAAGAAAGCTAAGATAGGTAAGGAGTAAAATCTGAGAACTTACGTAAGCTTTCATAAATCATTTGATACTTTGAAAATAAATTTTCAAAATATCCTAAGGACGACCAAGCTTGGGTTACTACGGTCGGAATGGCTCGATACCAACTTTGTGAGGACCCGGTTTATTAAACTTGTCTTGTTTAACCATCCACTTGGTCCTAACAAAGACAAATCAAATAAACCAAGCCTCGAGATATGTATACTTCCTAAATGCAGATACACACCTCGCTACAAAATCATGCATCAATTCCATTCATTCACATAGAACCAAGCACAACAATAACTTAAAGACATACGTAATATAAAGAGAGTTAGTACAAAGAGAGGCGCCTGCCAAAAGACATACAAATAGATAAATACACAATGAAGCAAAATGGCCATAAGATGGCGATAAGCGAAGCAAATCGGTGTGCCTTTCACCCACTAGGCAACCAACCGGACCGCCAAGCTAATCGTCCCAAACAGTGCCGCTTCACGACTCACAAAGTGAGGCCCTTGGGGCTCACCTTCTTCCTCTGCAACAATTAATATTAAGCAAGCGGATGAGTACAAAAATTGTTTTTGTACTGCAAGACTGACGTGTGAGATAACAGAACTATAATTAACTACATGCAAGCTTTATTTAAGTGGATGAGGCTCTGGACTTATTTTCAGCATAAAACAAGTTTTCATTTGCAATAGGGTAATATATTCAAAGCAAGTTTGCAATTAACTTTTATTGTTCAAATAAAAGAGAGACAATTATAACAATAGATAGATGACAACACCAACCTAGAAGTGACTAACCCATAGTCACCACAACAATAGCATGAAGCACCCCTTCATACCACCCACATCAAGTTTAAGTTTTTAAAAGGTTGTACTAACTCTCTTCATACCACGGGAGAAGGATACATTAAATGACCCACTAACCGTTAGCATACTTCCTTGGTATAATGCTCCCGCTTTCTCCTAACACCACACACAGAGCACCCACCAACCAGCTCATAATTAACACCTTCCAAAGTACTTAGTCAAGAGAGGTCCCATATCCCCCTCGTGTGGTTAGCACACAACAATTGCTTGGATCAATTGCACAAGTAACTCGGTCCTTAGGGACTTAGACACCATTCCAATCACACCCAACAGATCACCCAACATACCATTGTGCCCAAGCCAAGATATAATTTTTGTTTTCAGTTTTTGATTTGCAAAATGGTAAAACACAAGGGTTGGACATAATGGAATAATAATAGCATTTGTGTGATCAAGATCACCGACTAAGTCGTTGATCGCCCAATACTACCGATACTAGGCATGGCTAAGCAATATTTATTCGAAAATCTACTAAGTTACAAGAGCTCATCCAACGAACTCTAATCACAGCAAATAACTTAGGCTCAGGTAGTAGAGGATAATTATTTACCTACAGATTATGCAACTAGAGGATTAACTAATCAATGTAACAACAAATTAGCAATGCATACATAGAAGTTAAACAAAATATTAGACTTTAAAAGTAATGGGATCAAATGGGAAATGATCAAACCGCTTGCTCAAGCTCTTTGTTGCTCAATAGGCTGCTGAGGGTCGTTCTCGGGGTTACCGCAAATGTCGAAGCCTAAGCGAAAAGCAAAAAGAAGCGAGAACAACCAATAAGACGAGCAACACTTAAACAAAAGAGCAAGCAAAAATTATCCAAATGCGACGAAATTTATACACAAGGTAGTCTAAGGTCCTATCTAACCTTAGGAACAACAACTAACTAAAAAGGATTAGTGAAGAAAAAGATATGATCTAAATACTCATTTTCGGCCAAAATGCTACACTTAATTAGTACTGTTCATAAAATATTTTCTAGAGTGAGTTTGAAGCTGACACTTTTATGGTAGTTAGCTACTGGTATTATAAGGTTACATGTAAATTTTTGGGTCATTTGGAGTTATACTGAAAGAGTTATGATTTTTCAAGTCATGAAAATGAACAAAATTAAATTGCATGTGAAATCTTGTTAAAAACAGTAACATGCCTAAAACCAATTTTATCATTTAGTAATTTATTAGAGGAAGCTAACAAAATTGGTTTCACTAAAAATTGATTTTCAGAGAATTAGTTATGCAATTTACAAGTTAATTGCCAATTTTAGAATAACAAGTAGAACCTATTTCTAAACCAATTTTGAAATCTGTTTTCTGGAGCCGAACTAAACTCCTATTCATTTTTAGATTAAAGTACATTTCAAGCTAAAGCTAACAAAATTTGAATCAACCGATTTGGGTTTAAAATGAATTAGTTATGCATTTTTGAAGTTTAATACCTTTTTTAGTTTGCAAATAAAGCTTTCGGGAAACTCATAAATGCCATTACGACGTGGACGAACCTGGGCCGTTGATCTTGCATCACACGGCTCAGAGCGCTCTGGACAGCGCGCTCACGCCCGCGCGAGGTCAGCGATAGTGGACCGTTGATCTTGGATCCAACGGTCCAGGTTGAACCACGCCGGCGCGTTTGAATTCACGCGCGCGAGAAAGAGGCCGCTGCTGTGGACCGTCGATGGTGAGATGGACGGCTCACAATCCACGTTACACAGCACCCAGCACAGGTTTCGGACGATCGCAGCCGCAGATCAGAAAGTGGACGTCGCACGTTGGGCCACGTCGCGCCGCAGCCGACGCTGTCCCGACAACACAGCCGAGGGCTTTGCCGGCAAATCGCCGACGACCAAAGGCACGGCGGCGGGACCGGGTGCTAGCTACGGGTGCGCAATAGCATTGCGCACCCTCTGGTACCACCCACACCTGCGGTGGTGGACCAGAGCAGCGGCGCGACGGCGAGGGGCGGCGCGGTAAAGACGACAACGACGACAAGCAGCAAAGAGCTCCGCAGCGGTCCATTCAAGCGGTGCCCGAGCATCTAGGGGCTACCAGGGAACTACCTGACGGACGCGGAGGTGCAGAGGAGGTCGGAGCAGCTCCGGCGACGACGCACCGCGACGGAGCAGAGGAAGATGACATGGAGCGGACGGCCTGAGCAAAACCAACCACACCGCGTCATCAATATGGATTCCAAACGACTCCAGGATGCTGCCAGAGCAAGGAATCGGAGGGAGGAGGACTCACCGGTGCTGGAGACGAAGAAAGGTGCTCGCGGCGATTTGGGAAACTCAAAATCCGGTGCTCCGTCAAGCAACCTGAAATGGAGTGGGGGTTAAGCACCACCGAGGTGAGGAGAAGCAACAGGAGCAAGGAGGGAGCCAGGGAACCACTGGAGCACTGGGTTCACCGAGGAGCTCCGCGGGCAACAATGGCGGCCGAAGGATTGCGGTGTTTTGTGAGCTCCACGAGTGTAGTGGGTGCACAGAAGAGCTCAAGGGTGGGTAAAGGAAGCTAAGGGAGGAGACGGGGAGCTTAAGTAGCTGAGGGGAAGCCAGGAGCGACGGCAGCAAGCCTCAGATGCCCACGCCTCTCACGGTCGCGACGAGTGACGGGAGCAGGTGAGCAGTGGACTTTCGGGGGCGGCCGCACGACGTGCATTCAATGCGTTGCAGAGGGACCCGTTGGACCGCGCCGAGAGGACACGACGCTGCGCCTCTGCCCACGCTTCTGCGCACGGCATGGCTGCGTTGCTCGCGCGAGCGAGAGGAAGGCGACGACGGCCAGCTGTCCGATCTGCATCCAAGGGCTTACACGCGATCGAGTTGAAGCGGCATCGGGCAAACGTGGTCCGCGCGATGAGGATCCAATAGCTAACGGCGCGCGCGCCCGCTCGACCGCGCCGGGTGCAGTTAGTGGGCTCGGTCGAGTCAAGTGACTCGAGCCCGAGCCTGACCCGCGCCCGAGGAACAGTGAAAACCAGTTAGGGTTTGATTTTTGAACTGAAACTTTGGGGATTTAATTGAGGCATCAAATCAACTCCAAAATTTATGAAATTTTAACTGGAGCTTCCTGACTTAAGGATTAACCTTCCATAAAATTTCTAGAGATTTTTGTGCACTGGGGTTTTCTCAAGAAATTCCAGAAGGCTAATTCAAAGGTTTGACCAAAGTTTGACTTGCCTCTAAAATATTTCAAATAATTTCCAAAAATTATGAAATAATTAAGAGGTGTTACCAAGCACCCTAGAACCCAGGGAAAATTATTACCAAGGGTTTGACAAAAGATTTGACAAAGGAGGTTGTTGACTTGATAAATGAGGGTTTTGATTTTGAATTTTCCAAAATTCTTTTACAAGAATTTTCAGAAAAGTTCAAAAGCACAAGGATGTAAGAAAAGTTTTAATTTACCCTCAATTTCTTACATTTGAAACACAAGCCAAAATGGGGATGTTACAGTAGCCACAGACAAGGCTCGCCAGAGGCACTTTTTGAAGGGGCTAAACACTGGACTGCAAGTCAGTCTAATTGCCCATACTTTTCCGGATTTCCAAGAGCTGGTCAATAAAGCCTTTGTTCTAGAGGACAAACGCAAGGATCTGGAAGATAACCGCAAACGTCGGATGGCTCAGCAAGGAAACCATCAATCACAGCAGAGGGCTAGAACAGTTCCATCACAGTTCAACCGGTTTCCACCACAGACTTCGTTCGAGCACTGCACGGCTTGGCAGACTCATCCACCGCCGTAACTTCCGCAACCCTGCACCTATCAACCCCAATCCAGGGAGCAACCAGCAGAACGTACCACGGGTATGTTACACCTGTCGTCAGCCAGGACATTTTTCTAACCAATGTCCGCAGAAGGGTACAATCACTCAAGTACGCTTCAACCTTGGAACTACGCCATC
Organism: Ampelocalamus luodianensis; assembly: GCA_036346255.1. Classification (NCBI taxonomy): domain Eukaryota; kingdom Viridiplantae; phylum Streptophyta; class Magnoliopsida; order Poales; family Poaceae; genus Ampelocalamus; species Ampelocalamus luodianensis. The sequence continues at coordinate 32,167,151 of CM070636.1, forward strand.
CAAGACGCCAGCACTAGGCATCAACCAAGGAGCTTCACAAGTTGCCGGCCAAGCCGGAGGAGCACCGCAGTCCGTGATCAGAGGCCATGTCAACCACGTCACTCTGGAAGGAGCCCAGGAAGCACCGGACGTCGTACTGGGTAAGTTTCGTTAACTCGATACTGCATCGCTTTGTTTGATTCTGGAGCTTCGCATTCGTTTGTTTCTGGGATGTTTGCAACCAAGAATAATTTGGAAGTTATGTGTCTTAAGCATACCTTGCTAGTCCAGTCGCCTGGAGCGAAGCTAAGCACTAGGGTGGGATGTTTAGGAGCTAAGTTACTTATAGCTGGAGTTGAGTTTCTAGCCAACCTAATCGTACTAGACACCCAAACCTTAGATGTCATTCTTGGCATGGATTGGTTGTCCAAGCACAAGGTCATGCTAGATTGTGGCCAAAGAGCCGTGACAATCGAGGACACCAAAGGAAACAAGGTAGAATTTCTAGCTACCTCAGTTCGTGACGGACATCTGTTAATGAACAGTCTGAAGACCCTTTCCTTGGAAGAAGTACCAGTGGTTAGTGAATATCCGGATGTGTTTCTAGAGGAATTACCAGGGATGCCACCGGATCGTGACATCGAGTTTGTCATCGACCTAGTGCTAGGGACAACACCAATTTCAAAGAGACCTTATCGGATGCCAACCGATGAATTGGTAGAGATGAAGAAGCAGATAGAAGAACTTCTGGAGAAAGGTTTCATGAGACCTAGTTCATCGCCATGGGGAGCGCCAGTGTTGTTTGTCAAGAAGAAAGATGGAAGTATGAGGATGTGTATCGACATCGTTCCTCAACGGTTACCATCAAGAACAAGTACCCACTACCCCGATAGATGATCTGCTTGATCGGATGAAGGAGCCGAGTGTTCTCAAAGATCGACCTGCGATCAGGTTACCACCGGCTAAAGATTTGTCCTAAGGATATACCAAAGACCGCTTTCTCAACGCGGTATGGACATTATGAGTTCTTAGTCATGTCTTTTGGTTTGACTAATGCCCCTGCATACTTCATGAACATGATGAATAAAGTATTCATGGAATATTTGGACAAGTTCGTAGTTGTGTTCATCGATGATATTCTGGTGTACTCCAAGTCGGAGTACGAACACGCCGAACATTTAAGGGTAATGTTGGAAAAACTCAGAGAGCATCAGTTGTACGCTAAGTTCAGTAAGTGTGATTTCTGGAAGAAGGAAGTTGATTTCCTTGGTCATGTGATGACAGCCGAGGGAGTAGCAGTTGACCGGTAAAGTTAAAGCGATGTTACATTGGGAGCGACCCAAAATCAGAACTCGATTAGCGACTTCTTGGGAATGGCAGGTTATTACAGCCATTTCATCGAAGGATTCTCATCGATTGCTAAGCCTCTTACGCAATTGTTGAAAAAGGAGAAAAAGTTCACTTGGACTCCATCCTGTGAAGAAAGTTTTCAAGAATTGAAGAAGCGCTTGACTTCAGCCCTAGTGCTGATTTTGCCAGATGTTCGCAAGGATTTTGATATCTATTGTGATGCTTCGCGTCAAGGATTAGGATGCGTCCTGATGCAAGAAGGAAGAGCTGTTGCTTATGCGTCAAGGCAATTGAGACCTCACGAGGAGAATTACCCTACTCATGATCCGAATTAGCTGTTTGTAGTGCATGCTTTAAAGATTTAGCGTCACTACCTCACTCGATGTCGCCGTGAAGTCTACACAGATCATAAGATCCTGAAGTACATCTTCACCCAGTCAGATTTGAATATGAGACAGAGAAGATGGTTAGAATTGATCAAGGATTATAATCTTGGGATCCACTATCACCCCGGAAAAGCCAATGTAGTTGCAGACGCTCTAAGTCGTAAGAGTTACTGCAATGCTTTGGAAGTAAGGGAAAGTTGCCCAGAACTTTATGAAGAATTTTAAAAACTAAGGCTAGAAGTTGTGACCGAAGGATTTGTAGCCAATTTAGAAGTACAGTCTACCCTGGAGAAGTAGATTCGGGAAGCACAACCAAAGGATCCTGTGTTGTCAGACATCAAGGTCAAAATGGCAGAAGGAAAATTCAAAGATTTCACCAAGGATGATCAAGACATACTCTGGATTAATGGTCGTATCTGTGTACCAGATATCGATGGTCTAAGGCAGCTAATCTTAAAAGAAGCCCATGACTCAAAGTATTCGATTCACCCTGGAAGCACCAAGATGTATCAGGATGTTAAGAATAAATTTTGGTGGCCAAATTTGAAGCGACAAGTTGCAGAGTTCGTTGCCTTGTGCGACGTTTGTTAGAAAGTAAAGGCAGAACACCAGAGACCAGCAGGTTTGTTGCAACCACTGAAGATTCCAGAATGGAAGTGGGAAGAGATTCGAATGGATTTCATTACCGGTTTACCCAAGACCCAATCAGGTTACGATTCGATCTGGGTAATAGTTGATTGATTGACCAAGGTCGCCCATTTCCTACCAGTCAAAACCACGTACTCAGGAGATCGCCTTGCGGAGTTGTACATGGCCAGAATTGTCAGTTTGCACGGTGTGCCCAAGAAGATAGTATCAGATCGAGGATCTTAGTTCACCTCTCGTTTTTGGCAAAGTTTGCATGAAGCTTTAGGTACCCATCTGAATTTCAGTACTGCGTATCATCCACAGACAGATGGACAGACTGAAAGAGTTAACCAGATATTGGAGGATATGCTGAGAGCTTGTGCTCTAGCTAATGCTGCCCGATGGGATAAAAGTTTACCATATGCAGAATTCTCGTAGAACAACAGTTATCAAGCTAGTTTGCAAATATCACCATTTGAAGCTTTATATGGCCATGCCTGCCGAACCCGTTAAATTGGTCAGAAACAGCTGAACGTTCAGTATTCGGTCTAGACTGTAACATCCCAATTTTGGGCTTGTGTAAGAAAATCAGTAGAAATTAAAACTTTTTCTTACATCATGTATTTCCTGTTGTGCCAAACAATTCTTGTACAAGGGATCATGGTAGTACATTGTCACAAGTCCTTTTGATCCAAATCTTGCTATTCCAAAAACAATCTGGTCAAATCTTATGATCATCCTCTGGAAATATTTTTCCTAAGTCTCTGTGATGGTATGTGACCCCTCTGAAAAAGTTCACAATTTTTAGAAATTGTTTGAATATTTTTAGAGGCAGACAAACCTGTTTGACTCTTAGTCAAACATTAAAACAGAGCCTTGCAGAATTTTTGGAGATTTATTCACAGTATAAAAACCTCTGAAAATTTTACCTAAGGTTAATATTTGAGTTAGCAAGCTTCTGTAAAATTTTCATAATTTTTGGAGTTAATTTGCTATCTCAAATAAATCTTTCAAAGTCTCTGCTTTTATTTCAAAGTCAAACTTGGTTTTATCGTTACTCGGTTCGAGTCGACTCGGCTCGAGCCAATTGATTCGTCCATCAACTAATCGCACCGAGCCACTCTTTCAAAACGCGTGAATCCCAGTTGTTGATCTAAATCGCACGCCCGCGCGTGAAACCATTCGGACCCTCCGGTTGCAAGTTTGATTGTCGACCGTTAGATTCCCATCCAACCATTGAGATCTCCCGAACCCTTCGGACCATCCGGTTGCATTTTTGAATCTGAGCCGTTGGATTAAGATCCAACGCTCGCGTACCCCTTCGTGGTAAATAAGAGTTTGCGACGTGGAGCAATCCGAGTCGTTCGTTTCTGATCGTAGGGCTCGTAATCTCCCCGTGTGTTTTAACCCTCGGAGGCGTGGCGTAATCTCTGCCGTTCGTTTTGAATCCTGCGGTTGAGAATCGCCCGAGTGTCTTTCCTAGTCTTCTTCAACCTCTAGCCGTGCATGAATAGTGGAGGGCATGGCAGTGTCATTTCATGCCTCCTACTGTCACTCTAGCTGACATTTAGGGGCATGGAGACCCTCCGAGCCGTGCCATACCCTAATGCACCATCCCCAACCTTTTTCCCTTGTCGGCCGCTCATTGTGCTTTGTGTTTTGCCGCCCGAGAGCTTGTGGTGCAAACCCTAATGCCCTCAAGGCTTTATAAGCACCCTCATTGCTTCCTAGTATCTCTTTAGATCACCACCAAGCCTCACTCACAGTATTGGAGGTTAATACCTCAAAAATGGCAAATCGCCATTGTTGACCCGTGGAGCTCCATCAGTGTTCTTGGTGTTCCAGTGGTCCTCCTTCATGTTTCTTCGCCCTAACCTTATCCCTTTATTATCTTGGACATTTCCCCTCACTTAATTGTGGATTTGATTCTCGTGAATTGTCCAATTTGGGGTTTGTTCAAATTCGCCGAAAAGTGAGTATCGTCTTCCTCGGCTCCATTAAGTGCACCACTTCCTCATCTCTTGCTCTTATAGCTTCGTGGATCATAATGAAGCTATATTCATGCTTGTATCACTCATGTGGCTCGGGTGTCATTTTCGGTTTTCTTCTCCAAGTCCGTGAGCTTCCACCGTGGTCAAGCTTTTCCGGCCGTCCGTGAAGCCTCTTCTCGCTAAGGTAGCCACGATTAGTCCTTAGAAGCTATGGCACCCGCATCCTAGGTCCGCAACAGCTTTCGCTATTTTCGTGTTTAGCCGTCGGGTTCCGTTTTGTTTCCGCTAGCCGGCGTTCTAGTCCTCGCCACGGCGAGAATGCCACCATTAGATTCCGTGTTATTGCGATCCCATTTTGGTCATTGTCCGCCGCCGCGATCGAGTCGCCGGCGACAAGCCGTGGAAGCCGCCGGTTTTGTCACCGGGAGCGCCGTTGTCGCTCATTTGTTAGGACACGCTTAATACCCAATCATTGCCGGTATTAATGGCGTCTTAACTCGCCGATGTCTCATTTACATGTGGGCCCGTAAGCCTAAAGCGTAAAACCGTAAGTCATTAGGCGGATTTTGGGTTCATTTATTGCCGATCATTGTTAGCAATAAATGCGTCCAAATTACCTTTTGTCAGCGACAAGTGGGCCCTCGTCCCTGAATCGCCTCTGCTTCAAGATCTTTAGGACACATTAATTGCTAATCATCACTAATCATTGGTCATTAGTAATTAATTAGTTGTCCTAAAAGCCTCTTTAAGTCATCTTGCCGGTGGGCCCACGTGCATCGTGTGCGTGTGTTAAATCTCGCATGTATGACTCTCGGTCACCGACATGCGCCCCAGTGTCAAGACTCCAGTTGCACTTCGATCTTGGACCACCGTCCATTTCGCGATCTGCGCCCGGATCTTGTATGCATTCGACCATCGGTTCTCCTCATCATCTGGACCGCCCATCTCGTGATCTGCGGCGAGATCATGTGTGCAATCGGACCTTCCGGTTAGATTTGGGTTACGAGCCGCTCATCTTTCGATCTGCGGTGCGTGGTTCGTCGAGGTGTCGCACCCTCCGTTGCATGCTTCCTCGTGAGCCGTTGGATCTTGATCCAACGGTGGGGTTCGTTATGAATCGCGCGCGTGCGCTGTTTTCCGTGCGTGTGGCTCATTGGATTTCGCATCGACGGCCCACGAGCGTCCACGTCGTTTATTGTCGGTTGGTTTGGTTTTTATTTCTGTAAGTAATTATTTTATCAACTGAAAATTGTATCAAAACTTTAGAAATTCATAACTAATTCTAGATAAGTCCTTTTTACATGAAACCAACTGTAATAAATTTGTATTCCACTAAAGTTTAATATAAAAATGCTTTTAGCTATGCTTTTGTAGTAGAAAATTCTGTGATCTTTAATAGCTTGTTTTCTGCTATTTTTTATATATTCCAGAATTGTATTAAAACTTGGAAAATGCATATCTTTTTCTGGATATCTGTAAATTGAATGATTTTAACTTTGATAAATTTGTTATTAACTAAACTTTAATCTAAAAATGGTGATAGGTCTAAATCAGCACCAGAAAAATATGTTAATGGATTTAAGCTTATTAATAGCAATTAAAAATTCATTTAATGTTGTAATAGGCACCAATAATTCCTGTAAATTCTAAAAATATAAATTTGATGTTAGAAATCCTCAGTTATCATACTATAATATGGAATGGGTTTTGCACAAGTTTATATTTCGAAAGTGCATTATGTTAGTTTTGCATCTTAGAAAAATGATAACTAAATCATTTCAACTCCAAATGACCTGAAATTTTATATGGGTTACCACTATCCCAGTGGGTAGCTACCACAAAAATTTCAGCTTCAAAACCTTTCTAGAAAATGTTTTTGCTACAGTGCTAATTATGGCCAAAAATGTGTTTTTAGGCAATATCTTTTGCACCACAAATCCAAATTAGGTTTTTCCAGTTTTATATCTAGGTATATTCGTATTCTACCTTATGTATAAATTTAAGTCGCATTTGGATAATTGTTGCTTGCTCATTGGTTTATTTGTGGCTCGTCTTATTGGTTGTTCTTGGTTCTTTTTGCCTCTCGCTTAGGATTCGACATTTGCGGTAATCCCGAGAGCGACCCTCCACAACAAATTGAGCAACAGCAAGAAGGCAAGCAGTTTGATCATGTTAATCCCAGTATTTTAAGTATTTATGTTGATTACCAATTCTATGTATGCATTGCTACTTTGTTTTAATAGTTGGCCTAGTAGATGCATTTCCTTAGCAAATGATTATCCTCTACTACCATGAGCCTAGGTTACTTGCTGTGATTTAGAGTTCGTGGATGGGCTCTTGTCACTTAGTAGTTGCGAATTAATTGCTTAGCCATGCTTAGTTTCGGTAGAAATGGGCGGTTATCGACTTGTCGATAACCTTGATCACATCAAACTTATTATGATTTTGATTTCCACCTTGTGCTATGTCTACTTATGAAAACTAAAACTAAAAACAAAATGATTTAGACTTGGGCACAATGGTATGATGGTGTGATTTTGGGTGTGATCGAATGGTGCCCGGTCAACAAGGACCGAACATCTTGTTACACTAAACCAAGCATTTTAGCGTGCGACCACATTAGGGGTATGGGACCTCTCTTGACTTAGTACTTTGGCGTGTATTGCCTCGGGTCGCAGGAGGTCGCAGGAGGGATGGTGTTGGGAGCATTGTAGTGTCCGAAAGACTTCACCCGTGATGGGATTTGTTGTCTTTCGCTTGCAATGTAAGCGTATGGTGTTTCTACCCATACGAGCGGCTCGTGGTTGATACACAATATTGGAAAAAGTCTCGTAGGACTTAGCCGTACAACATACCTTCTAAGTGTGCTTTGTGGCTTAAAGTGGTGCGAGTGTGGGTACATTGGTACACCTGCGAGGTTAAAACTATTCGAATAGCCTCGTCCTAGGTTATGGACACGCTTGGCAAGGTCTTTCAAGAGTTAGACTACAACCTTTTAAACTAAAACTTGATGGGTGGTACGAATCGAATTAGTGCTATGTTGTGGTGACTATTGGGATAGTCACTTCCAGTGGTTACTTGTATGTATCTTTACTTATCATTACTTTGATAACAAAACAGATTTGCAAACTTGCTTTTGAAATATATTACATTATTGCAAATAAAGTTGGCTTCATGCAAAATAAGACATACAACCTCCACCTAAATAAGCTTGCATGTAGTTTATGAATAGGTGCGCTATTCCACACGTCGATCTTGCGGGTACAAAGACAATCTTTGTACTCGGATGCTATGCTTAATTGTTTTGTTGCGAGAGGAAGAAGGTGAGCACGAGGGGCCTCACTTTTGTGAGTCAGTCTTTGTGGTAGCTTATGGGCGACTAGCTTAGCGGCCTGGTCGGTTGCCTTGTGGGTGTATGGCTAACCTGTGCGACTTTTGTTCTAGCCATCTTATGGCACCTTTTGCTTCATTTGTCATTCTGTTTATTGTTCTATTTGGCGGTCGGCTCACTTTTGTAATAACTTTACTTTATGTATGTCGTCGTTGAACTTAGTGATGTCGTGTATGGAATTGATGTATAATTTTGTGATGATGTGCATATCTGCAGTGCAGGAAGCATATGCCCATCGAGGCTTAGAATGTTTAATTAGTAATGCTAGAACCAATTGGAGGTTAAGTGTTACTAGTTAAATATTCCGGGTCCTCACAAAGTTGGTATCAGAGCCATACTGACCGTAGAAACCCCTAGCTTGGTCGCCTTTAGGATATTTGAAAACTTACTTTCAAATAGTTTATGAAAACTTAAGTAAGTTCTCTAATTTTACTCCTTACCTATCTTAGCTTGCTCATCTCACCTTATTCTTGGTTAGATTTGGAAAACTTTTTCCCCTCTCATCTTCTTTTCAAAGATAGTTGTTTAATCGATTAACTTGGTTTTGGGAGCACCATGAGAGCCTTAAATTGAGTCTTGGCTGTTTGGAGTAAGGAATAGGAGCCCCTGGAACTTCAAATTCGGCCAAGGGATTGAAGGAGAAATTCTGGACAGCTAGCTAGTGGTTAGTAATTAAGGTAGGAAATGAGAGGTAAATTCAACTAAAACTTGTGGGAATGAAAGGGTAAGAAGTGATATGAGATTAGCTAGTGCCTATACTCTAGTAGGTGGTTATACCCGATTTTTGGGCTGTTTTGAGCTAGAAATTAGTGCTGAAATTTTGGGTCTTCATAAACGATTGCTCGTTCTTCCATACGGGTTAGTCGTTCGGAAGTCGATTTGGTGATTTTGGTCTTGTACTCTTGGTGGTTATTCTGAGCCCTTTTATTGAGTTTGCATTTCCTTGCTTTCTTTTTATCTCGGGCTTGTAGCTAACTCATCTTAGTGAATCGGGATGGTGGTGGGACACGTGGCGGCGGAATCGGTAGGGTAGTCCCGATGAGGAACTTCCTCCTCCGACCATGGCGGAAGTCCTCATGCGGATCGAACGCAATCGTTCGGAGGACCGCAGGTGTTGGAGGTTATCGCGAAACACCTCCACTCCCTCGTGCCTCGGATGCGGAGGTGGTCACCGCCTCGTGGGGACTTGCGGAGTTCCTTCGCACGCAGCCTCCCACCTTCTCCGGTCCCGGACCCCTTGGACGCAGACGATCGGCTGCGCGTCGGTTGAGCGGAAGCTCAACGTTGCTCGATGCCGAGGAGCGAGAGCGGGCACTTTCGCATCCCATCGGTGGAGGGTGCGGCACTCTCATGGTGGGAGAATTTCCTCGCCATGCGACTGCGGACACGTGGTCTCGTGGGAGGAGTTCGATCGACTTTCCGTCGGGCCCATGTCCCCGGCACCGATGAAGTGAAGAAGAAGGAGTTCCTTGCGCTCAAGCAGGGCGCAAATCATGGTCCAGTACCTCCATGAGTTCAACCATTTGGCGAGGTGCGCTCTGCTGAGGTGGCCACCGATGAGGCCAAGCGGGAGAAGTTCATGGAGGGTTTGTGCGAGGAGCTTGGGACAAGCTCTCTATTGTGGACTTCCCGACTTCCGCACCTTGGTGGACAAGGCCATCATCGCCGAGCACAAGACGAGCGCGGGGCGAGTCCCGCAGCGCAAGTGGGAGGCCCGATGCCGCAGGCGGCCTCGTTCATCCCCGTGTTGGACCTGCACGAGGCCCGTTCTTTGGCTTCACCACCGCCGAGGCCTTCGGCACCACCCCACGTCCTCCGCGAGTTGTGACTCGATCCACGCGCGCTGCGACCCCAGCCGAGCGCCAGTGTTCCCGCAACCCGCGGCCGACGTCACTGCTTCTCTTGCCACGACAAGGGCCACTACGCGAGTAGTTGTCCTAAGAAGATCTGAGCGGCCCCTCGTCCTAATGGAGGACGTGGGCAGGGAGTGGTCACCCACGACCGAAGACCCGGGCTTGGGGGCGGCCGAGTCAACCACATCTCGGTGAGGAGGCACAGAGGCGCCGACGCGGTGTTGGGTGCGCTCCTTGTTAATTTGCATCCTGCTCTGCTTTTATTTGACTCGGGGCCTCGCATTCTTTTATTTCGAGGTCGTTTGTCGTTGATTGTGGACTTCACTGTCCCTTTGAGGGTTCATTGCTCATTCACTCTCGGGTTGGAAATGAGAGCCGACCGAGTATCTTGGGATGTTCCTATCCACATCGAAGAGTGGGATTCTTGGCGAATCTTATCCTACTCGACTCGGCGCTTGGATGTGATTCTTGGCATGGATTGGTTGTCCCAACACTTGGGGCAAATCGATTGTGCCGGGAAGATTGTCTACCTCACCAGACCCTTCAGTGAACAGGTTGGGTTTCGCGCGATTCGAGAGCCCCATCTTTATGTCCTTGAAGCAAAGCCACCTTGGAGATTCACGACGTCCCCACTGTGTGACTTCGCGGATGTCTTTCTGAAGACTTGCCCGATGCCTGTTCGAGATCCGGAGTTTGTGATAGAGTTCTTTGCCGGTACGCCCTATTTCTAAGAGGCCGTATCGCATGCCTCCTAATGAGTTGGAGCTGAAAAAGCAAGCGGGTGAGCTGCAAGAGAAGGGTTTTATCCGTCCTAGCTCATCTCCTTGGGGTTGTCGATTATCTTTGTGAAGAAGAAGGACAAGACCTTGCGCATGTGTGTTGATTACCGTCCGCTTAATGAGGTGACTCGTAAAGAACAAGTATCCTTTGCCCGTATTGATGATCTTTTCGATCGCTTGGCCAGAGCACGAGTCTTCTCAAGATTGACTTGAGGCGGGCTATCATCAAGTCGAGGATCGGGCGAGGATATTCCTAAGACGGCCTTTGCTACTCGTTATGGCCTTTACGAGTACATCGTCATGTCTTTTGGTTTGACTAATGCTCTGCTTTATTCATGAATCTTATGAACTCGGTATTCATGGAGTATTTGGATATGTTTGTGGTGGTATTTATCGATGATATTCTTATCTACTCCAAGAGTGAAGAAGAGCATCTTTGAGCATCTTAGGCTTGTGTTGGGCAGGCTGCGTGAGCACCACCGTATGCCAAATTCGCAAGTCGCGAGTTCGGTTGAAGGAAGTGGGCATTCTTGGGCCATGTTCTTTCAAACAGAGGTGTGGTCAGAGATCCTAGCAAGGTCGGTGATGTGCTATCTTGGGGTCACCAAGTCGGTCCACCGATGTGCGGAGTTTTCTTGGTTTGGTGGCTACTATCTCCATTTTATCGAGAATTTCTCCAAGATTGCGAAGCCTATGACCGAATTGCTTAAGAAAGACAAGAAATTTGAGTGGTCCGCTGCTTGTGATGTGAGTTTTCAAGAACTCAAGAAGCGGTTGACCTCAGCCCTAGTTCTTGTTCTCCCTGATATTCACAAGAGTTTTGATATCTTTTGTGATGCTTCTCGTCGTGGTCAGGTTGTGTTCTTATGCAGAAGGCAAGGTTGTGGCCTATGCATCGCGGCGCTTGAGGCCTCATGAACTCAACTATCCTACTCATGACTTGGAGTTAGCCTGCGTGGTCCATGCACTCAAGATTTGGCGGCATTATCGATTGGTAACCGTTGTGAGGTGTATTCCACCACAAGAGCTTGAAGTACTTGTTCACCCGAACAGATCTGAACCTCGGGCAAAGAAGATGGTTGGAATTGATCAGGACTATGACATGGGCATTCAGCACCATCCGGCAAGGCCAATGTCGTTGCGGATGCACTCGATCGGAAGGTGTATTGCAACATGTTGATGCTCCAAGAGCAGCAGCCTACCCTCATTTCGAAATTCCAGCGCCTCAATTTGGGTTTGATCGAGCACGGTTCTCTTGCTACATTGGTTGTGCAACCAACCTTGGTGGACCAAATCAAGGCGCACACAGCACGATGCTGCGTGTGAGCGAGATCAGCGAACATCAAGGATGGAATGGCCAAGTGCTTTTCGGAGGACGAGCATGGCGTTGTGTGGTTTGGGCAGCTTGTGGTTCCTAAGGTCATGGAATTGCGAATATGATTCTCCGCGAAGCCCATGACTCTCCTTTGTCTATTCACCCGGGGCTACCAAGATGTATCAGGACCTTCGCCGAGATTCAGTGGACCCGAATGAAGCGAATTGCCAAGTTCGGTGCCGAGTCGACATATCTTTGTCGTGTGAAGGCGAGCATCGGCGTCAGCGAGTCTTCTTCACCTTTGCGGTGCGAGAATGGAAGTGGGATTCGTTGGCATGGACTTCATCACCGGATTGCCCCGCCGTCCAAGGGAATGATGCTATTTGGGTCGTGATCGACGGGTTGACTAAAGTGGCACATTTCCTTCCGTCAAGACTCGGCCGTGTGGGGCCTTTGGCGAACTTTATGTCTCGAGGATTGTGAGTCTTCACGGGGTGCCGAAGACGATTATTTCTAATCGTGGTGCACTTTTCACCTCGCGGTTTTGGCATAGTCTACAAGAGGCTATGGGGACCCGCCTTCACTTCATTACAGCCTTTCATCCTCAGACTGATGGCGAGACGGAGCGAGTCAACCAAGTATTGGAAGATATGCTCCGCGCCTTGTGTTCTTTCCATGGGAAGAAGTGGGAGAAGTGCCTACCATTTGCTTTGAGTTCTCCTACAACAACAGCTTCGAGCCGATCTTGGCATGGCACCCTTTGAGGCTTTGTATGGGAGGAGATGCAACCCCATTGAACTGGTCGAGATCGGTGGCGGCGATTTTTCGCCCGATTCGATCAATGAGGCGAAAGTCAAGTCTGATTGATCCGCGAGCATCTGCGCACAGCCCAAGTCCAGGCAGAAGAGCTATGCAGATCGTCGTCGCCGTGAGTTGAGCTTTGAGCCCAATGACTTTGTGTATCTCAAAGTCTCACCCTTGAAGGGCCATCAGCGTTTTGGCATCAAGGGCAAGTTGGCTCCTCGATATGTTGGGCCTTATCGCATCATCGAGAGAGTTGGAGCAGTTGCATACAGATTGGAGCTACCAGCTGCACTTGAGGGTGTGCACGATGTGTTCCATGTTTCACACCTAAAGAAGTGCCTCCGTGTCCCGACTGAGGAAACTCCGTTGGAAACTCTCAATGTGCAGGAGGATTTGACCTACCGCGAGCATCCTGTTCGTATTCTTGAGGAATCTGAACGGAGAACGAGGAACCGTGTCATCAAGTTCCTTAAGGTTCAGTGGTCAAACCATTCTGTAGATGAGGCAACTTGGGAGCGAGAAGATCGCCTTCGTGCAGATTTTCCTTCCTTCTTCTCCGAGTAAACGGAATCTCGGGTCGAGATTCTTGTAAGGGGGGAGAGTTGTAACATCCCAATTTTGGGCTTGTGTAAGAAAATCAGTAGAAATTAAAACTTTTTCTTACATCATGTATTTCCTGTTGTGCCAAACAATTCTTGTACAAGGGATCATGGTAGTACATTGTCACAAGTCCTTTTGATCCAAATCTTGCTATTCCAAAAACAATCTAGTCAAATCTTATGATCATCCTCTGGAAATATTTTTCCTAAGTCTCTGTGATGGTATGTGACCCCTCTGAAAAATTTCACAATTTTTAGAAATTGTTTGAATATTTTTAGAGGCGATCAAACTGTTTGACTCTTAGTCAAACATTAAAACAGAGCCTTGCAGAATTTTGGAGATTTATTCACAGTATAAAAACCTCTAAAAATTTTACCCAAGGTTAATATTTGAGTTAGCAAGCTTCTGTAAAATTTTCATAATTTTTGGAGTTAATTTGCTATCTCAAATAAATCTTTCAAAGTCTCTGTTTTATTTCAAAGTCAAACTTGGTTTCTTGTTACTCGGGTTCGAGTCGGACTGGGCTCGAGCCAATTGATTTGGTCGATCAACTAAGCGCACCGAGCCACTCTTTCAAAGCGCGCGTGAATCCCACCGTTGGATCTAAATCGCACGGCCGCGCGTGAAACCATTCGGACCCTCCGGTTGCAAGTTTGATTGTCGGCCGTTAGATTCCCATCCAACCATTGAGATCTCCGAACCCTTCGGACCATCCGGTTGCATTTTGAATCTGAACCGTTGGGTTAAGATCCAGCGCTCGCGTACCCTTCGTGGTAAATAAGAGTTTGCGGCGTGGAGCAATCCGAGTCGTTCGTTTCGATCGTAGGGCTCGTAATCTCCCGTGTGTTTTAACCCTCGGAGCGTGGCGTAATCTCTGCCGTTCGTTTTGAATCTGCGGTTGAGAATCGCCCGAGTGTCTTTCTAGTCTTCTTCAACCTCTAGCCGTGCATGAATAGTGGAGGGCATGGCGGTGTCATTTCATGCCTCCTCTTGTCGTCTAGCTGACATTTAGGGCATGGGAGACCCTCCGAGCCGGCCATACCTAATGCACCATCCCCAACCTTTTTCCTTGTCGCCGCTCATTGTGCTTTGTGTTTTGCCGCCCGAGAGCTTGTGGTGCAAACCCTAATGCCCTCAAGGCTTTATAAGCACCCTCATTGCTTCCTAGTATCTCTTTAGATCACCACCAAGCCTCACTCACGATTGGAGGTTAATACCTCAAAAATGGCAAATCGCCATTGTTGACCCGTGGAGCTCCATCAGTGTTCTTGGTGTTCCAGTGGTCCTCCTTCATGTTTCTTCGCCCTAACCTTATCCCTTTATTATCTTGGACATTTCCCCTCACTTAATTGTGGATTTGATTCTCAGGAATTGTCCAATTTGGGGTTTGTTCAAATTCGGCCGAAAAGTGAGTATCGTCTTCCTCAGCTCCGGTAAGTGCACCACTTCCTCATCTCTTGCTCTTATAGCTTCTGTGGATCATAATGAAGCTATATTCATGCTTGTATCACTCATGTGGCTCGGGTGTCATTTTCGGTTTTCTTCTCCAAGTCCGTGAGCTTCCACCGTGGTCAAGCTTTTCGGCCGTCTGTGAAGCCTCTTCTCGCTAAGGTAGCCGATTAGTCCTTAGAAGCTATGGCACCCGCATCCTAGGTCTCGGTGAGCTTTTAGCTATTTTCGTGTTTAGCCGTCGGGTTCCGTTTCGTTTTCCGGCTGGCGGCGTTCTAATCCTCGCCGGCGAGAATGCCACCATTAGATTCAGTGTTATTGCGATCCCATTTGGTCATTGTCCGGCCGCCGCGCCCGGAGTCGCCGCGACAAGCGTGGAAGCCGCTTCGGTTTTGTCACCGAGCGCCGTTGTCTTCATTTTGTTAGGACACGATTAATACCCAATCATTCTTGGTATTAATGGCGTCTTAACTCGCCGATGTCTCATTGACATGTGGGCCCGTAAGCCTAAAGCAGAAAACCAGAAGTCATTAGGGCGGATTTTGGGTTCATTTATTGCGATCATTGTTAGCAATAAATGCGTCCAAATTACCTTTTGAGTCAGCGACAAGTGGGCCTCTCGTCCTGAATCGCCTCTCTTCAAGATCTTTAGGACACATTAATTGCTAATCATCACTAATCATTGGTCATTAGTAATTAATTAGTTGTCCTAAAAGCCTCTTTTAAGTCACTGCCAGGTGGGCCCACGTGCACTGTGCACGTGTGTTAAATCTCGCATGTATGACTCTCGGTCACTGACATGCGGCCCCACGTGTCAGCACTCCAGATTGCACTTCGATCTTGGACCACCGTCCATTTCGCGATCTGCGGCCCAGATCTTGTATGCATTCGGACCATCCGGTTCCCCTCATCATCCTGGACCGTCCATCTCGTGATCTGCGGCTGAGATCATGTGTGCAATCGGACCTTCCGGTTAGATTTGGGTTCTGAGCCGCTCATCTTTAGATCTGCGGTCGTGGTTCGTCGAGGTGTCGCACCCTCGGTTGCATGCTTCCTCGTGAGCCGTTGGATCTTGATCCAACGGTGGGGTTCTGTTATGAATCGCGCGCGTGCGCTGTTTTCCGTGCGTGTGGCTCGTTGGATTTCGCATCGACGGCCCACGAGCGTCCACGTCGTTTATTGTCGGTTGGGTTGGTTTTTATTTCTGTAAGTAATTATTTTATCAACTGAAAATTGTATCAAAACTTTAGAAATTCATAACTAATTCTAGATAAGTCCTTTTTACATGAAACCAACTGTAATAAATTTGTATTCCACTAAAGTTTAATATAAAAATGCTTTTAGCTATGCTTCTGTAGTAGAAAATTCTGTAATCTTTAATAGCTTGTTTCTGCTATTTTTATATATTCCAGAATTGTATTAAAACTTGGAAAATGCATATCTTTTACGGATATCTCAAATTGAATGATTTTAACTTTGATAAATTTGTTATTAACTAAAATTTAATCTAAAAATGGTGATAGGTCTAAATCAACACTTAAAAATATGTTAATGGATTTAACCTTATTAATAGCAATTAAAAATTCATTTAATGTTGTAATAGGCACCAATAATTCCTGTAAATTCTAAAAATATAAATTTGATGTTAGAAATCCTCAGTTATCATACTATAATATGGAATGGGTTTTGCACAAGTTTATATTTACGGAAAGTGCATTATGTTAGTTTTGCATCTTAGAAAAATGATAACTAAATCATTTCAACTCCAAATGACCTGAAATTTTATATGG
Source organism: Ampelocalamus luodianensis (assembly GCA_036346255.1). Classification (NCBI taxonomy): domain Eukaryota; kingdom Viridiplantae; phylum Streptophyta; class Magnoliopsida; order Poales; family Poaceae; genus Ampelocalamus; species Ampelocalamus luodianensis. The sequence goes on from CM070636.1 coordinate 32,183,465, forward strand.
GTTACCACTATCCCAGTGGGTAGCTACCATAAAATTTCAGCTTCAAAACTTTTCTAGAAAATGTTTTGCTACAGTGCTAATTATGGCCAAAAATGTGTTTTTAGGCAATATCTTTGCACCACAAATCCAAATTAGGTTTTTCCAGTTTTTATATCTAGGTATATTCGTATTCTACCTTATGTATAAATTTCACGCATTTGGATAATTGTTGCTTGCTCATTGGTTTATTTGTGGCTCGTCTTATTGGTTGTTCTTGGTTCTTTTGCCTCTCGCTTAGGATTCGACATTTGCGGTAATCCCGAGAGCGACCCTCCACAACAAATTGAGCAACGACAAGAAGGCAAGCAGTTTGATCATGTTAATCCCAGATTTTAAGTATTTATGTTGATTACCAATTCTATGTATGCATTGCTACTTTGTTTTAATAGTTGGCCTAGTAGATGCATTTCCTTAGCAAATGATTATCCTCTACTACCATGAGCCTAGGTTACTTGCTGTGATTTAGAGTTCGTGGATGGGCTCTTGTCACTTAGTAGTTGCGAATTAATTGCTTAGCCATGCTTAGTTTCGGTAGAAATGGGCGGTTATCGACTTGTCGATAACCTTGATCACATCAAACTTATTATGATTTTGATTTCCACCTTGTGCTATGTCTACTTATGAAAACTAAAACTAAAAACAAAATGATTTAGACTTGGGCACAATGGTATGATGGTGTGATTTTTGGGTGTGACTGGAATGGTGCCCGGGTCAACAAGGACCGAACATCTTGTTACACTAAACCAAGCATTTTAGCGTGCTGACCACATTAGGGGGTATGGGACCTCTCTTGACTTAGTACTTTGGCGTGTATTGCCCTCGGGTCGCAGGAGGTCGCAGGAGGGATGGTGTTGGGAGCATTGTAGTGTCCGAAAGACTTCACCCGTGATGGGATTTGTTGTCTTTCGGCTTGCAATGTAAGCGTATGGTGTTTCTACCCATACGAGCGGCTCGTGGTTGATACACAATATTGGAAAAAGTCTCGTAGGACTTAGCCGTACCGACATACCTTCGGAAGTGTGCTTTGTGGCTTAAAGGTGGTGCAAGTGTGGGTACATTGGTACACCTGCAGGTTAAAACTATTCGAATAGCCTCGTCCTAGGTTATGGACACGCTTGGCAAGGTCTTTCAAGAGTTAGACTACAACCTTTTAAACTAAAACTTGATGGGTGAGTACGAATCGGAATTCGTGCTATGTTGTGGTGACTATTGGGATAGTCACTTCCAGTGGTTACTTGTATGTATCTTTACTTATCATTACTTTGATAACAAAACAGATTTGCAAACTTGCTTTTGAAATATATTACATTATTGCAAATAAAGTTGGCTTCATGCAAAATAAGACATACAACCTCCACCTAAATAAGCTTGCATGTAGTTTATGAATAGGTCTGCTATTCCACACGTCAGTCTTGCGGGTACAAAGACAATCTTTGTACTCAGATGCTATGCTTAATTGTTTTGTTGCAGAGGAAGAAGGTGAGCTGAGGGCCTCACTTTTGTGAGTCAGTCTTTGTGGTAGCTTATGGGCGACTAGCTTATGCGGCCGGCCGGTTGCCTTGTGGGTGTATGGCTAACCGGTCGACTTTTGTTCTAGCCATCTTATGGCACCTTTTGCTTCCGCTGTCATTCCTGTTTATTGTTCTATTTGGCCGGTCGGCTCACTTTTGTAATAACTTTACTTTATGTATGTCGTCGTTGAACTTAGTGATGTCTGTGTATGGAATTGATGTATAATTTTGTGATGATGTGCATATGCTGCAATTCTGGGAAGCATATGCCCATCGAGGCTTAGAATGTTTAATTAGTAATGCTAGAACCAATTGGAGGTTAAGTGTTACTAGTTAAATATTCCGGGTCCTCACATAGACATAATCCAAGAAGCAGAGGAGCAAGTGGCCATGATCAGAGAAAGACTGAAGATAGCTCAGTCCAGGCAGAAGAGCTATGCGGATAATCGTCGTCGGGATCTCAGTTTTGAACCCGAGGATTTTGTGTATCTTCGAGTCACCCCACTCAGAGGTGTAAAAAGGTTTCATGCCAAAGGGAAGCTTGCCCCTAGGTATGTTGGTCCGTTCAAGATTTTGGAACGCCGTGGAGAAGTTGCTTATCAGTTGGAACTACCGCAGTCGTTAGCAGGAGTGCATGATGTCTTTCATGTCTCACAATTGAAGAAGTGTCTTCGTGTGCTAGAAGAGCAAGCCCCGCTAGAATCGATTGACTTGAAGGAGGATCTTACCTACAAGGAGCAGCCAGTCAAGATTTTGGATGTCGCAGAGCGCCTCACGTAAGCAAGGCGTGCTCGTTTTGCAAGGTTCGGTGGAGCAACCACTCGGAAGGAGAAGCAACGTGGGAACGTGAAGAAGAGCCAAAGCCGAGTTTCCTAGCCTTTTCTCTAGCTAGCTTTGAATCTCGGGGTCGAGATTCCTTTAAGGGGGGGAGGTTTGTAACATCCCAATTTTCTGAGTTTAAAAATCTTTTAATAGTTAGTAGGGAGAAAATTCACCATTTGGATTTATTTGTTTTTAAATTCGAAAGCTTAATATTGGACCTTGCAATCAAAAATATTTAATATGAATAATTCCAACATGAACAATAGTCAAAACTATTTTATTTGGGTTCTATGTGCTCAAATATATTTTCTAGATTTTTCTAGAATTTTTCTGAGTTTATTTGCTATTTTCTATTACTTATTTGAATTTCTGGTATTTTCTAAAATAGAAAACCTATTTAAAATCTCGAAAAAACTCTTGGGCCGAAACCCATCCCAAAACCCCTTGGCCCAACCCTGTCCAGCCCAATCCCTGCGCGCGCGCGAGCCGCCTCTCGCTGAGAGGTGGTCCCCGCGTGTCAGCCTCCCTTGTCTCTCTTCGCGGGAGTGCGTTAAACCTCAGCCTTCCGATTCTCCTTGAGCAGTCCGATGGAGTTGTGCTGTTCGGGCGACTCAAACGTCCCATTGATCGTGAGCCGTGCGATCAAGAATGGATGGTCCGATGGCGTTGTGCCTTCCAGGCGACCCGAACGTCCCATTGATGTTGGGCCGTCCGATCAGATCTGGATGGTGACTCTCTTATCTCGATCGTGCACGTGCGTGGGTTTTCACTGCCAGGTGGGACCGCCGTCTTCGTCTCCGAGTCGGCTTCGTCTCCGCGACGCGCCCGCCTCCGTCTGCCATTGCCGCCTTCTAGAAGCCTCGTCAGACAATGGGACTTCCTAACCAAAGCCTTCTAGAGATTTGTACCAAACTCAATCTCTATCTTCTCCGCATCTTTTGGGATAAAACTCATATACCGATTCCGTTTCTATCTCTGTTTTCCTCACGAGTTCATCTCGGACTCTTTTTAGGGTTTCCGCCGTCGCACGCCTCCCTAGCCTCCCGGACCCTATAAATAGGTCCCCTGGGATCGCATCGACGTCCGCACCAGAACCCCTCAACCTATTGCGCAACTTGAGCCCTAGCGCCGCCGCAATCAGAGTTTTAGGTTTTTTTCAACGCCGGCGTTTTCTTCGTTTTGCGCCGTCCTCGACGTCGCCCTGCCCTCGTGGTCTGCGCCGCCGGGTTCGCCGTCGTCCAAGCTACCTCAAGGAGCCCTCGCTGTTGCCGGAACCTCACCGGAACCCTGTCCAACAAAACCCGAGCCACTCCGCCGCATAAACCTCGCTGCCGGCCATCTCCGTCGACCTTGACCACCCGGAGTTGGTTCAACAGGTTCGCAATAACCTCAGCTACACGTCGGTACCACTCACTGCCGGCGAATCGCCGCCGTTCGCCGTTGTCATTGGTTCCCGAGCCTCCGCCGCCGTTTAACCACCGCGTCAGCGCCACCTCGGCGCCCTATCAGCACCCTCGCCGACGTGTCGCGTGCGTGGCGTCCAGTCAGCGTCCACGTGTACGCGTGTGTGGGCAGTCCACCGACCTCAGATCTAATCGGCTCGGTAGACTTGGTCTACCGTGAGCCATCTCACTGACATGTGGGTCCCACATGTCAGTATTTTCATTTATTTCCGAAATTTCTTCGCTGATGTCGTGCTGGCGCAACAATCCGATTTTTCTTTAGAGAAATAATTCGGAAAATCCATAAAATCCAAATTAGAGTTTCTTTTAGATTTGAAACTTCCAGAGGCCATAACTTTTGCATCCTAACTCCGATTGAGCCCATTCAAATTTCTAAATTTGTCTAAATTTGAGCTCTATTTATCTGAGATTTGTATTTAATTTTTGGAGTTTGTTTTGCCTCTATTATTTATTTTTTTGTTTGTTTTTGTTTCGTTTGAGAGTAGACGTCGATTCGTCGGGGAATTTTGTGGAAGAAGGAGCACCCCAAGATCAAGACCAGTACATAGACCTTTTCCAAGGCAAGTCATACCTTTGATCATCTTGAACCTAGTTTTCAAATTACTTTGTTTCAAAGTACTGCATTCTATTTTAATTATGTATTTAAATGCTTTGGGCATAGTTATTATCCAATTTGTTATCACCCCTTGACCTTGTATGCCATAATTCCTTGTCACCCTAGATTGGTTTGTTAGTTGGTAATATTATAGCACCAACGTGGGTTGGTTAGATGCGAGTACAATTGCTTAGCCATGCTACGAGTCTCACATCTCATGTAAGTTGCAATTATCAAATGTGACTAAGTGACTATGGAACTTTGTGTAAAACTATGTGCTATGTGTTATTACTTCGTGATGGCATGTGCTGCACTAAAACCAACTGGGTGGTAAAGGATTTGGACCGGAGCAAGTGGTGGAAACTGTGTGATATGGTGGACTATGTGATGGGAATGATAATCTTTGTGATCTAGTTAGAATATGGAAGTCTTGCCTTGGTCAATTAAGGACTTAACATTGTGCGCCATTGAACTGAGCATTATTGTACGACCACATGCCTGGTATGGGACGGGCCTAACTTAGTAGGTTATGGATTCTTGGCATTGATTACTCAGGTGGTAGGTTAGGCTATGGGTGGAGGTGTGTACTACAAGGTAGTCGCATCACGGGGCGGTTCGACGTGTCCCTATCCAGCGGTGTGTGTTATGCCAAAGCGCTTCGTTTGGGTTGGCATAACGATTTGTAAGCACATCGGAAGTATCAATGTTGAGATGAAGTTTCTGAACCGTTTTGTTATGATTAGTGCTTACTACACTAGTTGTATCGTGTGGGTAAAGTGTACAACCTCTGCAGAGTGTTAAACAATCTATTCGAATAGCCGCGTCCGCGGTCATGGACATGCTCAGGGATTTCACACGAGGGGTAGTTTTCATAAAATGTTTGGGATGGGAGCTGTGTGACCTCAATCATATGGCTATGTGAAATAATCTGTTTAGCTGTGTGTCTTTGTGGAAACAACTGTTAAATTAATATTGTCTATTTGTTTTGAATTATGCTTTCAATCTATTATTCGTATTCAATTGCAAATGTTGCTTTTATGCAAAAGAACCACAGAAGCCTTTTTTTGGAATAAGCCTGCATCTATACATTGGATTCTGTGGTATGATTTGCGAGTACGGTTGTGTACTCACGCTTGTTGTAAAACTTGCGCCCAAACCTACAGAAGAGGAGGAGTCTACGCCAGCTTTCGAGGAGGAGTTCGCCGAAGGTTGCTGATCGTTAAGGTCTGGATCCCAGTCGGTTGCCTGTGGTGAATTGGTGGGATCTACGCTGGAGTTATTTTCGTTCCGCTGCTGTTTTATTCTCTGTTATCCCTGCGTGGCTTAATAAGTGTAAACTCGACCATAAGGTCAAAACCCTTATTTGTTATTCAAACTAATCGTTTACCTTATTTATCGCTTGTGTGGATCGATATTTACCTATGTTAACCCTGTGAGCACTAGCGTGATCCTGGACTAGTGCAGTATACACAGAGGGTTCCAGAATCGTAATTCTGGGTCCTAACAGAGGTGGTATCAGAGCCATACTGACTATAGGTCTTGACCTTAGTTAGATTGGCCGTCTTTAGAGTGTCCAAACTATTTTCTAAAAGAAAAATTAACTGGCAAGGTTAATTAATTGCTTAACTCTCCTCATATCTCTCTCGCCTCAAATTTTACTATAATCCTTTCTCTCCCCGCTGTTTTAAAGTTTGCTCTTACCCTGTTCATCTGTCTTGACATATGCCTCGTCTTCAGAGCTATGGTGAGCGCACTAGAGGGTATGCCGCCGAGCTTTGGAAGTTGCTCCAGGTTCTTGGAGGCTTTGATCGTCCGCTGTACGTCGGTAACAATTGGATGGTGAATGGACAAAACCGTGGAGTGATCTGTCGCCTGACGATCTACGCCAAGAGGAACGACAAGGCGAGCCAACCTTCGCACGTCTCTGTGAGGAAGATCACTTGGTTGGAAGGTATCCAGGATTCGTCGCGCTTGGCCATGCTGCGTATCTGCAACATCTACGCACGGAAGCTTCAAGACACCGTCTTCCGTTACCACCCCCAGAGCTGCAGCCGTGGACTTGCGAGCACGCTACCTGTCCACAGAAGGAGAGAGCAACGCTACAGTGGTGCACCTCGCCCAGTTCGTGGCCGCCCAGGAGGAAGCTTTGGAGAGGACTATCACGGAGTTGGATCTTGTCTATAAAGCTTTGCAGAGAGCTGAAGAGAAGGTCGCCACTCCGCAAGGGATTCTCTACGACCAGGATGAAGAAGTAGAAGAAGACCCCGAGGAGGATCCTGAAGAAGATCCAGAGGAAGGCCCAGTCGAGCCAGAAGAAGATGCAGAGCCAGAGGAGCCAGCTAAACCAGTTGCACCGGGAACGCCTATTCCTGCTGCACTAGTTCCAGGGCATCAGGATCAGTTTGCCAAGATGCCGGCTCACTTCCGAGTCTACAGCCGTCAGGAGCGCCGCCGCGGTTGTGGAGGCTTTCCCGAGTAGTTGGTCTTAGTTTCAATTGTTTAGGCTTAGCCAGTTTCAGTTTCAGTAAGTCGCCCTTTAGATGGTAGTTTTGCGTGCTTAGGTCGTTGTTTCTTTTGTGTGCGAGTATGAGCTGCAAAGGCCCTTAGGCATTTGTTGCGGCCATGCTAAGACCCTATTTAATAAAGGTATTTTATTTGAGTTTCTTGAGCTGTGTTTTGTTGGGTTTAACCTACCCCCTGCTTAGTTCTCAACTTATCTTGTGCTTGCTACCTTATCTAACCCATGGAGCTTCGCCAGATGGTTCAAACTCGTCAGACTGCTGCTAGTGGTTCCAGCACCCCAGCACCGAGAAGCAATGAGCAACCTGCCGCAGGAGCAGTTCTGCCACAAGCACCCCCGATTGACTTGCAAAACTTTAGCCCTGCGTGGCTTAATAAGTGTAAACTCGACCAGAAGGTCAAAATCCTTATTTGTTATTCAAACTAATCATTTACCTTATTTATCGCTTGTGTGGATCGATATTTACCTATGTTAACCCTGTGTGCACTAGCATGATCCTGGACTAGTGCAGTATACACAGAGGGTTCCAGAATCTTAATTCTGGGTCCCGACAGGGACCACCACATGATCCGATGACGCTTCAACATCGGTATCGCCATGCCGTAGTGGATTGGCTCCAAGAATCTGCTCCACGAGGAGGTGAACAAGAAACGGTGTCCCCAAGAACTGGTCCGCTTGGCTCTCATATACCTCGCTTTCCAGCTGCTCACCTCCAAGTCTCTGATTCCTGCGCTGTCATCCTCGTCGTCCGGGAGGTAGGAGGAAGCCGCGCTCTGGGTCAGGGCCTCGAATCGGGGCTTCCAGAGCTCGTCATCGTGCTCGGCAACGAGGCGCCTCAGCTCGGTGCACGTGCGCTCCACCCTGGCGAGGTCGTCGCCGTCGGCGAGCCTCCCCATGATCACCGCCTTGATGTCACCAGGGAGCGACATGAAGGTCGGCTCTAGAGCCACCCCGTAACTGCAGCACATGTCGACGAGGAGGAGGCGGCATAGCCCTTCGGAGAGCGCCTTCCAGAGCGCGCCCACCCGGGCGTCGTTCCTCAGCGCGCACCCGGTGTCGTCTAGGCTGCCGGAGAGGAGCGACGCGGCGGCGAGCGCGTCTAGGCACACCCAGTATGTCTCCTCCGGCCATCTGAACCACCACCGGACATGGAACCTGGTGTAGAACACGACATGACGCCCATGCGCGCACAACCTCAGCGCAGCGGGCTCCACGTCCGGCCGGTGCAGCAACTGCGACGCGGTGTACCGGAGGAAGAGCGTCGAGGCTGTCCTGCCCACTTGCTTCGGAAGCCGGGCAGACTTTGGGATCTTGGTGCCGTTCGGCACAAAGCCCGCATCGTGGAATGCGGCGTGGGCGACGATAAAGAGGAGGCCGAGGGGCGGCTCAGCATCCCACCGCCACGCGTCGATGACCATGTGAAAGGGAGAGACCTTGGGCTTGGCCATGATCGGTGGTGAGTAGTTAGTGGGAGGGAGTTGTTTGAGTTTTCTTTGTTTTGTGTGAAGGAAGGTTACAACTAACTTTGGGATCATTGTTTTCTCTTGAGGAGAAGCAAAGAAAATATTGTAAGACGTTATCTCATATTCATATTCATCTATCACATAATATTATACAATAGGTTTTGAAGGAGATCACTGTCGCATTGAAACTGAAGCAGATTTGCACGATCAAAGATCTGACCAATAAGATGCATTTAAAGCAGAAATTTTATTCACACAAGATGGTGGAAGGTGGGTCATTATTAAACTACTTGACAATGTTCAAAAAAGTAGTATCGAATCTGAAGTCTATGGATGTGAAATATGACATGAAGATTTGGGTCTTACTCTTTTATGCTCACTGCCTAGTTCATATTCTACGATCAGAGATACTATTCTATATAGCTGAGATACTCTTATATTTAATAAAGTTTATGAAGTACTACATGCGAAGAAAAAGGTGAAACTCATGGTTCTGAACGAAACTCCAAATTCACATACAGAAGGTCTAGTTGTCCATGGCAGACAATAGGAGAGGAGTTCAAATGACGAGTCAAGAGGCAAAATCTCGAGGAAAAATTACAAAGGCAGATCGAAATACAGAGGCAGGTACAAGTCATGCATGTATTGCTAGAAAAATAGACATGATATATCTGAGTGCTGGTGGATAAAGACAAAAAAGAAAAAGAATATAAATTTTGAGAAGGGTCAACAACAAGATGATGCTAAGGAAACCCTTGTTACTAAGCAAGATTCTAATATAGATGTTCTCATTGCCATTTTAGATAATTCTAAAACCGGTGATGAGTGGATTCTTGATACGACATGCACTTTCCACATGAGTCCGAACCAAAATTGGTTCATGAATTATGAATCCACTATGTTGTATGATAAACCATCTATTGATGTGTAACAGCCCAAATTTCCAATTTCAGAAGAAAATAAAATTTAATTATTTTTGTGGAATTTTTTGAAAGCTTTTTGTTATTATTTTAGAGTTAAAACATATTTATTTGCAAAATTAATTACCAAATAATAGTTGGAAATATTTTATTAAAGAACCAAATAACTATAGGAATTTTTGTGAATTTTTCTAGATTTTTTGGGATTTATTTGCTATTTTTAAAAGCTTAAATGAATTAACAGGATTAATTTAATTAGAAAAGTAATTTAAATCTAAAACGCGTTTTGGGCCAAAACCCAAAATCCCGGCCAAAACCCTTTCCCACGTGCGGCCCGAGCCAACCCAAGCCGCACGCACCTCCTTCTCTCTCTCACTCGCGCGGCCCAACCTGCCAGCCCGTCTCCCCACACTGCAGCGTGGGCCCGCACTGCTTCTTCCCCGCCGCCTTCATCTCCAACGCACCGCCGCCACGGCCGCTCGCGTGCGAGCTTGTCAACGGCTCCCCCTCAACCGCCTCGACTTCCCCGCGTGGTCGCGCACGACCCTCGCCCGTTTCCGCACGACCCCCACCCTCTTTCCCCCTTCTCCGCGCGCGTGCGCATGGTTCCGCAACTACCACCGCCACGACCTCCACGTCGCCACGCTGCTCTGGATCCCCCCGGCCCCTATAAAAGGGAGCACGAGATAGCCCTCGTCTCACTCATCATTTCCCCCACACTCACTTCCCCTCTCTCTCCATGTGCTTGCCATATTTGGAGTTTCCTCGCCACCGGCCACTGGAGCTTGGAGCTTCGATTGTGCCGCCACCGTCGACGTGCGACCTCGACTCCGCCACCGTTCGCATCGCTGTGATGCCGCGATGCCGGTGCGCACCTTCGCCTCGCCGGAGCCTCACGAAATCGCCGCTTCGCCGTCAAGCCGAACCACACCGCCACCTTCTTCTCGTCGTCGGTCGCCTCCGTCCCCCTCGCATCGTTTAGGTGAGCGCACCGAGACCGCTGCGTCTCCCTCTCCTTTCCCATACTCTCGCCGGTCGCCGCTGAGTCGCGTGATGCTGGTGACCCTCGGTCCCAACGCTGGCGCCGCCTCGTGCCAGTGTGGCCTAGCCACGTAGACTCCACCGCGGACGCCACGTGAGCGCCACCTAGCCCTCCTTGCCATGTGGCAGTGACATGGCCCCGTGGACTTGGTCCATATGAACCGTGTCTATGACACGTGGGGGCCACACGTTAGAAATTGTTTTATTTCTTTAAATCCCAAAAATCTAAGGGCTGACGTCACCCTTGCACAATAAATAGATTTTCCTTTAGAAAAATAATTCAGGAAATTATATTAATTTCAGATTTAGGGTTTTTACTAGATTTAAACTTTTAAAATCCATATCTTTTGCATCCGAACTCTAATTTGGGTGATTCAAATTTCTAAATTTGTATAAAATCATTATATAGCTAACTAAACCAAAATATTTCTATTTGGAGTTAATTTTATATGTATTTTTGAATTTGAACTGAATTTATCATATTTTTGCGTATAGACTTTGAGGACTCCGGAGAGTTCGATCCTTCTGAGGACTTAGAGTTCGAGGACTTCAACGAAAGCAAGTTATACCATTGACCATGTTGATCCCAATACTCTAAAGTTATTTTCACTTTTTTAAATTTTTATTGCATGCATGCTTTTATGCAATTATTTCAATTCCCTATTTTGAATACATAGTTATTCCAATTTCCCTTGTATGACAAATTTGAATGTTGAGTATGATTAACTTGACACCAATAGACAAAATGATACTGAAAATAATCATATGCTTAGCCATGCTTAGACCACATTTATGATTTTGGGGAGGATTTAGCCAAATCATTGTCAAACTTGGTTTAAATTTAAATCTGTGGTATTGCTTTACCATAGAAAACTTGTAAAGATGGTTTTACTTAAAATGAAGTCAAAAATAGATTTGGACTTGGGAGAAATGGATGGATGGTGCGTGCAGGTTTATGCACGGGCTTAGTCTCGTAAATATTAAGGCATAGGGTTTGTTTTGGAAGACGCCCAAGTCAATTAAGGACCGATCTTTGAGCCGCTTTTTGCTATGCCTTACCGTACCACCACATGTCCTGTATGGGCAGGACTTGGCTTAATAATTTGTAATACCTCATTGTTATTTGTGCCATGTTGTTGTGTGGGCGTCGGTTAGACAATAGTCCCACCTGGCGCAAGAGGGGGCTCCCGGAGGATGGTTAATCCAATGGAAGCGAAACCATAGCGGGCACAAATACTTTAAGGTAGAACATTGCAACGACCTCCTGATAATTGCTTAGTTGCACGCCCTGGGAAGCGTGTTTTGGCTGACATTAATAGCAAATTATCTCATGTGGGTAAAGCTATACAAACTCTGTAGAGTGAAAACTATTCGAATAGCCACGTCCGCTATCATGGACATGCTAGAAAAGCCACTTAAAGTTAGACTTTGTTTTTGGTTTTAAAATATTTTATCAAATGATTTGAGGATGGTTAATCCTTATGGTATAAATTGGGGCGGTTAGCCATGTGATAGGAGGGTATCCTTCACCTTTTTAATCTTGGAGGTTGTCCACACTATAAAGTTGTCATTTTAAAATATGATTTTAGATATAGTATAAAAATGGCATTGGGAATTAATATGAGTATTTAAACTAAAAATGCTGCTTTACGCAAAATAAACCCTGCTAGTCTCATTTGTTTACCTTATGCATGCATCATAATTCAATATTGGGTGTAACTTGCGAGCACGGTAGTAGTGCTCACTCTTGCTAAATAACTTTTATTCAGGAGAAGACTTCTACTAGGACGGTGAGGACCCAGACATTTAGGCCTACGCCCCTAGACAATTGCCTGTGGCGAATCGTGTGGCCTACTTCTATTGCTTTGCTTTCGCTGTGATATTTGTTTATTTGGCCTTAGGCCCAGTTGTATTAAACTCTGAATATTTAATATTATTTAATTTCTTGTGATATGATTGTGATATCATTTTTGTATGACTGTGTACACTGAAAATCCTGAACTAGTGTATGAACATAGAGAATTCGGGATCCTTCGTTCCCGGGTTCAACATAAGTGGTATCAGCGCCATATCGACTGTATGTCGTGGCCTTAGATAGGAATGGCAAAACCATTAAAGATTATTTTCAAAAAATTTAAAGTATTTGCTCTTCTTTGTAGAGTCTTACTCATCCTTTTTCTCTCTTAAAAGGTTTCTAAACTCTTGTCTTTTTCAAACTTATAGATGGCCGAGAGACCCATCCGCATCTCCCACGAAGTCTTCGCCAGAGAATGGCCTGATGTGCTTTGGAAGATAATGTAGCACTTGGATTTCAAGAAGAGGCCTACATATCAGGGCTACAAGTATAGAGTGGGACGTCAAGAACGCTAGAGGGTGGATGTAACATCCCAATTTTCTGAGCTTTAAAATCCTTTGAATAGTTAGTAGCAAGAAAATTCACCATTTGGATTTTATTTGAAATTAATTCAAAAGTTTAACACGGCTTTAGCATCAAAAACATTTAATATCATTAAAGCCAACATGAACAATTGTCAAAACCATTTTATTTGGATCCTATGTGCTCAGATATATTTTCTAGATTTTTCTAGAATTTTTCTGAGTTCATTTGCTATTTTCTATTGCTTATTTGAATTTTTGCTATTTTCTAAAATAGAAAACCTATTTAAAATCTCGGATTTGTCTTCGGGCCGAATCTCCTTGGCCCGGCTTCCTTTCCCGCGCACGAGGCCCGCTTCGCGGCCCATTTCCACGCGTTTGCCTCAGCCTAGTGCCCCGCGCGCGCCCGCCTCCGCTGACATGTCGTCCACACCTGTCAGTCTCTCTGTCCCTCTCTCTCTCTCTCTCTCTCTCCGTGTGCTCGGTTCATCCTCGGTCGTTCGATCGTGATTGAACGGTCAGATGTGATTTGATCATTCAAATGTCACCAGTGCTTTGGATCATTCGATCGTGGATGGACGGTCGGATCTTTTGGAGTCTATTAATGCCCGCACCGTCGCCTTGCTCTCGCTGCCAGGTGGGACCGCCGCCTTCATCTCCACCACCTTCATTCTCGCGCGTGTGTTCGCCGCGTCCACCATTGCCAAGCAAGCTAAGCTTCGCAACGGTCGCCAACGGCATGTGCACACGATCACCCCGCAACCACCTCCACCATGACCCCACGACCCCCTCGTCCCCGCATCCAGTGCACCCACGAAGCCAAAAAAAAAACCGCCGCCACAATCTCGCACACGTTCTCCCTCCCCGGTGCCTCCCGGCCTCTATAAAAGGTACCCTCGGGATCACCAGAGCACCCTCACCAAAACCCCTCAAGCAATCATCCTTCTCGAGCTCCAGCGTCGCCAAATTTAGTTTTTAGGGTTTTCCGCCGCCGGCCTTCATCTTTGAATTGTGCCACCGCCATCGCCGCCACGTCGTCGTAGCTACCTCCAGCGACCACCCGCGTCGCCAAAGAGTCACCGGAGCTCCCGTCCGACAACAGCCGAAGGCCTCCGCCGCCAAAACCTCGCTATCGGCCGTCTCCGTTGACCTCAACCGCCCGTGAGTACCTCCCTATTATCGCAATAGCGTCCTTTATCCGCTGGTACCACCCACCGTCGGTAGTTCGCCGCCGTTCGCCGTTGCCATCGGGATCCAATCGCCATTGCGTCAGTGTCAGCCCCGTCAGTAGCTCCGTCAGCGCCAGCGTCATCTTTTTTTGAAGTGTCGTCCCGCGTGTCGCCGTGTCAGTCGCCGCGTGTGCGCCCGCATGGCAGTCCACCAGTTTCAGATCCAATTGGCTCGGTAGACCTAGTCTACCATGAGCCGAGCCACTAACATGTGGGTCCCACATGTCAGTTAATTCTTTTAATTCCCAAAAATTCCTTGTCGACGTCATTGTTGCGCAATAATCGATTTTTCTATTAAGAAATAATTCAAAAATTCTAATAATTTAGTTTTTAGGGTTTCTTTTAGATTCAAACTTCCAAGGCTCATATCTTTTGCATCCGAACTCCGATCGAGCCCATTCAAATTCCTAAATTCATCTAAATTCGAGATCTATTTATCTGAGATTTTTATTTAATTTTTGGGGTTTGTCTTTCCTCTATTATTTATTTATTTTGTTTATTTACGTTGTTTGCGAGTAGACGTCGATACTTGGGGGAACTTCGAGGAAGAAGGACTGCACCAAGACCAAGATCAATACCTAGACCTTTTCCAAGGCAAGTTTTACATTGACTATTTTGAATCCTAGTTTTCTAAAAGTACTTTGCTTTAAATTATTACATTTACTTTAAAGTATGTATTTAAATGCTTTTGGGTGTAGTTATTATCCCACTCTGTTATACCCACTTTGTCTTTGTATGTCATAATCTTTGTCACCCTAGCTTGGTTTATTATTAGTTGGTATTATTGTAGCACCAACGTGGGTTGGTTAGATACGAGTAGTATTGCTTAGCCATGCTACGAGTCACACATATCATTTGAGTTGCAAATATTAAATTTGACTAAGTGACTATGGAATTTTGTTTAAAATTGTGTGCTATGTGTTATTACTATGTGATAGCATGTGTTGCACTAAAACAACCGGGTGGTAAAAGATTTAGACTGAGGCAAGTGGTGGATACTAAGTGATATGGTGGACTGTGTGAATGGGAAAGTTAATCTGTGTGGCATAATTAGAAAATGGAAGTCTTGCCTTGGTCAATTAAGGACTTAACTTTGTGCGCCATTGAAATGAGCCTGATTGTATGACCACATGTCTGATGGGACGGGCCTAACTTAGTAGGTGATGGAGTTTCGACATTGATGTTCAGGTTGATAGGTTAGGCTTCGTGATAGGATGGAGGTGTGGACTACCACGTAGTACACATTTATGAGCGGTTCGCCGTCTTCAGGTCCAACGGTGTGTGTCGGATTAGCTTTCTGTGTGGGTTGGTCTGGCGGTAAAACACACTGGGAATGTCAATGTTTGAGATGATGTTTTTGAACTGTTTTGTTGCGATTAGTGCTTGCAACACTAGTTTATCGTGTGGATAAAGTGTACAAACTCTGCAGAGTGTAAAATCAATCTATTCGAATAACCGCGTCCGCGGTCATGGACAATGCTCGGGGATTTCACACGAGGGGTAGTTTTCATAAAACTTTTGGAATGGGAGCTGTGTGATCTAAATCATATGGCTATGTGAACAACCTAATTAGTTTTGTGTCTTTATGAAATAACTGTTAAATTATTATCGTCTATTTGTTTTCAATTACATTTCAATCTATTATTGTATTCAACTGCAAATGTTGCATTTCTACAAAGAACCACAGAAGCCATTTTCCTTGGAATAAGCCTGCATTTATAAATTTACATTCTGTGGTATGACTTACGAGTACAGTTGTGTACTCACGCCTGTTTTAAAACTTGCGCCCAACCCTACAAAATTGGAGGAGTCTTCGTCTTCCTTCGAGGAGGATTTCGTTGAAGGTGCTGATCGTTAGGGTCTGGATCTCAGTTGGTTGCCTGTGGTGATTGATGGGATTTCCGCTAGAGTTATTTCTGTTCCGCTGCTTTTATTCTCTGTTAGCGCTGCGTGGCTCTTTAAGTTGTAAACTCGACCATAAGGTCAAAACCCCCTAATTTGTTATTCAAACTAATCGTTTACTTTATTAATCGCTTGTGTGGGTCGATATTTGCCTATGTTGACACTGTGTGCATTAGCGTGATCCTGGACTAGTGCATTATACATAGAGGGTTCAGAATCATAATTCTGGGTCCCGACAGAGGTGGTATCAGAGCCATACTAACTGTAGGTCTTGACCTTAGTTAGATCGGCCGTCTCTAGAGAGTCCAAATTAATTTCTAAAGCAAAATATAACTTGCAAGATTAATTAATTGCTTAACTCCTCTCATATCCTTCTTGACTCATCTATTGCTGGAATATTTTCCTCTCCTCGCTGTTTTAAGTTGTTCTTACCCCCCCCTTCATTTGTCTTGGCAGATGCCGCTTCTGTAGAGCTTTGGTGAGCGCCATGGAGGAGTTGCAGCTGAGCTTTGGAAACTACTGCAAGTACTTGGAGGATTCGACCGTCCATTGCACCATGGTACCAGTTGGATCATGAACGGTCGGGATCGCGGAGTGATCTATTGTCTGACGATCTACGCCAGGAAGGATGAAAGGGCGAGTCAACCTTTGAACATCTCCGTCCAGAGGACCACTGGGCTTGAGGGCATCTAGGAGTCATCGTGCCTCGCAATGCTTCACATCCGCCACATCTACGCGTCAGAGCTTCAAGATACTGTCTTCCACTACCACCCTTGTGCTGTAGCCCCAGACTTCTCAGCTCACTACCCGTCCATAGTTGGAGAAGGCGATGCTACAATTGTGCACCCTTCTCAGTTCGCCGCCGCTCAAGAAGAGTCACTAGAGCTAATGGCCACCGATCTGGAGTGCGCCTACGAGGCCATGGAAAGGGCGGAAGAAAGGATCACCGTACTGGAAGAAGCCCTCTATGGCCAGCACAACCATGAGGTAGATGGAGAAGAAGAAGAACCCGAAGAAGACCCTGGACTAGTGCATTATACATAGAGGGTTTAGAATCACAATTCTGGGTCCCGACAGTGGAGGTGATCCTCTACGCCAATCTGGCGCACGACACAATGTTTGATATCATTGACGCCCCAATGCGTCGAGACACCTTCTATGATGGTATTCAAGACGCAGCTAGGGAGCCAGTTCGCAGGCTTCGGTACACATATGACCACCGCCTCCAAGGCACTGGATTTCACTATTATCTGTCGGGACCAGAAAATGCATCTCAGGAACCCTCTGTGTATTCTGAACTAGTCCCAGATCAATAGCTAGCTCACACAGGTTAATAGTGATGAAATACCATCCATTTATTCAATTTAACTAAAAAGATCTCAAAATAACAAATAATAATAATAACTGGACCTTATGGTCAACGTTTACTTAACTTGCTACGCAGGGCTAAAGAAACAAATAAACTCTTGCAGCGGAAATAAACTCTTAAGATGGCCAATCAACATGCCTACAGGCAATCGAGTGGAGAACGCATCCTAATTCGCAAAACCTTCATGGTACTCTTCCTGGTAGAACTCAGAGTTCCCTGGTTCTTCTGTGGAGATTAAACAACACAGGGCGCAAAGCCATGAGTACTTTGAATGTACTCAGCAAGCCGTGGGGAAATGTATGCAAATAATATTTATGCAGGGCTTGAACAAAGGTCAGCTGTATGGCTCTTTTGCAGAAAACAACATTTACGATAAATACAATAAATAGGTTGAAATACGCAATTGAAAATAATATTTAATAAATAATCAATTGTTTTGAACGACTAGTGAACTTGCCATTCACTCCTAACCAAACCACCGATAAGTGAATTCTCTATTCACCAATCGACACAAACCACCAAGTGAATGACCTATTCACCAAACGAATATTATATTCATCAAGTGAACTTCTCATCCACACTCCGACACATTTTTGAAGAAACTCTATCTCCCGTGTGAAATCCCCGAGCACGTCCATAACCGCGGACACGGCTATTCGAATAGTTTTACACTCTGTAGAGGTTGTACAGCTTGACCCACAAGACATAGATCAACTCCTTCTTAACCCAGTTCTTCCCGTTAAGGTTTCAACACTGAATGTCTTTTCGACCAGACAGAGCCCTCCTCTTGCGCCACCGTGAGAATACGTTTCCCACGACTCACACTTCACATGACAGAACCGAAATTAAGACATTGCTAATTATTCAGCCAGGCCCGTCCCATCAGGCATGTGGTTGTATGGTTAAGGCCCAGTTCAATGGCGTACAAGATTAAGTCCTTGATAAATTACTGAGGCGAGACTACCACAAACCCACAACATGTTCAATCCACATCCCCACTATCCACCAACCACTCGCCCGAGTGAAAACCATTTAGTTCAACTAAAACACATGACTAACCCCGTCATGGCACATAAATTTTAACAAGAGTGGTCACCACAACGGTTCCATATTTCATTAAGTCAAGATTAATCATTATAACACATGTGATGACAAACCCATCGTAACTAAGCTGAACTAAGCATATGTACGAAACCCATGTTGGCAATACAAATATGTCCGACTAAAATTACCCATGCTAAGGTGACAAAGGATTTATGGTATTTAAATAATCAATGGAGGCATAATGACAACAGGTCATAACTATACCCAAAGCAATTTATATAAATATAGCATGCAATTGTATAAAACAATGTACTTTTGAAATCATAGGTTCAATATGATCAAAGGACCACGACTTGCCTGGGAATAAATCCTGCGAATGACCTTGATCTTGGTATGCTACTCCTTGCTCAAAGCTTCCCGAAGTATCAACGTCTACTCGCAAAACAAGCAAATAAAATAAATAAATAAATAACAGAGAGAAAACAAACTCCAAAAATTAAATAAAAATCTCAGATAAATAGATCTTGAATTTAGATATATTTAGGAATTTGAATGGACTCAATCGGAGTTCGGATGCAAAAGATATGGGCTTTGGAAGATTGAAATCACATAAAATACTGAAAATGAGATTTATGGATTTAGTGGAATTATCTTTCTGAAGGAAAAGATAATTATTGCATCAACTGACGTCAGCAAGGGAATTTCGGCTGAAAACAAATAAAAGGAAATTGAATTTGACACATGGGACCCACGGTCATAGGGATGGTGAATGGTGGACATGATCCATGGGCCTTTTAGATCGGGTGAGACTTGAGTGTGCCATATGGCACAGACCTGGATGCTGACTGGATGCCACACAAGAAAAGAGGATGAGGTGGCTCTGATGTGGAAGAGGAGGTGGCACGCCATGTTGGCACCGAGGCAACCTGAGAGAGCAGAAGTTGGCCGACGACTATGATGGCAACGTTGACGGCAACCCACAGCGAGAGAAGTCCTTCCAAGGAGCAAAACGGAACGCCGAGAACTTGATGATGCTCTGGGAGGTGGTTCTGCGGCAAGGGTGGCAAGGGCACACCGGCGGCGGTGACTTGGTGGCGGGGTGCTCACGGGCGAAGGCGGCTTGAGCAATGGAGTGGCGCTGGATAAAAGCAAGAGGCGCACAGGTGCGGTGGCATCACCAGGAACACAGGGGAAGGCTCGGAACAATGAAGTAGCTCACCGGAATATAGATTGGTTAGGGGCGGCGGCTGTTGGTTTGTCGGACGAAGACGGCGAAGGAGAGGTCCGTGATCGAAGTTGGTGGAAGCACGGTGTAGCCCACATTATTGCGGACCCGACGGAGGAAGAATCACAGCCGGAGATGAACTGTCGAGGAAGGAATACGATGATGAAGTAGCTTCGGCTGCGCTCGGTTCTCCAGCGATTGCGGCGCAACGAGGATGAGCTAGGGCTGGAGATTTTAGGGTTTTGTAAGAGGAGGGAGAGGCAAGAAATATGATGGGGTTGGGGTCCTTTAAATAGTGGTAGAGGAAGGAGTCCGAAAAACGAGCACGACGGTGCTGTCTCGTGAAGAAGATGGACTCACAAGTCTAGCTTGAAGACGATGGAGACATGGCACAAAAGCGGGTCCACCGGTCATAGGAAGCAAAGAAAAGGAAAAAGCAAAAGCAGCTCTCGGCTGGGCTCACGCGCAAGGAAAAAGAGAGACGCGGGCCAGGCCTTGGGCCGAGGTGAAGAGGGAAATGGGCCGACGAAAAGGGAGCGGGTTGGGTTAAAAAACGGAATAGGATTGGGCCTAGCAAAGGAATTCAGCCCAAGACGAATTCTGAGATTAATAATTAGTTTTCCTTTTTAGAAAATAACAGAAACTCCAAATAACAAATAGAAAATAGCAAATGTACTCAGAAAAATTCTAGAAAATATATCGAAGCACATAGAACCCAAATAAAATAATTTTTAATATAGTTGATGTTGACATTAATCATGTTAAATTGTTTTTGATCTTTGAAAATTCATATTAAGCTTTAACTTTTGCTAGAAAAATCCAAATAGGTATTTTTCTTTTTAAAAAAACTTCAAAAACAGACCAAATTTTTGGGATGTTACAAACCTACCCTCCTTAAAAGGGAATCTCGTCCCCGAGATTCGGGCTGACTAAAGAATAGGTTCTGACGTAGGTCTAACCTGAAGACTTACCAGAGGCGACGTTCTGAACTGCTTGTGCTTCTTCTGCAGTGACATGGTTCAGTCTTCCTCTTGAGGCAGTTGATGGAGTCCTGGTAGCTTGATTTGAAGTCTGAGGCACTCCTCTTCCTGCTCCTGGCAAAGAAGTCCTAGTTGGTGTTGGTCCCAAATTGAAAGGAATTGGTGTCAGCCCTTGCTTCTGCGGACACTTGTTAGCATAAGGACCTGTCTGATGGCAATTGAAACAGGTAACTCCTGTGCCATGATTGGGGTTCCTCTGAGGTTGATTGTTGTTGCTATTGTTAACGTTGGGAATCCTTGTGTTTACTGCATGAGACAATGGTGCTGGGGTTCTGAATCCAGCAGATGAATTATTGGGACGAAAAGGCTGCTGAGCATTGGTTCTGGTTCTCTGTAGTTGATTCTGATGAACTCCGTGTTGTATCATATTCCTTTTGCGAGATTCATCCAACTCACGACGAGAATCTTCTATGAGTACGGCTTTATCAACCATATGCTGAAAATCCACATAATCATTTCCAACCACTTGCACTTTCAAACTGGGGTTGAGTCCCCGCTTGAATCGCTTCTGACGTGCATTATCTGTAGCAACATCTTGTGGAGCATAGCGAGAAAGTTGAGTGAACTTGTTGAGATATTCACCCAAAGACATGTTTCCTTGCTGTAGTTCGCGAAATTCATTCTTCTTCATGTCCACTATACCATCACGGACATGAGCTTGACGAAAAGCTGTTGAAAATTCCTCCCAAGTGATAGCGTGGGGATCACCATGAGCTGCGGTGTAGTTCTCCCACCATTATGCGGCTGTACCTTCCAATTGATGTGAAGCATAAAGAACTTTCTCACGATCATTGCATTGAACAATGGCGAGCTTTTTCTCCACTAAACGAAGCCAATCTTCTGCGTCCAATGGTTCTGACGAATGAGAAAACGTAGGTGGACGAGTCCTCATACACTCTGATAGCTTGGAATGATGATGAATTGGCGGCGGAACAGCTGCTGCTTGATTATTCTGACTTTTCTGACTGTTTTGGTTCAACAAGTTGACTATTGCAGCGGCGGTCTGACTTTGTTGCGTCATCATGGCGTTCATGTTCTGCATCATTGCACTCATGAATTGCGTCTGAGCTGCTAGAAGTTGTGCCATGTTTGGCTCTGCGGCTCCAGGGGCTGGTGACTGGTCACTTGCATTGACATTGGCATTGGCATTGGCATCCCTAACTGAGTACGGCTCGAAGTATTGCGAGTATCAACCATCTGCGATGATTCTCCACAGGTTTAGTAGATAAGATAGAAAAGCAATGTAGATGAGGGGGAATAGCACAATAGATGAGATAGACAAGATAGAGTAGATGGAAACAACCTAATTAGGGGAAACAGATTATACCCAAAGGCAAAGACAAGAAGATATAGCAGAAACGCTATGAAAGCACAATAAAACTTTTCAAATTAAAGCCTTAGTGTGACTGCAACATAATGCTTGACAGCAGAACTGCAGCTCCCACTTACACACAACCCAAATAAAGACCTAATGCAAAAATGATCTAAAAGCGCTACTAAAGACTCTAAGCTGATGGCTTCTACACTGGACTAGAGAACGAAGACTCTTCAAACTCAACTGGAACGAAGTGGCGAAGATACTCTTGACGATTGCTGATGACTTGACTTCTCCTTCCGGACTAGAGAAATTAGTGAGGCGAGAAAGTCAATTTAAGATTATAAAACAAGGTTCAGCAAGGACGAGAAAAGAATTGAATAGGATAAGAATAGAATAGACTAAGATGAGAATAGAACTAGATGAGATGGGAAAAGAACAACTACTCAAGTCAAGTTAAGTTGATTTGATTTAGAAAATAAGTTTTGAAGCTTTTAGCTAAGCGACCATGCTAACTAAGGTTGCGTTCTACAGTCGATACGGCTCTGATACCACCTCTGGCGGGACACGAAAATGCATCTCAAGAACCCTCTTTGTATTCTGAACTAGTCCCAGATCAGTAGCTAGCTCACACAGGTAAACAGTGATGAAATACCATCCATTTATTCAATTTAACAAAAAGATCTCAAAATAACAAATAATAATAATAACTGGACCTTATGGTCAACGTTTACTTAACTTGCCATGCAGGGCTAAAGAAACAAATAAACTCTTGCAGCGGAAATAAACTCTTAAGATGGCCAATAAATATGCCCACAGGCAATCGAGTGGAGAACGTGTCCTAATCCGCAAAACCTTCATGGTACTCTTCCTGGTAGAACTCGAAGTTCCCTGGTTCTTCTATGGAGATTAAACAACACAGGGCGCAAAGCCATGAGTACTTTGAATGTACTCAGCAAGCCGTGGGGAAATGTATGCAAATAGTATTCATGCAGGGCTTGAACAAAGGTTAGCTGTACGGCTCTTTTGCGGAAAACAACATTTACGATAAATACAATAAATAGATTGAAATGCGTAATTGAAAATAATATTTAATAAATAAACAATTGTTTTGAACGACTAGTGAACTTCCCATTCACTCCCAACCAAACCACCGATAAGTGAATCCCCTATTCACCAATCGACACAAACCACCAAGTGAATGACCTATTCACCAAACGAACATTATATTCATCAAGTGAACTTCCCATCCACACTCCGACACATTTTTGAAGAAACTCTATCTCTCGTGTGAAATCCCCAAGCATGTCCATAACCGCGGACACGGCTATTCGAATAGTTTTACACTCTGCAGAGGTTGTACAGCTTGACCCACAAGAGATAGATCAACTTATAATGTCAGGTATTTCACGCTTCCGTAGGCGTGCGACTAAGTGATCATCACAAGGTTTTTACAAGCCCCTTCTTTGTCGAACCTGGGAGCGAAGGATCCCGAATTCTCTATGTTTATACACTAGTCCAGGATTTCCAGTGTACACAGTCAACAAAAGTGATAGCAAAATCATATCACGCTCTTTATTAATAATAACTCAGAGTTTTATTACAAATGGGCCCGAGGCCAAAAGGAAAAGAAATAACACAGCGGAAAAGTAGTAGTAGGCCACACGACTTGCCACAGGCAATCGTCTGGGGACGTAGCCTATTCGTCAAGATCCTCACCGTCCTGATAGAGGTCTTCTCCTGAATAAAGATTATTCAGCAAGAGTAAGCACAACTTCCGTGCTTGCAAGTTACACCCAATATTGAAAGTTAATGCATGCATAAGGTAAACAAGGGATAATGGCAGGGTTGTTTTGCAAAAACAGCATTTTCAGGTTAAATACCATTAATAATTTTCTAAGGCCATTTTTAATATTATAACTGAAATCAGTGATTAAGATGACAATGAATAGTGGATAACCTCCATTGAATGAATGGTAAATGATACCCTCCTATCACTTGGCTAACCGCCCCATTTTACCATAGGATTATCCATCCTAAAATCATGTGTGGAAATCATTTTATAAACCAAAAACAAGTCTAACTTAGAGTGGCTTTGCTAGCATGTCCATGACCACAAACGTGGCTATTCAAATAGTTTCTACTCCGCAGAGTTTGTACAGCTTTACCCACACGAGATAATTTGCTTTTAATGTCGGCCAAAGCACGCTTCCAAAGGCGTGTGACTAAGCAATTATCATGAGGCCGTTACAAAGCAGTGTCTTAATGTATTTATGCCCGCTAAGGTTTCGCTACCATTGGACTAACCATCCTTCGAAAGCCCCCTCTTGCGCCCGGTGGGACTAATGTCTGACCAACACCCACACATACAACATAGCACAAATAACACTAAGACACCACAGATTATTTAGCCAAATCTGTCCCATTCCAGACATGTGGTGGTACGGTTAGGCGTAGCAAAATACGCTCAAAGACCGGTTCTTAACTGACTTGGGCGACTTTCCATTTAAATAAACCCATGGGGCTTAATCCTAACCAGATTAGGCCCGTGCATGAACCTGCACCCACTATACATCCATCTCGCCCAAGTCCAAACCTATTTTATTTTATTTAGTGTAAAAACCTCTTAATAAGCCTTTCGTGGTAAAACAATACCACCGAATCAAATTTAAAATCAAATTGTAAATGATTTAGCTAAACCTTCCCAAATAAATGTGATCTAAGCATGGCTAAGCATATGACACATTTTAGTAGTATTTTTCCTAGGGGTGACATGGCATTCATATTCGATAATCAAATTGGTCATACAATGAAGATTGGAATAACTATTTACAAACAGGACATTTAAACAATTATATAAACATATGCATGCAATAGTAATTTAAAGACAAAAATTAAATACTTTAAAATACTGGAAACAACATGATCAATAGTGTAACTTGCCTTCGTTGAAGTCTTGAAATTCTAAATCGTCGAAAGGACCTAACTCTCCGGAGTCGTCGAGGTCTATACGCGAAAATACGATAAATTCAATATTCAAATTGAAATAAATTCAAAAACTCAGCTCAAAATAACTCCAAATTGAAATATTTTGGTTTAAATAGCTAGATCATGATTTTAGATAAACTTTGCAACTTCAACCACCCAATTTGGAGTTCAGATGCAAAAGATATGAATTTTTGAAGTTTAATACAAAATCTGGAATTTAATTGAATTTCTTGAATTAAGTTTCTACTGGAAAATCAATTATTGCGCAATGCTGACGCCAGCGAGAGGTTTCCAGAATTAAAATAATTCCTAACAAGTGGGCCCCACTGCAACACCCCAGGACCCACATTACCCTGGAATGCTACTAAACCACTCAGCTCGCCAGAAATTTCAAGATAATTTGTTCTGGCAACAATTTCTAGACATGAAGCAATAAGCGGAAGCATAAACAATTAAGGGAACAAAGATAACGGTAACAAGTTCAATAGTTAAAACAACCTCTAGCAGATTAATCAAAGGAATAGTTACAAGTCCATCATTATTAAATAAAATATTCACCCACGAATAGCTAAGCATTTGACTAGAATTTCATCGACTTTATTACAGCATGAGTTGATGAACCAAGTGCATTATTGTGGTGCCGCTCTACCAAACCCATGAATGCTCAACAATCACCTGTAGGGGAAAAACAAGGGTGAGAATAAAATCTCAGCAAGCAAACTGTTTAACAGCTATTCAGGACTACAAACAAATATACAACATCATTCACAGATCCACATGTCCACATCCATAATGTGCATCCACATTCATTACAAGTTAATTAAACTACAAAGATATTAAGTATCAATATCCGTTTCCCATAATGATCACAATTATAGCCTCAACCATGTTTACTACCATCATTAGTAAAATATTAGCAAATGAATCTTGATTAACTTCTTCATATTATGCACCACTACCACTACCAATGACAATAAAGCATTAACAAGTTTTACCTCATAATTTTACTATTTCTCGCATCCACAACTGCTATCAACAATTACCACAAGAGAGTAGAATCTCATGCCATAATCACAACCACTACCATACCACAAGGGATGAACCCCAATCCACGACATAGCCATTTTCCTCACACCACAAGTGACTCTCATGAGCCAATTCTACATTACAACTATAAAGTTGCAGTTATTTGTAATATAACTTCACCACAATATCTTGCATAAGTATGCAAATGATCTTTCCACAATGTAATGCATATGTATGCTATGCTCCACTTCACCTTTACCCAACAAGGTAAAAGTATGCATCGTGCTACGGCAATGCACGATGTTGTACCGGTACGGTCGCGGCTATAAGCGGCGACATCCATAATGCAAATGTCATGATATGTCATGAATGATATGATAATCATAAACCACAAGAATTTAACCACGAAGGTCAACAACATACTCATCATGAGTATTTTCTCATAATCCACATGTGTCTCATTAAGCACAATACCATTGTGTCATAAGACCATTACCACATAACCCACACCCGATTCACCAAGATCAAAATCAATCGATCTAAATGGAACTCTACCACATAGACCACAACATGATCATCATGAATATAACCACAAGGAATTATCAATATGTCCACCTTGAGTTTATTTTCATATTCCGCATTTGGCTCATTAAGCAAATTACCACATGACTACCAACAACTCTTCCAACGCATGGCAAAAATGAATATTAATTTGCTACCACGACCTCATTCATAAAACATGCAACCATGGCATATAACTTCAAGTTATGAAAAACATGTATATTGCAAGTAGTAAGAATAACGAGTTAAACCGTAGCACAACCGCTACATTTACTTGCCTTCCGCGAAGCGCCATGTAGGTAAAGAAGATGTCCTAAACCGAAGCCTCTCTCGCTACAGAAGTAAGTACTCAAATGAATACAACATATAACATAGCGCTTCCATTAACGTTCTACAACGCCTTCCCGACAATCCACAATTAACTAGTTAGCTCTAATCTGAAAACAGACTACTCGGCACAACCCAAACTGGACAGTAGAACGGTAAATATCATATCTATTGATCTGGAACTCGGAATGAGGTGAGACCAATTTCTATGGATTCTTAACTGGCAAATCTACAATACTCTAGTTGACAAGGTAAGCCAAATCGACCAAATTAAT
The DNA here is from genome assembly GCA_036346255.1 of Ampelocalamus luodianensis. Taxonomy (NCBI): domain Eukaryota; kingdom Viridiplantae; phylum Streptophyta; class Magnoliopsida; order Poales; family Poaceae; genus Ampelocalamus; species Ampelocalamus luodianensis. The sequence continues at coordinate 32,210,517 of CM070636.1, forward strand.
ATACTAACAGGTAATTGAAAATAGCAGTACAGAATCTGTCCGAACAGTTAAGACAGCAAGATTAAAACATCCATAACTTTTAATCTACAACTCCGAATTGAGAGTTCTTTAACAATCTTAAAAGGTTATGAAATTATCTACATTAACCTAGTTGGGATGAAACCCTGATTCGTCCATTAACAAACACCTATTTTAAAAGACAACTTAAAAGGTAATTCTCGTCAGAATTCTGGACAGCAGATATTAAATCTATCATAACTTTTGACTCGAAAGTCGGAATCAAGTGATCTTGGCAGCCACCGAAAGCTAAGAACATTATCTAAATAACTCTAGGAGATCAAAATCCCTAATTCTGCCTCTAAACACACGAAATAAGCCGCGCAAGAAACTGGACAGAATTGAATTTGTAGCGGCAGCAATTCAATCCAATCAAACCAATCGAATTCGCATCTAATACAACTTAGACAGCAAAGAACGCCTCTTGTTACCCTTGTAGAACCTTGGGGAAATGCTGGTTGAATCCAAGAAGAAGATCCCCTTCTTCTCCTCCTTTCTCTCCATTCTTCTTCCTCCCGAAGACTAGTAGCAAGGAGCAGCAAAAGGGGCGACATGGAGGGTGTGGCAGCAAAGGGGAGGAGGCTTGCTACAGGGGCGGCGGGTACTGTAGCTGCGTGCTATAGTAAAAAAGACCTAGGGTTTGGTTGGCCCCTTCTTAAACCAACTTCCCACTTGGGCCAAACAACGTGGCCCGAAAGCCCAAGATTAATTCTCCTCTAAAAAACTGATTTCTCTTTTTAATTCCTGTTAAATACCTTTCTCATTTCAATTAATTCTCTAATGTTAAACAGGATATTACATAATCACTGATGGATACTTTCCTGTTAAGAGAAATCCCTCTCTAAACTATATTGCACTTGAAAATTCAATAAATTTCTCTTCCCCGAATAATATATTCTCTCAAATTGATATTCGGGGTATTACACCCACGTGTCATAGGCACGGTCCACGTGAACCAAGCCTACGGCTTTTGGTTCGGAGGGACGGGGTGGACGCGGCTGAGGTGGCTTGCCACTTGGGCGGATCGGAACCAACTGGCCGACTGTTGCGGGTGGTTCTTGCCATCCTGTTCCACACAAATAGGTTAAACACAACTCCGGAACAAGAGACAAAGAAAAACAACTAACCACTCTACAAAACAAACTCTAATAGCTCAAGTATCAACATAAAATTGCAGCAAGATCACATAGATAATATCCATCTTCCTATTATGACTAACTCGTATGGAAGAACGAGCAATCAGTTTTTAGGAAGGCAAATTTCAGCATAACCACCTTGGTTTGAAACAGCTAGGAAACAAGGTGAAAAATTAACTAAAGAAAGGTTAGACACTTAGCTAACTCATATCACTTCTTACCCTTTTATTCCCACAAGTTTTAGTTGAATTAACCTCTCATTTTCAGCAGTTTCTACTAATTAAATGCTAACTGTCCAGAAATTGTGCTTGCTGTCCAGATTTTCTTCCTCCGGTTTATGGCCGAAATTTGTAGCTTCAGGAGCTGCTAATCTTCACAAGACAACCAACAACTTCATCTTATAACTCTCATGGTTTACCCTAAACCAATCTACTCGATTAACAACTATCTTTTGAAAGAGGATGAGAGGAAAATCAGCTTCTTAAATCCAATTCAGAATAAGGTGAGATAAGCAAGCTAAGATAGATAAGAAGTAAAATCTGAGAACTTACTTAAGATTTTCAGGAAAGCACTTGATATTTGGAAAGTAAGTTTTCAAAATATGCTAGGGACGACCAAGCTAGGGGTTTCTACGGTCAGTATGGCTCTGATACCAAACTCTGTGAGACCCCGGTTTATTAAACTTGTAATACTTAACCTTCCACTGGTTCTAGTATCACAAATAGAATAACCCGTGTCTCGATGAATATGTGCTTCCCAGAAAATGCAGCACACATACATTATACCAAAGCATGCATCAATTCCATACAACAGGATATAACAAGTCTACCAAAAGACATACATAATATAAGTTATTACAGAACAGCCAACCGGCCAAATGACATAAGTATCAAATAACAGCGGAAGCAAAAGTTGCCATAAGATGGCTTAAACCAAAAGACGACCGGCTAGCAACATAACACCATAGGGCAACCGACCGGGCCGCCAAGCTAATCGCCCCAAACACTGCCACAGCACAACTCACAAAAGTGAGGCCCATCGGGCTCACCTTCTTCCTCTGCACAATACAAGCAATGCAGGTGAGTACAATAATGTACTCGCAAGACTTACGAGTAACAAGCCTATACATACCTACATGAAAGCTGTATCAAAGGAATGTGGTTATATGGTTCTTTGGACGCATAAAGCAAGTTTCAATTGCAATAATGTAATAGATTGAAAGCAATTTAACAAATCAGTTTTAAACATTGAAATAACGGCGAGTAACAATATTTAAAAGTAACTACCTAGAAGTGACTATCCCAATAGTCACCACAAATAGCATGAATCCCTGATTCATACCACCCATCAAGTTTTAACTTTTAAAAAAAGGTTGTAGTCTAACTCTTGAAAAGCTTATCCAAGCGTGTCCATATCCTAGGACGAGGCTATTCGAATAGTTTGTAATTCCTGCAGGGGTGTACCAATGTACCCACACTTCAGACCGCCTTTTTGCCAAGCTATTAAGCAAACTTCCTTTGGTATGCCGGCATGGCTAAGTCCTACGAACCCTTTCCAATGGAATATGCTAATCAAGAGACGCACGTATGGGGGTTAATCCTTAGTGATCTGCCGAAGAAATATGGATCACAAGGACCCATACGTGGAGCAGGACACACCGGCCTCAGCGGGTGCTCCTCTCCCCACAAACATGTCCATATTGCATATAATTAAATATGCAACCCACCACGCGACTCATTAATTAACACACCCCAAAGTACTCAGCTAAGAGAGGTCCCTGTGAGGACCCCAATTTATTTGGCTTGTAATGCTTAACCGACCGCCTGGTCCTAGCATCACAAATCAAATAAACTGAGTCTCGAGATATGTATACTTCCCAGAAAGCAAGATACACACCTCACCACAAAATTATGCATCAACTCCATTCCAAACATAGAGTCCAAACATCACACTACAAGCAGAAAGTAACAACAGTAGAGTTATTACAGACAATGGCCGACCTGGCCAAAACATACACAAATAACCAAGACAGACAGCGGAAGCAAAAGTGCCATAAGATGGCTATAAACAAAGCCAATCAGTGTGCCTTCAACCCACAAGGCATCTGACTGGACCGCCAAGCCTAGTCGTCGAACACGAAGCGGCAGCAAAACTCACAGAAGTGAGGCCCTTGGGGCTCACCTTCTTCCTCTGCAACATAAACATTAAGCAAAGCCAATGAGTACAAAGATTGTCTTTGTACTCGCAAGACTGACGTGTGAACTAGCAGACCTGTTCATATGCTACATGCAGGCTTATCTGGTGGAGGTCATATGTTTCATTTGCACAAAGCCAATTTTATTTGCAATAATGTAATACAGTTTGAAGGCAAGTTTGCAATTCCTTTTTAATGTTAAAATACAGTAAAGGTAATAATAACAAAAGAGAAAGAGAAACAACCTAGAAGTGACTATCCCAATAGTCACCACAACAATAGCACGAATCCCAGATTCGTACCACCCAGCAAGTTTTAATTTAAATGTTGTAGTCTAGTTCTTACGGGCGTATCCGAGCGTGTCCATAACCTAGGGCGAGGCTATTCGAATAGTTTTAACCTGCGCAGGTGTACCAATGTACCCACACTTGCATCGCCTTTAAGCCAAGCATACGTCCGAAGGTATGCGCACACACTAAGTCCTACGAGACTTTTTCCAATATTGTGTATTAACTACGAGCCGCTCGTATGGATAGAAATCCATACGCTTACATGGTAAAGCCGAAAAGACAACTACCTTTGCGGGGTAAAGCTTTTCGGACAACTACCATGCTCCCAACACCATCCCTCCTGCGACCTCCTGCGACCCGGAGCCAATACACGCCAAAGTACTAGGTCAAGAGAGGTCCCATATACTCTAGTGTGGTTAGCACGCAAAATGCTCAGTACGGTGGCGCAAGTAACTCGGTCCTTAACTGATTCGGGCACCATTCCAGTCACACCCAAAGATCACACCAATCATACCGTTGTGCCCAAGTCTAAATCATTTTTGTTTTTCATTTTTAGTTTTGCAAGTAACATAGCACAAGCTAGAATACAAGAACAGTAATAATTTTGTGTGATCCAAATCATCGACTAAGTCGATGATCGCCCAAATCTACCGGAAGCTAAGCATGGCTAAGCAACTGAACTCGTAAACTACTAAGTGATAAGAATTCATCCAACGAACTCTAATCACAGCAAATAACCTAGGCTCAGGTAGTAGAGGTCAATATTTCACCTACAGGATATGCAACTACGGATTTAACTAATCCACTTAACACAATTTAAGCAGTGCATACATACTGCTGAAACAAAATATTAGACTTTAAAATATTGGGATTAACATGATCAAACTGCTTGCCTGGCTGCTGTTGCTCAGGGTGCTCAACCTGTTGCAGAGGATCACTCTCGACAATGCCCGACCCGTCGCAATCTATCGATCGAGCAAAAGCAACAAATAAGAACCAACAACACCGACAAAACTCAAAATTTCAAAAACAACCACAAATCTATAACACAGAAGCTAGAACATTACAATAGGAACAACAATATAGCTACTGAGATGGTTTTAAATTAGACATGGTTTTAATGATTGATCTACCCAACTTACTTACTTACCAAACTAATCACAAAAATCAATCCTCTTATATGTTTTAGCCTTTCGACAGACTTTGATGGTGATTATGTGCACATCTATTAACTAAGCATCAAATTAACACATCTAAACAACTAGTTACTCTAAACAACCATCATTAGTGATAAGATCACTGAAACCTACAAGGAGCTATTGAAACACTAACTAGTTAATTAGCCAACTATTAGGTGCTAACAATTTTCTAACTAAGGTTGGGCTTTAATAAAATTCAGCTACTAACCCACCTAAACATCACACCAATATAGGAAGGTTAACAATTCTGACATGCTACCACTACAAGACCTTACTACACTTGTAAAAGCAAGTACAGAGACAAACAACAGATCATCTAACCACCTCTTTGATCAATCGACAACAAGAGCTTTGAAACATAAAGACACTAACTAACCGACTTCCTACTAACCACTACTACTAAGGAAAGTCATCAAACACTAACAAGATTTGAATAGCATAAGCATGCAACCAATATTCAGTTCATCGACAAATGTAAAAACGACAACGAGAGAAACATACAGAGAACTAGAACTAAAATACTTTCAAACCTCCAAGACCAACTTTGATCATGCATGAGAGTGAACTAAAAACATTCCTAATCATGATTAGAAACTAAAGAACTGGTTTTGAAGGAGGGGCCCCACCGCCGATGCATGCAGAGGAGCACACCAAGAACGAGAGGCTCGGGCGGTGCGGACTGGATTCGCCGCCGCGAAGGAGTGGCGGCGCGATCGCGACGACGCCAAAATGGGTTGCTCGAGGATCATCAAATCGAAGGTGGTCACGCGGCGGCGGAGATGCACTGCGGCGCGCGCGCGCGGCGCGCGCGCGGCCGTGGAGGTGACAAGGGCAATCGCGCGCAGAAGAAGAAGGTGAAAACTAGCGCGCGCATGAGCATCAGTGGGTTACCAGGAACTCACCGGGATGACGCGGAGCTAAGGTGGCTGCCGGAAATGGCCCGGCGACGAGAACCTGCGGCGGCGATCAAGGGGTCACCGAGGAGGGAGCAACCTGAGCAAAGACAGGAGGAGATGAAGACGTAGATAGCTCGGGTAAGTGCACGAGATGGTGCTGAAGCAGGCAATTGACCGAGGAACCAACTCACCGGCGATGTGGACGAAGACTCGAATTTTCGGCCGAATAAGAGGGAAACCAAAATTCCACGGTCCCTGCGAGTGAATCTCAAAATTAGTTGAGGGGAATTCAAGATAGGGATCTGGAACACGATATGACGCGCAAGGGTGAGGATGATCTTCACTGGTCACGACGATGACATGGCGGTGGCGCCACAGCCGTGAACCAGAGTTGGCGCACTCCCTTGGTTTAAGCTCAGAGCGAACAAGGAAGGTAGTGAATGGCTTTGTGAGGTCAAAGAGAGGAAGAGGAAGCTTTGGGTACCCTTAAATAGGAAAAAGGACGGAGAAACCCGAGAGGAGGAGCCCTCAACGCCGATGCGCTCAGGAGCAGAGGCGGCGAGTTGGTGGGGTAGATGACGGCGATTAATGCTTTACCAGGGTATGGACCAACAATGATGATGCGCCGAGGTGAAGCGCGAGGAAACCGAGAATGGACGGCGAGGCGGGTGGCGCGCATGCCGCCACCGCGGCACTCGGCTCAAGCGAGGTAGGTGACGACGACAAGTGGGGCCCGCCCGTCGGCGACAAGCAGCAAAGCGGCGCGAGCCGAGTCAAGTCGCGGCGTGAACGGTTGGTCCGACTCGATCAAGAGAATACCGACCGCTGGATCTAAAGCGGACGGTCGAGATCGATGTATGCATTCGGACAGTCGACGAGACAAGCAACGTGGACCGCTCGATCTGCATCGGACGGTTGGCAACGATCGGCGCGCCGCAGTGCAGATAGGCGGTGCGACCGAGTCAAGAGGCGGTCGGACTCGAGCTCGAGTTGGGTTCGAGCCCGATAAACGATGATTTGATTTGATTTCAAAAGGTCGGGCAGGTTTGGGAATTTTAGAGATAGCTCCGAGCTCCAAAAATTCTGAAATTTTTATGGGAGCTTACAGGGACAGAGGACAACCTAGTGAAATTTTTCCAGGAATTTTCATGCACTAGATGTTCCCCATGAAAATTCACAAGCTGCTGAGCTAGGGTTTGACCAGAATTCCAAACTGGTTTGACTTGGCCATTTGAAATAGCAACCAAAATCTAAAAATTGTGAAATTTTTCAGAGAGGTAGCTAGGATGGTCAAGATGATAGGAAAAATACTTGCAGAGGATGATCACAAGTTTAAGGTCAAGAATTGGTTGGCAACAATTTCCATTCACAAGAATTAAACCTCAGAAAATGGAAATTGTTTAGGGAAAATTTGGAACACTTCCAAATGATTTCATGAGGCATCAAAAGTTTTTATTTCTCCTCATAATTTACATTTGAAAAACAAACCCTAACTTAGGGTTGTTACAAATCTCCCCCCTTACAGGAATCTCGCCCTGAGATTCTGATCACTGGGAGAAGAAGGACGGGTAGTCTGCACGGAGACGATCTTCCCGCTCCCAAGTGGCTTCATCCTCGGAGTGATTCGACCACTGAACTTTAAGAAACTTGATCACACGGTTCCTTGTTCTTCGTTCAGCTTCTTCGAGGATACGAACGGGGCGCTCACGATAAGACAGATCTTCCTGCACATCGATATTTTCCAATGGTCTTTCCTCAACTGGAACACGGAGGCACTTCTTCAATTGTGATACATGGAAAACATCATGCACTCCCTCGAGTGTAGCTGGCAATTCTAGCTTGTATGCAACAGCTCCCACTCTATCAATGATGCGGTAGGGTCCGACATACCGAGGAGCCAATTTGCCCTTGACACCGAAACACTGATGTCCCTTCAAAGGTGAGACTTTGAGATACACAAAGTCATTGGGCTTGAAACTCAACTCACGGCTACGCCGGTCTGCATAGCTCTTCGCTCGGTGAGCTACGCGCAAGTGCTCACAAATCAATCGCACTTGACTTTCACCTCATTGATGGAATCGGGCCAAAGAACCTTTCACCGCCACCAGGTTCAACGGTGTTCGCATCGCCCGCCCATACAAGGCCTCAAATGGTGCCATACCGAGACTAGCCTGGAAGCTGTTGTTGTAGGAGAACTCGGCAAGCGGTAGGCACTTTTCCCAATTCTTCCCATAGGAAAGAACACAAGCACGGAGCATATCTTCAAGCACCTGGTTGACGCGCTCCGTCTGACCATCAGTCTGAGGATGATAGGCTGAGCTGAAAGAAAGACGGGTCCCCATGGCTTCCTGCAGACTATGCCAAAACCGAGAAGTGAACAGAGAGCCACGATCCGACACAATCGTTCGTGGCACGCCGTGCAAGCTCACAATGCGGAATATGTAAAGATCCGCTAGCTGATTCACATCAATCTTCGATCGCACCGGAAGGAAGTGGGCCACCTTTGTCAATCGATCAATGATAACCCATAAGGCATCCTTCCCCGAAGGAGTACGGGGTAGTCCAGTGACAAAATCCATGCCTACAGAATCCCACTTCCACTCTGGTATAGGTAAGGGCTGAAGAAGACCACTGACGCCGATGCTCGGCCTTGACACGACAAAGATACGTCGCATCTGGCAACGAACTTGGCAATCTCGCGCTTCATGCGAGTCCACCAGAATCTCTGACGCAGATCTTGATACATTTTGGTGGCCCCGGGATGGATGGACAAAGGCGAATCATGGGCCTCATGGAGAATCAAATCCCGCAACTCTGGGACCTTTGGGACCACGAGACGCTGCCCAAACCATACAACACCGTGCTCATCTTCTGTGAAACACTTGGCTGATCCCTTCTTGATGTTCTGCTTGATTTTACCCACACCATCATCTGATTGTTGTGCTGCCTTGATTTGATCCACCAAGGTCGGTTGCACAACCAAAGCAGCAAGGGAACCATGCTCAACCAAACCCAAGTTGAGACGCTGAAATTCTGCAAGAAGTGCCGGGTCTCTGCTCTTGGATCATCAAAGTATTGCAATACACCTTTCGACTAAGTGCATCAGCAACCACATTGGCTTTGCCAGGATGATACTGAATACCCATATCATAATCTTTGATCAATTGCAACCATCTCCTCTGCCTGAGGTTCAGATCTGGCTGGGTGAACAAATATTTCAAGCTCTTGTGATCAGAATACACCTCACAGCGGTTACCGATCAGATAATGCCGCCAAATCTTAAGTGCATGAACCACAGCAGCAAGCTCTAAATCATGGGTGGGATAATTGAGCTCATGAGGTCTCAACTGCCTAGATGCATAGGCAACTGCTTTGCCTTCCTGCATGAGAACGCATCCGAGTCCCTGACGAGAGGCATCGCAAAAGATATCGAAGCTCTTGTGGACATCGGGAAGAGTAAGAACTGGAGCTGAAGTCAATCGCTGTTTGAGCTCCTGAAAGCTCTCATCACAAGCAGAGGACCACACAAACTTCTTATCCTTCTTGAGCAATTCAGTCATTGGTTTTGCGATCTTGGAGAAATTCTCGATAAAGCGAGGAAACTCCGCACATCTGTGACTGACTTGGGCCGACTCCAAGATAGAACATCGCTGACTTTGCTGGGATCCACAGCTACGCCTCCAGCTGAAAGAACATGGCCCAAGAATGCCAGTTCCTTCAACCAGAACTCGCATTTGCTGAACTTTGCATATAGCTAGTGTTCCCGCAATTTGCCCAAAACAATCTTCAGATGCTCTGCATGCTCTGCTTCAGTCTTGGAATAGATAAGAATGTCATCAATGAAAACCACCACGAACTTATCCAAATATTCCATGAATACCGAGTTCATGAGGTTCATGAAATATGCTGGAGCATTGGTTAAGCCGAAAGACATGACGGTATACTCGTAAAGACCATAACGAGTAGTGAAAGCCGTCTTCGAATATCCTCACTCGATCCGACTGATGATATCCCAATCTCAAGTCAATCTTGAGAACACCGAGCTCGCATAACCGGGTCAAAAGATCATCAATGCGAGGCAAAGGATATTTGTTCTTCACCGTCACCTCATTGAGCGGACGGTAATTAACACACATGCGCAAAGTCTTGTCCTTCTTCTTCACAAAGATCACCGGACAACCCCAAGGAGATGAACTGGGACGGATGAAACCCTTTGCTTGGAGCTCACCAAGCTGCTTCTTCAATTCTTCTAGCTCATTGGGAGGCATCCGATACGGCGCTTCGAGATAGGGTGGTACGGAAGCAACTCAATGACAAACTCAGATCTCGAACCGAGGCATCCTGTAAATCATCGGAAAACATCCTCAAAATCACAAACGGTGGGAACCTCCTGAATCTTCAAAGCTGGCTTTGCTACAAGTGCACAAAGGTGTGACCCTTGCAGCTGCGGGGAAAAGCCAACCTGTTCGCCATAAAGGTTGGTGAGAAAAACCATCTTCTTGGCACAATCGATCTGTCCCAAGTGTTGGGACAACCAATCCATGCCAAGAATTACATCCAGGCTCGCTGAGTTGAGCAGGATGAGATTTGCCAAGAATCCCACTCCTTTAACTTCGATAGGAACATCCCGACATTCTAAATCAGCTCTCATTTCTGACCCTGGAGAGCGAATGAGCAAAGGGACTCCCAAAGGAACACAGTGAAGACCACTAGCAGCAGCAAACGATCTTGAAATAAAAGAATGCGATGCTCCAGAATCAAATAATACTGCAGCAGGACGAGAATTGACAAGAAGTGTACCCATCACAACATCTGGCGCCTCCTGAGCCTCCTCAGCTGAAAGATGGTTGACTCGACCGCTGCTCGCACCCTGGGTCTTCTGGACGATCTTCTGGTCAGGTGGGTGACCACTCCCCTGCCCGCGTCCTCCATTAGGACGAGGGACTGCTGCAACACTCTGGGGGCAGGCATTCGCATAATGGCCCTTGTTGTGGCAGCGAAAGCAAGTAACCTCGGCCGCCGGATTGCGGAGGCCACTCTGCTGCTGGATCGCAGGCGCACGTGGCTGAAACACGGCTGCGCGGTGGGTGAAGAGCTGGCGCTGATGGCCTCGGTGCTAGTGGAGCAAAAGAACGTGCCCCTGGTGTTGGCCCAGCCCGAGGACGCGTGAGGCTGGCCTGTGCAGATCGATGGGCCTCTCATTTGCGCTTGCGGGACTCACCCAGCGCCTTTGCCTTGTGCTCAGCAACAATGGCCTTATCAACCAAGGCACGAAGTCGGGAAGTCCACAATAGACACTGTCCTGCAGCTCCTCGACAAGCCATCCATAAACTTCTCCCGCTAGCCTCATCGAGGCCACCTCCCCGAGCATAACGAGCCAAATGATTGAACTCGTGCAGTACTCGTCACGCACTTGCGCCTGCTTGAGCGCGAAACTCCTTCTTCTTTAGCTTCATCAGGCCATCAGGGATGTGGGCCCGACGAAAAGCTGACCTGAACTCCTCCCACGAGACCACATGGCCCGCGGGCTGCATGGCGAGATAGTTCTCCCACCATGAAAGTGCTGCGCCCTCAAGCTGGTGGGATGCGAAAAGTGCCTTCTCCTGGGCCTGACACTGAGCTATGTTGAGCTTTCGCTCAACCATGCGCAGACCAGATCATCCGCATCGAGAGGGTCCTCGAGCGCGAAAAGTCGGCGCCGCGCACGGAGGAACTCTGCAAGCCCCCCCCGCGAGTCTGGTGTCCGCCACCTCCAGATCCGGAGGCACCGGCAGGAGTGGAGGTATTCCTAGCAATAACCTCCAAGATAAGCGTCTGGTCCATGCGGTTTCGCTCGATCTGAGCGAGAACCTCAGCCATGGTCGGAGGAGGGGGAAGCTCCTCATCATGACCAGCCGGCTGACTGCCACGCGTCCTCCCGGCCATCCTGTTTCACTAAGATAGGTTAGTGACCACTGAGAGCAAGAAATCGATCAATCACCGAAACAGTTTAAAAACAGCACGAAATAAATGCAAAACTTCACGACACAAAGCCAACTGACAAAATTTAGAGACTTGGCATACTTACACACATTTTACCCTTATGTTCCCACAAGTTTTAGTTAGATTAATCCCTCATGGTTCTCCCAAAACTAATCCCACCGGATAAGTAACTATCTTTTGAAAGGAAAGAGAGAAACCTGAGTTTTAAAACTCAAATTAGAGTAAGATGAGAGTAGAAAGCTAAGATAGGTAAGGAGTAAAATCTGAGAATCTGCCTAGGTTTTCATAAACCTTTTTATAATTTGAAGATAAGCTTTTCTAAAATATCCTAAGGACGACTATGCTTGGGTTACTACGGTTAGAATGGCTCTTATACCAACTTTGTGAGGACCCCAATTTATTTGGCTTGTAATGCTTAACCGACCGCCTGGTCCTAGCATCACAAATCAAATAAACTGAGTCTCGAGATATGTATACTTCCCAGAAAGCAGTATACACACCTCACCACAAAATTATGCATCAACTCCATTCCAAACATAGAGTCCAAACATCACACTACAAGCAGAAAGTAACAACAGTAGAGTTATTACAGACAATGGCCGACCTGGCCAAAACATACACAAATAACCAAGACAGACAGCGGAAGCAAAAGTGCCATAAGATGGCTATAAACAAAGCCAATCAGTGTGCCTTCAACCCACAAGGCATCTGACCGGACCGCCAAGCCTAGTCGTCGAACACGAAGCGGCAGCAAAACTCACAGAAGTGAGGCCCTTGGGGCTCACCTTCTTCCTCTGCAACATAAACATTAAGCAAAGCCAATGAGTACAAAGATTGTCTTTGTACTCGCAAGACTGACGTGTGAACTAGCAGACCTGTTCATATGCTACATGCAGGCTTGTCTGGTGGAGGTCATATGTTTCATTTGCACAAAGCCAATTTTATTTGCAATAATGTAATACAGTTTGAAGGCAAGTTTGCAATTCCTTTTTAATGTTAAAATACAGTAAAGGTAATAATAACAAAAGAGAAAGAGAAACAACCTAGAAGTGACTATCCCAATAGTCACCACAACAATAGCACGAATCCCAGATTCGTACCACCCAACAAGTTTTAATTTAAATGTTGTAGTCTAGTTCTTACGGGGCGTATCCGAGCGTGTCCATAACCTAGGACGAGGCTATTCGAATAGTTTTAACCCTGCAGGGGTGTACCAATGTACCCACACTTGGACCGCTTTAAGCCAAGCATACTTAGAAGGTATGCCGCACACTAAGTCCTACGAGACTTTTCTAATATTGTGTATTAACTACGAGCCGCTCGTATGGATAGAAATCCATACGCTTACATGGTAAAGCCGAAAAGACAACTACCTTTGCGGGGTAAAGCTTTTCGGACAACTACCATGCTCCCAACACCATCCCTCCTGCGACCTCCTGCGACCCGGAGCCAATACACGCCAAAGTACTAGGTCAAGAGAGGTCCCATATACTCTAGTGTGGTTAGCACGCAAAATGTTCAGTACGGTGGCGCAAGTAACTCGGTCCTTAACTGACTCGGGCACCATTCCAGTCACACCCAAAGATCACACCAATCATACCGTTGTGCCCAAGTCTAAATCATTTTTGTTTTTCATTTTTAGTTTTGCAAGTAACATAGCACAAGCTAGAATACAAGAACAGTAATAATTTTGTGTGATCCAGATCATCGACTAAGTCGATGATCGCCCAAATCTACCGGAAGCTAAGTATGGCTAAGCAACTGAACTCGTAAACTACTAAGTGATAAGAATTCATCCAACGAACTCTAATCACAGCAAATAACCTAGGCTCAGGTAGTAGAGGTCAATATTTCACCTACAGGATATGCAACTACGGATTTAACTAATCCACTTAACACAATTTAAGCAGTGCATACATACAGCTGAAACAAAATATTAGACTTTAAAATACTGGGATTAACATGATCAAACTGCTTGCCTGGCTGCTGTTGCTCAGGGTGCTCAACCTGTTGCAGAGGATCACTCTCGACAATGCCCGACCCGTCGCAATCTATCGATCGAGCAAAAGCAACAAATAAGAACCAACAACACTGACAAAACTCAAAATTTCAAAAACAACCACAAATCTATAACACAGAAGCTAGAACATTACAATAGGAACAACAATATAGCTACTGAGATGGTGTTAAATTAGACATGGTTTTAATGATTGATCTACCCAACTTACTTACTTACCAAGCTAATCACAAAAATCAATCCTCTTATATGTTTTAGCCTTTCGACAGACTTTGATGGTGATTATGTGCACATCTATTAACTAAGCATCAAATTAACACATCTAAACAACTAGTTACTCTAAACAACCATCATTAGTGATAAGATCACTGAAACCTACAAGGAGCTATTGAAACACTAACTAGTTAATTAGCCAACTATTAGGTGCTAACAATTTTCTAACTAAGGTTGGACTTTAATAAAATTCAGCTACTAACCCACCTAAACATCACACCAATATAGGAAGGTTAACAATTACAAACATGCTACCACTACAAGACCTTACTACACTTGTAAAAGCAAGTACAGAGACAAACAACAGATCATCTAACCACCTCTTTGATCAATCGACAACAAGAGCTTTGAAACATAAAGACACTAACTAACCGACTTCCTACTAACCACTACTACTAAGGAAAGTCATCAAACACTAACAAGATTTGAATAGCATAAGCATGCAACCAATATTCAGTTCATCGACAACGAAAAAACGACAACAGAGAAACATACAGAGAACTAGAACTAAAATACTTTCAAACCTCCAAGACCAACTTTGATCATGCATGAGAGTGAACTAAAGAACATTCCTAATCATGATTAGAAACTAAAGAACTGGTTTTGAAGGAGTGGCCCCACCGCCGATGGATATAGAGGAGCACACCAAGAACGAGAGGCTCGGCGGTCCGACTCGATTCGCCGCCGGCGAAGGAGGGCGGCGCGGCGCGACGACGCCAAAATGGGTTGCTCGAGGATCACTCAAATCCCGAAGGTGGTCACGCGGCACCGGAGATGCACCGTGGCGGCGCGGCGACGGCGCGGCGGCGGCGTGGAGGTGACAAGGCGGCGCGCGCGAGAAGAAGAAGGTGAAAACTAGCGCGCGCATGAGCATCGATGGGTTACCAGAACTCACCGGATGACGCGAGCTAAGGTGGTCGCCGAAATGGCTCGCGATGAGAACCTGCGCGGCGATCAAGGGGTCACCGAGGAGGGAGCAACCTGAGCAAAGACAGGAGGAGATGAAGACGTAGATAGCTCGGGTAAGTGCACGAGATGGTGCTGAAGCAGGCAATTAACTGAGGAACCAACTCACCGACGATGTGGACGAAGACTCGAATTTTCGGCCGAATAAGAGGGAAACCAAAATTCCACGGTCCCTGCGAGTGAATCTCAAAATTAGTTGAGGGGAATTCAAGATAGGGATCTGGAACACGATATGACGCGCAAGGGTGAGGATGATCTTCACTGGTCACGACGATGACATGGCGGTGGCGCCACGGCCGTGAACCAGAGTTGGCGCACTCCCTTGGTTTAAGCTCAGAGCGAACAAGGAAGGTAGTGAATGGCTTTGTGAGGTCAAAGAGAGGAAGAGGAAGCTTTGGGTACCCTTAAATAGGAAAAAGGACGGAGAAACCCGAGAGGAGGAGCCATCAACGCCGATGCGCTCAGGAGCAGAGGCGGCGAGTTGGTGGGGTAGATGACGGCGATTAATGCTTTACCAGGGTATGGACCAACAGCGGATGATGCGGCCGAGGTGAAGCGCGCGAGGAAACCGAGAATGGACGGCGAGGCGAGGTGGCGCGCATGCATGCTGCCGCCGGCACTCAGCTCTCAAGCGAGAGGTAGGTGACGACCTGACAAGTGGGGCCCGCCCGTCAGCGACAGCAGCAAAGCGGTGCGAGCCAGAGTCAAGTGCGGCGTGAACAGTTGGTCTGACTCGATCAAGAGAATACTGACCGTTGGATCTAAAACGGACGGTCGAGATCAGTGTATGCATTCGGACAGGTCGACGAGACAAGCAACGTGGACCGTTCGATCTGCATCGGACGGTTGGCAACGATCGGGCGCGCGCGGTGCAGCTGGGCGGTGCGACCGAGTCAAGAGGCGCGGTCGGACTCGAGCTCGAGTTGGGTTCGAGCCCGATAAACAGTGATTTCAGATTTGATTTCAAAAGGCTGGGCAGGTTTGGGGAATTTTTAGAGATAGCTCCCGAGCTCCAAAAATTCTGAAATTTTTATGGGAGCTTACAGGGACAGAGGACAACCTAGTGAAATTTTTCCAGGAATTTTCATGCACTAGATTTTCCCCAAGAAAATTCACAAGCTGCTGAGCTAGGGTTTGACCAGAATTCCAAACTGGTTTGACTTGGCCATTTGAAATAGCAACCAAAATCTAAAAATTGTGAAATTTTTCAGAGAGGTAGCTAGGATGGTCAAGATGATAAGAAAAATACTTGCAGAGGATGATCACAAGTTTAAGGTCAAGAATTGGTTGGCAACAATTTCCATTCACAAGAATTAAACCTCAGAAAATGGAAATTGTTTAGGGAAAATTTGGAACACTTCCAAATGATTTCATGAGGCATCAAATGTTTTTATTTCTCCTCATAATTTACATTTGAAAAACAAACCCTAACTTAGGGCTGTTACAGTCCCATATCCCTCTAGTGTGGTTAGCACGCACAGAATGCTCGGATAACAGATACTCACAAGTAGTTCGGTCCTTAATTGACCTGGGCACCATTCCAATCACACCCACAAGATCACACCATCTTACCATTGTGCCAAAGTCTAAATTGTTTTCATTTTCAGCTTTAGTTTTGCAATTTAGACATAGCATAAGGCTGAAATATACAGATTATAACAGTTTGTGTGATCAAGGCTATCGACAAGTCGATAACCGCCCATTTCTACCGATAGCTAAGCATGGCTAAGCA
The DNA here is from genome assembly GCA_036346255.1 of Ampelocalamus luodianensis. NCBI lineage: Eukaryota > Viridiplantae > Streptophyta > Magnoliopsida > Poales > Poaceae > Ampelocalamus > Ampelocalamus luodianensis. The sequence goes on from CM070636.1 coordinate 32,227,259, forward strand.
TAATGACACGTAAGCTACTAAGTGACAAGGGTTCATCCAGCGAACCCAAAATCACAGCAAGTAATCCTAGGCTCAGTAGTAGAGGAGTCAACATTTCCTACTGATAATGCAGCTAGTAGGCCAACTATCGACAATAGTTTAAAACAACATAGCAATGTATACATAGAATTTGTAAACAACATATTAGAATTTGAAAATAGTAGGAACAATATGATCAAATGATGCTACATCTGCTTGCCTTGCTGGAGTGCAGGATCTGATGGCTGTGTCTTAGAATCAATAATAATATTGTCTTCGGAACCTAACGCGAAAAGGCGATAATCAAATAAGAACGAAGAACACCAAATAAATCCCAACAGCAAAAGACATCCAAATCTAATGAAATTTACACAACAGCTAGGGGATGATTTTAGAAAATGATAGGAACAAGGATCATGCAATTTGGACTGAGCATGCAAAAGATATATCCAAAATACTCTTTCTCAGCCTATCAATTCACCGATTTAAATACTGGTACTGTTCATGGTGAAATTTTCTAGAATGACCTAGGGTCTGGAATTTTTACAGCAGGTAGATTATGACATCCTGATAACAGCAAAGTTGAATTTACTAGGTTTGGAGTTATACACATTTACTTATGATTCTTCTGAGTTGTAAATCTAATGCAAGTCATTTTACAGAATTTTAAACATGCTTAAAATCTATTTCATATTAAAGTATGCTAACAGATGAATTTAACAAAATTGATTTTGCACAAAATGGAATTATACAGAAAAAGATATGCATTTTTCAAGTTTAAAATCTATTTTTGGAATATTCAATATTGGCAGAAATCAAGTTATTTTAGTTACACGATTTTCTGATACTGATATATACCTAATTCCATTTTTATATTAAACTTAAGTGACAACAGAATTTATTACAGTTGGAATCACCTAAAAAGGGTTTAAAATGAATTTGTTATGAATTTCTAAAGTTTTTATACCATTTTCAGTTGTTAAATAATTACTTACTGAAATACAAACAAACCTAAACAACAGAATATGACGTGGACGCTTATCAGCCGTTGATCTGAAATCAAACGGCGCGCGCGAGGGGTGCGCGAAGGCGACTCGAACGGACCAATGCATCTCCACCGTCGATCTGAGATCGGAAGGCCACGAGTGGGAGGCCGTTCGGACCTCGCGAACGCAACACCGATCTCAGCCGCAGATTTGAGAATGGACGGCCCACGATGATGGGAGGATCGGGTAACCCGATCGGCCCAATTGATCTGGACCGCAGATCACGAAATGAACGGGGACTGTTGATCGAGGTTCAAAAGAGGCGCTGACACGTGGGGCCCGCTGTCAGTGCCTTAGGGTCACGTCCATGGTGTTTTAACCCATGTGCACAGTGCACTGGGCCCACTTGCCAACGACTGGAAGCGGCGGCTAAGACATATTTAATGCTGCTAAAGATTGGCATTAAATAAACCTAAACGAGACACTAATGACTCTGGATTTTAACTCTAAACATATGGGCCCACATGTCAGCGACCCAAAAAGGTTAATTTCCAACAGCGATTAACCTTCGACACATTAATTAACCAATAATTAGGCATTAATGATGCCCGACACGCACAGGGTTATGGCAGTGGATGATTTAAGGGTGTTGGGCCCACTGTCAGTGGCTCAACGACATAGTTTAAGACACAATTAATGAACTAATGATTAGCAATCACAGGGCAATTAATGTGTCTTAAACAAATGACGAAAACGGGAGTCCCCTCCAGGCAAAATCCCGAGCGGGTTCAACGACTTATCACCGGCGACACTGGCCGCGGCGGCGCCAACTAAGAACTAAAATGGAATCGCAATAGCACTACGAACCTAATGGTGGCAACCTCACCGGCGGTGAGAGACGAGAACGCCGACTAGCCGGAAAAATGAAAATGGAGCTCTATTGCTCAGCACGAAAGTAGCAAAAAGCTCCGCTGCAGTCCAAAGAAGTGGGTGCCAGAGCCTCTAAGGACTAATAAGAAGCTAACTTAATGAAGAGAAGCTTCAAAGACGGCCGGAGAAGCTTGTCCACGGTGGAGGCTCGCCGGACTTGGAGAAGAAAGGTTGAAAATGGCACCCTGAGCCAAGTGAGTGATACCAAAGCATCAATATAGCTTCATTATGGTCCACAGAAGCTACATAAGCAAGTAATTTGAAAATAGAACACTCACCTGAGCTGAGGAAGAAGATGACCAAATTCGGCTGAATTTGAACAAACCCCAAATTGGATAATTCCTACGAATCAAATCCAACATTAAGTGAGGGGAAATGTTCAAGATAACAAGGAGGTAAGAATAGGGTAAAGAAATGTGAAGGAGAACCACTGGAACACCAAGAACATCAATGGAGCTCTTCGGTTCAACAATGGCGATTTGGGGGTTTTGAGGAGTTAAGCTCCAAAACTATAAATGGAGCTTGATGGTGGTCTAAAGGAATACCAGGAAGAGAAAAGGGTGCTTATAAGGCCTTGGGAGCATTAGGGTTTGGACCAAGAGCCCCTCGGGTGGCATTGCACAAAGCACAAGGCATGGCCGAAAGCAAAAAGGTGGTAGGTGGTGCACTAGGGTATGGCACGGCTGAAAATGTCTCCCATACTCCTAAATGTCGAGTAGGACGACTATAGGGAGCAAGAATTGACATCCCACGCCTCAAGATCTTGCTCACGCATCGATCCAGAGGTTGGAGACGACCGCAATGCACTCGGGCGATTCTGGATCGTTGGATTGAACGTGAACGGCTGAGATCTTAGGGTTCGGTGCTTTTTAAAAACAACAGAGAGGATCGTGCACCCTTGGATCGAAGACTAACAGTTGAGATCGCGCCACGCCTCTGAGGGTTTTAAAATCAACAATGAGCTCGCGATCATTGGATCATAAATGGACGCCTGAGATTAGATGTGCCCTTCGGGTGACCCAAATGTCACATGCAATGAACACCGTTAGATTTTGATCTGACGATCCAAATGAGTGGGCTCTTCGCGGTGGTCCGAACGTACTTGCGAACGTGGACCGTGCGATTTAGATCCAAAGGCTGAGATTGAACGCACGTTTAAAAAGGAGGCTCGGTGCAGTTAGTTGACTGGACCGAGTCGATTGGCTTGAGCCCGAGTCTGACTCAAACCCAACGCACAGTGGATTTAGGTTTTGACTTTTAAATTAGAACAGAGGCTTTTGAGGATTTAAATGAGATAGCAAAACAACTCCAAAACTTACGAAATTTTTACTGGAGCTTGCTAACTTCGATAAAAACCTTGAGTAAAATTTTCAGAGGCTTTTATGCTGTGAATTTATCTCCAAAAAATCAGCAAGGCCCTGTTTTAAGGTTTGACTGAAAGTCAAACTAGTTTGACTGTCCCCTAAAAATATTCAAACAATTTCTAAAAATTGTGAAATTTTTCAGAGGGGCCACATACCATCACAGAAACTTAGGAAAAATATTTCCCAACGATGATCACAAGATTTGAGATGAAAATTTTTGGAAGACAAGGTTTGGATCAAAAGACTTGTGACTTTGTATTTCCATAACTTCTTACAGCAATTATTCAAAGCATACAGGAAATACATGATGTAAGAAAAAGTTTTAATTTCTTCTCATTTTATTACATTTGAAACACAAGTTCAAAATTGGGATGTTACACATACTATATCACAATACAATATGATTGTCTGTGAATGCCTTTCTTTTGTTCTTTTGTTTCTATGCATGTTATTTAATTGCTTTGAATGCTCTTGACATGGTAGAAGTAAAATTCCGTCACTTAATATTGAGTTAAAATTGATGCCCTCCCAATTTGCTGCACCATCCAAAGTCTTGTATTTTAATGGTAGGTCTTGCCAAAGCAGAGTGCCATTAACTCTCCTTGACTAGATGGGTTTGTGTCAGACACATACACGCTTAGCATTGGTCTAACTTGACAAGGTCATCATAACGGTCATAGACCTTGGGGCATAGGGTTGGGTGCCGGAGCATAGAGATGCTTCCCAACAACAAGAGTCATATAGAGATATGATTAGCAAAGGGTTGCTTACCATATTCACTAATCTTCTAGCAGTGATGCCAAAGCTCACTAGGAGATTAATTAATTATGGATCTTGAATCACTAGAATGTCATAAGAGGGATATGGTATTTAGTGGGAGTATCTTTATTAAATTGTTTAATACAAGTTACTTTTTGAACATATGTCTTAGTTTTGCATATTTTATGTTGTAGATCATGGCACCAACTGCTGTACCTACATCCAGTTTTGCTTTACATTCGGTACTTGATAAGGAAAAACTGAATGGAACAAATTTTGCGGATTGGTCCCGCAACCTAAGAATTATTCTTAGGCAAGATAAAAAGGAACATGTTCTAGAGGAACCAATTCCAGATGTGCCTGCTGAAAATGCTGCTGCTGCTCTTAAAAGCGCCTATAAAAAGGCATGTGATGACTCCCTTGATGTTAGCTGTCTCATGCTTGCTGCTATGAACTCAGATCTTCAGAAGCAGTTTGAGAACATTGAGGCCTACGATATGATCGTGGCACTCAAAGGCATGTTTGAGATACAAGCAAAAACTGAGAGATATGAGATCTCAAAGGAATTGTTTGGTTGTAAGCTAGCTCAGGGCAGTCCGGTGAGCCCACATGTCATCAAGATGGTTGGTTACACACAGAGCTTGGAAAAACTTGGTGTTCCACTTAGTCAAGAGTTGGCTACATATTTGATTCTTGCTTCGCTTCCTGCAAGCTATGGGCCGTTCATTCTGAACTTCCATATGAATAGTTTAGACAAGAATCTCACCGAACTGCATATGATGCTCAAGACTGCGGAAGATAGCATTAAGAAAAGCAACAGTTATGTGATGATGGTGCAAAAGAGTACGAGCTTCAAGAAGAAGGCTAAGACTAGAGTCAATGGAAAGGGCAAGGCTAAAGCTTCGGATAGGATCCAAACCAACAAGCCTAAGCCCAAGACTAAGTTTGGCCCGACTCAAGAGAATGAATGTTTTTACTGCAAAGAGCCAGGCCATTGGAAGAGGAACTGCAAGAAATACCTGGCTGATCTGAAAAAGAATGGTGGGACTAAACCCTCCACTTCAGGTATTAATGTTATAGATGTCTTTCTTACTGATTCTTCTGTTAACTCATGGGTATTTGATACCGGATCGGTTGCTCATATTTGCGATTCGCTGCAGAGTCTAACAAGGATTAGGAGAGTTGCAAGAGGTGAGATGGATCTTCGCGTCGGGAATAAAGCAAGGGTTGCTGCATTAGCCGTCGGGACCTTGCCATTACTTTTGCCTTCAGGATTTATTATGGAATTAAATAATTGTTATTACGTTCCAGCCATGAGTAGAAACATTATCTCTTCCTCATGTTTGATGGCAGAGGGTTATAAATTCATTATTGAGAACAATGGTTGTTCTATATTTTTGAATCAAGTGTTTTATGGCTATGCACCTGTTTTGAATGGGTTGTTTATTCTGAATCTTGATGTTGCACCCGTCTATAATATTAATGCGAAGAGGTTTAGGCCTAATAATATGAATTCCACTTTTATTTGGCATTGTCGTTTGGGTCACATAAGTGAGAAACGTATGAAGAAGCTCCATGATGATGGAATTCTAAACTCATTTGATTTAGAATCATTTGAAATGTGCGAATCTTGCCTACTTGGAAAGATGACCAAGACTCCTTTCACTGGTCGAGCTGAGAGGGCGTCCGACCTGTTGGCACTCGTACATACTGATGTATGTGGACCAATGAGCACGACAGCTAGAGGTGGTTTTCAGTACTTCATTACCTTCACCGATGACTATAGTAGATATGGATATGTCTATTTAATGAGGCACAAGTCGGAATCCTTTGAAAAGTTCAAGGAGTTCCAAAGTGAGGTACAGAATCAACTTGGCAAGACAATCAAATCTTTACGATCTGATCATGGAGGTGAATTTTTGAGCCATGAATTTGGTGATCATTTGAAGTAATGTGGAATTGTTCCACAGCTTACACCACCGGGCACACCACAATGGAATGGGGTATCCGAGCGGCATAATCGAACCTTGTTGGACATGGTTCGGTCGATGATGAGCCAATCTGATCTACCATTGTATTTTTGGGGTTACGCTCTTGAAACTGTCGTTTTCACTTTAAATAAGTTACCATCAAAATCAGTAGATAAGACACCATATGAGATATGGACTGGGAAGAGTCCTAGTTTGTCTTTTCTAAGGATTTGGGGATGTGATGTCTATGTTAAACATTTGACGTCTGATAAACTAACACCCAAGTCTGATAAATGCTTCTTTATAGGATATCCTAGGGAAACCAAAGGATATTACTTCTACAACAGGGAAGAGGGCAAAGTTTTTGTTGCCCGCAATGGTGTCTTTTTGGAGAAAGAGTTTCTTTCAAAAGAAGTCAGTGGGAGAAAGGTGCAACTCGAAGAAATTCGGGAAACATCTAAAAGTGTTTCAGTTCCTACTAAACCTCTACAGGATGAACAAATTGTTGTTGAACCTGTAGATAAGGCATCAGCCCCACGTAGATCTAAAAGGCCACGTCAATTGCCTGTAAGGTGTGGTCATGATGTATTATTGTTGAATAATGATGAGCCTAAGTCTTATGAGGAAGCGATTATGGACCCAGACTATGGGAAATGGCTTGAAGCCATGAAATCCGAGATAGACTCCATGAGTGACAATCAGGTTTGGAATCTGGTCGATCCTCTTGATGGTGTTAAAACCATTGAGTGCAAATGGATCTATAAGAAAAAGATTGATATTGATGGAAATGTTCACATTCATAAAGCTCGACTAGTCGCAAAAGGGTTTCGACAAGTTCAAGGGGTTGACTACGATGAGACTTTCTCACCGGTAGCGATGCTTAAATCTATACGAACCATTCTAGCTATTGCTGCATATTTCGACTATGAGATATGGAAAATGGATGTCAAAATGACTTTCCTTAATGGAAACCTAAGTGAGGATGTGTACATGACACAGTCTGAAGGTTTTGTCGATCCAAAGAATGCTACGAAAGTATGCAAACTTCAAAAGTCCATTTATGGGTTGAAGTAAGCATCTCGGAGTTGAAATATATGTTTTGATGAGGAAATCAAAAGGTTTGGTTTCGTCAAGAACAAAGAAGAACCTTGTGTTTACATGAAGGTTAGTGGGAGCGCACTCGTTATTCTGATCTTATATGTAGATGACATATTATTGATCGAGAATGACATTCCAATGCTGGAATCTGTTAAGGTATCATTGAAAAACAGTTTTTCTATGAAGGACCTAGGAGAGGCAGCATATATCTTAGGAATAAAGATCTATAGAGATAGATCAAGAAGGCAAATTGGATTAAGCCAAAGTACTTACATTGACAAGGTGTTGATTCGGTTCAGCATGCACGATGCCAAGAAAGGGTTCTTGCCTATGTCACATGGCATAAGTCTTAGCAAGAGTCAGTGTCCTTCGACAACTGGTCTCAAACAATGATGATGTATAATCCTTAGACCTGAGATCAGTATGGTTCCCAACATGTGTAATAGCACTCTTAGGGGTTGCCAAACGCTACTCATAACTGGGTAGTTATAAAGGTAGCTTTCGGGTATGCTATGAAACATGCGGAGGGATGTGACTGGTCAGATGTGAGATTTGCCCCTCCTAACATAACAAGAAAAATATCTCAAGGACCCTCAAAGTGGTCAGATAAATAAAGTGCATGGATATGCCATTTGTAGTCGAAGAGTTCGACCACATAAGGTTATCCGATACTCGATCGAGAAAGTATTGAATAGTCCATGGATGACATAATATTTCACCTGGAGTTCAACCAGATATCGTGAGGCAAAGGGAGAATTGTGAGGACCCGGAATATTTAACTAGTAACACTTAACCTCCAAATGGTTCTAGCATTACTAATTAAACATTCTAAGCCTCGATGGGCATATGTTTCCCACTGCAACATATGCACATCATCACAAAATTACACATCATTTCCATACAACATACATCACTAAGTTCAACCACGACATACATAAAGTAAAGTTATTACAAAAGAGAGCCGACCGCCAAATAGAACAATATACAAGAATGACAATGAAGCAAAAGGTGCCATAAGATGGCTAGAACAAAAGTCGACCAGGTTAGCCATACACCCACAAGGCAACCGACCGGCCGCTAAGCTAGTCGCCCATAAGCTACCACAACACACTCACAAAAGTGAGGCCCTCGAGCTCACCTTCTTCCTCTGCAACAAAACAATTAAGATAGCAACCGAGTACAAAGATTGTCTTTGTACCCGCAAGATCGACGTGTGGAATAGCAGACCTATTCATAAACTACATGCAAGCTTATTTAGGTGGAGGTTGTATGTCTCATTTGCATGAAGCCAACTTTATTTGCAATAATGTAATACATTTTAAAAGCAAGTTTGCAAATCTGTTTTGTTATCAAAGTAATATGAAGTAAAGATACATACAAGTAACCACTGAAGTGACTATCCCAATAGCCACCACAACATAGCACGAATCCCGATTCGCACCACCCATCAAGTTTTAATTTAAAAGGTTGTAGTCTAACTCTTGAAAGACCTTGCCAAGCGTGTCCATAACCTAGGACGAGGCTATTCGAATAGTTTTAACCTGCAGGTGTACCAATGTACCCACACTTCGCATCGCCTTCAAGCCACAAGCACACTATCAAGGTATGCCGCCCGCTAAGTCCTACGAGACATTTCCAATATTGTGTATCAACCACAAGCCGCTCGTATGGGTAGAAACACCATACGCTTACATTGCAAGCCGAAAGACAACAAATCCCATCACGGGTGAAGTCTTTCGGACACTACAATGCTCCCAACACCATCCCTCCTGCGACCTCCTGCGACCCGAGGGCAATACACGCCAAAGTACTAAGTCAAGAGAGGTCCCATACCCTCTAATGTGGTTAGCACGCTAAAATGCTTGGTTTAGTGTAACAAGATGTTCGGTCCTTGTTGACCCGGGCACCATTCCAGTCACACCCAAGAATCACACCATCATACCATTGTGCCCAAGTCTAAATCTTTTTGTTTTCAGTTTTAGTTTTCATAAGTAGACATAGCACAAGGTGGAAATCATAATCATAATAAGTTTGATGTGATCAAGGTTATCGACAAGTCGATAACCGCCCATTTCTACCGAAGCTAAGCATGGCTAAGCAATTAATTCGCAACTACTAAGTGACAAGAGCCCATCCATGAACTCTAAATCACAGCAAGTAACCTAGGCTCATGATAGTAGAGGATAATCATTTGCTAAGGGAATGCATCTATTAGGCCAACTATCAACACAAAATAGCAATGCATACATAGAATTTGTAATCAACATAAATACTTAAAATACTGGGATTAACATGATCAAACTGCTTGCCTTCTTGCTGTTGCTCAAGCTGTTGTGGAGGGTCGCTCTCGGGATTACCGCAAATGTCGAATCCTAAGCGCAAAGGCAAAAAGAACCAAGAACAACCAATAAGACTAGCAACACTTAACAAAAGAGCAAGCAAAAATTATCCAAATGCGACGAAACTTATACACAAGGTGAAATACGAATATACCAAGACATAGAAACTGGAAAAACCTAATTTGGATTTGTGGTGCAAAAGATATTACCTAAAAACACATTTTCTACCATAATTAGCACTGTAGCAAAAACATTTTCTAGGAGGGTTTCGAAGCTGAAATTTTTGTGGTAGCTATCTACTGGCATAGAGGTAATCCATATAAAATTTTAGGTCATTTGGAGTTAAAATGATTTAGTTATGATTTTTCTAAGATGCAAAACTAGCATAATGCACTTTCCAGAAATATAAACTTGTGCAAAACCTATTTCACATTATAGAATGATAACAGAGGGATTTCCTAACATCAAATTTCTATTTTTAGGATTTACAGGAATTATCGTGTCTATTACATCATTAAATGAATTTTTAAGTGCTGCTAATAAGGTTAAATCTACTACATATTTTTCTGGTGCTGATTTAGGCCTTCCACCAATTTTAGATTAAAGTTTAGTTTAATAACCAAATTTATCAAAGTTAAAATCATACAATTATCAGATATACAGAAAAAGATATGCATTTTCCAAGTTTTGATACAATTTAGAATATATAAAAATAGCGTAAAACAAGTTATAAAAGACTACAGAATTTTCTACTACGTAGCAAAGCTAAAAGCATTTTTATATTAAACTTTAGCGAAATACAAATTTATTGCGCTTGGTTTCATGTAAAAGGATTTATCTTGAATTAGTTATGAATTTCTAAAGTTCGATACAATTTTCACTGATAAATAATTACTTACGTAAATAAAACCAACCCAACCGACAATAAGCACGTGGACGCCGTGGGCGTCGATGTGAAATCCAACGAGCCACACGCATCGAAAACAACGCGCGCGCGATTCATAACAAAACCACCGTTGGATCAAGATCCAACGGCTCACGAGGAAGCATGCAACCGGAGGGTGCGACACCTCGACGAACCACGCACCGCAGATCTAAAGATGAACGGCTCGTAACCCGCATCTAACCGAAGGTCCGATTGCACACATGATCTCACCGCAGATCACGAGATGGACGGTCCAGATGATGAGGGGAACCGGATGGTCCGAATGCATACAAGTTCGGGCGCAGACGCGAAATGGACGGCGTCCAAGATCGGCGCAATCCGAGTCTTGACACGTGGGGCCGCATGTCGCTGATTTCGAGTCACCCACGCTACCGTTTAACCCACGCACAGCACAGCGCACCGCCCACTTGTCGGCCGATCGAGGGTGGCGGTTAGGACGAATTTAATGATTCCAATGATTACCGAATTAGGCACTAATGACTACCGGAATTTGATTTTAATCCTCGCCCACAAGTCACGACCCGCAGGAGGTTTCCGACAGATTAAATGCCGACATTTTAATTAATCAATGATTAAGCATTAATGATGTCTGAACAATGCGGATTGAACCGTAGAGTGATCTAAGGTATTGGGCCCACCGGTCGCTGGCTCAATGACAATGATTAAGACATAATTAATAACTAATGATTAGCAATTAATGTGTCCTAATCGATGACGAAAACGGAGCTCGTGCGCGCAAAACCCGAGTGGTTTCAACGGCAAATCGCCGCGACATCGGCATGCGCGCGCCACCAAGGGCCAAAATGGATTCGCAATAGCACAACGAATCTAGGGTAGCATCCTCACCGCGCGAAGGACTAGAACGCGGCCAGCCGAAAATGAAAGAGGGAGCTTACGGCTAAACACGAAAATAGCGAAAAGCTCAGCTGCAGACCTAGGATGCGGGTGCCATAGCCTCTAAGGACTAATAAGAAGCTACCTTAGCGAGAAGAGGCTTCACAGACGGCCGGAGAAGCTTGACCACGGTGGAAGCTCGCGGACTTGGAGAAGAAAACCCGAAAATGACACCCTGAGCCACATGAGCGATACCAAGCATGAATATAGCTTCATTATGATCCACAGAAGCTATAAGAGCAAGAGATGAGGAAGTGGTGCACTTACCGGAGCTGAGGAAGACGATACTCACTTTTCGGCCGAATTTGAACAAACCCCAAATTGGACAATTCACGAGAATCAAATCCAAAATTAAGTGAGGGAAATGTCCAAGATAATAAAGGGATAAGGTTAGGCGAAGAAACATGAAGGAGGACCACTGAACACCAAGAACACCGATGGAGCTCCACGGGTCAACAATGGCGATTTGCCATTTTTGAGGTATTAAGCTCCAATCGTGAGTGAGGCTTGGTGGTGATCTAAAGAGATACTAGGAAGCAATGAGGGTGCTTATAAAGCCTTGAGGACATTAGGGTTTGCACCACAAGCTTTGCAGCGTGAACACAAAGCACAATGAGCGTAGACAAGGGAAAAAGGTTGGGGATGGTGCATTAGGGTATGGCTCTGCTCGGAGGGTCTCCCATGCCCTAAATGTCAGCTAGAGTGACATGGGAGGCATGAAATGACACCGCCATGCCCTCCACTATTCATGCACGGCTAGAGGTTGAAGAAGACTAGGAAAGACACTCGGGCGATTCTCAACCGCAGGATTCAAAACGAACGGCAGAGATTACGCCACGCCTCCGAGGGTTAAAACACGCGGGGAGATTACGAGCCCTACGATCAGAAACGAACAACTCGGATTGCTCCACGTCGCAAACTCTTATTTACCACGAAGGGGTACGCGAGCGTTGGATCTTAATCCAACGGCTCAGATTCAAAAATGGAACCGGATGGTCCGAAGGGTTCGGGAGATCTCAATGGTTGGATGGGAATCTAACGGTCGACAATCAAACTTGCAACCGGAGGGTCCGAATGGTTTCACGCGCGCGGGCCGTGCGATTTAGATCCAACGGCTGGGATTCACGCGCGTTTTGAAAGAGTGGCTCGGTGCAGTTAGTTGACTGGACCGAATCAATTGGCTCGAGCCCGAGTCTGACTCGAACCCGAGTAACAGTAAAACCAAGTTTGACTTTGAAATAAAGACAGAGACTTTGAAAGATTTATTTGAGATAGCAATTTAACTCTAAAAATTATGAAAATTTTACAGAAGCTTGCTAACTCAAATATTAACCTTGGGTAAAATTTTCAGAGGTTATTATACTGTGAATAAATCTCCCAAAATTCTGCAAGGCTCTGTTTTAATGTTTGACTAAGAGTCAAACAGGTTTGACTGCCTCTAAAAATATTCAAACAATTTCTAAAAATTGTGAAATTTTTCAGAGGGGTCACATACCATCACAGAGACTTAGGAAAAATATTTCCAAAGGATGATCATAAGATTTGACAAGATTGTTTTGGAATAGCAAGATTTGGATCAACAAGACTTGTGACAATGTAATTCCACAATTCCTTGAACAAGAATTGATTGGCACAACAGAAATGCATGATGTAAGAAAAGTTTTAATTTCTACTCATTTTCTTACATTTGAAACACAAGCCCAAAATTTGGGATGTTACAACTCTCCCCTTACAAGAATCTCGACCAGAGATTCCGCTTACTCGGAGAAGAAAGAAGGAAAATCGCACGAAGCGATCTTCTCGCTCCCAAGTTGCTTCATCTTCGAATGGTTTGACCACTGAACCTTAAGGAACTTGATGACACGGTTCCTTGTTCTCCGCTCGATTCCTCAAGAATACGAACAGGATGCTCGCAGAGGTCAAATCCTCCCGCACATCGAGCTTCCAACGGAGTTTCCTCGGTCGGGACACGGAGGCACTTCTTCGTGTGAAACATGGAACACATCATGCACACCTCAAGTGCACCGGTAGCTCCAATCAGATGCAATCGCCCCAACTCTCTCGATGATGCGATAAGGCCCAACATATCGAGGAGCCAACTTGCCCTTGATGCCAAAACGCTGATGGCCCTTCAAGGGTGAGACTTTGAGATACACAAAGTCATTGGGCTCAAAGCTCAACTCACGGCGACGACGATGCCGCATAGCTCTTTTCCGGATCGGGCCGCGCGCAGATGCTCGCGATCAATCGAACTCGCTTTCGGCCTCATTGATCGAATCGGGCGAAAATCGCCGCCACCGCCTCTCGACCAGTTCAATGGGGTTCTGCATCTCCTCCCATACAAAGCCTCAAATGGTGCCATACCAAGACTGGCCTGAAAGCTATTGTTGTAGGAGAACTCCGCGAATGGTAGGCACTTCTCCCACTTCTTCCCATAGGAAAGAACACAAGCACGGAGCATATCTTCCAACACTTGGTTGACTCGCCTCCGTCGACCATCGATCCGAGGATGAAAGGTCAGATCAAGTGAAGGCGGTCCCCATAGCCTCTTGCGCACTATGCCAAACCGCGAGGTGAAAAGTGCACCACGATCGAAATAATCGTCTTGCACGCCGTGAAGACTCACAATCCTCGAGACATAAAGTTCGCCAAAGGCCCCACGCGTGGTCGAGTCTTGACAGAAGGAAATGCGCCACTTTAGTCAACCCGTCGATCACGACCCAAATAGCATCATTCCTTTGGATGAGCGGGCAAACCGGTGATGAAGTCCATGCCAACGGAATCCCACTTCCATTCTCGCACCGCAAAGGCCGAAGAAGACTGCTGACGCCGATGCTCGCCTTCACACGACAAAGACACGCCGCACTCGACAACGAACTTGGCAATCTCACGCTTCATTCGGGTCCACTGAACCTCGACGAAGGTCCCGATACATCTTGGTAGCCCCGGATGAATAGACAAAGGAGAATCATGGGCTTCGCGGAGAATCAAATTCCGCAATTCCATGACTTTAGGAACCACAAGACGCCTCAAACCACACAACGCCATGCTCGCCTCCGAAAGCACTTGGCCATCCCATCCTTGATGTTCTCGCTTGATTTGGCTCACACCAACATCATGCTCACAGCCGCCTTGATTTGGTCCACCAAGGTTGGTTGCACAACCAATGTAGCAAGAGAACCGCGCTCGATCAAACCCAAATTGAGGCGCTGGAATTCGAAATGAGGGTAGGTCGCGCTCTTGGAGCATCAACATGTTACAATACACCTTCCGATCGAGTGCATCAAAGAACGACATTGGCCTTGCCCGGATGGTACTGAATACCCATGTCATAGTCCTTGATCAATTCCAACCATCTTCTTTGCCTGAGGTTCAGATCTGGCTGGGTGAACAAGTACTTCAAGCTCTTGTGGTCAGAATACACCTCACAACGGTTACCAATCAGATAATGCCGCCAAATCTTGAGTGCATGGACCACAAAGATCTAACTCCAAGTCATGAGTAGGATAGTTGAGTTCATGAGGCCTCAATTGCCGCGATGCATAGGCCACAACCTTGCCTCCCTGCATAAGAACACAACCAAGACCCTGACGAGAAGCATCACAATAGATATCAAAACTCTTGTGAATATCAGGGAGAACAAGCACTGGGGCTGAGGTCAACCGCGTCTTGAGTTCCTGAAAACTCACATCACAAGCAGTGGACCACTCAAACTTCTTGTCTTTCTTGAGTAGTTCACCATAGGCTTCGCAATCTTGGAGAAATTCTCGATAAAGCGGTGATAGTAGCCACCAAACCAAGAAAACTCCGCACATCGGTGATCGACTTGGTGACCCCAAGATAGCACATCACCGACCTTGCTAGGATCCACGACCACACCCCGCTGAAAGAACATGGCCCAAGAATGCCACTTCCTTCAACGAAACTCGCACTTGCTGAATTTGGCATACAACGGTGCTCACGCAGCTTGCCCAACACCACTTAAGATGCTCAAGATGCTCTTCTTCACTCTTGGAGTAGATAAGGATATCATCGATGAATACCACCACAAACCTATCCAAATACTCCATGAATACCGAGTTCATAAGATTCATGAACAAAGCAGGAGCATTAGTCAAACCAAAAGACATGACGGTGTACTCGTAAAGACCATAACGAGTAGCAAAGGCCGTCTTAGGAATATCCTCGGCCCTGATCCTGACTTGATGATAGCCCAATCTCAAGTCAATCTTGGAGAAGACACGTGCTCCGGTCAACTGATCGAAAAGATCATCAATACGGGGCAAAGGATACTTATTCTTTACCGTCACCTCATTAAGCTTGACGGTAATCAACACACATGCGCAAGGTCTTGTCCTTCTTCTTCACAAAGATAATCGACAACCCCAAGGAGATGAGCTAGGACGGATAAAACCCTTCTCTTGCAGCTCACCCGATTTGCTTCTTCACTCCTCCAACTCATTAGGAGGCATGCGTCACGGCCTCTTAGAAATAGGGGCGATGCGGGCAAGAACTCTATCACAAACTCAGATCTCAAACAGAGGCATCCCGGCGAAGTCTTCGTGAAAGACATCCGCAAGTCGCACACGTGGGACGCCGTGAATCTCCACACTGGCTTTGCTTCAAGGACATAAAGGTGGGGCTCTCGCAATCGTGGCGAAACCCAACCTGCTCACCCAAGGATCGTGAGGTAGACAATCTTCCCGCACAATCGATTTGTCCCAAGTGTTGGGACAACCAATCCATGCCAAGAATCACATCCGACGCGCCGAGTCGAAAGGTGATAAGATTCGCCAAGAATCCCACTCCTTCGATGTGGACAGAACATCCCAGATACTCGGTCGCCTCTCATTTCCAACCCGAGAGCGAATCAGCAGTGGAATCCCAGAGGAACACAAAGAAGCCCACAATCAACAAAGAAAAGACCTCAAAATAAAAGAATGCGAGGCCCCAGAGTCAAATAAAACAGTAGCGGCGCAATTTAACAAGGAGCGCACCCAACACCACGCCGGTGCCTCCTGTGCCTCCTCACCGAGATGTGATTGACTCGGCCGCTCCCCAAGCCCGGTCTTCGGTCGGGTGGTGACCACTCCCGCCCGCCCTCCATTAGGACGAGGGCGCTCAGCTTTCTTAGGACAACTACTCGCGTAGTGGCCCTTGTTGTGGCGATAGAAGCGGTGACGTTGGCGCGGGGTTGTGGGGAACACCGCTGGGTCGCAGTGCACGCGATCGAGTCACGGCTCGCGGAGGACGTGGAGCAAAGCTAAAGGCCTCGGTGGTGGTGAAGCCAAAGAACGGCCACCGTGCAGACCAACCCGGGACGAACGAGGCCACTGCGCGATCGGCGGCCTCCCACTTGCGCTATGGACTCGCCACGCGCTCGCCTTATGCTCGGCGACGATGGCCTTGTCCACCAAGGTCCGAAGTCGGGAAGTCCACAATAGAGAGCTTGTCCTGGCTCCTCGCACAAACCCTCCATGAACTTCTCCCGCTTGGCCTCATCGGTGGCCACCTCGGCAGAGAGCGCACCTCGCCAAATGGTTGAACTCATGGAGGTACTCCGTCACGATTTGCGCCTGCTTGAGCGCAAGGAACTCCTTCTTCTTGACTTCATCAGCCGGCGGGGACATGGGCCCGACGGAAAGCTCGACCGAACTCCTCCCACGAGACCACGTGTCCCGCAGGCTGCATGGCGAAGAAATTCTCCCACCATGAGAGTGCCGCACCCTCCAACTGATGGGATGCGAAAAGTGCCCGCTCCTACTCCTGGCACTGAGCAACGTTGAGCTTCCGCTCAACCAGACGCAGCCAGTCGTCTGCGTCCAAGGGATCCTCAGACCGGGAGAAGGTAGGAGGCTGAGTACGGAGGAACTCCGCAAGTCCCCCACGAGTCTGATGTCCACCACCTCCAGATCCAAAGGCACCAGAGGGAGTGGAGGTGTTCCTTGCGATAACCTCCAACACCCTACGGTCCTCCGAACGATTGCGTTCGATCTGCATGAGGACTTCCGCCATGGTCGGAGGAGGGGGAAGCTCCTCATCGGGACTACCCGGCTGATTCCGGCCGCTACGTGTCCCACCAGCCATCCTGATTCACTGAGATAAGTTAGCTACAAGCACGAGATAAAAAGAAGGCAAAGAAATCCAAACTCAAATAAAAGGGCTCAGGAATAACCACCAAGAGTACAAGACCAAAAATCACCAAATCGACTTCCTGAAACGACTAACCCGTATGGAAGAACGAGCAATCGTTTGCGAAGACCCAAAATTTCAGCACTAATTTCTAGCTCAAAACAGCCCAAAATCAGGGTATAACAACCTACTAGAGTATAGGCACTAGCTAATCTCATATCACTTCTTACCCTTCTATCCCCACAAGTTTTAGTTGGATTTACCTCTCATTTCCTACCTTAATTACTAACCACTAGCTAGCTGTCCAAATTCCTTCCTCCAAGCCCTCATGTTTCTCCCAAAACCAAGTTAATCGATAAAGGCTAATTCTTGAAAGGAAGAGGGGAACAACTTTTTCAAACTTAAGTGAGAGTAAGGTGAGATGAGCAAGCTAAGACAGGTAAGGAGCAAAATCAGAGAACTTACTTAAGTTTTACAAACCTTTTGAAAGTAAGCTTTCAAAATATTCTAGAGGCGACCAAGCTAGGGGTTTCTACGGTCAGTATGGCTCTAATACCAACTTTGTGAGGACCCGGAATATTTAAGTAGTAACACTTAACCTCCAAATGGTTCTAGCATTACTAATTAAACATTCTAAGCCTCGATGGGCATATGTTTCCCACTGCAACATATGCACATCATCACAAAATTACACATCATTTCCATACAACATACATCACTAAGTTCAACCACGACATACATAAAGTAAAGTTATTACAAAAGAGAGCCGACCGGCCAAATAGAACAATATACAAGAATGACAATGAAGCAAAGGTGCCATAAGATGGCTAGAACAAAAGTCGACCGGTTAGCCATACACCCACAAGGCAACCGACCGGGCCGCCAAGCTAGTCGCCCCGCAAGCTACCGCAACACAGCTCACAAAAGTGAGGCCCCGCAGGCTCACCTTCTTCCTCTGCAACAAAACAATTAAGCATAGCAACTGAGTACAAAGATTGTCTTTGTACCCGCAAGACTGACGTGTGGAATAGCAGACCTATTCATAAACTACATGCAAGCTTATTTAGGTGGAGGTTGTATGTCTTCTTTTGCATGAAGCCAACTTTATTTGCAATAATGTAATACATTTTAAAAGCAAGTTTGCAAATCTGTTTTGTTATCAAAGTAATGAGTAGTAAAGATACATACAAGTAACCACCTGGAAGTGACTATCCCAATAGCCACCACAACATAGCACTAATCCCGATTCGTACTCACCCATCAAGTTTTAATTTAAAAGGTTGTAGTCTAACTCTTGAAAGACCTTGCCAGCGTGTCCATAACCTAGGACGAGGCTATTCGAATAGTTTTAACCTCGCAGGTGTACCAATGTACCCACACTTGGACCGCCTTCAAGCCACAAGCACACTACCGGAGGGTATGCCGCCCGCTAAGTCCTACGAGACATTTCCAATATTGTGTATCAACCACGAGCCGCTCAGTATGGGTAGAAACACCATACGCTTACATTGCAAGCCGAAGACAACAAATCCCATCACGGGTGAAGTCTTTCTGACACTACAATGCTCCCAACACCATCCCTCCCGCGACCTCCTGCGACCCGAGGCAATACACGCCAAAGTACTAAGTCAAGAGAGGTCCCATACCTCTAATGTGGTTAGCACGCTAAAATGCTTGGTTTAGTGTAACAAGATGTTCGGTCCTTGTTGACCCGGGCACCATTCCAGTCACACCCAAGAATCACACCATCATACCATTGTGCCCAAGTCTAAATCTTTTTGTTTTCAGTTTTAGTTTTCATAAGTAGACATAGCACAAGGTGGAAATCATAATCATAATAAGTTTGATGTGATCAAGGTTATCGACAAGTCGATAACCGCCCATTTCTACCGAAGCTAAGCATGGCTAAGCAATTAATTCGCAACTACTAAGTGACAAGAGCCCATCCATGAACTCTAAATCACAGCAAGTAACCTAGGCTCATGATAGTAGAGGATAATCATTTGCTAAGGGAATGCATCTATTAGGCCAACTATCAACACAAAATAGCAATGCATACATAGAATTTGTAATCAACATAAATACTTAAAATACCGGATTAACATGATCAAACCGCTTGCCTTCTTGCTCGTTGCTCAAGTTGTTGTGGAGGGTCGCTCTGGATTACCGCAAATGTCGAATCCTAAGCGCAAAGGCAAAAGAACCAAGAACAACCAATAAGACTAGCAACACTTAACAAAAGAGCAAGCAAAATTATCCAAATGCGACTTTAAACTTATACACAAGGTGAAATACGAATATACCAAGACATAGAAACTGAAAACCTAATTTGGATTTGTGGTGCAAAAGATATTACCTAAAAACACATTTTCTACCATAATTAGCACTGTAGCAAAACATTTTCTAGGAGGGTTTCAAGTTGAAATTTTTGTGGTAGCTATCTACCGCATAGAGGTAATCCATATAAAATTTTAGGTCATTTGGAGTTAAAATGATTTAGTTATGATTTTTCTAAGATGCAAAACTAGCATAATGCACTTTCGAGAAATATAAACTTGTGCAAAACCTATTTCACATTATAGAATGATAACAGAGGGATTTCTAACATCAAATTTCTATTTTTAGGATTTACAGGAATTATCGTGTCTATTACATCATTAAATGAATTTTTAAGTGCTGCTAATAAGGTTAAATCTACTACATATTTTTCTGGTGCTGATTTAGGCCTTCCACCAATTTTAGATTAAAGTTTAGTTTAATAACCAAATTTATCAAAGTTAAAATCATACAATTATCAGATATACAGAAAAAGATATGCATTTTCCAAGTTTTGATACAATTCTAGAATATATAAAAATAGCAGAAAACAAGTTATAAAAGACTACAGAATTTTCTACTACAGAAGCAAAGCTAAAAGCATTTTTATATTAAACTTTAGCGAAATACAAATTTATTGCAGTTGGTTTCATGTAAAAAGGATTTATCTTGAATTAGTTATGAATTTCTAAAGTTCTGATACAATTTTCAGTTGATAAATAATTACTTACAGAAATAAAAACCAACCCAACCGACAATAAACGACGTGGACGCTCGTGGGCCGTCGATGTGAAATCCAACGAGCCACACGCACTGAAAACAGCGCACGCGCGCGATTCATAACAGAAACCCACCGTTGGATCAAGATCCAACGGCTCACGAGGAAGCATGCAACCGGAGGGTGCGATTACCTCGACGAACCACGACCGCAGATCTAAAGATGAACGGCTCAGAACCCAGATCTAACCGGAAGGTCCGATTGCACACATGATCTCAGCCGCAGATCACGAGATGGACGGTCCAGGATGATGAGGGGAACCGGATGGTCCGAATGCATACAAGTTCTGGGCCGCAGATCGCGAAATGGACGGCGGTCCAAGATCGGCGTGCAATGAGAGTCGACACGTGGGGCCGCATGTCGGTGATTTCGAGTCACCCACGCTACCGTTTAACCCACGCGCACGCAGTGCATCGCCCACTTGTCGGCGATCGAGGTGGCGGTTAGGAGTAATTTAATGATTCCAATGATTACCGAATTAGGCACTAATGACTACTGGAATTTGATTTTAATCCCTCGGGCCCACAAGTCAGCGACCCAGGAGGTTTCCGACAGGATTAAATGCCGACATTTTAATTAATCAATGATTAAGCATTAATGATGTCGGAACAGTGCGGGATTGAACCAGAGAGTGATCTAAGGGTATTGGGCCCACTGGTCAGTGGCTCAATGACAATGATTAAGACATAATTAATAACTAATGATTAGCAATTAATGTGTCCTAATCGATGATTTAAACGGAGCTCGTGCGGCAAAAACCCGAGTGGTTTCAACGGCAAATCGCCGGCGACACTGGCCGCGGCGGCGCCCACCAAGGGCCAAAATGGATTCGCAATAGCACAACGAATCTAGGGGTAGCATCCTCACCGGCGGCGAAGGACTAGAACGCCGGCTAGCCGGAAAATGAAAGAGGGAGCTTACGGCTAAACACGAAAATAGCGAAAAGCTCACCGCACCTAGGATGCGGGTGCCATAGCCTCTAAGGACTAATCGGTTACCTTAGCGAGAAGAGGTTTCACAGACGGCCGAGAAGCTTGACCACGGTGGAAGCTCACGACTTGGAGAAGAAAACCCAAAATGACACCGAGCCACATGAGCGATACTAGCATGAATATAGCTTCATTATGATCCATGTGGCTATAAGAGCAAGAGATGAGGAAGTGGTGCACTTAATGAGCCGAGGAAGACGATACTCACTTTTCGGCCGAATTTGAACAAACCCCAAATTGGACAATTCCTGAGAATCAAATCCAAAATTAAGTGAGGGGAAATGTCCAAGATAATAAAGGGATAAGGTTAGGGCGAAGAAACATGAAGGAGGACCACTGGAACACCAAGAACACTGATGGAGCTCCACGGGTCAACAATGGCGATTTGCCATTTTTGAGGTATTAAGCTCCAATACTGTGAGTGAGGCTTGGTGGTGATCTAAAGAGATACTAGGAAGCAATGAGGGTGCTTATAAAGCCTTGAGGACATTAGGTTTGCACCACAAGCTTTCAAGCGCAGAACACAAAGCACAATGAGCGCCGACAAGGGAAAAAGGTTGGGGATGGTGCATTAGGTATGGCTCTGCTCGAGGGTCTCCATGCCCCTAAATGTCGCCTAGAGTGACAGAGGAGGCATGAAATGACACCGCCATGCCCTCCACTATTCATGCACGCTAGAGGTTGAAGAAGACTAGGAAAGACACTCGGCGATTCTCAACCGCAGATTCAAAACGAACGGCAGAGATTACGCCACGCCTCCGAGGGTTAAAACACGCGGGAGATTACGAGCCCTACGATCGAAACGAACAACTCGGATTGCTCCACGCCGCAAACTCTTATTTACCACGAAGTACGCGAGCGCTGGATCTTAATCCAACGGCTCGATTCAAAAATGCAACCGGATGGTCCGAAGGGTTCGGAGATCTCAATGGTTGGATGGGAATCTAACGATCGACAATCAAACTTGCAACCGAGGGTCCGAATGGTTTCACGCGCGCCGTGCGATTTAGATCCAACGGCCGATTCACGCGCTTTGAAAGAGTGGCTCGGTGCGCTTAGTTGATCGACCGAATCAATTGGCTCGAGCCCAGTCCGACTCGAACCCGAGTAACAAGAAACCAAGTTTGACTTTGAAATAAAGACAGAGACTTTGAAAGATTTATTTGAGATAGCAATTTAACTCTAAAAATTATGAAAATTTTACTGAAGCTTGCTAACTCAAATATTAACCTTGGGTAAAATTTTCAGAGGTTTTATACTGTGAATAAATCTCCCAAAATTCTGCAAGGCTCTGTTTTAATGTTTGACTAAGAGTCAAACAGTTTGATCGCTCTAAAATTATTCAAACAATTTCTAAAAATTGTGAAATTTTTGAGAGGGGTCACATACCATCACAGAGACTTAGGAAAAATATTTCCAGAGGATGATCATAAGATTTGACAAGATTGTTTTTGGAATAGCAAGATTTGGATCAACAAGACTTGTGACAATGTAATTCCACAATTCCTTGAACAAGAATTGATTGGCACAACAGGAAATGCATGATGTAAGAAAAAGTTTTAATTTTTACTCATTTTCTTACATTTGAAACACAAGCCCAAAATTTGGGATGTTACAAGAATACACGAGTAGGTCGCTTAGTTCGATCAGTTACAGACTGGTCGTATAGAGATACGAGCTGGTCGTAGACTGGTCGAAACCTGGTCATGAGGAGTTACGAACTGGTCGAGACTAAATATGAACTAGTCATAGACAGTTACAAACTAATCGTAGTTAAGTATTAACTGGTCATAAGGACTTACGAACTGGTCGTACCTAAATATGGACTAGTCGTGACGAGATACGAGCTGGTCGTAAGTGATGAGGACCTGGTCGTAGATCATATTGTATTAAGGTTCGTCTGATATAATTTGTGTGTATTCGAGAAACATTTTGTCCTGCAAGGAACCGCTAACAACTCGTGTTCAGAAAGGGTTTCCGAGTCACAACCGATTACGCATAAACCTAACGGGTTGGAACAAACTAGTACAGATACGATTCGTAGAAGTGTTTGGATAGGATCCGTCATGGGCACTATATAAGGAGATGCTTGAGGCTGTTGGGAGAGATACGAGTTCATGTGAGTTGCTCCACCGAAACCCTAGCCGCTATCTTCCTGAGTGTTCTGCCGTGCGACTTGGTGCTAGCACATCGGCATATGGTTGTTCCTTCCCTGGACGTGTGGATATCGTAGAGGCGCTACTGCTGTTGCGGTTGCGCTTGAGGACGATCCGCGATCATCACAAGGAACATTAGAGGTTGTGGAGGAGATGATCGACTACGAGGACGTTGTACGATCGACTACGACCACTTCATTGACATGCTCTACGTTGGATCAGGCTACTCTAACTCTTCTTGTACTATACTGCGCGTCTGGTGGTAATGATCTGTGATCATCTACTTGCTTGGTTTCTGGGTTTACGTGGTAGAAATTTTGAATTACTGCTAGCGTAGCCTACCCGTATCCCTTCAAAAGATTCCTATCTTTCTACTTCCTTTTGGAGGAGAACTACGTGCCACTATATAAAGCCTTGAGGGGTGGTCATGAAAAACACAAGTCATAAACCAACTCATCCAAAACAAGAGGCGCACAAGAAATTAGATGCTAGATTATTATTTAACACTAGATTCTTGTATAGAGTATTGTGAGAGAGCAACAATCCCGTGTGCTCTTTTGAGATTGTGCTTAAAGAATTTACGAGATTTATCTACTTTGTTCTTGATATTGTGCACACTCATGCAGTATCTCTCAAATCTAATCCAATCTGGGAGCTGCTATTCATAACAAAGGCCATTAGAGTATAACACTTATCAAAGTGTTGGGAAATACCCAAATATTTGTTAGGAAAGACCCCACCTTACAGCAAAAGATATCAGCAAAGCTCTTCACCTCTTCCTCCTTACAACCAATGGGGTGTACCAGCCCCATTTTGAATATATGGTAATTATAAGCATTTCATGAGCATTTATGTCATTTTGGAGCATAAGCATAAATTGTTGCATTGGAAAAATTAAAAATCCAAAAGAAAAACTACAACTTGAAATCCAACTCTAAAGGAAAAATGAAATAATGCTTATGAATACCTCTGGTTAATAATTTATTCAAATACTAGAATAATTATCATGAATTAATATGATTTTTTTTCAAAATTTTAGAACTCTTCTTGACATGGATAAAAATCTATGTTCAACTCATAAATAGGATCTAAAAAGAATTTAAATAAAGCAATTAAGTCATGAACAGTAAGTTTATGAAATTTATATGGGTTCTATAGTATCCCAGTAGCATCTAGGAAAAATTTCAAAATTTTTCAAATTTTATTTCTATTTTTTTAACCTCTAGTCAAACTAGAAGCATTTGAATTTTATTCGGTCAACCAAACCGACCGAACCCGGACCCTTTTGGACTGTAGCGACCGAGCCAACTTAAAGGACTTGATCGCATCGCACCTGCTCACGCGCGCCGTCCGATGTTAAATGGACCGTCCAGATTTTATGGGCTATTCGGAACATCCAGAATCTCCACGTGATCTTGACCATCGGTTTTCAAATGAACCGCATCCGTTCGCTCGTGCCTTACAGACTCACACCGCTTCACAGTAATACCCCGAATGTTTCTAAGGAAGGAGAGTAAACGAAATAGGGGTTTTTCTGTAATACTCCAACTTATTGTAATGAAGGAAGTAGTGAAAAGAGAAATTAGACTTTAGAGAAGGGAAAATTTGCAATTCTTTGACAACCTGTGCTTCGGGCTTTGGCCTAGGAGGCCCATGAGGGGCCGGCCACTAATAAAAGGAGGGGGAAACCCTAGCCCACCACTGTAGCACATATTACTACAGTGTTCCGCCGCTGCTACAGTGCCGCTACAGTACACGCCCTCCTCCTTGCACTCCGTTGCTCTCTCTTGGTAGTGCTCTCCCATTGCTGTCGGCCAAGGACAAAGGTGGAGGGAGAGAGGAGAAGAAGGGGAGATGAGCATCTAGCGGGGGGATTTCAGCGGGCACGTGTATCTCTAAGGGTAACGATTGCCGGTTGTTGTTGTTTGATTAGTCGTAGAAGTGAAACCGATTAAATTTGATTGGATCAAAGTCTGTCTGCGGTAAATTCGAATCTGTCCAGTATGTTGCATGGTATGTTTCGGGTTATAAAAGGCTGAATTTGAAGTTTTGATCTCCTAGAGATATTTAGATAATGTTCTTAGCTTTCGGTGGCCGCCAAGAACACCTGATTCCGACATACGGATCAAACGTTATGATCGTTTCAGTTTCTGCTGTCCAGAATTCTGATGAGAATTACCTTGTAAGTTGTCTTCTAAAATATGTTTATGTTAATGGACGATTCAGGGTTTTCACCCAAATAGGTTATTGTAGATAATTTCATAACCTTTTCAGATTGTTAAAGAATGCTTCATTCGGAGTTCTACATCAAAAGTTATGGATGTTTTATTATTGCTGTCCTAGTTGTTCCGATAGCTTCTGTTCTGCTGTTTCATTTGACTATTAGCAAATTAAATTGGCCGAATTGGGTTATCTCGTCAACTAGAAAGTTGTAGATATGTTCGTTAAGCTCATGTAGGATCTGGGTTCACCTCGTTTGGAGTCCCAGGTCAATAGTTATGCTCATTACCGTGCTACTGTCCGGATGCGATTCCATGGTGCTGCCGGAATTACAGATTTGGGTTTATGACTATGTCTTGGGTGTGCAAGAGGGTATTGTAAGATGTTAGGACGTGTCAAGTACCATGTTGTTCTTATTTCATTTATTTAATTGTTTAGGCAGCGAGGCTACGGGTTTGAGAGCATCATCGTTGCCTGTTAACGCGTCGCATCGCGGAAGGCAAGTACAATGACTTTTGTGTGATTTGTAAACACTGGATGCTCGATGATTAGTATTGTGTTTTGTTTGTTATGTGAGAAGCTTCAATGTTCATGTTCCATCCACGGGAGTAGAATATCTACGGGAGTGGAGATTATAGTATTCAAGAGGTTCCGATGATTATGTTCTTTGCGTATGCCTTTTCATATGTGTGGAGATGATATTAGTCATTATTCATAAGTTTATTCATGCATCCATGTTCATGTTCCGTCCACGGGAGTGGAGCTCCACGGGAGTGGAGTCTAAAGTCCCAACAATTCCAGTATGGGCAAATGAAGTCTCACCATTCCAATGTGGGAAGTTTTGGACACCCGTATGAAACGTTCTTCATACGGTATTTTGGATCCCCGTGTTTCGATAAATACGGGCTTAAGTGAACACCGACGGGTGTGTCACCAGCTATACCGGTATATGCATGTGTGCAGTCCATCCTTCGATTACATTCATTCATTTCATGCATTCCCAAATATTCGTTTGTGGTATGTACAAAATTGTGAAAAGGTTGTCTTGTCATTCTTGGGTTGTATGTTAATTTATTCCATGTACTTGCTGAGTCCTGGACTCACTCTTGCTTCGTTTATTTATTTTAGGTGATCAATGAAGATGTTTCTCTTGGGCGGGAGTAGTCATGCACCACTCATTCACCCAACCTTACACCTACTCCAATAAAAGAACTAGATTATGTTCTTCTTTTATTAAGTGATGGACTGTAATAAAAAAAAACTTAGATGTGGATGATATTTCTTTATTCTACTTGCTAAGGTTGATTAGTTAACTGCAATTGTCCCTAAACATTCGATCGTCATGTTTACCTTCATGGATGCATTAGACTTAATTATTCAGAATTCGTGAACTGTTATTGGATATAGTGTTAATAACTGTTTAGGCTCTAAAACAATGTTGAACATTTTATTTTTAGTCGATGAGTTTTGTTGAAATCCTGCTGCAGAATTGTTATAGATTAGGCTTTTGGGTAATATTTTGGCTTTCGAATAGCCAGGGTGTTACATTCACGCAGTCACTAACAGCCCGGACCCACTTGTTGGTCTAGTCTTCTCCATGCCGCTTCGAGCATTCGCGAGCTCCAGCGCAAAAGCAGGAGGTGGCGAGCACGCCCGGCCGTTTCAGTGCATGCAAGGCCACGTCAAGTTGGCACCGAGCTTGTCACTTCCTTCGTTGTCTCGAGTCATCGATGTGTCCGTTCCCTCGTTGAAGCCCTTAAAACCAGAGCACCATCCTCTCGGCCGATTCTTTCCACTCGGTCATTCTTCTTGCACCCTGAGGCATACTTTCTCGTTCTTGTGCTGTTCTTCTACTCTCACTATGTCATGTTCATCCTTCTAATTTGAATCCTTGTCTTGGTGCGTAGCTCCCGGACCACGAGGTTGTCTTTTGCTGGTTCTCGGGCACGCTCACAGTGCCATCATTATGTCATCTTGACATCTGGTGAGTTCCTCCCAAATTCTTGCACGTCACATTATTTTCTCGGTTCTAAGGAGTATTTCCCCTCAGGCTATTTTCTAATCCATCCACAGGATCTTTGGGAATTTGGTTTTCTTCATCTTCGGCCGAAAATAACTTCATCTTCTCCAACTCTGGTCGGATGAGATTTCGGTTGATTCCTTTCGGCTAGAATATCTCTTGAGCTTCCTTAAGTAATCCTGATCATCCATTTCTTTTGTTTTTTCACAGGATTTCTTCTCCACGTGGAGCTCTCGTTGTCGTTGTTTAGCCATCGTCGTCGTCACACCCTTGAGCTTCTCCAGTTCTTTCTTTACCTCCGGTTGGTTCCTTATGTCCCATAGATACTTTTGCGCACTTTCTTTTGCTCAAAGCATCATCGTTTTGTGCTAGCTATTTTGGCCGTGGGTGTGCCACCGTCGCGCCGCCGCTAGAGCTCGCCGATGACCAAACTCCAGCCACTACCAGGACCGCATAGCTATTGTGAATCCGTTTTTTCCTTTGTTTCGCACGGCCATGCCCCACTGTGCCGGCAAGCCGCCGTGCAAGCTTGCGGGAATGGACTGCTCTGTTGTCGGGGCGTCCGGCACACTGTAGCTCCATCATTAACGATAATCGCTATCGGTTAGTGTTAAATATTGTTAGTTTTGAGTTAAGTGTTGTAGTGTGTCACTAACGGGTGGGCCCTACGGACGGTTAAGTGAATGATTTAAGACGTGTCGTACGTTTTCAGTTAAGAAGAAATGTAGTTCTAATACGCTTTGTGTAAATGTACATTTTCAGTAATGAGAAAACACGATAGCAAAAATACGTCTTCGACGTTGCTTCGGCTGGGGCTGAGTCAAGGTTGACTATGTCAACTTTTGACAGGGGTCCCGCTTGTAAGCAACAGTGGCTAGCTCGGCTGAGTAAGAAAAGTATTCTGTGCGTTAGGATTTCCGAAACGAATTACTTTTGAACTAAAAAAATGGTTTAAATTTCTAAAATGCATAACTAATTCATGTTAACTCCTAATTAAGTGAAACAAATTTTGTTATTTCACATTTTTACAGTACTTTTAATTGGAATAGGTTTTGAACCTGTTATTATTACAGAAAATATTAATATTTAAATTAATTGTATCCTAATGACTTTAACATTGAAAAATTTATAGAAAATTCATATGAACACTAAATAAACTAAAATCTTTATCTCAAATCATATAATATCAGAACCTCACTAAAGTATAAATTCCATGCATGTTTGAGCATTTTGGATTTTTAGTTGTTCTCGATGTTTATTCGTAATTATTATTTACTAGATTCTAAATTGCTGGACGTGAGTGAATATATGCCCGAAAATCCTGAGATAGAACAAGTGGTTTATCAACAAGGCAAGCATCGTCTTGCAACATTTTGATCCCAGTTTTTGTACTTTAGTATTTTAAATTGCAATAATAATTGCTTGCATGCTATTTTTGCCATATATTTTAATTTGTGAGTTTAGATTAGTCATATCCTAATATTTGTGGTTTATCCTTAATCATTCCATACAGTTAAGCTTAAGTTGGATATAGTGTGATCGTAGTTATGCTTTGTATGAATGCTTAGCCTTGCACGTCATTAGATACGTTAGTTCGGTTGACGGGCTTATCTCGTCAATCAAGGGAAACACTGAACATTTTATGTTTCTAAGTTTTGTTCAGATCTTGGATCAGCTGCTTTAGTATAAATTTTGATCTTTGAAACATGATTTAGATCTAGACAAGTGGTGGGATAGTGTGGGTGCCTTCTTGCACGAGAATTGGGTATGTGGTCGTCTTGTCTAGATCATGACGGACCGAAGCTTTTGGGCGGTTACTCCAAGTATCAATCGTTCTTCCACATGCGGTATTATGGACGCCGCTTGGTTAAGTAAGGGGATGATGTTATTGAGTTGGAAAACTGGTGGATAAGGATATATGTGTTTGGTCTCTGTGAGGACCCCGGTTTATTCGGCTTGTACTGTTTAACCATCCACTTGGTCCTAACAGCACAAATCAAATAAACCAAGCCTCGAGATATGTATACTTCCTGAATGCAGATACACACCCCATTACAAAATCATGCATCAATTCCATTCATACACATAGAGCCGAAGCAAAAGCAACAACTGAAAGACATAGATAATATAAAGAGAGTTATTACAAAAGAGAGACCGACCGGCCAAATAACACATAAGTAACTAGTTTAAACAGTGGACGCAAAATGGCCATAAGATGGCGATAAACAAAAGCCAATCGGTGTGCCTTTACCCACAAGGCAACCAACCGGACCGCCAAGCTAATCGTCCCGAACAACGCCGCAACACAGCTCACAAAAGTGAGGCCCTTGGGGCTCACCTTCTTCCTCTGCAACAATTAATATTAAGCAAAGCAGATGAGTACAAAACTTTTTTGTACTGCAAGACCGACGTGTGAGATAACAGAACTATAATTAACTACATGCAAGCTTTATTTAAGTGGAGGAGGCTCGACTTATTTT
Source organism: Ampelocalamus luodianensis (assembly GCA_036346255.1). Taxonomy (NCBI): domain Eukaryota; kingdom Viridiplantae; phylum Streptophyta; class Magnoliopsida; order Poales; family Poaceae; genus Ampelocalamus; species Ampelocalamus luodianensis. Next base: position 32,257,654 of record CM070636.1, read on the forward strand.
CACAGATAAAGCAAGTTTTCATTTGCAATAGGGTAATAGATTCAAAGCAAGTTTGCAATTAACTTTTATTGTTCAAATAAAAGAGAGATAATTATAACAATAGATAGATGACAACACCAACCTAGAAGTGACTAACCCATAGTCACCACAACAATAGCATGAAGTGCCCCTTCATACCACCCAGGTCAAGTTTAAGTTTTTAAAAGGTTGTAGTCTAGTTCTTGTGGGAAATAACCAAGCGTGTCCATAACCTAGGACGAGGCTATTCGAATAGTTTTAACCTCGCAGGGTGTACCAATGTACCCACACGATAGACCGCCTTTCCACCACCCACTGTTAGCACACTTCCTTTGGTATGCAGGCATGGCTAAGTCTAACAAGACGCTTTCCAATGGACGATGCTAATTAAGAGCCGCAACCCACGGGAGAAGGACACATTAGACAGCCTAACCGGTGTGCTAATGCTCCCCTCCAAACACCACAAACACACACACACAGGAACACACCCACCGACCAGCTCATAATTAACACCTCCCAAAGTACTTAGTCAAGAGAGGTTCCATATCCCCCTCGCGTGGTTAGCACGCAACAATTGCTTGGATCAATGGCACAAGTAACTCGGTCCTTAGGGACTTAGGCACCATTCCACTCACACCCAACAGATCACCCAACATACCATTGTGCCCAAGCCAAGATATAATTTTTGTTTTCAGTTTTTTATTTGCAAATTGGTAAAACACAAGGGTTCGACATAATGGAATAATAATAGCATTTGTGTGATCAAGATCACCGACTAAGTCGATGATCGCCCAATACTACCGATACTAGGCATGGCTAAGCAATATTTATTCGAAAATCTACTAAGTGACAAGAGCTCATCCAACGAACTCTAATCACAGCAAATAACCTAGGCTCAGGTAGTAGAGGATAATCATTTACCTACAGATTATGCCACTAGAGGCTTAACTAATCAATTTAACAACAAATTAGCAATGCATACATAGAAGTTAAACAAAATATTAGACTTTAAAAGTAATGGGATCAATAGGAAATGATCAAACTGCTTGCCTGCTTGCTGTTGTTCAAATTGTTGCGGAGGGTCGTTCTCGGGTTACCGCAAATGTCGGCCTAAGCTTAAAGAGCGAAAACAACCAATAAGACGAGCAACACTTAAACAAAACAGGAAGCAAAAATCATCCAAATGCGACGAAATTTATACACAAGGTAGAATACGAAGAAACCTAGACATAGAAACTAGAAAAACCTAATTTGGATTTGTGGTGCAAAAGATATTTCTTAAAAACCTATTTTCGGCCATAATTAGGTACTGTAGCAAAAATATTTTCTATAAAGATTCTGAAACTGAAACTTTTATGGTAGCTTCCTACTAGTATAGTGATCAGCTATATATAATTTCAGGTCATTTGGAGTTATATTGAAAGAGTTATGATTTTTCAAGTCATGAAAATGAACCAAATTAAATTGCATGTGAAATCTTGTTAAAAACAGTAACATGCCTAAAACCAATTTTATCATTTAGTACTTTATTAGAGGAAGCTAACAAAATTGGTTTCACTAAAAATTGATTTTCAGAGAATTAGTTATGCAATTTACAAGTTAATTGCAAATTTTAGAGTAATAAGTAGAACCTATTTCTAAACCAATTTTAAAATCTGTTTTCTGGAGCCAAACTAAACTCCTATTCATTTTTAGATTAAAGTACAGTTCAAACTAAAGCTAACAAAATTTGAATCAACTGATTTGGGTTTAAAATGAATTAGTTATGCATTTTTGAAGTTTAATACCTTTTCCGCTTTGCAAATAAAGCTTTGGAAACTCATAAAGGCCATTACGACGTGGTGATTATGGACCGTCGATCCGGATCGGATGGCCCACGCGCAGCGCGCACAAAGACACACACGCGCCCATCGAGGTTCACCGTTGATCAAGATCCAACGGTCCAGATTGGAGATGGCATTCGACCGAACGAATGCCTTCGCAATCCCACCGCTGATCAAGCATCGGACGGTGGAATGGGTTGGGCCTTCGTGATTCGAACGAAACCGCCGACAAAGCGGACACATCGGCCGACGCTGAGTCACGTGCGGGGTTTTAACGCACGCGCACAGGGGGTTCGAAGAGGGCGGGCCCAGAGGTCAGTGACCGTGGGCCACGCAAAATTGGGTTAGCGCACGGGGTGATTAAAACGTGCGGGCCCACATGCAAGTGACTGAGAAGGTGGGTTTAGGACAGCTAATGATTACTAACCCGTGATTAACAATGATTAGCATTAATGAACGTTATTACTGTGTCCGAACGACATTACGGCACTGCCGTTTTCGTCCGACAAAACGACCGACGCAGTTCCGAGCTCGCCGCCGACGACTCCGGCCGTGGCGGCGCGAGCTAAAGGCCAAAATGGGACCGGAATACCAATGCGCACACATTGGTACCACTCACACCGGCGATAGTGCCCCAGAACGGCGGCTAGCCGACGATGAGCGGCGGCGACAAAAACGGCCGAAATGCGAAATGACCAAAAGCTTCGCAACAAACCATTCTAGTGGGTGCCAAAGCTTCTATGGGCTACTAGAAGGGTACCTGAGCGTAGGGGAGGTCCAGGGATGGACGGAGTTGCTCCGGCGACGTAAGAGGTTGCCGGGCTTGGAGAAGACAACTCGGAGAAGGCGCTCTGAGCAAAGATAACACGATCGCACATCGGGTTAGCTCCAATCAAGCTCGAGAAGTTCCCGAGTAAAGAATTGAAGAATAGAGCTTCTTCGGTGATGAGGAAGAAGGGGGTGCTCACGGCGAAAAGAACAAATCCCAAAATTGAGCCGCTCTGTGAAAAGCAACTACAATTGTTAGGGTTTTGCTCCAGGGGTGAGAGGCACACACCAAACAAAAGAGAGGACGAAATGCCATCTGCAAAGACGGGTTGCACCGGGAGCTCCACTCAACAATGGCGGTTTTAGGTGCTTTTGGTGTTTTGAGCTCACAAAGCACCAAGGATGCTTGTCAAGACTACTGGGTTTTGAAAGGGAACCGAGGGAGAGCCAGGGAGATACTTATAGCTCAAGGAGCTCAAGCTAGGGTTAAGCCCAAGCTCTCGGGTGGACTGGGTTCATGCCCCTGCCATGGGCACCGTAGTGACGGGAGTAGGTAGGAGACGACTTTGGGGAGGAGAAGCTGGTGTGCATTTAATGCATGGCAGCATTTAGCCGTTTAAAGGGCTCAAGGAGGTGACAAGTCACCTCCTCTCTCTGCCATGGCGCACAGGCGGGCACACGCGCGGTGGGAGGAGGAAGATGACCAGCGATGCGAGCGGGGCCACCAGTCAGCGGCACAAAGCGGCTCGAGCCCAAAGCGCCCCATTGGGTTGAGCCCAACCTCAATAGATGTTGGCCGCCGGATAAGATTTGAACGGCCACGATGCGATCGCTAATTGGGAAGACTGAAGTGAACCGGTACGGTCCCGCGACGGTTGGATCAGAATCCAACGGCCGAGAATCGACGCAACCGAGTTGTCCGAACGCTTATCGAATGAGAGCCGCTCGATGGAGATCTAACGGTGATGACGCGCGCTTTCGCCGCCGCGCGGGTGCGATTAGTTGGCTCGGTCGAGTCAAGTGACTTGAGCCCGAGTCTGACTCGCACTCGAGGAACAGTGAAAACCAGTTAGGGTTTGATTTTTGAACTGAAATTTTGGGGATTAAATTGAGGAATCAAATCAACTCCAAAATTTATGAAATTTTAACTAGAGCTTCCTGACTTAAGGATTAACCTTCCATAAAATTTCCATAGATTTTTGTGCACTAAAATTTTCTCAAGAAATTCCAGAAGGTGATTTCAGAGGTTTGACTTGCCTCTAAAATATTTCAAATAATTTCCAAAAATTATGAAATAATTCAGAGGTGTTACCAAGCAACCCTAGAACCCAGGAAAAATTATTACCAAGGGTTTGACAAAAGATTTCACCCAGAAGGTTTTGACTTGAGATAAATGAGGATTTTGATTTTGAATTTCCCAAAATTCCTTTACAAGAATTTCAGAAAAGTTTTAAGAGTAAAAGGATGAAGGAAAAGTTTTAATTTACCCTCATTTTATTACATTTGAAACACAAGCCAAAATTGGGGATGTTACAAACCTCTCCCCCTTACAAAAATCTCGTCCCGAGATTTGGTTCACTCGGAAAAGAAAGAGGGGTAGTCTGCACGAAGACGATCTTCTCGCTCCCAAGTAGCTTTGTCCTCGGAATGGTCTGACCACTGAACTTTAAGTAACTTGATGGTCTTATTCCTTGTTCTTCGCTCAGCCTCCTCGAGTATGCGAACAGGGTGCTCGTGATAGGTCAAATCCTCCTGAACATCAAGAGTTTCCAACGGAGCTTCCTCTGTTGGAACACGGAGGCACTTCTTAAGCTGGGACACATGGAACACATCATGTACCCCCGCAAGTGCAGCAGGCAACTCCAACTTGTAGGCAACAGCTCCCTTCTTCTCGACGACACGGTATGGACCGACATATCGAGGAGCTAACTTGCCCTTGACACCAAAACGCTGGTGACCTTTCAGAGGAGAAACCTTGAGATAAACGAAGTCATTGGGCTCAAAGCTCAACTCACGACGACGGCGATCCGCATAGCTCTTTTGCCTGGATTGAGTCGTGTTGCGATCACGAATGAGTTGGACTTGACCTCGGCCTCATTAATCGAGTCCGCCAAAGAAAGGTCTCTCACCGGTCTCGCACCAGATCAACGGGTCCTACACTTTCTCCGTATAAGGCCTCAAATGGTGCCATGCCGAGACCGCTTGGAAGTCATTGTTATAAGAAAACTCGGCGAATGACAAGCACTTCTCCCAATGCTTCCCATAGGAAAGGACACAAGCTCGCGAAGATGTCCTCCAAAACTTGGTTGACCTCTCGGTCGACCATCTGCTTGGGGTGATATGTCAGGCCGAAGAGAGACGAGTTCCCATAGCTTCTTGCAAGCTATGCCAGAACTGGGAAGTGAAGATGGAACCACGATCAGAAATGATCGTCTTCGGCACCCCATGCAAGCTCACTATCCTGGCGATATAGAGCTCCGCAAGGTGACCGTGCGAATCTTGGTCTTGGCTCGAAGAAAATGCGCCACTTTCACAACCGGTCAATGATAACCCAAATGGCATCATTGCCCTCGGTGATCTAGGTAGGCGGTGACAAAATCCATCCCGACCGAATCCCACTTCCACTCCGAATGGGCAAGGGTCGCAATCCACCGACGCTGATGCTCGGCCTTGACACGACGACACATGTCGCACTCGGCAACGAACCTTGCGATCTCCCTCTTCATTCGGGTCCACCAAAACCTCTGGCGGAGATCCTGATACATCTTCGTGGCCCCGGGATGAATAGATAACGGAGAATCGTGGGCTTCGCGGAGGATCAAATCCCGCAACTCCATGTCCTTTGGAACCACGAGGCGTTGCCCAAACCTCACGACACCAAGCTCATCTACGGAGAAGCACTTGGCTGTTCCATTCTTGACATTTTCCTTGATGCGGTTCACCCCAACATCCGATCGCGAGCGCACTGATCCGATCCACCAAGGTTGGTCGGACAACCAAGGCAGCGAGGAACCATGCTCAACCAAACCCAAGTTGAGACGCTGAAACTCCTCCAGAAGGGTGGGCTGAGGCTCCTTGAGCAGCAATGCATTGCAATGCGCTTTGCGACTAAGCGCATCCGCAACGACATTGGCCTTGCCCGGATGGTAGTGAATACCCATGTCATAGTCCTTGATCAACTCCAACCATCTCCTTTGCCTGAGGTTCAGATCTGGTTGGGTAAACAAATACTTCAAGCTTTTGTGATCCGAATACACTTCACAACGATTACCGATTAGGTAATGTCGCCAAATCTTAAGTGCATGGATCACAGCGGCTAACTCTAAGTCATGGGTAGGATAGTTGAGTTCATGAGGTCTCAATTGCCTTGATGCATAGGCCACTACCTTGCCTTCTTGCATAAGGACACAACCGAGGCCTCGACGAGAAGCGTCACAAAAGATATCGAAGCTTCGACGGACATCGGGGAGAACAAGAACGGGAGCGGTGGTCAATCGCTTCTTAAGTGCTTGGAAACTTTCCTCGCAATCAGCGGACCATGAGAACTTCTTGTCCTTCTTGAGCAACTCCGTCGCCGGCCGCTATCTTCGAAAGTTCTCGATAAAGCGACGATAATATCCCGCTAAACCAAGAAAACTCGAACTTCGTGGCCGGCGTGGGTTGACTCGAGAAAGCACATCTCGATCTTGCTAGGATCCACAGCCACGCCTCCCGCCAAAGAATATGGCCTAAGAAGGCTACTTCCTTCAACCAGAATGCGCACTTGCTGAACTTCGCATACAACTGGTGCTCGCGAAGCTTGCCCAACACGAGCCTCAAATGCTCGGTGTGCTCCTCATCGCTCTTGGAGTAGATAAGGATATCATCGATGAAGACCACAACGAACCTATCCAAATACTCCATGAACACCGAATTCATGAGGTTCATGAACAAGGCCGGAGCATTGGTCAAGCCGAACGACATGACGGTATACTCGCATGCCATAACGAGTAGAAAAGTCGTCTTTGGAATATCCTCCGCCGAATCCAACTCGATGATACCCCACTCTCAAATCAATCTTGGAGAAAACTCGAGCTCCAGTTAATTGATCAAAGAGGTCATCGATACGGGGCAAAGGGTACTTATTCTTTACCGTTACTTTATTAAGTGGACGGTAATCAACGCACATGCGCAATGTTTTGTCCTTTTTCGGGACAAAGATTGCTGAGCATCCCCAAGGAGATGAGCTAGGGCGGATGAAACCCTTCTCTTGAAGCTCACCCAGCTGCTTCTTCAACTGCACCAACTCAATTGGGTCCATCCGGTAAGGCCTCTTCAAATCGGGCGATGCAGGAACCAACTCAATGACAAACTCGAGGTCTCGAATCGTGGCATCCTGGAAGGTCGTCGGGAAGACATCAACAAAGTCACATACCACTAGGACTTCACTAATATCTAGAGCTGGCTTCGCTTCAAGCGTGAAGAGATGCGGGTCCTGCAGCTTCGGCGAAAAGCGAACCTGCTCGCCGGAAGGACTGGTGAGGTAGATGAGCCTCCTAGCGCAATCAATTTGTCCCATGTCTTTGAGACAACCAATCCATGTCTAGGATTACATCTAAGCTCGCCGATCAAGTAGGATAAGGTTTGCCAAGAATCCTACCCTTCTATCTCAACAGGACATCCCTACACTCGCACTCGACTCTCAACTCCGAACCGGGAGAGCGAATGAGCAATGGGACCAACAATGGAGTAAAAGAAGACCTCCCACAAAGAAGAAAGACTCGTAAATGCAGGCGAATGAGATGCGCCTGAATCAAATAAAACTGTAGAAGGGAAAGAGTTAACCGAAAGGGTACCCAACACGACGTCGGGTGCCTCCTGTGCCTCCTCCGCGGAGATGAGGTTGACGCGGCCACTACCCACGCCTTGGGTAGCGGGGACAACCTTCTGATCCTGGGGAGGACCACCTCCCTGCCCGCGTCCTCCATTAGGACGAGGGGCCGCTCCAGTCCTGTTAGGGCAACTATTGGCATAATGCCCCTTCTGGTTGCATGAAAAGCAAGTGACCGCGCGGTCGGATTGCGGGGCCACCTGCTGGTTCGCAGCGCACGTGATCGGGCACGGCTGCGGAGGGCGAGGAGCTGGTGCTGGCGGCCTCGGTGGTAGTGAAGCCACAGAACGGGCCCCTGGGGTAGGCCCGACACGGGGACGAGAAAGGCCGGCCTGTGCAGACCGCTGGGCCTCCCACTTGCGCTTGCGGGACTCGCTCAGCGCCTTCGCCTTGTGCTCAGCAACAATGGCCTTGTCCACCAAAGCCTGAAAGTCAGCAAAGTCCACAATGGAGAGCTTGTCTTGCAGCTCTTCAGACAGGCCCTCCATGAACTTCTCCTGCTTGGCCTCATCAGTGGCCACCTCAGATGGAGCATAACGAGCCAAGTGATTGAACTCGTACAGATACTCCATCACTGACTTACGCCCTTGCTTGAGCGCAAGAAACTCCTTCTTCTTTAGCTTCATCAAGCCGGCAGGGATGTGAGCTCGACGGAACGCCGTCCGGAACTCATCCCAAGAGACAGTGTGGCCGGCGGGCTGCATGGCCAAGAAGTTCTCCCACCAGGAGAGCGATGCCCCTGCAGCTGATGGGAGGCAAAGAGTGCCTTGTCCTGGTCTAGGCACTGAGCAACGTCGAGCTTACGCTCAACCTGATGCAGCCAGTCATCTGCATCCAATGGGTCCTCAGACCTGGAAAACGTGGGGGGCTGAGTGCGAAGAAACTCAGCCAAACCCCCACGAGACTGATGTCCGCCCCCCTGCCCGGATCCTGAGGCACCGGTCAGGGCGGAGGTGTTGCGCGCAATAACATCCAGCAGGACCCTCCTGTCCTCTGAACGGTTGCGCTCGATCTGAAGGAGAACCTCAGCCATGGTCGGAGGAGGTGGGAGCTCCTCATCCAAACCAGGCTGCTGACCACGGCCGCTACGAGTACCTCCAGCCATCCTGGTTCAAGAAATTTAGGTTAGAAACCAAAGCACTAATACTAGAAGTTGATGAAAGCGAAAAGCTAACGATTAGGGGAATGAGATATCACCCTAACCGAAAGCCAAAAACAGCAAGTAAACAAACTTTAAATGTTTCCAAAGAAGCTCCAAAACAGCAAGGGAAACACCAAACCAAATCTCAACTTCTCGATGTCATCAACCCGTATTGAATGAACGAGCCATGGTTTGAGAAGATAAAATTTCAGCACACTACCTCAAGTCTAACATTACTCAAGAGCAAAGTTAAACTAGCGAAATAAGTGTTAGATACTTAGCTAACTAGTATCACTTCTTACCCCTTTTATGCCCACAATTTTAGTTGATTAACCTCTCATTTTCTACCCTATTTAGAAACCTTTGAGCTTGCTGTCCGCAAACTGAATGATCGCTGTCCAGATTTTGCATCCAAGCATCCTAGCCGAAATCTTCAACCTCGGAAGCTTCAAAACCTTGTAGAGGGCAGCTAACACTTCAATTTGCCAAACTCATTGGTTTCCAAAACCCAATTAATCGATAACAACTATCTTTGGAGGGAAGGAAAGGAGAACAACTTTGAAAACTCAAATTAGAGCAAGATGAGATAGAAAGCTAAGATAGGTAAGAAATAAAATCTGAGAACTTAATTAAGCTTTCATAAATCATTTGATACTTTGAAATTAAGTTTTCGAAAATATCCTAAGGACGACCAAGCTTGGGTTACTACGGTCGGAATGGCTCTGATGCCAACTTTGTGAGGACCCCGGTTTATTCGGCTTGTACTGTTTAACCATCCACTTGGTCCTAACAGCACAAATCAAATAAACCAAGCCTCGAGATATGTATACTTCCTGCATTGCAGATACACACCTGTTACAAAATCATGCATCAATTCCATTCATACACATAGAGCCAAGCAAAAGCAACAAGCGAAAGACATAGATAATATAAAGAGAGTTATTACAAAAGAGAGGTCGACCGCCAAATAACACATAAGTAACTAGTTTAAACAATGAAGCAAAATGGCCATAAGATGGCGATAAACAAAAGCCAATCGGTGTGCCTTTACCCACAGGCAACCAACCGGACCGCCAAGCTAATCGTCCCAAACAAAGACCGCAACACACCTCACAAAAGTGAGGCCCTTGGGGCTCACCTTCTTCCTCTGCAACAATTAATATTAAGCAAAGCGGATGAGTACAAAACTTTTTTTGTACTCGCAAGATTGACGTGTGAGATAACGAAACTATAATTAACTACATGCAAGCTTTATTTAAGTGGAGGAGGCTCTGGACTTATTTTCAAAGATAAAGCAAGTTTTCATTTGCAATAGGGTAATAGATTCAAAGCAAGTTTGCAATTAACTTTTATTGTTCAAATAAAAGAGAGACAATTATAACAATAGATAGATGACAACACCAACCTAGAAGTGACTAACCCATAGTCACCACAACAATAGCATGAAGTGCCCCTTCATACCACCCAGGTCAAGTTTAAGTTTTAAAAGGTTGTAGTCTAGTTCTTGTGGGAAATAACCAAGCGTGTCCATAACCTAGGGCGAGGCTATTCGAATAGTTTTAACCTGCAGGGTGTACCAATGTACCCACACGATAGACCGCCTTTCCACCACCCACGGTTAGCACACTTCCTTTGGTATGCGAGCATGGCTAAGTCTAACAAGACGCTTTCCAATGGACGATGCTAATTAAGAGCATGCAACCCACGGAGAAGGACACATTAGATGACCCTAACCGGTGCGCTAATGCTCCCCTCCAAACACCACAAACACACACACACAGGAACACACCCACCGTCCAGCTCATAATTAACACCTCCAAAAGTACTTAGTCAAGAGAGGTTCCATATCCCCCTCGCGTGGTTAGCACACAACAATTGCTTGGATCAATGGCACAAGTAACTCAGTCCTTAGGGACTTAGGCACCATTCCACTCACACCCAACAGATCACCCAACATACCATTGTGCCCAAGCCAAGATATAATTTTTGTTTTCAGTTTTTTATTTGCAAATTAGTAAAACACAAGGGTTGGACATAATGGAATAATAATAGCATTTGTATGATCAAGATCACCGACTAAGTCGATGATCGCCCAATACTACCGATACTAGGCATGGCTAAGCAATATTTATTCGAAAATCTACTAAGTGACAAGAGCTCATCCAACGAACTCTAATCACAGCAAATAACCTAGGCTCAGGTAGTAGAGGATAATCATTTACCTATAGATTATGCCACTAGAGGATTAACTAATCAATTTAACAACAAATTAGCAATGCATACATAGAAGTTAAACAAAATATTAGACTTTAAAAGTAATGGGATCAATGGGAAATGATCAAACTGCTTGCCTGCTTGTTGTTGTTCAAATTGTTGCGGAGGGTCGTTCTCGGGGTTACCGCAAATGTCGAAGCCTAAGCGAAAGAGCGAAAACAACCAATAAGACGAGCAACACTTAAACAAAAGAGCAAGCAAAAATCATCCAAATGCAACGAAATTTATACACAAGGTAGAATAGGAATAAACCTAGACATAGAAACTGGAAAAACCTAATTTGGATTTGTGGTGCAAAAGATATTCCCTAAAAACCTATTTTCGGCCATAATTAGGTACTGTAGCAAAAATATTTTCTAGAAAGATTCTGAAACTGAAACTTTTATGGTAGCTTCCTACTGGTATAGTGATAAGCTATACAAAATTTCAGGTCATTTGGAGTTACATTGAAAGAGTTATGATTTTTCAAGTCATGAAAATGAACCAAATTAAATTGCATGTGAAATCTTGTTAAAAATAGTAACATGCCTAAAACCAATTTTATCATTTAGTACTTTATTAGAGGAAGCTAACAAAATTCGTTTCACTAAAAATTGATTTTCAGAGAATTAGTTATGCAATTTACAAGTTAATTGCAAATTTTAGAGTAATAAGTAGAATCTATTTCTAAACCAATTTTAAAATCTATTCTGGAGCCGAACTAAACTCCTATTCATTTTTAGATTAAAGTACAGTTCAAACTAAAGCTAACAAAATTTGAATCAACTGATTTGGGTTTAAAATGAATTAGTTATGCATTTTTGAAGTTTAATACCTTTTTCCGTTTGCAAATAAAGCTTTCGGGAAACTCATAAAGGCCATTACGACGTGGCTGATTATGGACCGTCGATCCTGGATCAGACGGCCCACGCGCACGGCGCGCACAGCACACACACAGCGCCCACTGAGGTTCACCGTTGGATCAAGATCCAACGGTCCAGTTGGAGATGGCATTCGGACCGAACGAATGCCTTCGCAATCCCAGCCGTTGATCAAGCATCGGACGGCTGGAATGGGTTGGGCCTTTCGTGATCTGAACAGAAACCGCTGACAGGCGGGACACACTGTCAGCGACGCTGAGTCACGTGCGGGGTTTTAACGCACGCGCACAGGGGGTTCGAAGAGGGCTAGCCCAGAGGTCAGTGACCGTGGGCCACGCAAAATTGGGTTAGCGCACGGGGTGATTAAAACGTGCGGACCCACATGCAAGTGACTGAGAAGGTGGGTTTTGGACAGCTAATGATTACTAACCCGTGATTAACAATGATTAGCATTAATGAACGTCATTACTGTGTCCGAACGACATTACGGCACTGCCGTTTTCGTCCGACAAAACGACCGACGCAGTTCCGAGCTCGCCGCCGACGACTCCGGCCGTGGCGGCGCGAGCTAAAGGCCAAATTGGGACCGCAATACCAATGCGCACACATTGGTACCACTCACACCGGCGATAGTGCCCCAGAACGGCGGCTAGCCGACGATGAGCGGTGGCGACAAAAACGGCCGAAATGCGAAATGACCAAAAGCTTCGCAACAAACCATTCCAGTGGGTGCCAAAGCTTCTAGGGGCTACTAGAAGGGTACCTGAGGGTAGGGGAGGTCCAGGGATGGACGGAGTTGCTCCGGCGACGTAAGAGGTTGCCGGGCTTGGAGAAGACAACTCGGAGAAGGCGCTCTGAGCAAAGATAACACGACCGCGTCATCGGGTTAGCTCCAATCAAGCTCAGAGAAGTTCCCAGAGTAAAGAATTGAAGAATAGAGCTTCTTACCGGTGACGAGGAAGAAGGGGGGTGCTCACGGCCGAAAAGAACAAATCCCAAAATTGAGCTGCTCCTATGAAAAGCAACTACAATTAAGTTAGGCGTTTTGCTCCAGGGGGTGAGAGGCACACACTGAAACAAAAAGAGAGGACGAAACGCCACTGGAGCACGGGTTGCACCGGGGAGCTCCCAGCTCAACAATGGCGGTTTTAGGTGCTTTTGGTGTTTTGAGCTCACAAAGCACCAAGGATGCTTGGCAAGACTACTGGGTTTTGAAAGGGAACCGAGGAGAGCCGTGGAGATACTTATAGCTCAAGGAGCTCAAGCTAGGTTAAGCCCAAGCTCTCGGGTGGATCGGTTCATGCCCTCGCCATGGGCCCGTGAGTGACGGGAGCAGGTAGGAGACGACTTTGGGGAGGAGAAGCTGGTGTGCATTTAATGCATGGCAACATTTAGCCGTTTAAAGGGCTCAAGGAGGTGACAAGTCACCTCCTCTCTCGCCATGGCGCACAGGGGGGCACACGCGCGGTGGGAGGAGGAAGATGACCACGACGCGAAGGGGCCACCACCGGCGCAGCACAAAGCGGCTCGAGCCCAAAGCGCCCCATTGGGTTGAGCCCAACCTCAATAGATGCTGGCGGCCGGATAAGATTTGAACGGCCACGATGCGATCGCTAATTGGGAAGACGAAGCGAACCGCACGGTCCGCGGCGGTTGGATCGAAATCCAACGGTGAGAGAATCGACGCAACCGAGTTGTCCGAACGCTTACACGAATGAGAGCCGTTCGATTGAGATCTAACGACTGATGACGCGCGCGCTTGCTCGACCGCGCCGGGTGCAGTTAGTTGGCTCGGTCGATTCAAGTGACTCGAGCCCGAGTCTGACTTGCACCCGAGGAACAGTGAAAACCAGTTAGGGTTTGATTTTTGAACTGAAATTTTGGGGATTAAATTGAGGCATCAAATCAACTCCAAAATTTATGAAATTTTAACTGGAGCTTCCTGACTTAAGGATTAACCTTCCATAAAATTTCCAGAGATTTTTGTGCACTGAAATTTTCTCAAGAAATTCCAGAATGTGATTTCAGAGGTTTGACCAAGGTTTGACTTACCTCTAAAATATTTCAAATAATTTCCAAAAATTATGAAATAATTCAGAGGTGTTACCAAGCAACCCTAGAACCCAGGAAAAATTATTACCAAGGGTTTGACAAAAGATTTCACCCAGAAGGTTTTGACTTGAGATAAATGAGGATTTTGATTTTGAATTTCCCAAAATTCCTTTACAAGAATTTCAGAAAAGTTTTAAGAGTAAAAGGATGAAGGAAAAGTTTTAATTTACCCTCATTTTATTACATTTGAAACACAAGCCAAAATTGGGGATGTTACAGTCTCGTACCTATATCATATGTTCTTAAGGGTAAGGACGCATGTGTATGATCATGTTGTTCTTAAGGGCTCCGACTGCAATCTATTATATGCAGTGAGCACAATTTTAATTTCTGTCGATTGGGTCGGCATTCCCAGTACAACTTGCGTGACCCAGTTAGCAGGTTCTATCAGAAACTTGTACTAAGCGGGATCAAGTCTCGTATGGGTGATTCAACTCAATAATGTCAACTTGCTGAAAAATACCGAGTCTTGATTTCCCCGGCCAGCATAACAAAGGAAGTATGCCGTTATTCATGAGGCTACGGGCTAGTCAAGTCGTGTGGGTAAAGATGTACACCCCTGTAGGGTTAAAACTATTCGAAGAGCCGTGTCCACGATTACAAACGACTTGGTTTTAATTGTCACCATTGTAGACTGGGAATTTAAAACTTGATATGGGAACAATTTGGTATCGGCATGACCGGTTTGTCATGCATTGATAGTTTATCAAAGTGAGTTTGCCACTTTGGTATTGTTTGATATATGTCTATCTGTTTATCACTCAAAACTCTTGTAGTCCAAAAATTTGGTTTACTTAATAGCTTTTGAAAACTAGAATGTGTAGGAATAAACTGGTTGCTTTATGCAAAACTTATGCCCTTATAACCATTCTTTGGACAACCTTATCATGTATAATCTCATATCCTTTGTAGAGCACCTCCCATACACTTTCTTTTATTAGTTTGTGTAAGTCTTGCGAGTACCTTTTGTACTTAGGTGCGTTAACCACTTGCTTCAGGTGAGGAAGATTACATTAATGATCAGTTTGTTAGCGCCGACTACGACGACGCTAACGAATAATGCTATTTCTATCCTCCACTCAGTTGCCTACAGGGTTGGGCACACTTGGCTGGATCTTTTGTTATGCTACTTATGTTTCTTCCGCTGCTACTTATAAGAATGTCTTAAATTTGGTCGGTCGGCCATTTCTGTATATTATGTACCTAAGTCCTACCTTGAGCATCTTGTAATATATGTATGACTTGTGTATGTCTGTGTACCAAGTTGTTTGAGGATATGTGTGTGTTAGCCTTGATCTTGGGAGTTAACACGAGACACCTTACAGCGCTGGTATCAGAGCCATACTGACTGTAGGTTAGAAGTAGCATGGTCGTTAGCATTAGTGAGTCTTCTTTGAAATTATTTTCAAATTAGTAAACTAATTTTGACATTTTTAAGTTTTGAAAATCTTTTCTTTCTCATCCATCTTAGCATCATTCCTCATCCTAATTTTCAGTTGGATTCGCATATTATTTTACTCACTCACCTTGTTTTTCTTTTAGATGAGTGGTTGGTTTTTAGTTAAAGAGACCCGAGCTGAAGATGTGGAGGGATTTCCGACACTCTTAATGGATATGATGTGGAGAGCAAACTTTACCTATCATCCGGAGTATGCCATTTACCGTCGTGACTAAGGACCAGGGATGGAGGAATATCGAGCCACCATCAACATTCTGGTGAGACATGTGGTTGGAAGCATTCCATACTGTATCCAGGTCCATGGCACCTCCGAAGCCATGGTCATCCCGGAAGCGGCCTATGGGGTTATGAGCCACGTTCTTCATGATTTGATGGAGTTGTCTCAACCCCCTTATGACCATTTTCCACGGCGAGTTCCGGGTGCAAAGTGGAATACCTTCGCAGAGATACAGTTTGGAGAGGATCCACAAGTACGCCAACTGGCGAGACTGGTTCATATCATGGACCAGGTTCATCGCTGCAATGTGTATGAATTGTGGGAAACTAGACGCCGCCTTAGGGGAGCACAGGAGTATCTTCAGATTGGAGTCAGCATGAATCGCGTTCCTCGCAACGTGCTTTATGGTGACAACAAGACTTCTCCAGTGCCTGCTGCATCTTTGGGTTTTAGACTTCCGGAAGTAGCAGGATTGGTGCCCACGTATGTACCCTGTCGTCAAGTCCGTATGTCGATAGGTTTTCCTCACTCCCGGAGAATGAATCCCCCTGGAGGCCAGGTTCCTTTGTTAGGGTCTCCGAAGCATCTCACCAGTCCCTTGGACCCAGTGGACACAGGATCGCCTGGAGCTCATCTGCTAGATGAGTTCCCGGTGAATTTCAACCGTGATAACTGTGTTTGAGGTGTTGAGGTCTCACTGTTTAGAAGTGTAGCCGTTCCTAGCTGTCCCTAAATAAACTGTAATAGGAAGGCTTTTTGTATAATTATGTATGTTTTGTTGTAAGACATTTGTTCCGAACAGTTGCTTTATGCAAATTGTGTTGGGACAATACCTTATGTTATGAAGGGTTTTATTTTGACCTAAGTGTCTTTGAATTTTCCATTTGGTGTTGAAATTTTGTGCATAACATGATATTATACATGCTAAAGCTTGTATATATGTTTGCTATCCAAAATCTTATTTGTGCTCTTTCGACTGTGTCTCTCGTCTGATTGCTAATCTTGAGTGTGGCAACAGGATGACGGGAGCTACTACCTGCTCACGAGCTCAGCAGGAAAGGGACTCCCCACCTCCGGGGCCCTGCTCCTCTACTGCCCATGACGTCTACATGCGTGGAGAGCATGTGGAGCATTCCGGTCGTCATGATCAGCACCATGATCAGCGCGAAGAAGAACTTCCACTGCGCAAATAGAGCGCAACTGGATGGATCAGATGCGCATCCTCAAGCGAATTGCGCAAAACACTTCTTCTATTCTAGGTCCATCTGGTGGAGCCAGAGCCCATCGGAATCATGGTGGTCTTGTGGATTTTCAGCAGACTAATCCTCCAGTATTCTCTAGTTCTGAGGATCCAATGGACGCCGAGGATTGGCTCAGAGCTATTGAAAAGAAGATGCTTATTGCTCAATGCTCAGAGATAGAGAAAAGTTCTTTTCGCCAGTTATCAGTTAGATGGAGCGGCCAGCGCCTGGTGGGACAATTTCTTCGCTGTCCAGCCAGGAGGGCATGTCCCGACTTGGGACGAGTTCAAGGAGGCCTTCCGCGAAGCACACATTCCGGAAGGAGTCATGATGATCAAGCAGCAACAGTTTCTTGCTCTTAATCAGGGGCGCAAGAGTGTGACCGAGTATCTCCATGAATTCAATTTCTTGGCTCGGTATGCTCCTGATGATGTTGCTATTGACCTTCATCGTCGAAACCGATTCATGAATGGTCTGAATGAAGAGATGCAGCTCATGAAGTTTGCAATTTTCAGCATCTTGTCAATAAGGCTATTGTAGTTGAAGGAAAAAGCAACGCTTTGGAAGAATCACGCAAGCGAAGGAGGGCTTTTCAAATTGCAACAGGTGGCGGTTCTCCCAGGCCGCGCACTTGGTAGTCCAACCCTACTCGTGCACCAGCACCAACTCCACCGAGGCCATCAGTGTTTGCAGCACGTCCTACAGCACCAGTGGTTACGCCATGCCCTACACCACCTACTTGGCAGCCAAAAGTGAGTGGAAATCAACCACCTAATGTCAGCACTATCAAGCCAGGTGTGGTCTGTTATCACTGTGGACGTCCCGGGCATTTTGCAAGTCAATGTTATGCAAAAGCACGGGGTTTGCCTCCTGTCCAACCTTCACCAGCACCTGTGCATCCAGCACCATCTCCGAGACCAGCGGCCATCTCTACCCCAGCTCAGGTACGTGGCCTAGTGAACCACGTCACCGCTGAGGAGGCAGCTGATGCACCAGATGTCGTTTTGGGTATGTTTCTTGTTAATTGCAGTCCAGCTACTGTTTTATTTGATTCTGGAGCATCTCATTCTTCTCAAGAGGCATTTTGCTGTTCTTCATTAGTTAGACATGCATATACTTCAGCTACCCTTTATTATTCGGTCACCGGGATCGGTTTTTCAAACTAATCAAATTTGCCCGGATATAAAAGTGGAAATTCATGGGGTAGAATTCTTGGCAAATTTAATAGTGATAGATTCAGAAGGAATGGATGTTATCTTAGGAATGGACTGGCTATCTACCTACCAGGGGCAAATTAATTGTGCACAGCGATGAATTTCTATTTTGAGCAAAGACGGCGGGCAAGTTGTTTTTGAGCCAAAAACTACTGGTTCTCATCTTTATGCCTTGAAAATGGGTACCACCCCGAATTGGAGATGGTACCCGTGGTTAGTGAGTATCCGGATGTCTTTCCTGAGGAACTTCCAAGCATGCTGTCAGAACCCGGGATTAACATCCCAGATCCTCTCTGCATTTCTGAACTAGTCCCATGATCAGTAGCTAGTTCACACAGTAAACAAATATGATAACAAATTCATATCACGACTTTATTAATAATCAACAGAGTTTATTACAAAAGAAGCTTACAGCCAACAATAAAGAACACAGTGGAAGACGAAGAGGTAGTAGGGTCCAGCAATCTGCCACAGGCAATCGACTGGAGTAGCGGCCTAGTTGTCGAGATCCACACTGGTAGCGAAGTCCTTCTCCTCTGAAATTTTATTTGCATAAAGCAAGTATGAGCACAACTACTGTGCTCGCAAGTTACACCCGTCAAGTAACAGAATGACATGCATATATGGATGTAACAAAGGATGGCTTATAGGGTTATTTGCATAAAGCAGCATTTTCTTTAAATACTGGTACTAAGTTCCAAAGTAGTTATTCTATAATTAAAAAAAATCATTTTATAAATTCTCAATTTTATAGTCAGATAACATTCACACATGAATGGTGAAGGATACCCTCCTATCACATGGCTTCCTGCCCAAATTCCCGATTGGATATAAATCCAAATCATTTTATAAAGTTATTTGAAAACAAAACCAAAGTCTAACTTTGAGTAGTTCTGCTAGCATGTCCGTAACCGTGGACACGGCTATTCAAATAGTTTTACACTCTGCAGAGGTTGTACGGCTTTACCCACAATAAATAATCAACTTTTAATGTCCGTCTGACACACTTCCGAAGGTGTGCGACTAAGTGATTATCACGAGGCCTTTACAATATTCTACCTTAATGTATTTATGCCCGCTAAGGTTTTGCTACCATTGGACTAACCATCCTCCGGGAGCCCCCTCTTGCGCCAGGTGGGAGTACTGTCTGTCCGACACCCACACCAACAATGTAGCACAAATGGCACTAAGACATCATAAATTATTTAGCCAAGTCTATCCCACACCAGCCTTGTGGTAGTACGGTACGGCGTAGCATCATGCACTCGAAGACCGGTCCTAAACTGACTTGGGCAACTTTCCAGACTAACCCTGGGCCTTAACCCTAACCAGATTAAGCCCGTGCATGAACATGCACCCACCAAACATCCATTATGCCCAAGTCCAAACCCGTTTTTATTTTATTTTCCGAAGAAAATTATTTTATAAACCTTCTATGGTAAAACAATACCACAGAACCAATTTAAATCAAATTTGGAAGATTTGGCTAAAATTTCCCAAATACAAAATTCGATCCAAGCATTGGCTAAGCATCTGGTTAATTTTAGTATCATTTTGCCTAATGGTGACAAGGTACTCACGTTCAGTAATCAAATTGGCTATACAAGGGAAATTGGAATAACTAGGCAATTAAAACAGGGAATTGAAATAATTGCATAAACATATGCATGCAGTAATAATTTAAAATGGAATATAAATAATTTAAAATAGTAGGATCAATATGATCAAGGGTATAACTTGCCTTGCTTGCGGTGATGTCGTTTTCCTTAACAGATCAACTCGTACTGAGGTGATGTTGTTTTCCTTAACAGGTCACTTAGTACTCACAAGTACTTTCTTTGGGAAGTCCACTTGTACAATCACGATGATCATACAGTCAAAATCAATCCTCTTATAAGCTCTTCAAATGGCGTCAAAATCTAACTCTCCGAAGTCGTCGAAATCTAATGGCGAAATAAGCCAAATTTAAATAAAATTCAAATAACACTTCAAATGAACTCTAAATTAAATAATTTTGGTTTGGTTAGCTAGATCTTGAATTTAGACAAATTTAGAAATTTGAATGGCCTCAATCGGAGTTCGGATGCAAAAGATATGAGCTTCGGAAGATTGGATATATAAAATGATAGATTTAGGGTTTAAAATAAATTATTGGTCAAATGAACCCAAAATTAAATAATTTTGGTTTAGATGGCTAGATCTTGATTTTATAAGAATTTAGGAATTTGAATTGACGAAATCGAAGAACGAACCCCGGGAAGTTCTAAATCTAAATAAAACCCTAAAATCAGATTTTGTTGATTTATTTTTCTAAAGAAAAAGCCTTTTATTGCGCAATGCTGACATCAGCCCTGGGATTCTCGGATTTAAAGAATTAAAATGAATTTCTGACAGTGGGCCCCACTTGTAAGTGGCTCGGCCCATGGACCGAGTTCATTTAGGCCAAGCCACTGCCACATGGCAGGGAGGCCCATGTGGCGTCTACGTGGCTACCACGGTGGCGCCTACGTGGCTAGGCCACGCTGGCAAGGACGGTGCCAGCGCGGGCGTGAAGGCCCGCCGGCGAATGGCGGTCATCCGGCCGCCGGCGAGGGTGCCAAAAGTAAGAGGGGTATGCGGGGGTGTTGTTGCTCACCGTTGCGGCGTCTGAGCGTGCCCGGATGGCCGGCGGCGAGGAGAGTTAGCGGCGGCGGTGCGGGGTCATCGTCGATGAAGGAGCTCCGGAGGTCCTGGAGACGAGTGGGTGGTAGCACCGGGTTCACAGTGACTCGGTGATGCCGACGGTGGCGGCGGCGAGGATGCGGCGGCGGTGCCGGCGCTGAAATTGAAGAAAATCGAAGCTTCGGTGGTACGGGCGAGAACTCAAATTGCCGGCGATTGCAAAAGAGAGAGTGTAGAGGGTTTGGGGCGTTGGAATGAGGTGGAGGAGGCGATCCTGGTGCGCCTTTAAATAGGGCGAGGGTGGCACGGGGTCGCCATATCGCCCAAGAAGACCGAGTGGGATTGCCGGCGGCGATTTGGGCCATTTACGGCCGGAGATGGAGGGGTAACGGGGTTATCGGGCGCGTCCGTGAATTGTGATTTGAATGCGCACTAAAGCGCGAAGAATCCGGGAGCAAATCACGGAGTTGACGAGCTCCGAGCGGCGCAGCAATGGCGGGTGGTCTTGGGCGTGGCTGCGAGGAAGAAGGGCAGGGAGACGATGGCGTGGGGCCGTCGGATGGCGATCTGACGGTGTGAACGAGTCCGGGAGCGGCGGGTGGCGTGGAGTGGTGGTGGCCGTCCGATGCGAATCGGACGGTGGGCGGGGAGAGGGGGAGCGGGCGAGTGGGCTGGCGGTTGCGCGGGCCAAGCGGGCGAGGAGGAGGAATAGGGAAATGGGCCAGAAGGTTTAGGCCCAAAAGGGTTTTAAGATTTTAAATTGATTCATGAATTGATTTTAATCCAGATAATTCCATTTGGTTTTTAGAAAATAGAAAATTTACTCCAAAAATTATGAAAAAATTCACATAAATTCCCTGATTTATTTTGGACTCAATAAAAATAGTTCCAACTTATAATTGGCTATAGTTTTTACACATAAATTGTTTTGGCTTTAAATTACTTAGGAAAAAGCTTTCAAAATCTCAGGAAATTCTATAAATTATTTTTAAAAAAATTCTGATCAAACCAACTGAAACTTCAATAACTTCAAATAGATTTTACTTTTGATTTTTAAAATTTTAAAAAATTCAAATAAAGCAATGAAACACTATCAAAATTCAGAAAATCCAATAAAACAATAAATTTTATTTATTTTATTTTGGTAACAGCAATTTGGGATGTTACACATGCCCCCAGATTGCAAAGTGGAGTTTGTGATCAAATTAGCACCCGGTACTGCACCTATATCCAAACGTCCTTATCGGATGCCTCCCAATGAACTGGTTGAGTTGAAGAAACAACTCGGGGGTTTATTAGAAAAGGGATTCATTCGACCAAGTTCCTCACCTTGGGGATGCCCGGCAATCTTTGTGAAGAAGAAGGACAAAACTTTTGCGGATGTGTGTGGATTACCGTTCGTTGAATGAAGTCACAATCAAAAACAAGTATCCACTTCCCCGAATTGATGATCTATTTGATCAACTGACCGGAGCCCAAGTATTCTCTAAAATTGATTTGAGACTAGGTTATCATCAGATCAAAGTTAGAACCGAGGACATTTCGAAGACAACCTTCTCTACTCGTTACAGTCTGTACGAGTACACTCTCTTGTCCTTTAGCCTAACCAATGCACCGGCATATTTCATGAACCTCATGAACTCGGTTTTCATGGAATATTTGGACAAGTTCGTCGTTGTGTTTATTGACGACATCCTCATTTATTCCAATTCCAACGAAGAGCATGAAAAGCACTTGAGGCTTGTGTTGGAAACACAACGCAAGCATCAACTTTATGCAAAATTCAGCAAGTGTGAGTTTTGGCTTAAAGAAGTTAGCTTTTTGAGTCATGTCCTATCTACGGGGGGTGTTGCTGTTGACCCAAGCAAGGTTCAAGATGTACTAAAACGGGATCAGCCTAAGAGCGTCACCCAAGTTAGGAGTTTCCTTGGACTTGCGGGTTACTACTGTCGGTTCATTGAGAATTTTTCCAGAATTGCTAGGCCAATGACTCAGCTATTAAAGAAGGAGAAGAAGTTTGAGTGGTCTGCCGAGTGTGAAGAAAGTTTTCAGATTCTGAGAGATCTTTTAACCAAAGCTCCTGTTCTCACTCTGCCGGATATTCACAAAAATTTCGATTTATACTGTGATGCTTCTCGCCATGGACTCAGCTGTGTTCTCATGCAAGAGGGCCGAGTTGTGGCATATGCGTCAAGACAATTGAGACCTCATGAGTTGAACTATCCTACTCATGACTTGGAGCGAGCAGCTATAGTCCATGCCCTGAAGATTTGGCGACATTACCTCATTGGTAATCGTTGCGAGATCTACACCAATCATAAGAGTCTCAAATATATCTTCACTCAATCCGATCTGAATCTGAGGCAAAGAAGATGGCTTGAGTTGATCACGGACTATGATATGGGACTTCATTATCATCCAGAAAAAGCCAATGTAGTTGCTAACGCGCTGAGTAGAAAATCTCAATGCAATTGTTTGTCGATAACGATCCCTTCGAAAGGTTTATGTACTAAAATTCAACGGCTAAACCTTGAGATGGTTTGTAACAGCCCAAATTTCAATTTCCAGTTGAAAATAAAGTTTAATTATTTTATTGGATTTTTGTGGAATTTTTAAAGCTTTTCCTTAACCAAATGAAAGCTAAAACAAAATGATGTGCAAAATCTATTACCGGATAATAGCTGGAAATATTTTTCTTAAATCCTAAATGCTCCAGAGAATTTCTGTGATTTTTCCCATAATTTTTGGAATTATTTTGCTATATTCTAAAGCCTAAATGATTTATCAGCATTTAATTAAATCAGAAATCAAAAGAAAATCCTCAAATAGTGATTGGGCCGAAACCTCTCTCGGTCAAATTTCCGTCTTGTCTTGCGCGCAGCCCGCTCACCTGCCCCGCCGCCTCCTCCCTCTCGCCGACAAAGGGGTCCACCGGTCGATCTCTCTCGCACCACTTGAACTCACAACCGTTGGATCTAAATCCAACGGCGGATCTCTCGATGCATTGTAAGGTCCGAATGTTCTACTCAATCGGGACCGTCGGATCTAAATCCAACGGCTAGCGTGCATCGGTGACTTTCCTATTTCATCGCATCGCTTCATCTATCGCAGCCGTTAGATTAAAATCCAACGCCACACCAACCCCAACTTACCGATTCGTATGTTCTATCTCTACCGTCCGATCAAAATCGGACGCCCAAATATCATCGTCTTCCACACCTTCTTCCCGTGTCGCGCGCACCAAGAATCGCCGCCATTAAAGCCCACGACCGAGCTCCGCCCGCCGCTTCTTCCCCACTCCCTCGCCATCGTGCGCATTGACTACCCCGCATCACGCCGCCCACTTCCGGCGTTTCCCCTTTTCTCGTGCACGATCGCGAACGCCGCCACTACCGCCGCCAAGCCCGCGCACACGATCTCCACCACCCGCCTCCTCCCCCTATAAAGGGAGCACGAGGTGCCCTCGACTCATCAACACGCCGCCACCACCGGTACCTTTCACCTTGCTCGTAGCGCTCAAATTTCAAGTTTCTTCGACGGCGACCGCGGGAGCTTCTTCTCCGTTTCCGGCGCCACCAGAGCTCATCCGTCCCCGCCGACCACACCATCGTCACCACCGCAGCGACGCGAAGCCGGAGCTACCATCCACTTCCTCGGAGGATCACCGGAACATCTACTTCGTCGACGACCGAAGTTCGCCGCCGCCAAACTCCGTCGCCGATTCCGTCCAGCTCCGCCGCCGATTTGGTAACCCACGAGTTCGCACGGACCCCCTCTACATTTTGCGCACTTTCACTTCCCTCGCCGTGGCGCGTAGCGCCGGCGAGCTCGCCACCGGAGCTATCTCCCCGTCGGGCACACGTGGCTGGGCCACGTCGTCGCCAGGTCAGCGCCACCTCGATGCCAAACACCGCGTGGCTGCCCACGTGGTGGCCACCTCAGCCACGTCCACACCCCCCCGGAGCCGAAGTCCGTGGACTTGGTTCATGTGAACTGGGTCATTGATCAGTGGGGTCCACATGTCAGAAAAATTATTCATTTCTTTTAATTCCCGGAAATTCATCATTGGCGTCAAGATTATGTAATAAATAGAATTTTCTTTAGAAAAATAATTCGAGAATTCAATTAAATTCCCGATTTTGCATTAAACTTCTAAAATTCCTATCTTTTGCATTTGAACTCCAAATTGAGTGGTTCAAATTGCAAAATTTGTCTAAAATCATAATCTAGCTAACTAAAGCACAATATTTCAATTTGTAGTTAGTTTGGTCTGAGTTTTTGAATTTATTTGAATTTGAGTTGAATTTGTCGTATTTTCACGTATAGACTTCGACGACTCCAGAGAGTTAGGTCCTTCCGACGATTTAGAGTTCCAAGACTTCAACGAAGGCAAGTTACACTATTGATCATATTGTTCCTATTGTTTTAAAGTATTTATTTACTATTTACAATTTACTAATGCATGCATATGTTTATAAAAATATCTGAATATCCTGATTTCATATATAGTTGTTCCAAACTCCTTGGTATGGACAATTTGACTATCAAACCTGAATACCTTGACACCTTAGATAAAATTTGTCAAATGCTTAGCCTTGCTTAGATAATATTTACAAATTTGAGAGAATTTAGTCAAATCTTTACAATTTAATTTAAAATGTGTTTCTGTGGTAATGTTTTAACATGAAAGGTTTATAAAGGGGTTTTTACTCTAAATAAAATGAAATGGGTTTGGACTTGGGCAAGATGGATGGATGGTGGGTGCAGTTCATGCACTGTCTAATCTGTTAGGATTACGACCCGTGGTTTTAAATTGGAAGTCGCCTGAGTCGCTTAAGGACCGGTCTTTGAGCGTATTTTGCCACGCCTTACGCACCACCACATGTCCCGTATGGGCAAGATTTGACTAAATAATCTGTAGTGTCTTAGTGTTATTTGTGCTATGTTGTATGTGTGGGCGTTGGTCGACATTAGTCCCACCGCGCAAGAGGGGCTTCCGAGGATGGATAGTCCAAAGGTAGCGAAATCTTAGCGGGCATGAATACAATAGGACACCGCTTGAAACGGCCTCATGATAATTGCTTAGTCACACGCCTTGGGCGTGCTTTGGCGACATTAAAAGCATTTTATCTCGTGTGGGTAAAGTCGCACAACCTCTGCAGAGTGTAAAACTATTCGAATAGCCGGTCCGCTGGCCATGGACATGCTAGCAAAGCCACTCTAAGTTAGAATTGTTTTTGGTTTATAAAATGTCTTCAAAAGATGTTTTAGGATGGATAGTCCTATGGTAAAAATTGGGTGGTTAGCCAAGTGTTAGGAGGATATCCTTCAATATTCAACTAATGGAGGTCATCCAATATTCGTTGTCAGTTTTGTCACTATCTTATTTGAATTATTAAAATTGGTCTTACAAAAGTATTAGCAATATAATCAAAATGTTTGTTATGCAAAACAACCCCGCCATTACCTTTGTTTACCTTATGCATGCATTAAACTTTCTATATTGGGTGTGACTTGCGAGCACGGTAGTAGTGCTCACTCTTGCTGAATAAATCTTATTCAGAGAAGACGCTTTCCGACGGTGAGGATCTTGACGAATAGGCTGCGTCCCCAGACGATTGCCTGTGGCAAGTCGTGTGGCCTACTACTACTACTCTTCCGCTGTGTTATTTCTTTTCTTTTGGCCGCAGGCCCTTTTGTAATAAACTTTGAATTATTATCAATAAACTCGTGATATGATTGTGCTATCACTTTTTGTTTAACTGTACACTAGAAATCTGGACTAGTGTATCAACACGAGAATTTGGGATCCTTCGCTCCGGGTTCGACAAAAGTGGTATCAGAGCCATATCGACTGTAGGTCGTGGCCCCACAATGTTCTTAAGGACTTATTTTCAAAAATTAAAATTATTTTGAGTTTATCCAGAGTCATCTCTCAACCCTTCTCTTTAAAAACAAGCATCGACTTGTCTATTCCTCAAAATTGTAGATGGCGAAAGCACGGACGCTATCTCTCACTAATCATTGCTTGACACCGGGCCGAACTTCTCCGGGAAGTGATGCAGCACTTGGATTACAAGAAGAGGCCAACGCTTGTGGCTACCGGCATAAGGTGGGAGAACGACGCTTCGAGGGTGGAAGTACGATCTACTCCGACTGCCGCCAAACACCGCTTTCCACACCTTCCACGCCCGATCCGACGCGACACCTTCGCCGATGGCATTCAGATGTAGCGAGAAGCGAGTCCGTCGGCTCCGCCATACTTACGATCGCCACCTCAACGGCACCGGTTTCACTATTTCCGATGCATCTTCCAACCGCACTTGATGGTGTCTTCCGCACCACCAAGAGGAAGATTCCCGAGTTGACGCACCAGTGGACTCGACAAAGGCACCGACTACGCCTATGGAAACGCTTTGGACGACTTGCGTACCACTCGGGATAGTCTAGAGTATACCGAGGCGAGACTCAAGGCGATCAAGAGGAATTGGCTATTTACAAATCAAAGCAAGGCGATCAAAGAATTTCCGAATACACCCCATCCACCCCATAGATGTTTATTTTTTTACATCCGTATTTAGCTACGCATTATGAGCTATCAACTACTCATGTGATAGCCATAATATATTAATAAAATAAATGAATAAAGGAACCATTTTGAAAAGTTGATTCTTTGTTTGTGTGCTTGTTCGTTCTTGGGCTATCATAGATTTATTCCCATAGAATTCCTTGCTACCTCTTCTAAATCATTGGAGGATTCCGCAGATGGTGACCACCGCAGAACGCAATGCCAAAGCAGAAGCCAACGGACAAGGAAACGATCAGCGGATCACCGTGATAACCACGTTTGCGCACCGCCACCATCGCCGCGAAAGACCGATCGGCGCCAGATGATGGCGAATCGGACTCATTTGATCGACCTTCTTGCCCAATCACCTGCGGGAATGTTCGAACACTCAGCCGCTATAAGAAGGCCCCGCCTCCACCTCCGCATAACCAAAGGTCGACTATGTCCGAAGTTTATGAGGATGCATCCGCCGGCATTCTCAAATAGTATCAACTAATGGACGCCGACGATCAAGCCGGCTATTGGAAAGAAATCGACATTAGTCGTTGTTCTAACCGTGAGAGGTCCTGCTTGCCTCTCACCAACCGAATGGCCCCGCATCGTAATGGTGGGACAACTCTCGCATCGCACACAATGATGCTCGGCCAATCACATGGGCCGACTTCGTGCGAGCTTTTCGTCATGCACATATCCCGCGCAGGATGATGACGCTCAAGAAGAAGGAGTTCCACGCGCCCGACAAGGCAACCGTCGGTGAATGAGTACCTTCACCGCTTTAACTAACTTGCTCGCTACGCCCAAATGACGTGAGCCGAGATGAGGACGAGACAGAAAGGTTCCCGGAAGGCTTAAACGATGATATCTCTCGTCTCACTTATCTCTCAAAATTTCACCGACTTCCGGTTGGTGGATAAAGCAATCGAGCAGAGGCCAAACACGCAGAATGGAGAACATGCAAGCGAGGATGGCGCCCAGAGGTTTAACGCAGAGGTCCGCCCAAACCTCGCATCACCACACCGCAGCCGCGCAGCAACGTGGGAAGTTTCAATCTTCCACGCCTCGCATTTCCAAAGACCGCCACGGCGCTCCATCCTCCAACTTCCGTGGTACTTCATCGAGAGGCGCTTTCGAGAAGCACTCTACCTCCTCGGCCCCGAGTCACATGCTTCCATCGCAACGAGACGGGCATTATGCCAATAAATGCCCGAAGAAGCGCAAGGTTTGGCACCAACAAGGCCAACTCGGGGAGTTCAAGCTACCGCGGCACCACTGCACCAGCAGCGAGCTCACCAAGGGACGGGTGAACCATGTCACCGCCGAGAAGCTCGAAAGACACAGATGTTGTTCTCGTGACGTTCCTCGTTAATTCAGCATCAAAGATCTCGTCCTATTTGATTCGGAGCTTCACACTCTTTTGTGTCATATAAGTTTGTGGGAAAATATGGGTTACCTATATCCTCTTTAGCTACTCCCATGATAATTCATTCTGCTCTAAATGAGAACCAATTCTCTATGCCCTAATCTCACTCTCGAGATATCCGAGTAACTTTTCTAGCAGATCCGATAGTTTTACACTCCCAAGGTTTGATGTAATACTTGGAATGGATCGCTAGCCAAAAATCAAGGTCAAATAGATCACATAAATCCATCACCCTCACTAATGAACAAGGTGTGTCTGTTGAATTCAAACCCGAGACTCAACCTGAGGAAGTTCCATACTTACTGATTGAAGGAAGTGAAACTTGAAGATATACCCGTGGCACGGAGTATCCCGACGCTCTTCCAGATGATCTATCTACATGCCACCGGATAGGGACATCATGTTCCTAATTGATCTAGTTCCTGACACCCGATCTCGGCGACCCTATAGAATGCCAACCAACGAGTTAGCGAATTGAAGAAACAGTTGAAGAACTACGAGAAAAAGCGCACATTCAACCTTCCTCACCATGGGAGCCCCAGTACTATTTTTCAAGAAGAAAGACAATAGTATGAGAATGTGCGTCGATTATGATCACTCAACGAAGTAACAATCAAGAACAAATACCCATTGCCCGAATTGATGATTTGTTTGATCAATTAAAGGAGCAAGTATTTTCTCAAAGATCGATCGAGATCCTGTTATCACCAATTAAAGATCGCATCGAAGATATTCAAACCGCCTTCACCACCGATATGGACTATATGAGTTCACAAAGAATGTCATTTGGATTGACCAACGCCCGCCTATTTCATGAATATGATGAACAAGGTGTTCATGGAATTCTGGATAAATTCAGTAGTCGTCTTTATTGACGATATTCTCATCTACTCAAGAACGAAAAAGAACATGAAGAGCATCTCCTGGATGATCCTAGACAAGCTCGTGGAGCACCAACTCTATGCCAAATTCAGCAAGAGTGAATTACGCTAAGACAAGTTGCATTCCTTGGACATATTGTATCCGCAGGAGGAATTGCAGAGACCCCGCCAAGGTTGAAGCGATAATGGACCGAAAGCACCCAAATCGCCACCGAGGTGAGAAGTTTTCAGGACTTGCAGCTATTATCGTCGGTTTATCGAGGTTTTCTAAACTTGCCAAACCCATGACTCAACTTCAAGAAAGAAAAGAAGTTTGAATGGTCAGCGCTGTGAAGAAAGTTTCCAAGAAGCAAAAAGAGGCTAGTCTCAAAGACGGTGTTAATTTTACCTGACATCCGCATGGATTTTGAGATCTTTGTGACGATCCGTCAAGGCCTCGGATGTGTACTAATGCAGAAGGCAAAGTTGTAGCTTATGCATCCCAGCGCTTGAGGCCACACGAAGGGAATTACCCGACTCATGATTTGGAGTTAAGCGGCAATTGTGCATGCTCAAAATCAATCGGCGGCATTATCTCATTGGTAACATTGTGAGATTTTCACGGACCATAAAAGTCTGAAGTACATATTCACGCATCCGAGCTCAATCTCCAACAAAGAAGATGGTTGGAACTAATAAAGGATTATGATCTCGAATTCATTATCATCCGGCAAGGCCAATGTGGTAGCGATGCCTTGAGCGAGAAAAGCATATTGCAACACCGCCATGGTGCAACAAAATCACCAGTGATGAAGAGTCAAGCACCGAACTGAGATTGTCAACCAAAGTCGTAAACGCTTTAGAAGTTCAACCAACTCTTCAGATCGATTAGAATAAAACAATTGGAAGATGAAGATATCCAAGAAATCAAGAAAAATATGAGAAGAGGCAAAGCCCGTGTTTCTCAAGATGAGCAAGGGACGGTGTGGTTCGGAGACCGCATCTGTGGTGCCTAACCGAAGGAGATAAAAGACTCAATTCGAAAGAAGCTCATGAGTCGCCATACTCCATTCATCCTGGCAGCACCAAAATGTACCAGATCTAAAAGAAAGATATTGGTGGAGTCAGCATGAAGCGTGAAATTGCCGATTTCGCCGCCGTTGTGACGCTTGTCAAAGAGTCAAGGCACAACACCAAAGACCCACTGTCTGTTGCAACCATTACCAATTCCGAGTGGAAGTGGAAAGAAGTCGGTATGGATTTCATCATCGACTCCCAGGACTCAATCGATATGACTCCATCCGGTGGTAATTGACCGGTTAACTAAAGTCGCCACTTTATTCTGTCAAGACCACCTACCGTGAGCAAAGAAACTAGCGGAATTGTACATGGCCGGATCGTCACCGCACGGAGTACCCAAAAGATTGTGTCACACCGAGGTTCCCAATTTACCTCTCGGTTTTGGAAATGTCCGCATGAAGCTTTGGGGACCAGACTCAATTTTAGCACGGCGTATCATCCCTGCACCGATGGTCGATGCAGAATGCACCAATCAAGTTCTTGAAGATATGCTTCGAGCATGTGCCTTAGAGTTCGGAAAAGGTTGGGACAAGGATCTCGCCAGATGCGAGTTCTCATACAATAATAGTTACCAAGCTAGTTTGCAGACGGCTCCATTTGAAGCTCAGACGGTAGGAAATGCGAACCCTTCTTTGGGATGAGGTAGGAGCGTCGGCTCCTTGGACCTGAGTTGATCAAAGAAGCTAGAGTAAAGTGAAAACTATTCGGGCGTCGAAAGCGGCCCAATCCCGACAAAAGAGTTATGCCGATAACCGCCGTAGGGAATTAAGCTTTGAGGTAGGAGATGTTGTTTATCTCGAGTAACCCCACCAGAGGTGTGAAGAGATTCCACAAAAGGTAAACTCGCACCTGGTATATTGGGTCATACAAGATCTTGGCAAAGCGTGAGAAGTAGCTTATCGGCTAGAACCGCGGAAGCCACGCTGCCAGCATAACGTCTTCCACGTGTCGCAATTAAAGAAATGCTCATGAGAACCGGAAGATCATACCTTTACGAAGCTTTGACCTTCAAGAAGATCTCACCTACGTGGAGCGATCGATTAAAATTCTAGATGTCGCGACGTGTTACGAGCGCTAATAATCGGATCGTACAAGGTGCGGTGGAGTCACCATCCGAGCGAAGCCACATGGGAGAATGAAGAAGAACTCAAGACTAACTACCGATCTTTTGCTAACCAAGTCCGAATCTCTGGTTGAGATTCCTTTAAGGGTAGGTTTGTAACAACCCAAATTTCAATTTCGATTGAAAATAAAGTTTAATTATTTTATTGATTTTTGTGGAATTTTAAAGCTTTTCCTTAACCAAATGAAAGCTAAAACA
Source organism: Ampelocalamus luodianensis (assembly GCA_036346255.1). Classification (NCBI taxonomy): domain Eukaryota; kingdom Viridiplantae; phylum Streptophyta; class Magnoliopsida; order Poales; family Poaceae; genus Ampelocalamus; species Ampelocalamus luodianensis. The sequence continues at coordinate 32,289,561 of CM070636.1, forward strand.
AAATGATGTGCAAAATCTATTACGGATAATAGTGGAAATATTTTTCTTAAATCCTAAATGCTCAGAGAATTTCTGATTTTTCCCATAATTTTTGGAATTATTTTGCTATATTCTAAAGCCTAAATGATTTATCAGCATTTAATTAAATCAGAAATCAAAAGAAAATCCTCAAATAGTGTTTGGGCCGAAACCTCTCTCGGTCCAGCCCATTCCGTCTTGCGCGCCCGCTCGCCACCGCTCGCGCGCGCGCCTCCTCCTCTCACGATGCCAGGGTCCACCGTCCGCTCTCTCTCGCACCACTTGAACTCACAACCGTTGGATCTAAACCAACGGCGAACTCCTCGATGCATTGTAAGGTCCGAATGTTCTACTCAATCGGGACCGTCAGATCTAAATCCAACGGCTAGCGTGCATCAGTGACTTTCCTATTTCATCGTACCGCTTCAATCTATCGCAGCCGTTAGATTAAAATCCAACGGCCACACCAACCCCAACTTACCGATTCGTATGTTCTATCTCTACCGTCCGATCAAAATCGGACGCGCCAATCATCGTCTTCCTCACCTTCTTCCCAGCGCCGCGCACGAATCGCCGCCATTAAAGCCCACGATCGAGCTCCGTTCGCCCGCTTTCTTCCCACTCCTCGCCATCGTGCGCATTGACTACCCCGCATCACGCCGCCCCACTTCCGCCGCTTCTTCGTGCACACGATCGCCGAACGCCGCCACTACCGCCGCCACGCCCGCACACGATCTCCACCACCCGCCTCCTCCGCCTATAAAGGGAGCACGAGGTGCCTCGACCACCGAACACGCCGCCACCACGGTACCCTTCACCTTGCTCGTGGCGCCAAATTTCAAGTTTCTTCGCGGCGACGCGGTAGCTTCTTCTCCGTTCCGGCGCCACCGAGCTCATCCGTCCCGCCGACCACACCATCGTCACCACCGCAGCGACGCGGCCGAGCTACCATCCACTTCCTGAGGATCACCGAACATCTACTTGCCGACGGCCGGTTCGCCGCCTAAACTCGTCGCCGATTCCGTCGGCTCGCCGCCGATTTGGTAACCCACGAGTTCGCCTGACCCCTCTACATTTTGCGCACTTTCACTTCCTCGCCGTGGCGCGTAGCGCCGCGAGCTCGCCACCGAGCTATCTCCCGTCGGGCACACGTGGTCGGGCCACGTCGTCGCTTCGTCGGCGCCACCTCGATGCCAACGCCGCGTGGCGCCACGTGGTGGCCACCTCGACCACGCCCACCCGGGCCAAGTCCGTGGACTTGGTTCATGTGAACCGGGTCATTGATCGATGGGGTCCATGTCGTAAAAATTATTCATTTCTTTTAATTCCGGAAATTCATCATTGGCGTCGATTGCGCAATAAATAGAATTTTCTTTAGAAAATAATTCAGAATTCAATTAAATTCCGATTTTGTATTAAACTTCTAAAATTCATATCTTTTGCATTTGAACTCCAAATTGAGTGGTTCAAATTGCAAAATTTGTCTAAAATCATAATCTAGCTAACTAAAGCACAATATTTCAATTTGGAGTTAGTTTGGTCTGAGTTTTTGAATTTATTTGAATTTGAGTTGAATTTGTCGTATTTTCACGTATAGACTTCGACGACTCCGGAGAGTTAGGTCCTTCTGACGATTTAGAGTTCCAAGACTTCAACGAAGGCAAGTTACACTATTGATCATATTGTTCCTATTGTTTTAAAGTATTTATTTACTATTTACAATTTACTATTGCATGCATATGTTTATAAAAATATCTGAATATCCTGATTTCGTATATAGTTGTTCCAAACTCCTTGGTATGGACAATTTGACTATCAAACCTGAATACCATGACACCTTAGATAAAATTTGTCAAATGCTTAGCCTTGCTTAGATAATATTTAAAAATTTGAGAGAATTTAGTCAAATCTTTACAATTTAATTTAAAATGTGTTTATGTGGTAATGTTTTAACATGAAAGGTTTATAAAGGGGTTTTTACTCTAAATAAAATGAAATGGGTGTGGACTTGGTGAGATGGATGGATGGTGGGTGCGAGTTCATGCACGGGTCTAATCAAGTTAGGATTACGACCCGGGGTTTTAAATTGGAAGTCGCCCAGTCGATTAAGGACCGGTCTTTGAGCGTATTTTGCTACGCCTACTGCACCACCACATGTCCCGTATGGGCGGGATTTGGCTAAATAATCTGTAGTGTCTTAGTGTTATTTGTGCTATGTTGTATGTGTGGGCGTTGGTCGACATTAGTCCCACTGGCGCAAGAGGGGCTTCCTGAGGATGGATAGTCCAAAGGTAGCGAAACCTTAGCGGGCATGAATACTGAGGACATCGCTTTGCTAACGGCCTCATGATAATTGCTTAGTCACACGCCTTGAAGCGTGCTTTGGCGGCATTAAAAGCATTTTATCTCGTGTGGGTAAAGTCAGTACAACCTCTGCAGAGTGTAAAACTATTCGAATAGCGCGTCATGATCATGGACATGCTAGCAAAGCCACTCTAAGTTAGAATTGTTTTTGGTTTATAAAATGTGTTCAACAGATGTTTTGGGATGGATAGTCCTATGGTAAAATTGGGTGGTTAGCCAAGTGTTAGGAGGATATCCTTCAATATTCAACTAATGGAGGTCATCCAATATTCGTTGTCGGTTTGTCACTATCTTTATTTGAATTATTAAAATTGGTCTTACAAAAGTATTAGCAATATAATCTGAAAATGTCGTTTATGCAAAACAACCTGCCATTACCTTTGTTTACCTTATGCATGCATTAAACTTTCTATATTGGGTGTGACTTGCGAGCACGGTAGTAGTGCTCACTCTTGCTGAATAAATCTTATTCAGAGAAGGCGTTTTCCCGACGGTGAGGATCTTGATTTAATAGGTCATGCGTCCCAGCACGATTGCCCGTGGCAAGTCGTGTGGCCTACTACTACTACTCTTCCATTGTGTTATTTCTTTTATTTTGGCGCAGCCCTTTGTAATAAACTTTGAATTATTATCAATAAACTCGTGATATGATTGTGCTATCACTTTTTGTTTAACTGTGTACACTAGAAATCCTGGACTAGTGTATGAACACAGAGAATTTGGGATCCTTCGTTCCCGGGTTCGACATGGTTGAGGAAGGACACCTTGCCGCCTTAGAGGTGAAATCCACATTAGATGACCAGATCAAACTGGCCCAGAAAGGCGACATGGGTGTGAAGAAAATCAAGAAGAATGTGAAGGCCGGCAAAGCCAAGTGTTTCTCCGAAGACAACCACGGTGTCTTATGGTTTGGAAAACGGTTAGTTGTGCCGAAAGATGTAAAGCTAAGGAGGTTAATCCTTTTTGAAGCACATAGCTCACCTTTCTCCATACATCCGGGAGGTACCAAGATGTATCAAGACTTGAAGCAAAGGTTATGGTGGACTCGGATGAAACGTGAGATTGCCCGTTTTGTTGCCGAGTGTGACATATGCCAACAGGTGAAAGCTGTGCATTTGAAGCTAGGAGGTACACTCCAACCATTGCCTATTCCCCAGTGGAAATGGGAAGAAGTTGGTATGACATTCATCACCGGTTTTCCCACGACTCAGAGTGGATCTGATGCCATTTGGGTGATCGTGGATCGATTGACTAAGGTTGCTCATTTCATTCCTATTAAAATCACTTTTTTGGGAAGCAAGTTGGCGGAACTTTACATTTCCAGAATTGTCTGTCTCCATGGTGTACCGAAGTTCATTGTTTCTGACCTAGGTTCTTAGTTCACTTCCTATTTCTGGAAATGCCTACACGAAGCAATGTGGACCAACCTATCTTTCAGCACTGCTTACCATCCTCAAACCGGAGGTCAAACTGAAAGAGTGAATCAAATTCTGGAAGATCTTCTTCGAGCTTGTGTATTTTCTTATAACAAAAATTGGGAGAAGTGCTTGCCTTATGCGGAGTTCTCCTACAATAATAGTTTCCAATCAAGCATTCTGATGTCACCTTTTGATGCATTGTATGTGTGAGGACCCTGGTTTATTCGGCTTGTACTGTTTAACCATCCACTTGGTCCTAACAGTACAAATCAAATAAACCAAGCCTCGAGATATGTATACTTCCTGAATGCAAGTATACACACCTGTTACAAAATCATGCATCAATTCCATTCATACACATAGAGCCAAGCAAAGCAACAATCGAAAGACATAGATAATATAAAGAGAGTTATTACAAAGAGAGGCCGACTGGCCAAATAACACATAAGTGACTAATTTAAACAACGGAAGCAAAATGGCCATAAGATGGCGATAAACAAAAGCCAATCGGTGTGCCTTTACCCACAAGGCAACCAACCGGACCGCCAAGCTAATCGTCCCAAACAACACAAGAACACACTCACAAAAGTGAGGCCCTTGGGGCTCACCTTCTTCCTCTGCAACAATTAATATTAAGCAAGCGTATGAGTACAAAACTTGTTTTTGTACTGCAAGACTGACGCGTGAGATAACAGAACTATAATTAACTACATGCAAGCTTTATTTAAGTGGATGAGGCTCTGGACTCATTTTCAGCATAAAGCAAGTTTTCATTTGCAATAGGGTAATAGATTCAAAGCAAGTTTGCAATTAACTTTTATTGTTCAATTAAAAGAGAGACAAATAATAACAATAGATAGAGAACAACACCAACCTAGAAGTGACTAACCCATAGTCACCACAACAATAGCATGAAGTACCCCTTCATGCCACCCATGTCAAGTTTAAGTTTTCAAAAGGTTGTAGTCTAGTTCTTGCACGACCTTACCAAGCATGTCCATAACCTAGGACGAGGCTATTCGAATAGTTTTAACCTGCGCAGGTGTACCAATGTACCCACACGATAGACCGCCTTTCCACCACCCACGGTTAGCACACTTCCTTTGGTATGCGTGCATGGCTAAGTCTAACAAGACGCTTTCCAATGGACGATGCTAATTAAGAGCCACAACCCACGGAGAAAGACACATTAGACAAACTCTAACCGGCCCGCTAATGCTCCTCCAACACCACAACACACACACACAAGAACACACCCACCAACCAGCTCGTAATTAACACCTCCCAAAGTACTTAGTCAAGAGAGGTTCCATATCTCCCTCGTGTGGTTAGCACGCAATAAGCGCTTGGCTTAGTGACACAAGTAACTCGGTCCTTAGGGACTTAGGCACCATTCCAATCACACCCAACAGATCACCCAACATACCATTGTGCCCAAGCCAAGATATAATTTTTGTTTTCAGTTTTTGATTTGCGAAAATGGTAAAACACAAGGGTTGGATATAATGGAATAATATAAGTATTTGTGTGATCGAGACCATCGACTAAGTCGATGATCGCCCAATACTACCGATACTAGGCATGGCTAAGCAATATTTATTCAAAAATCTTCTAAGTGACAAGAGCTCATCCAACGAACTCTAATCACAGCAAATAACCTAGGCTCAGGTAGTAGAGGATAATTATTTACCTACAGATTATGCAACTAGAGGATTAACTAATCAATTTAACAACAAAATAGCAATGCATACATAGAAGTTAAACAAAATATTAGACTTTAAAAGTAATGGGATCAATGGGAAATGATCAAACTGCTTGCCTGCTTGCTGTTGTTCAAATTGTTGCGAGGGTCGTTCTGGGGTTACCGCAAATGTCGGCCTAGCGAAAGAGCGAAAACAACCAATAAGACGAGCAACACTTAAACAAAAGAGCAAGCAAAAATCATCCAATTGCGACGAAATTTATACACAAGGTAGAATAGGAATAAAACTAGACATAGAAACTGGAAAAACCTAATTTGGATTTGTGGTGCAAAAGATATTCCCTAAAAACCTATTTTCGGCCATAATTAGGTACTGTAGCAAAAATATTTTCTAGAAAGATTTTGAAGCTGAAACTTTTATGGTAGCTACCTACTGGTATATTGATAAGCCATATAAAATTTTAGGTCATTTGGAGTTATATTGAAAGAGTTATGATTTGTCTAAATTGTTTAGGGTATTAAACCAAAATATGATCTTTATGATTTTTAAATACAGTAAGATTTGTGAAACCAATTTTCCTAGCAAATACACTAGCAGTGGAAACTAATCCAATTGGATCCATACAAAAATAAGCTATAGATAAAAAGATATGCATTTTACAAGTTTGCTAAAAGTTCTGAAAAACAGTATTAAGTTCACTTGTTTACTATTTTTGAAAAAGGTTTTCCAGGTTTGATAGTGGTCTACAATTATTTTTATATTTAAGTTCAAGGTATAAGGAAGCTAACAAAATTGGAATCATCTAATTTGGATCTATAGTTACAGAGATACAAAAATGACAAGACCCTAAAGTTCTTCAGTTTTTGGACTTAGCATTTTCGGGGATTTTCCTAACACCCGGAGACGTGGACGATTGAGAGCCGTCGATCTCAGATCCAACGGACGACATTGAACCAGACCAAAACACTCCTCACGCGCGCGGAACAGAGGGCCGACGTGGAGGCTCGTGTTCGTTGATCTCGGATCCAACGGCCAAGACCGACCACGCCGCTCCGCGGCGTTGTCGTCCGACAACGAACCGGCGACACCGCTTCGCTTGCGGCGCGACGCGGCGAAGGCCGGGCGGCGCGCGGCCGAGTGGCAAATGGGAGCGCAATACCCCTGCGCACACGCCCTCACCAAAAACACCGCCGGAGATGACCTACACCGCCGGCGCGGCAAAGAGGGGCGGAGACGATCCCGCGGTAAAAACGATAACCGCAGAACGCTAGGGGCTAAGCCCCACTATCTCGCGCGCTAGCTCTCGGAGGTGCCGAGACTCACCGGAGGTCGCGGTGAAAATAAATCGCCGAGGTGCTTGCGGCGGAGGACGAGACGAGCGGCGAGGCTTCACGCGAGGAGAAATGGATCAAACAAAGAAGAGTGGGTGATGCCAATAGCTTCTCAACACCCTGAGGAGGTCCAAATGAGAGCAATAGAAAATGAAGGTCTTACTGCTACCGGAGACGGTGAAAGGCGCCGCGGCGAATTGGGGAAATCCAAAATCCAGGTGCTCCCGTCGAAGCAACCTGAAATGGAGTGGGGGTTAAGTACCACCGAGGTGAGGAGAAACAACAGGAGGAAGGAGGGAGCCAGGGAACCACTGGAGCACTGGGTTCACCGAGAAGCTCCGCGGGCAACAATGGCGGCGAGAGATTTGAGCGCCGGGAGCTCCACAAGGGCGAGGGTGCAGAGAGCTCAAGGGTGTGTAAAGGAGGATAAAGGAGGACAATGGGGGCTTAAGTAGGCCTGAGGAGCGAGGATGGCACCGTTGGCCGCCTCGGGTTCCCGCTGCCGCCGCGGTCGCCGTGAGCGACGGGAGCAGTTGAGACGACGACTAAACGGCGCGGTGGAGTGACGGGCATTTAATGCGCTGCAGAGCCGCGTTGGCGAAGACAGAGGTGACGAACGCATGCGCGCACTCCACGCCGGCTCGCCATGGCTCACGCGCCGCGAGCGAGAGGAGGACGACGATGGCCATCCGTCGATTTGCATCCAACGGCTCCGTGCGATCGAGTCAAAACAACCACAAGACACCGCCCACCGTCCGATGGAAATCCAACGGTCGAAACGTAAGGCAACCGAGTTGTCCGAATGCTTACGAATAAGAGCCGTTCGATGGAGATCCAACGGCCGACGACGCCGCGCGCTTCGACCGCGCGCAGTGCGATTAGTTGGCTCGGTCGAGTCAAGTGACTCGAGCCCGAGTCGCTCGCACTGAGGAACAAAGTGAAAACCGCTAGGGTTTGATTTTTGAACTGAAACTTTGGGGATTTAATTGAGGCATCAAATCAACTCCAAAATTTATGAAATTTTAACTGGAGCTTCCTGACTTAAGGATTAACCTTCCATAAAATTTCCAGAGATTTTTGTGCACTGGGATTTTCTCAAGAAATCCCAGAATGTTATTTCAGAGGTTTGACCAAGATTTGACTTGCCTCTAAATTATTTCAAATAATTTCCAAAAATTATGAAATAATTCAGAGGTGCCACAAAGCAACCTTAGAACCCAGGAAAATTATTTCCAAGGGTTTGACATAAGATTTGACTAAGGAGGTTGTTGACTTTAGATAATGGATGATTTTGATTTTGAATTACACAAAATTCTTTTACAAGAATTTCAGAAAAGTTCAAAAGCACAAGGATGTAGGAAAAGTTTTAATTTACCCTCAATTTCTTACATTTGAAACACAAGCCAAAATGGGGATGTTACAAACCTCCCCCCTTACAAAAATCTCGTCCCGAGATTTGGTTCACTCGGAAAAGAAAGAGGGTAGTGCGCACGAAGGCGATCTTCTCGCTCCCAAGTAGCCTCATCCTCGGAATGGCTTGACCATCGAACTTTAAGGAACTTGATGGTCTTGTTCCTTGTTCTTCGCTCGACCTCCTCGAGTATGCGAACAGGGTGCTCACGATAGGTCAAATCTTCCCGAACATCAAGAGTTTCCAACGAGCTTCCTCTGTTGGAACACGGAGGCACTTCTTAAGTCGGGACACGTGGAACACATCATGTACCCCGCAAGTGCAGCAGCAACTCCAACTTGTAGGCGACAGCTCCTTCTTCTCGATGACACGGTATGGACCGACATATCGAGGAGCTAACTTGCCCTTGACACCAAAACGCCGTGACCTTTGGAGGAGAAACCTTGAGATAAACGAAGTCATTGGGCTCAAAGCTCAACTCACGACGACGGCGATCCGCATAGCTCTTTTGCTCGGATTGAGCCGTGCGTAGCGATCACGAATAAGCCGGACTTGACCTCGGCCTCATTAATCGAGTCCGCCAAAGAAAGGTCTCTCACCGGTCTCGCACAGTTCAACGGGTCCTACGCTTTCTCCCGTATAAAGCCTCAAATGGTGCCATGCCGAGGCGGCTTGGAAACGTTGTTATAAGAAAACTCGACGAATGGCAAGCACTTCTCCCAATGCTTCCCATAGAAAGGACACAAGCTCGCAGCATGTCCTCCAAAACTTGGTTGACCCGCTCGGTCTGACCATCTGTTTGGGGGTGAAATGCTGAGCTGAAAGAAAGGCGAGTTCCCATAGCCTCTTGCAGGCTATGCCAAAATCGCTGGCGAACAAAGAACCACGATCCGACACAATCGTCTTTGGCACACCATGCAAACTCACGATGCGGGCTAGGTAGAGATCCGCGTAAGACCTACTCGAAGTCGGTCTTGACGGAGAAGAAAATGAGCCACCTTAGTCAATCGATCGATGATGACCCAGATGGCATCATTCTTCCTTGGAGATCGGGGTAGACCAGTGATAAAGTCCATCCCGACCGAATCCCACTTCCACTCCGGAATTGGTAAGGCTGAAGCGATCCCACGGACGATGTTCGCCTTGACACGACGACACATGTCGCACTCGACAACGAACCTTGCGATCTCCCTCTTCATTCGGGTCCACTAAAATCTCTGGAGAAGATCCTGGTACATCTTTGTGGCCCCGGGATGAATGGACAAGGGAGAATCATGGGCTTCGCGGAGGATCAAATCCCGCAACTCCATGTCCTTTGGAACTACAAGGCATTTCCCGAACCTCACGACACCAAGCTCATCTACGGAGAAGCACTTGGCTGTTCCATTCTTGACATTTTCCTTGATGCGGTTCACTCCAACATCTAACTGTTGAGCGGACTTGATCCGATCCACCAAGGTTGGCTGTACAACCAAGGCAGCGAGGAAACCATGCTCAACCAAACCTAAGTTGAGACGCCGGAACTCCTCCAGAAGGGTGGGCTGAGGCTCCTTGAGCAGCAATGCATTGCAATGCGCATTGCGACTAAGCGCATCCGCAACTACATTGGCTTTGCCCGGATGGTAGTGAATACCCATGTCATAGTCCTTGATCAACTCCAACCATCTCCTTTGCCTAAGGTTCAGATCTGGTTGGGTGAACAAATACTTTAAGCTTTTGTGATCCGAATACACTTCACAACGATTACCGATTAGGTAATGTCGCCAAATCTTAAGTGCATGGATCACAACGGCTAACTCCAAGTCATGGGTAGGATAGTTGAGTTCATGAGGTCTCAATTTCCTTGATGCATAGGCCACTACCTTGCCTTCTTGCATAAGGACACAACCGAGGCCTCGACGAGAAGCGTCACAAAAGATATCGAAGCTTCGACGGACATCGGGGAGAACAAGAACGGGAGCGGTGGTCAATCGCTTCTTAAGCGCTTGGAAACTTTCCTCGCAATCAGCGGACCACGAGAACTTCTTGTCCTTCTTAAGTAACTCCGTCATTGGCTTCGCTATCTTGGAGAAGTTCTCGATAAAGCGACGATAGTATCCCGCTAAACCAAGAAAACTCCGAACTTCGTGACCGGTGGGTCGACTCGAGAAAGCACGTCGCGATCTTGCTAGGATCCACGCCTCGCCTCCCGCCAAAAGAATATGGCCTAAGAAGGCTACTTCCTTCAACGAACGCGCACTTGCTGAACTTCGCATACAGCTGGTGCTCGCGAAGCTTGCCCAACACAAGCCTCAAATGCTCGGTGTGTTCCTCATCGCTCTGGGAGTAGATAAGGATATCATCGATGAAGACCACAACGAACCTATCCAAATACTCCATGAACACCGAATTCATGAGGTTCATGAACAAGGCAGAGCATTGGTTGTCAATGACATGACGGTATACTCGCATAAGCCATAACGAGTAGAAAAAGCCGTCTTTGGAATATCCTCGGCCGAATCCGAACTCGATGATATCCCACTCGAGATCAATCTTGGAGAAAACTCGAGCTCCGCTTAATTGATCAAGAGATCGCCGATACGGGCAAAGGGTACTTGTTCTTTACCGTCACTTCATTAAGTGGACGGTAATCAACGCGACATGCGCAGCGCCTTGTCCTTCTTCGGACAAAGATTGCCGAGCATCCCGAGAGATGAGTCAGGCGGATGAAACCCTTCTCTTGAAGCTCACCCACCGCTTCTTCAACTCTACCAACTCAATTGGGTCCATCCGGTAAGGCCTCTTCGAGATCGGGCGGTACCAGAACCAACTCAATGACAAACTCGAGGTCTCGAACTAGTGGCATCCCCGGAAGGTCGTCGGGAAGACATCAACAAAGTCACATACCACCGGGACTTCACTAATATCTAGAGTGGCTTCGCTGGCGCGAAGAGATGCGGATCTCCGCAGCCTTCGGCGAACTAACTCGCCGCGTAGGATCGTGAGGTAGATGAGCCTCCTAGCACAATCAATTTGTCCCATGTCCGAGACAACCAATCCATGCCTAGGATTACATCTAAGCTCGCCGATCGAAGGAGGATAAGGTTTGCCAAGAATCCTACCCTTCTATCTCAACAGGACATCCCTACACTCGCACTCGACTCTCAACTCCGAACCTGGGAGCGAATGAGCAGCGGGACCAACAATGGAGTAAAGAAGACCCCACCACAAAGAAAAGACTCAAACAAAGGAATGAGATGCGCTGAATCAAACAAAATCAGAGCGGGGAAAGAGTTAACCGAAGGGTACCCAACATGACGTCGGTGCCTCTTGTGCCTCCTCCGCGGAGATGAGGTTGACGCGCCACTACCCACGCCTTGGGTAGCGGGACAACCTTCGACTGGGGAGGACCACCTCCTGCCCGCGTCCTCCATTAGGACGAGGGCCGCTCGATCTCGTTAGGGCAACTATTGGCATAATGCCCTTCCGGTTGCATGAAAAGCAGTGACCCGGCACGGATTGCGGGGCCACTGCTGGTTCGCAGCGCACGTGACTAGGCACGGCTGCGGAGGGCGAGGAGCCGTGCTAGCGGCCTCGGTGGTAGTGAAGCCCGAACGGGCCCCGGGTAGGCCCGATATGGGGACGAGAGAGGCGGCCTGCGGCATCGGGCCTCCCACTTGCGCTATGACTCGCCCAGCGCCTTCGCCTTGTGCTCGGAACAATGGCCTTGTCCACCAAGGCACGAAAGTCGACAAAGTCCACAATGGAGAGCTTGTCTTGCGGCTCCTCGCACAAACCCTCCATGAACTCTCTCCGCTTGGCCTCATCGGTGGCCACCTCGGATGGAGCATAACGAGCCAAGTGGTTGAACTCGTCACAGTACTCCATCACCGACTTACGCCTTGCTTGAGCGCGAGAAACTCCTTCTTCTTCGCCATCAAGCGGCAGGATGTGAGCTCGACGGAACGCCGTCCGAACTCATCCCAAAAGACGGTGTGGCCGGGGGGCTGCATGGCCAAGAAGTTCTCCCACCAGGAGAGTGCTGCCCCCTGCAGCTGATGGGAGGCAAAGAGTGCCTTGTCCTGGTCTAGGCACTGAGCAACGTCGAGCTTACGCTCAACCTGACGCAGCCAGTCATCCGCGTCCAATGGGTCCTCGGACACGAGAACGTGGGGCCGAAAGCGAAGAAACTCACCAAACCCCACGAGATCGATGTCCGCCCCGCCCGATCCCGAGGCTCCGCAGGGCGGAAGTGTTACGCGCAATAACGTCCAGCAGGACCCTCCTGTCCTCTGAACGGTTGCGCTCGATCTGAAGAAGGACCTCAGCCATGGTTGGAGGAGGCGGAAGCTCCTCATCCAAACCAGGCTGCTGACCACGGCCGCTACGAGTACCTCCAGCCATCCTGGTTCAAGAAACTTAGGTTAGAAACCAAAGCACTAATACTAGAAGTTGATGAAAGCGAAAAGCTAACGATTAGGGGAATGAGATATCACCCTAACCGAAAGCCAAGAACAGCAAGTAAACAAACTTTAAATGTTTCCAAAGAAGCTCCAAAACCGCAAGGAAACTCCAAACCAAGCTCAACTTCTCAATACCATTAACCCGTATTGAATGAACGAGTAATAGTGTGAGAGGATAAAAATTTCAGCACACTACAACAAGTCTAACACTACTCGAGAGCAAGGTTAAATCAGCGAAATAGGTGTTAGATACTTAGCTAACTAGTATCACATCTTACCCTTTTATTCCCACAAGTTTTAGTTGATTAACCTCTCATTTTCTACCCTATTTAGAACCTTTGAGCCTGCTGTCCGGAAATTGAATGATCGCTGCCCAGATTTTTCATCCAAGCCTCCTAGTCGATATCTTCAACTTCAGAAGCTTCAAAACCTTGTAGAGAACAGCTAACACTTCAATTTGCCAAACTCATTGGTTCCCAAAACCCAATTTAAACGATAACGCTATCTTTGGAGGGAAGGAGAGGAAAACAACTTTTAAAACTCAAATTAGACAAGGTGAGATAGAAAGCTAAGATAGGTAAGGAGTAAAATCTGAGAACTTACTTAAGCTTTCATAAGTCATTTGATACTTTGAAATTAAGTTTTCCAAAATATCCTAAAGACGATCAAGCTTGGTTATTACGGTCGAATGGCTCGATACCAACTTTGTCAGACCCGGTTTATTCGCTTGTACTTTGCTTAACCATCCACTTGGTCCTAACGGACAAATCAAATAAACTAAGCCTCGAGATATGTATACTTCCTGCACTGCAGATACACACCTGCTACAAAATCATGCATCAATTCCATTCATACACATAGAGCCAAGCAAAGCAACAAGCGAAAGACATAGATAATATAAAGAGAGTTATTACAAAAGAGAGGCCGACCGCCAAATAACACATAATCGACTAATTTAAACAATGGAAGCAAAATGGTCATAAGATGGCGATAAACAAAAGCCAATCGGTGTGCCTTTACCCACAAGGCAACCAACCGGACCGCCAAGCTAATCGTCCCAAACAGTACAAGAACACGGACTCACAAAAGTGAGGCCCTTGGGGCTCACCTTCTTCCTCTACAACAATTAATATTAAGCAAGCGATGAGTACAAAACTTGTTTTTGTACTCGCAAGACTGACGTGTGAGATAACGAACTATAATTAACTACATGCAAGCTTTATTTAAGTGGATGAGGCTCGACTCATTTTCAAAGATAAAGCAAGTTTTCATTTGCAATAGGGTAATAGATTCAAAGCAAGTTTGCAATTAACTTTTATTGTTCAATTAAAAGAGAGACAAATAATAACAATAGATAGAGAAAAACACCAACCTAGAAGTGACTAACCCATAGTCACCACAACAATAGCATGAAGTGCCCCTTCATGCCACCCATGTCAAGTTTAAGTTTTCAAAAGGTTGTAGTCTAGCTCTTGCACGACCTTACCAAGCATGTCCATAACCTAGGACGAGGCTATTCGAATAGTTTTAACCCTGCAGGGGTGTACCAATGTACCCACACGATAGACCGCCTTTCCACCAGCCACTGTTAGCACACTTCCTTTGGTATGCAGGCATGGCTAAGTCTAACAAGACGCTTTCTAATGGACGATGCTAATTAAGAGCCGCAACCCACGGGAGAAAGACACATTAGACAGCCTAACCGGCCTGCTAATGCTCCCCTCCAACACCACAACACACACACACAAGAACACACCCACCAACCAGCTCGTAATTAACACCTCCCAAAGTACTTAGTGAAGAGAGGTTCCATATCCCCCTCGTATGGTTAGCACGCAATAAGCGCTTGGCTTAGTGACACAAGTAACTCGGTCCTTAGGGACTTAGGCACCATTCCAATCACACCCAACAGATCACCCAACATACCATTGTGCCCAAGCCAAGATATAATTTTTGTTTTCAGTTTTTGATTTGCGAAAATGGTAAAACACAAGGGTTGGACATAATGGAATAATATAAGTATTTGTGTGATCGAGACCATCGACTAAGTCGATGATCGCCCAATACTACCGATACTAGGCATGGCTAAGCAATATTTATTCGAAAATCTACTAAGTGACAAGAGCTCATCCAACGAACTCTAATCACAGCAAATAACCTAGGCTCAGGTAGTAGAGGATAATTATTTACCTACAGATTATGCAACTAGAGGATTAACTAATCAATTTAACAACAAAATAGCAATGCATACATAGAAGTTAAACAAAATATTAGACTTTAAAAGTAATGGGATCAATGGGAAATGATCAAACTGCTTGCTCGCTTGTCGTTGTTCAAATTGTTGCGGAGGGTCGTTCTCGGGTTACCGCAAATGTCGAAGCCTAAGCGAAAGAGCGAAAACAACCAATAAGACGAGCAACACTTAAACAAAAGAGCAAGCAAAAATCATCCAAGTGCGACGAAATTTATAAACAAGGTAGAATAGGAATAAACCTAGACATAGAAACTGGAAAAACCTAATTTGGATTTGTGGTGCAAAAGATATTCCCTAAAAACCTATTTTCGGCCATAATTAGGTACTGTAGCAAAAATATTTTCTAGAAAGATTTTGAAGCTGAAACTTTTATGGTAGCTACCTACTGGTATAGTGATAAGCCATATAAAATTTTAGGTCATTTGGAGTTATATTGAAAGAGTTATGATTTGTCTAAATTGTTTAGGGTATTAAACCAAAATATGATCTTTATGATTTTTAAATACAGTAAGATTTGTGAAACCAATTTTCCTAGCAAATACACTAGCAGTGGAAACTAATCCAATTGGATCCATACAAAAACAAGCTATAGATAAAAAGATATGCATTTTACAAGTTTCCTAAAAGTTCTGAAAAACAGTATTAAGTTCACTTGTTTACTATTTTTGAAAAAGGTTTTCCATGTTTGATAGTGGTCTAAAATTATTTTTATATTTAAGTTCAAGGTATAAGGAAGCTAACAAAATTGGAATCATCTAATTTGGATCTATAGTTACAGAGATACAAAAATGACAAGACACTAAAGTTCTTCAGTTTTTGGACTTAGCATTTTCGGGGATTTTCCTAACACCCGGAGACGTGGACGATTGAGAGTCGTCGATCTCAGATCCAACGGACGACATTGAACCAGACCAAAACACTCCTCACGCGCGCGGAACAGAGGGCCGACGTGGAGGCTCCAGGGTCGTTGATCTCTGGATCCAACGGCCGAAGACCAGCCACGTCGCTCCCGCAGCGTTGTCGTCCGACAACAGAACCGGCGACACCGCCGCTTGCACGGCGCGACGCCGCGAAGCCGGGCTGCGCGGCGCGGCCGAGTGGCAAATGGGAGCGCAATACCCCTGCGCACACGCCCTCACCAAAAACACCGCCGGAGATGACCTACACCGCCGGCGCGGCAAAGAGGGGTGGAGACGATCCCGCGGTAAAAACGATGACCGCAGAACGCTAGGGGCTAAGCCCCACTATCCTGTGCGCTAGCTACTGGAGGGTGCCAGAGACTCACCGGGAGGTCGCGGTGAAAATAAACTGGCCGGGTGTGTAAAGGAGGATAAAGGAGGACAATGGGGGCTTAAGTAGGCCTGAGGAGCGAGGATGGCACCGTTGGCCGCCTCGGGTTCCCGCTGCGCCCGATGCGCCGTGGCGACGGGGCGATTGAGACGACGACTAAACGGGCGGTGGAGTGACGGACATTTAATGCGCTGCAGAGCCGTTGACGAAGACGGAGGTGACAGGCATCACGCACCACGCCGGCGCCGCCATGGCTCGGCCGCGAGCGAGAGAGAGGACGACGATGGCTACCGTCGATTTGCATCCAACGGCTCCGTGCGATCGAGTCAAAACACGCGCAGATCGCCCACCGTCCGATGGAAATCCAACGGTCGAGAAATGTAAGGCAACCGGAGTTGTCCGAATGCTTACGAATAAGAGCCGCTCGATGGAGATCCAACGGTGACGACGCTACGCGCCCGCCGACCGCGCCGGTGCGATTAGTTGGCTCGGTCGAGTCAAGTGACTCGAGCCCGAGTCCGCTCGCACCGAGGAACAGTGAAAACCGCTTAGGTTTGATTTTTGAACTGAAACTTTGGGGTTTAATTGAGGCATCAAATCAACTCCAAAATTTATGAAATTTTAACTAGAGCTTCGACTTAAGGATTAACCTTCCATAAAATTTCCAGAGATTTTTGTGCATGGGATTTTCTCAAGAAATCCTGAA
The DNA here is from genome assembly GCA_036346255.1 of Ampelocalamus luodianensis. Lineage (NCBI taxonomy): Eukaryota > Viridiplantae > Streptophyta > Magnoliopsida > Poales > Poaceae > Ampelocalamus > Ampelocalamus luodianensis. Next base: position 32,306,498 of record CM070636.1, read on the forward strand.
GGTTATTTCAAAGGTTTGACCAAGATTTGACTTGCCTCTAAAATATTTCAAATAATTTCCAAAAATTATGAAATAATTCAGAGGTGCCACAAAGCAACCTTAGAACCCAGGAAAATTATTTCCAAGGGTTTGACATAAGATTTGACTAAGGAGGTTGTTGACTTTAGATAATGGAGGGTTTTGATTTTGAATTCCCCAAAATTCTTTTACAAGAATTTCAGAAAAGTTCAAAAGCACAAGGATGTAGGAAAAGTTTTAATTTACCCTCAATTTCTTACATTTGAAACACAAGCCAAAATGGGGATGTTACATTATGGAAGACCTTGCAGGACACCGCTAAACTGGTCCGAATCCGTGGAAAGACCATTCCTTGGTCCGGACTTGGTGAAAGATGCGGAAGAGCAAGTTCGATTGATCCGAGACCGCTTGCGGGCTGCGCAGTCTCGTCAGAAAAGCTATGCCGATCGTCGTCGTCGTGAGTTGAGCTTTGAGGTGGACGATCATGTTTACCTTAAGGTCACACCAATGAAGGGTACACATCATTTCCAGGTGAAAGGAAAGTTAGCACCTCGTTATATCAGACCTTTTCGAATCCTTGCAAAACGAGGAGCTGTGGCGTATCAATTGGACTTGCCCATATCTCTTTCCGTGGTACATGATACCTTTCATGTCTCACAACTGAAGAAATGTCTTCGTGTTCCTACCGAAGCAATCAAGTATGAAGACCTTCATCTACAACCTGATCTTTCTTATCAAGAGCAACCGGTGGGCATTTTGGGTGAAATGGAACACAAGATAAGAAACCGCACCATTAAGTTTATGAAGATTCAGTGGAGTAACCACACCGAAGAAGAAGCAACCTGGGAACGTGAAGATCAAATGCGAACGGAGTATCCGTATATTTTCCTTTTGTCTGTAGTGCCTACGAATCAAGAAAGGAAAGGTTAAACAAAGCAATGGAAAGGAAAACGTAATAGCAACATCATGTTACCTTATTAGGATCTTTCTTTGCTATCTTTGAAGGAAATCAAGACAACGGATGTTGTTTTTCTTTGAAACAGTTGTTTAGAGACACCCCGTTCCAAATTCTGAACTATCAGAATCTCGGGACGAGATTCTCGTAAGGGGGGAGGTTTGTAACAACCCCATTTTGAATATATGGTAATTATAAGCATTTCATGAGCATTCATGTCATCTTGGATTACATTGGAAAAATTAAAAATCCAAAAGAAAAACTACAACTTGAAATCCAACTCTAAAGGAAAACTAAAAATAATGCTTATGAATACCTCTGGTTAATAATTTATTCAAATACTAGAATAATTATCATAAATAGCATCTAAAAAGAATTTAAATAAAGCAATTAAGTCATGAACAGTAAGTTTATGAAATTTAGATGGGTTCTATAGTATCCCAGTAGCATCTACGAAAATTTTCAAAAAATTTCAAATTTTATTTCTATTTTTTTAACCTCTAGTCAACTAGAAGCATTTGAATTTGATTCGGTCAACCAAACCGACCGAACCATGACCCTTTTGGACAGTAGCAATCGAGCAAAATTAAAGGACTGGATCACATCGCACCCGCTCACGCGCGCCGTCCGATGTTAAATGGACCGTCTAGATTTTATGGGCTATTTGAAACATCCAGAATCTCCACACGATCTTGACCGCCAGTTTTCAAATGAACTTCATCCGTTCGCTCGCGCCTTATAGACTCGCACTGCTTCACGCAGTCACTGACAGCCCGAACCCACTTGTCGGTCTAGTCTTCTCCACGCCGCTTCGAGCTCCAGCACCCAAGCAGGAGGTGGCGAGCATGCCCGGCCGTTTCAGTGCATGCAAGGCCACATCAAGTTGGCACCGAGCTTGTCATCACTTCCTTCGTTGTCTCGAGCCATCGATGTGTCCGTTCCCTCGTTGAAGCCCTTAAAACCGCAGCACCATCCTCCCGGCCGATTCTTTCCACTCGGTCATTCTTCTTGCACCCTGAGGCATACTTTGTCTTTCTTGTGCTGTTCTTCTACTCTCACTATGTCGTGTTCATCCTTCTAATTTGAATCCTTGTCTTGGTGCGTAGCTCCCGGACCACGAGGTTGTTTTTTGCTGGTTCTCGGGCGCGCTCATAGTGTCGTCATCGTGTCATCTTGACATCTGGTGAGTTCCTCCCAAATTCTTGCGCGTCACATTATTTTCTCGGTTCTAAGGAGTATTTCCCCTCAAGCTATTTTGTAATCCATCCACAGGATCTTTGGGAATTCGGGTTTTCTCCATCTTCGGCCGAAAACAACTTCATCTTCTCCAACTCTGGTCGGATGAGATTTCGGCCGATTCCTTTCGGCTAGAATATCTCTTAAGCTTCCTTAAGTAATCCTGATCATCCATTTCTTTTGGTTTTTCACAGGATTTCTTGTCCACATGGAGCTCTCGTTGCTGTTGTTTAGTCATCGTCGTCGTCACACCCTTAAGCTTCCCCGGTTCTTTCTTTAGCTCCGGTAGGTTCCTTATGTCCCATAGATACTTTTGCGCACTTTCTTTTGCTCAAAGCATCATCGTTTTGTGCTAGATATTTTGGCCGTGGGTGTACCACCGCCAATTACCGTCGCGCCTCCGCTAGAGCTCGCCGACGACCAAATTCCGGCCACCACCAGGACCGCATAGCTATTGTGAATCCATTTTGGCCTTTGTTTTGCACGGCCATGCCCCACTGTGTCGGCAAGCCGCCGTGCAAGCTTGCGGGAACGGACTGCTCTGTTGTCGGGGCGTCCGGCACACTGTAGCTCTATCATTAACGATAGTCGCTGTCGGTTAGTGTTAAATATTGTTAGTTTTGAGTTAAGTGTTGTAGTGTGTCATTGACGGGTGGGCCCTACGGCGCTTAAGTGAATGATTTAAGACGTGTAGTATGTTTTCAGTTAAGAAGAAATGTAGTTCTAATACGCTTTATGTAAATTTTAACATCCCAATTTTCTGAGTTAAAAATCTTTTAATAGTTAGTAGGGAGAAAATTCACCATTTGGATTTATTTGAATTTAAATTCAAAAGCTTAATATTGGACTTTACAAACAAAAACTTTTAATGAGAATAATCCCAAGATGAACATTAGCCAAAACTATTTTATTTGGGTTCTATGTGCTCAGTTATATTTTCTAGATTTTTCTAGAATTTTTCTAAGTTCATTTGCTATTTTCTATTGCTTATTTGAATTTCTGGTATTTTCTAAAATAGAAAAGCTCAGAAAATCCTCTCGGGCCGAATTCCCTAACCTCGCCCACCCTATTCATCGCGCCCAACTCACAAGACGCCCATCTCACCGCAGCTGCCACTTTTCGCCGACTGTGGACCCCACCGCCGCCTCTCTTTCTCTCTCTCTCTCCGAATGCCCCGCTCATCCTCTGCCGTTTGATCAAGGATGAACGGCTGGATGCGCACGATATAACCGGAGGTTCCGATCGTCCCATTGATTGTGGACCGTTCGATCTTAGATGGACGGTCAGATCTTGAGTACGCCGCACGCGCGCCGCTTCACACGCGCTCGCGTTCGAGCCATCGCCGCCGACGTGTGGGACCCACCTTGGTTATCGCTCATCGCCCCGACTCGGACTCTCCTTTCCATCGCCGCCGCCGCGCCATGTTCTTCGCGGACTCGCCTCC